>JAUMJK010000818.1:2400000-3072144 GCA_033558105.1 Coccyzus lansbergi | reverse complement strand
CCCCCCCTTTTCCCCGCTCTCTCCCCGCCCCGGGGCGGGCTCGGAGCCGCCTTTATAGGCCGCTCTCCGGTCGAGGCCGCCCCACTCGCTCCGCCGGCGGGAGGTAAGCGCTGGGCTCTGCTTCCCGTGTCCGTCTGTCCGTCTGTCCGTCCTTTTCCCCTGCAGCGGGACAGCCGCTCAGCATCCCTCGGCTGCAACCGCGCTGGGCTTTGGGGTGGGGGTGGGGGAATCCCCCCCTTCTTCTCTCCGCTCCCAGCTCTGCGGCTGGAACATCCAAGGGACAGGGGACAGGACGAGAGGGAATGGCCTCAAGCCCCACCAGGGGAGGGTCAGGCTGGACATTAGGAAAAAATATTTCCCAGAAAGGGTGATTGGGCAGTGGCAGAGGCTGCCCAGGGAGGGGGTTGATTCACCTTCCCTGGAGTGGTTTAAGGGATGGGTGGACGAGGTGCTGAGGGACATGGGTTAGTGAAAAATTGATAGGAATGGTTGGACTTGATGATCCGGTGGGTCTCTTCCAACCTGGTGATTCTATGATTCTATGATCTCTCCGGGACGGAGGGTTGGGCGTGCTGGGAGGCTCTGGGACTTGGGACTCACCTGCTTTGGGACACCGCAGCATCCCACCGCCAGCCTGGCTTGCCTCGAGGTGCTCCTTCCCCTCGCTTTCTGGGCTCTCCATCCCCTCGCTTTCTGGGCTCTCCATCCCCTCGCTTTCTGGGCTCTCCATCCCCTCGCTTTCTGGGCTCTCCATCCCCTCGCTTTCTGGGCTCTCCATCCCCTCGCTTTCTGGGCTCTCCATCCCCTCACTTTCTGGGCTCTCCATCCACTCACTTTCTAAGGCTCCTCATCCCTTCATTTTGGGCACACCCCATCCCCTCTTTTTCTGGGCTCTCCATTCCCCTCCTTTTCTGTGCTCTCCATCCCTTCACTTTCTGGGCTCCTAATCCCTTCATTTCTGGACACACCCCATCCCCTCCTTTTCTGGGCTCTCCATCCCCTCACTTTCTGGTCTCCTAATCCCTTCATTTCTGGGCACATCCCATCCCCTCCTTTTCTGGGCTCTCCATCCCCTCCTTTTCTGGGCTCTCCATCCCCTCCTTTTCTGGGCTCTCCATCCCCTCCTTTTCTGGGCTCTCCATCCCCTCCTTTTCTGGGCTCTCCATCCCCTCACTTTCTGGGCTCTCCATCCCCTCACTTTCTGGGCTCTCCATCCCCTCACTTTCTGGGCTCCCCATCCCTTCATTTCTGGCTGCTCCCATCCCCTGCATGCCCGGCTGGGATCCGGAGCTGTGTGGGACTTTTCTTCTCCCAGTTAGTACTTACATTTTTCAACTCAGAGGTGCAGAAGAGGGTTTAAATGCTTAGGGTTCGCCCCTTAATGTTCTCCTGTGGTGGCCAGACAGCCTGGAAGGGGCTGTGCTGCCCAACTCTCCGTGCTGGATAACCAACGTGGTTCTTTGACATGGGGAGGGTGAAGGTCTGTAGGTGACAACTCCACCAGCTGTCCTGGCTTTTCCTGGCACAGTTTGTTTTCTCCTCCACTTGGAAACAGTGAAGTCCAGTTTGCCTGCACCCCTGAGTAAGGTCTGAGTGCTGGTAGGACTGCTCTGGGTGGAAGAGGGGGAGCTGAGAAGTTCCCCGAAGCTGTGAGATGCTCTGGGTGGAAAATGGGATGCTGAGAAGTTCCCCAAAGCTGTGAGATGCTCTGGGTGGAAGAGGGAGTGCTGAGAGGTTCCCCAAGGCTGTGAGATGCTCTGGGTGGAAGAAGGGGAGCTGAGAAGTTCCCCAAAGCATTAAGGGATTGAATGGTACTATGTGGTGCTAGGCTGCTCTCCTCAGCTGTGATGTTTGTGCCTGTTTGCTTTCTTTGCAGCCAGCTTTGGGTCCTGGGTGGGAGACGGGATCAGGAGGGAGCAGTCCTGCAGGCAGCATGTGCTCCAGAGACATCCCTGGGTATCTGGAGCAAGATTTCAGGTGCATCTCCTTTCCTTCCCACCATAACACATGCCTGCTGGGTGAAGGGGTGATGTCTTACAAGAGTTTTGCAGAGCATCGGGCACAAAATGCAGTTCCAGCTGCCTTCACAAGTTTTTAGGATGTCATGCTGTCTGCAGAGAGCGCTAAAGGTGTTTTCTAGGAGCACAGAGTGACTTCATTGAGTTTGTCTGGTGGGTCCCCCTTCATTTCCTAGATAAACAGGGGGGAAATCTGAGCTCAGGTTACAGCACCTAATCCCAGACTATGGAGAGCCTGGCCTCGTAGGGCTGTAATCCCTGGATACAGCCATTACGGCTGCTCCTCCCCGGCAGAGCTTTGAGCCTGGGAGACCGTATCAGTTTCAGATTTTTATTACTGTGCTGGGGATGCGAAAGTCCACAGGCATGCGGGCGGCCCCGGACAGATGGATGCACGTGCGTGCAGCAGACCTGCTCTTGACGTGGAGACGGGTGAGGTTGGGGGTGAGCTGGGCTTGCGTTCCGTAAGATCCCCGTGGTGGGTGTGGATGAATAGCCAGGATGGCAGTGCCCTCTCCTAGATGCTGTCCCAGGCTGGTGGCCGTGGTGTCCGTCCCCAGCATTGGTGTGAGTCCCAGCTTCAAGGTTTTTCTGTTACACTGCTGCTGCCTCCCTGCTTGCCTTCGCTGTCTTTCTAAGTGCACTGGTGATTTGAAACCCTGCAGCCAGGTCGGAGTTTCTTCTCCATTAAAGTATTGGTGGTGGGTGTTTACAGCCCTGCTCTGGAGGTTAGTTTTGGCTGGAGTCTTGAGGTATGGAGTGAGCACACTCCCTTTGTTGGACCACCTGCTTTCCCAGAAGATGCCCAGGCCCACTCGTACTACTTCTGTAGGGTGTTATGGGGTTAACCTGCTGTTCCCTCTGCTCTGCTTGCTCGTTGTCCACGAATACCAGCAGGAGATGGTGATCCATGACACAAGACTGGGAGTTTTGTGGCTTTTAGGGATTTTGCTTTGGTTGCGGCGGTGTTTGGCTATACAGTGACTTGGGGATGGTGCTGCTGTACCTGTGCTTGAGAAGTGCTTGTGCTGGAGGTACAGCAGTAATGGTGGGATCCTGGATGAGGTCTAGCAGGATCTGCACGCCTCTCTTTCACTTGCAGCCCTGGGCTGAAGCCAGCATCCCATGGAGCTCTGTGTGGGTAGTCCTCATCCCTGCTGCCTGCAGCGACTGGGTGGGACAGGCAGCTTTAGAGTGTCCTGTGTCTCTGCAGGGAGCAGGATCAGCCCTTCTCTGCTGTATAAGACATGGGTGCAATCACCCTCTGCTCTCCCAAGGTCAAGATGGGGCATCGTCTAACCCGAAATGGAAACCTGCTCCTGTCTCAGCTCTGTGCTTAATTTGTTTTTACCCCAACCCTATCATTCAGCTGACCAGTAGGATGAAAGCCTTGAAAGACTTCACAGGTTTGAAATGATAGGTTAGATCTCCTTAAAGGGCTGATATGGGTCCTGTTTGTGGAGAGATTTCAGCCCCTCTGGATGTGTGCACAACCCCTCTCATTGTTAGTGCCACCGGCATCCCCTCTGCCGGGACAATAGTGCCTTGAGTGCTAATCTCCTCCCTTATCTCCCTTCTCTTCCGTCGTCAGTGTCCCTGGGAGGGTGGGAGGTTTGGGAAGAGCCAATTATGCAGACGAAGGAGCAAGAGGAGCTGTGTCAACTGATGTCCCTTTATGGGCAGGTGGGGCAAGAAGAGGATGCTCAGCATGGGAGCATGTCCAAGCTTTCCCTTGCTCGCTGCCCCCTCTGCACTCCCATAAGCACTGCCAAAAGGTCCCTTGGGGGTGGGTCGAGGATGTTCAGAGGTATGGGTAACTGCTTGCTCATAGAATCATAGAACAACCAGGTTGGAAGAGACCCATCGGATCATCGAGTCTAACCATTCCTAACAAACACTAAACCATGTCCCTCAGGACCTCATCTACCCGTGCCTTAAACGCCTCCAGGGAAGGTGAATCAACCACCTCCCTGGGCAGCCTATTCCAATGCCCAATGACCCTCTCTGTGAAAAACTTTCTCCTAATTTCCAGCCTAAATCTCCCCTGATGGAGCTTAAGACCATTCCCCCTTGTCCTGTCCCCTCTCACTTGGGAGAAGAGGCCAGCTCCCTCCTCTCTACAACCTCCTTTCAGGTAGTTGTAGAGAGTGATGAGGTCTCCTCTCAGCCTCCTCTTCTCCAGGCTAAACACCCCCAGCTCTCTCAGCCATTCCTCATCAGGCCTGTTCTCCAGCCCCTTCACCAGCTTCATGGCTCTTCTTTTCTCATGCTGATATTGATCCTAGGAATCAGGATCAGTCACTGCAGGATCTGGGGACATGGGGGAAAAGACTGTGGCTACCATTCAGCGTGCTAGAGGTGCCCACGGTGAGGTGCTGAGGGGCATGGCTTAGTGATTTATAGGAATGTTTGGACTCGATGATCCAATGGGTGTTTTCCAGCCTGGTGATTCTATGAGTACAGATGGGCTGGCTGGGTGACCTGATGCTTTGGCTTAGATCAAGCCACGTGGGAGCGAGACAGGGTCCATCTCTTGGAAATGCACTTCTCCATCTTTAATTTGGTGCACCCCAGACTGGAGTCTGCGAATGCAAGGCTCCAAAACTTGCTTGGCTGAAGCGCGGCAGCCAGCTGCTGCTGCGGGTGGTTCTGTTGGCCCTGCAGGATGGGAGGGTCCCAGCAGGGGAGGCAGCGTTTTTATGCCGCCCCAAAAGCACAACGGTAATTAGCAGGCTGGCTTTGGATTTTGTGTAAGCCGTGTGGGTCTGCTGGGGCCTTTCCTTCTGCTGGCGAGGAAGTTAATGAGGAGCCCCTTGTTTGTCTGTCGCCCGCTGATGGAAGAAGGTGCTGAGGAGGCAAGAAAAGTAGATGTGGAAAAGCAAAAGGACGGGGAGGAAGCAGTTGTTGTGGAGCCAGCTGTGATGGGCCAGTGTTTTGTAAATCAAAGCTCTCTCCTAAAAAGAAACCTTAAATGCAGCAAACCTACTCAGCTCAAAGCTACGTGGTAATCATTAAACGCAGGGGATGCTTTGGAAAATAGAATTGAAGGGAAGCGGGGAGGATGGAGCAAGATTTAAATTTAAAATTGGATGAGGGTACAAAGCCCCTTAGTTCCCCATTTCTGCTTAATGCAGCTGGAGCTGGGCTTGACAAGATGCTGACCAGAGCTTGTGGTAAATATTTTATGGTACCGCGTATCAGCCAGATCAATTCTACGATGCTTAAGGGAGTGCAGATAAAATGGCTCTAAGACTCCCCTGCTGAAAGCGATAGTATCATCATTTACGCTGGAGAAGACAGATTTAGTCGCCTGACATTTATTTGGCCACGCTGTACTTTGTGGATTTCACACCCGGGGACGATAGCCAACCTGATGATGTCAGATGTGAGCTGCAAGAAAAAAAAAAAGTCACAGAAAAAGCTAGTGCGTCTTTCGCCAACCAGATGCGATTTGCTGTGTGTTTAGCTTGGCTATTTTACTCCATGGGTCTCACGTACGTTAAGCGCCTTACAAGAGTAAGCACTACGTGGTGTGTCCTCCACGTGGTTTATGGTGCAAAGATGGCAGCAAAAACCTCTCTGTTAACTTAGGTAATTTCATAGATTCATAGGACAACCAGGTTGGAAGAGACCCATCAGATCATTGAGTCCAACCATTCCTATCAAACACTAAACCATGTCCCTCAGGACCTCATCCACCTGTGCCTTAAACACTTCCAGGGAAGGTGAATCAACCACCTCCCTGGGCAGCCTGTTCCAATGCCCAATGACCCTCTGTGTGAAAAACTTCCTCCTAATCTCTAGCCTAAATCTCCCCTGGCAGAGCTTGAGGCCATTCCCTCTTGTTCTGTCCCCTGTCACTAGGGAGAAGAGCCCAGCTCCCTCCTCTCTACAACCTCCTTTCAGGGAGTTGTAGTGAGTAATGAGGTCTCCCCTCAGCCTCCTCTTCTCCAGGCTAAACACCCCCAGCTCTCTCAGCCATTCCTCATAGGGCCTGTTCTCCAGCCCCTTCACCAGCTTCATTGCTCTTCTCTGAACTTGCTCCAGAGCCTCAACATCCTTCTTGTGGTGAGGGACCCACAACTGAACACAGGATTCAAGGAGCGACCTCACCAGTGCTGAGTACAGAGGGAGAAGAACCTCCCTGGACCTGCTGGTCACACCATTTCTGATCCAAGCCAGGATGCCATCGGCCTTCTTGGCCACCTGGGCACACTGCTGGCTCATGTTCAGTTGGCTGTCAACCAACACCCCCAGGTCCCTCTCCTCCTGGCAGTTTTCCAACCAGACTTCTCCCAGTCTGTAGCTCTGCATAGGGTTGTTGTGCCCCAAGTGCGGGACCCGGCATTTGGCCTTGTTAAACCTCATGCAATTTCTTTTGGTCTTATTTTGCTGTAGGTCACTCAGACTCTGAACTGAGCAAACATGAGTGCACTCGATTTGACTTCCATCCTGGATTTTCTGGAAACAGCCAACTTGACGGATATCAACTGGACGTGCAACAACAGTGACTGCATCACAGTTGATGCGACAACATGCCCCGGCACGCTCAACAAAAGTGCCCTGCTCTACACCCTATCCTTCTTCTACATTTTCATCTTTGTCATAGGCCTGGTGGCCAACTCGGTCGTGGTCTGGGTCAACCTCCAAGCCAAAATGACGGGCTATGAAACCCACCTCTACATCTTTAACTTGGCAATCGCAGATCTGTGTGTTGTCATCACCCTTCCAGTGTGGGTCGTCTCCCTCATCCAGCATAACCAGTGGTACATGGGAGAAATCACGTGCAAGATAACTCACCTCATATTTTCCATCAACCTGTACAGCAGCATCTTCTTCCTGGCATGCATGAGTGTGGACCGCTACCTCTCAGTTGCCTATTTCACCAATTCCAGCAATCGCAAGAAGAAGATAATCCGTCGCTGCATCTGCATCTTAGTGTGGCTCCTTGCCTTCTGTGCATCTCTCCCTGACACCTATTACCTCAAGACGATCTCTTCCAACAACGAAACCTACTGCCGTCCTGTCTATCCAGAGGAGAGCTTCAAAGAATGGTTGATTGGCATGGAGTTGATCTCCGTCGTGCTGGGCTTTCTTATCCCTTTTCCTGTTATTGCCCTCTTTTATTTCCTCCTTGCGAAGACCATCTCTGCTTCCAGTGACCAAGAGAGGAAGAGCAACGGGAAGATCATTTTCTCCTACGTTGTCGTGTTTCTCGTCTGCTGGCTACCCTACCATGTAGCCGTTCTGCTTGACATCTTCTATAGCCTTCATTTCATACCCTTCAGCTGTCAGATGGAGAACTTTTTGTATGCCGCTCTTCACATCACTCAGTGTTTCTCTCTAGTCCATTGCTGCGTCAACCCCATCCTGTACAGCTTCATCAACCGCAACTACAGATACGAGCTCATGAAAGCTTTTATTTTCAAGTACTCTGCCAAAACTGGTCTCACTAAACTTATCGATGCTTCCAGAGTGTCGGAAGCGGAATACTCTGCTCTGGAGCAAAATACCAAATGACTGCAACCCCATAAAGAAACCTCCTTGACTGTTTGACTTGATTTTTTTTTTTTTTTTGTGTTGTGTTTGTTTTTTTTTGTTTTTTTGTTTTTTTTTTAATTCCCCTCCTTCCCTGTGCTTGTTTTGAACGGGGCATGAATTTCAGCCTACAAAAGCGAAATAGGAAACTAATTTAAGAGTAGGATCGGGTGCAAAATGGAAGTGGTACCAAAATGAAGTCCTTCGTTTGATTTCCTCCTAGCCCAGTCTGGACTTCTCCAGCACTATGCAAATGGAAATGACTTTCTAGCAGACAAAGCCATCGTGTACCATAGATAACATGCGTTTCCAACATAAGCTTTTTCTTCCACGTGTAGATTCCCTCTTGTCTCCTTGAATATGTTATATATATATATATATATATATCGTGTGTTGTATTTAAAAGCTCGAGACTTTATTTTCTGGCTCTTGGTGTACCTTATACAATTGTATTTGAAAGCTAAATATATTTTTATCATGTATTTGAAGTATATTGCTGATGAGTGTATCCAGAGTGCTGTAGACTGAGTGTTAGGTTACCATTTGGTTTAAACTATCGTTAGGTAAGAGGATGCCAATAATTAGCAGTATGGAAATGATCTTTTAGGTGCATCCTCCCTGGCTGGCACACTTTATCGACCGTGGCTTTATGCAGTGGTCGTACCCACATGTCTGGAGCATGAAATGTATGTACTGTAATATAGTTACCGTCATGTTAAAATTAACAGTGTTGTAAGAGTTGTTGACTTCTACGCCCGTGCTTCACAAAGCTGTATCCTTACGCACAGAATGAATGATCTTACTTCTGAGAGTTGTCTCTATTTGTAAGTTATTTTTGTAAAATAAAGATCTGGAAAAAAAAAAAAATCCTTGCCTACCAGCGATTTGACTTGTCTTCCTCCGAAGGGGGGAAAAAAAAAAAAAAACAGGGAGAAGAAATCTGAAAGCTACCTTCTCTCCTTTGTTTGGTGCAGGAGCAAACAGGTCAGTCTGTATTTTCCTGATGTTTGTTAACGGTGGGCAGGGACCATTGAATGGAGGAATGTGAGACAGCGTCCGTGTGTGGTGAGAGCGGACGGGGTGGGAGGAGCGGGTCTGCCAAAGGCTGTGCTGTTTGGGAAGGTGGAGCTGATGGATTTATAAGGTGAGAGCAGTTGGGAGTGATGAAAGGCTTTGTCTGTAGCTTAGGAATAAACACATGGAAGAAAAATATGGAAGTACGCAGATGGAGCGGATATTCGGACTAATCCCGGTTCAGTCCTCTGTGGTTTTTACTTGCAATGGAATTTGTGGGCTAGCAGTTCTGACAGCATTAAATCCCCTTTTATCTCTTTTTTTTTTTAAAATCTCTTCTCTTTGTTACGACTTGTGTTGAATTTGCAGTGTTGTACAGTCAGCATGGGGCAGGATTCAGCTGCTGCAGGATCATCTTTAAGCCAGTGAAGCTCTTGAATCGTGGTCTTCGTCGTAGGACAAGGTAACAAGTGTTAAATCACTGATTTCTCTCAGCCATTACCGACTTGCTCTTTCTGGCTTGCATGTTTTACAACTCCAGCACAGCGATAACTACTTTGCTGGGAAGGCTACACTTTAATTCTTATCAAATCAAAGCATGTCCTTATCACAACAGCCAGAACATCTTGTAATGACTCTATTTTGTTTCTTCCTACATTACTGCCTCCTCAAAGATGATCCTATAAAGATAAATGTTTGCCAACGCTGCTAAGTCTACCCTCCCCTCCTTGTACTTGGTGTTTCGATAGGAATGGTTGGACTCGATGATCTGGTGGGTCTCTTCCAACCTGTTGATTCTATGATTCTAAAAAGCACTGTTCAATCCACAGGCGGAGGAGCCAGTGGCAGAGAGGGGCTGCCAGCAAAGCTGTCACAGTGTCACTGGGCAAGTACAGCCTTTTGTGCAGCCACTTCTTCTAAGAGATGGTTATTTCGGGGTTCTGATAAGCCTTTCTTAAGGTACTGCTGAACTGCAAGTAAAGTGCACCCTCGTACTGAGAGCTAAAAATGGAGGTGGTATATTAATACTGAGAAATTAATGTTCCTGATTTAGCTGGGGATAGCTTCCCATGCCCCAGCATCTGCATGTAGTCGTGTCCTCCTCAGAGGTGCTGGATACAGCTCTGACATCCCTAGGCTGGAGATTAGGAGGAAGTTTTTCACACAGAGGGTCATTGGGCATTGGAATAGGCTGCCCAGGGAGGTGGTTGATTCACCTTCCCTGGAGGTGTTTAAGGCACAGGTAGATGAGGTGCTGAGGGACATGGTTTAGTGTTTGATAGGAATGGTTGGACTCGATGATCAGATGGGTCTCTTCCAACCTGGTTGTTCTATGATTCTATGATTCCTGCCTACTACATGGTATTTCTCAGTTTATAGCAGTGTAACTGATTCAAGGCAGGTCCCAACTGGGGTGGGGTGATGTTTTCATGTGGCTGGTTTGCAGGTCTGAGTTGGCAGAAACTCACATTTATTTTTCTTGTCTCTGCAGTTTGGTGCTTACAGCACAGCGTCAGCTCTGGAGACCGGGAGCAGTGTTGAGTGTCAGGGATGTCCTGCAGACCTGCTGCCTAGGCTGGACTGATAAAGTCTCCAGGCCTCTTCCTTCAGAAGGTGAATTGTGGTGGGATAATGCCTTTTATGAAAGTGAGGTCATGCTGAGAGAGCAGGTAAAGGTCAGGGCTGTGACCTTTGCTGTCATGTATCACATACATGGATCCCTTCCAGCTCCTTGGATGGGAAGACCTGGGACTGAGCCACTTCCTTAGCTGCTTGGTTTTAACACTTTGAGAATTATGGTAGTGGGCAGATGATGGGAAATCAGTGGAAGGCAGAACGTGACAGAAGGATGTTGAGGCTCTGGAGTGAGTCCAGAGAAGAGCGACAAGGTTGGTGAAGGGGCTGGAGAACAGAACCTATGAGGAGTGGCTGAGAGAGCTGGGGTTGTTTAGTCTGGAGAAGAGGAGGCTGAGAGGAGACCTCATTACTCTCTACAACTCCCTGAAAGGAGGTTGTAGAGAGGAGGGACCTGGGCTCTTCTCCCTAGTGACAGGGGACAGGACAAGAGGGAATGACCTCAAGCTCCACCAGGAGAGATTTAGGCTAGAGATTAGGGGGAAGTTTTTCACAGAGAGGGTCATTGGGCATTGGAATAGGCTGCCCAGGGAGGTGGTTGATTCACCTTCCCTGGAGGTGTTTAAGGCACAGGTGGATGAGGTGCTGAGGGACATGGTTTAGTGTTTGATAAGGAATGGTTGGACTCAATGATCTGGTGAGTCTCTTCCAACCTGGTGATTCTATGATAGAGTTTGTCCATGATTCTATGATAGATTTTGTCCATTGCTGCATTTTTCTTGTTAGGACTTGGTTTCATGCAAAGAATTATTGAAAATCAAGCTTTGGCAGAGAATTTAATAGGAAAAACATATGTATATGTTCTAGGAGGCTCTCCTCATTGCTGTGTGAGACACGGTACCCCGGCTGGTATTTGCACTGAGACCAAAGAAAGGGTTTGAACCCTCTGGAGTCTGCTCTGAGGGAATTTATTAGTGGATAACAAACAGGTGAGTGAAAATCCTCAGTAGAGGTCAGTGTGACTTACAATGAATGATGTGATGGCTACTGTCACGTTGTTTGACCAAATGTCCTGACTCAAGAGCTGGGGGTGTTGCTAAGGTTCCCTGCTTCTTAGACTAGAACGGAATAGAATTGTTATTGTAAAAGGCCTCTAAGATTGTGAAATCCAACCATCAACACAACACCACTGTGCCTACTAAATTGTGTCCTGAGGTGCCTCATCTACAAGATTTTTGAACCCTTCCAGGGATGGTGACTCCGTCAGTTCCCTGGGCAGCCTGTCCCAGTGCTTCCCCACTCTTTCAGGAGAGAAATTCTTCCAAATATCCAATCTAAACCTCCTCTGGTGCAACTAAGAGCCACAGAGCTGGTGAAGGGGCTGGAGAACAGGCCCTATGAGGAGCAGCTGAGAGATCTGGGGTTGTTTAACCTAGAGAAGAGGAGGCTGAGAGGAGACCTCATTGCTCTCTACAACTACCTGAAAGGAGGTTGTGGAGAGGAGGGAGCTGGGCTCTTCTCCCAAGAGACAGGGGACAGGACAAGAGGGAATGGCCTCAAGCTCCGCCAGGGGAGATTTAGGCTAGAGATTAGGAGAAAGTTTTTCACACAGAGGGTCATTGGGCATTGGAATAGGCTGCCCAGGGAGGTGGTTGATTCACCTTCCCTGGAGGTGTTTAAGGCACGGGTAGATGAGGTCCTGAGGGACGTGGTTTAGTGTTTGATGGGAATGACTGGACTCGATGATCTGATGGGTCTCTTCCAACCTGGTTGTTCTATGATTCTATGATCTCCCTTCTTGCACTGATAGCTCCAAGTGTACACGGGCATTTGGCTCCTTCCTTTGCAAAGAGCTCAAAATCACTACATAAAGGCCTAGGTGGAAAAATGAGTAAAAATATTGGAAGAAAACCTGCTCAACCTAACTCTTGGGCTTTATGGCTGAGAGGATCCCAGCGCTGTCAGGCTCCACGTGCCTTGGAGGCAGGCACTGCGCAAATAAAAATACATCTGCTCCCTGAGAAAGGAATCTTTTTTGTTTAATACAGAAAGTACAGTTCTGCTTTATTGTTACTTAAACACAGATTTCCTTTTATGAGCCATAAATGACATTCAGGTGTAGCACAGTGACTTTAAATCAGCTCCTCTGGCAACCATCTAGATAATGTATCATAAGAAATGCCTAACTGGGCTGTTTCTCCTTTGGCTAATTCATGGTTTCAGTGCTGCTGCTTTTAGGTACTAGCCTTTGATGAGTTCACTGAGTATAAAAGGCATTTAAAGTTCCTAAGAAGCAAGAAATAACTCAGCTGTGAGCAATAATCGAGCACATGGTGGCAGCGGCAGCACTAGCGCTGCCAAAACCAGCTCTTAATCTGTTTCAAAGAGGAGAGTTGGACTGGTACTTCGAGAGGTGAGGCTCAGCCCCTGGGATGGGGTGTGGAGCTGAGCAGGGCATCGTGCAATGGGGACTGGGTTTGGGGGGAACTATATGGAGCCCAGAGTTTGCTTTTAGCCTCCCCTGGAGTTGTTTAAAAGATGGGTGCATGAGGTGCTGAGGGACATGGTTTAGTGATTGATAGGAATGGTTGAACTCGATGATCCGGTGGGTCTTTTCCAACCTGGTGATTCTATGGTGTGTGGCTGAAGAGCATCCAAGGCAGAGTCTGCTCTTATTTACACCCTGGATTTACAGTAGCATAATGCTGCTGATTTCAAGGGAGCTATCCAGGATTTATAGGGCTTTTTATAAGTAGGATCAGCAGTTTTAGGCATAATCCCGTGCAAATGTATGGGTGTGAGTGCAGATGTGTACATCTGCATCACTAATGCAGCGTAATACCCGTGTCCGGCTAGAACTCAAAGATGATGTAATAACAGTAAACCGACAGATAATAATGATGTGAGTTTGCTTTCACAAAAATACTTGCGTTATGGGGTTTTAGTACGATTCGCACCAGACTCATAACAATCCTGTGATGGATAATCCAGCTGTAACCCTAAAGCATGTGGCTGACCTGTCTAACACCCACTGTCGCAAGAAAAATCAGTCACCTCCCATTTTAGCACTTGCTCTTTGAAAACAGTTTATTTTTTTTCTTTTAAGTTTTGATCTGTTTGATTTTTTTTTTTTTTTGTTTTTTGGGTGTGGTTTGGGGGTTTTTTTTTTTGACTGCATGGAATAGGTGCAAGGCTTTAGCTAAAGGTCTCTATCCTGGAAACGTTACAGCTTCATAATACCAGGAACCCAGTGATGCTGTGAATCCAGGGAGATCACTCAGTCCTGAGTGTATTGGGTAGGATACTCTTCAGCACTGGAGATAAAGCAGCAGGACAAGATCCTTCTCGTAATTACCATACCAAGCAGTTATATAACTTTACAGAAAGGTGCTGGGAAAGCAACCAGACCCTCTGCAGATGCCAGTGCTGGCTCTGATACGAAGTGTGAAATCAGTGCAATTCAACAGGTCTTCTTCAGCAAAGGGTCTGGGCCGCTGTATGTCCAACGCTTCTTGACATCATCTGATTTTAAGCCAACTCTGATGATGGATGTTTATACATCTTGCCTTTAGGTTAGAGGGTGAAAGCAAACCCCTATCGCGTTTGCTGTCTGTATGGTGCTATTTCCAGACTAAAGAAAAAGAGCTAAATTACATTTTATCAGAACAATACGGGCGACAGCAAAGGTCGGGAAACTTTTAAGTAAGGTCACCCTATCGGTTGCAACAGTGAAAGGGTAGACATCAAATACTTGACCATAAAAGGCTGAAAAGAAGTAAATTCAGCATGATATATTGAAACCCAAGTCTCTTTCACATGTTGCAGAGCCTCTGACATAGCACGTTTACTGTTCAAGCTGAGATATGTTGCCTTGCCAACATATATTCTGAGTTACCCAAGCAGATTTAATGTTTTTTGCAGTAGCGATTTTTCCCTTTTTTTTCGGGGGGGACACTTTTTTCTTTTTCTTTTCAAAAAAAATTGTTGCTGAAGATTTCAAACCTACCTAGGAAATGACCTTAATCAATTTAGTTCCACCGACGAGTATGAAAACTCAAATCTCTAAACATTGTCCTGCTTGTATTGAGTAGGGTGACCGAGTCACAGCTTGATAGAAAAGTGCGTTTTGTTTGTTGTTTTTCTTTTCACCCATCCAAGTGGCAGTTCTGTTTTGTCCAGCGGGATTGACGTGACTGACAAGTGTTTTGAATTTCTAAGCTCCAAGGTCTGAAAATGCATCAAAAGCAAATGACACACACAGGAAAATGTAAATCTTTGGAAAACGAGCACCAACTACACAGAGAAAATAACAATTCTGCGAAAGGGTGACAGGCACTGCATTCATTCGTTCCTCCCCCACCAACCCCCTTCTTCTTTTTAATAAGTCCGTGTTTCTGGGCCACCTACAGGCACACTTGAGTCTTCTGCTACAGGGAATTGGAATGCAAAATAAGCCAAAGTCACAGTCATCATACATCAGGGTGGGTCTATCTGCATCTCAAGGGTACAGCTCCCATCACCACTACTCTCCTGGTTAAAAACTGGCTGCATGGCCGGGCCCAGAGAGTGATGGTAAATGGTGTTAAATCCAGCTGGAGGCCAGAGACAAGTGGGGTTCGCCAGGGCTCAGTGCTGGGTCCAGCCCTGTTCAATGTCTTCATCAATGACCTGGATGAGGGCGTTGAGTGTACCTTTTGCAAGTTTGCAGATGACACTAAGCTGGGTGCAAGTGTCGATCTGCTGGAGGGTAGGGAGGCTCTGCAAAGGGATCTAAACAGGCTGAACCGCTGGGCTGAGTCCCATGGCATGAGGTTTAACACAGCCAAATGCCAGGTCCTGCACTTGGGGCACAACAACCCTATGCAGAGCTACAGACTGGGAGAAGTCTGGCTGGAAAACTGCCAGAAGGAGAGGGACCTGGGGGTGTTGGTCAACAACCGACTGAACATGAGGCAGCAGTGTGGCCAGGTGGCCAAGAAGGCCGATGGCATCCTGGCTTGGATCAGAAATGGTGTGACCAGCAGGTCCAGGGAGGTGATTCTCCCTCTGGACTCAGCACTAGTGAGGCTACTCCTTGAATCCTGTGTTCATTTGTGGGCCCCTCACCACAAGAAGAATGTTGAGGCTCTGGAGTGAGTCCAGAGAAGAGCAATGAAGTTGGTGAAGAGGCTGGAGAACAGGCCTTATGAGGAGTGTCTGAGGGAGCTGGGGGTGTTTAGCCTAGAGAAGAGGAGGCTGAGAGGAGATCTCATTGCTCTCTCCAACTACCTGAAAGGAGGTTGTGGAGAGGAGGGAGCTGGGCTCTTCTCCCAAGTGACAGGGGACAGGACAAGAGGGAATCGCCGCAAGCTCCGCCAGGGGAGATGTAGGCTAGAGATTAGGAGGAGGTTTTTCACGGAAAGGGTCATTGGGCATTGGAATAGGCTGCTGAGGGAGGTGTTTGATTCACCTTCCCTGGAGGTGTTTAAGGCACGGGTGGATGAGGTCCTGAGGGACATGGTTTAGTGTTTGCTAGGAATGGTTTGACTCGATGATCCAATGGGTCTCTTCCAACCTGGTTGTTCTGTGATTCTGTGATTTAGGATGATGCTATGGGTCTCAGTCTGATGGGCAAACAACACTTGAATGTCCTCATTATTTTGGGGATGGAGTGCAGGAGTCTCAAGGGAGAGAAACCATGGAGCCAGGCCATGCAAACGCAGCCAGAGGTGGTGCCTGACCCACAGAACTCACATAGCAACCCTGCTGAAGGTGGGTAAAGTGAGCTTTGAGATGGGGGACGACTTGCCTGGTGTGTGCAGGTTCCCAAAGTGGGACGAAGAAATTCTGTTCCCAAACAGGCTCTGCTGCAGGCTGCTTTGGTTTAGGTCTGTGGGATGTTGTTTCGAGAAAGCAGGAGGTGTGAGAAGGAAGGGAAGGCAGGTTTCTGGTCTTTTAACCAGTGAGCAGGCATCTCCCCTCCTCCAGGAACCTATTACACCCTTTCACTCTCCTAAGTGATGACTGGGGCAAAGCGAGTTTGTTCAGGTCACAATTATTCATGACAGCCAAGCGATCCTCCTCCGGAGAGCTCTTTAATTATTTTTGCTTCCTTTTCATCATGGATTGAGAAAATATCCTGAGGGCACAGCACCTGAATGCAGGCCCTGACTTCACCAAAGCAGCCCCTGAGACCTCAGTGTGGCCATGCTCCCTCCTGGGTCTCTTTTTCCATGTGGCCTCACTCTAAAACCAATGCAGGATGAAAGATATGGAAATTCTGTACTGCACAGAGGATGCTGAACCCTTCAAAACTTGTTCCGGAGCTCTTGTCTCTAACCCAACCACCTTGTTCCAATGGCTGGCATGAATGTCAAGGTTACCCTATTGCTTTTGGTAGGAGGTAGGGGCGACAGTTCTACAAGAAAGAGTCGGGATGGAGAAAAAGCTTTTTCTTCTCATTTCCCGTCCTGTCTGGCCTGGTGAATGTGGTAGTTTTGGTTGAGGGGTTTGAAGGAGTGGGGAAGGCAGTCAGTTGGAAATGCTGATTCTGCAAGCTCCCAAGAGCCACTGGCCACTGCTTCCTCTTGGTTCAGCTCGACTGGTTCATCATGGGCCCGAGGTGGCTGCTTTAATGGGAACTTGGCCGGCAGAGGAGAATCTATACCTTCCCTTTGCAATGAATCAATGAAAAGCTGAAGTGTTTCGGACTCCTCCTTCCAGGAGAGAATAGCCCTTATTGTAAGTCTGGAAAATAGAACAGGAAAGAGAGGGAGGCTCTTCCCTCTGCACACTCCAACTCTCTTGGCTGAGAGGCAGCTTTGCTCTGCACGTCTCAGCCACATTTGATGTTGGTGTTACTTGAGGCTGTCCAAACCTTGCCTGAGAGCTGTGTCTTTCTGTGGAGGCAAACGCCAGGCATTGTTTCTTCAGTCTAATTAAGGGATGAGGCGATGGAGCCTAGGAAATCCTTGGGAAAGGATGAAAAGTGGGTGATTAGCAAGAAAAGTTCCAGCAGCCCTGATGGTGTTTTCTGGGCACCACTTCAGCTCTGCCTGTCACCTCCATCCCTCCTTTCAACTTGGTGATATTTTCACCCTGCTTCTGGAGCAGATGTTCTGCAATGAAAGCCTTTGTTCCAGGTTGGAAACTCCAACAGGTGAACATCCTGAGTATTTGAGAGGAGTGACCGCTTGGCTTTGCCCTTGAAAGCCTGGATGCAAACCTGAAGTGCATTAAAATTCCTCCAGGGTGGGAGGGGTTTCTAGTATTTGCTGCTTCCAGTCAGACTGGAATCCAGAAGTGCAAAGGCCCGTGAAAATGATTAATAAAAGAATAAAAACCAGACCCCAAGACAAGTTCAGCTCCACGTCTCCTCTGAAACTGAAGGCTTGCAGAAGTCTCGCATTTTACGCAGGAAGATTTGCTCTTGTGAAGCTGGAAATGCATTCTTCAAGGTGGATTCATCCCTAGGGTGGTGTTTATGTTGAGGGTTGAAGGGCATCCCTGGGTATAAACTGCAGGGTGTCCATCAACATCAATCGGTTGTACTCCTTTATGTGGCTGGAAAGTCCAGTCCAGGTAATTCAGTGGAAGCCAATGGGATTTACTTGGTAGATAGGTGCTTCTGCGCACATCGCCTTTTCCTCACAATCTGCAGTTGTTGGTTGCAGGGTATCTTATGTCTATAAGAATGTCTCGGACACCTCTTGGCCTGGATTTCTTCATGCTGAGGCTCCTTGATTCCCCTCCTCTCTGGCAAGAGCAGCAGCTTTTTGCTTGCAGTGTGTGTTGGACCTGGGAGGTGTTTTAGGGGAAGGGGTGTGTGTGGGTGTGGGGGTGTGTGTGTGTCTTTGCTATTTTGAGCCACTTGTGTTGCACATAAGGAAAGTCTACACAGGCAAGGATGGCTTTGGAGATGTTATAGTCCCAAAGATGAATTGTTGTCAAGTAGAATGTAAAAGGAACAAATTCTTGGAATTATGAGTCAAGTTTTGGTGTAGATTTGGAAATCAGCCCTGGCTTGAAGGGGTCTTCCCTTTGGCCATGCATCTCTGATCCGCTCCCGTGCTTTGGGTGTTATTCCAATGCAGAGATTGTTCCCATGAATAATGGGACATCCGGTACAACAGCAGCTCATCATCTCCATCAAGGGCTGCCCACTCTTGAGTCACAGGTGGTGCTCCTGTGCTTATGGCTGATATTTCTTCCTAGCAAGAAACCTTGGCCTGGCTGAAGCTGATGGGATGTCATCGATGAATGGGAACCGATCTCTGCTCACCTAATACTGACTCATGACCTCAGACCCTGGACCCTTCAAGGAGTTCCCTGGGACCTCTTGTAATCTTCAGCTATTCCAAAAGTTGGGGCATCTGACAAAGGCACAGCAAGCTTTCTTGAGGCATAAAGAGGTCTTAGTCTGATGTAGTAGGGCAGCAGTAATCATTAATAAGAAGAATTGTATGGTCATCAATAAAAGAGACTGCTAGCACTTACTGAAATTGGCTTTATGCTATTTGTACTAACTATATACACAATGTACTAGATCATAGAATCATAGAATCATAGAATAGCTTGGGTTGGAAGGGACCTTTCAAGGTCATCTAGTCAACCCCCCTGCAATAAGCAGGCATGTTTTCAACTAGATGAGGTTATTCACCTGTTCAACCTGACCTTGAATATTTCCAAAGTTGAGGCATCTACCACCTGTCCTGGGCAACCTGTTTCAGGGTTTCACCACCCTCATCATAAAAAATTCTTCTTTCAACCTAAGCTGAATCTATCTTCTTTTAGTTTAAAAACATTATCCCTTGTCATATTGCCACAGACCTTATGAGGAAGTCTGTCCTCATCTTTTTTATAAACCCTCTTTAAGTACTGAAAGACCACCATAAGGTCTCCCCAGAAGTGTTTCCTCAGAGTCTTACGCAGCTAGAGAGAGATAGTAATTTTAGTAAGTTCAAATAAGTTTGTAGGGTCTCCTAGGGAGCTGGACATATATCCACTAGTTATATTAATATTAAGCCAGTCCTGGAGGTGGAGAACATGGCAACATACAGCACCTGAAATACTACTTGGGATCCCACAAATCCCATCTCTTTTCCTCAGGTGAGTGACCACTTCCACTTCACAAGGCATTAGATTATGTGAATATGGCTTAGGAGCTAAAGCTGTTTCAGCTTGCACAGTGATGGAAAAAGGGAACTTTCAATGAGCTGCAACTCATCAGATTTGTGTTACACAAATAATGCCTTCCTGGGGGAGTCATCATTAGCTAGTTTAAGCACCTTCCCCCTTTCACTGACAGCTGAAGTTAAGCATTAGAGGAAAACAGTGAGGTAGACAGGTTCAAAACAAGGTGCTCTGAGGGGATCTGTCATCCTGTGCCTCATTGGAGAAGGTGACTGGTGTCAACTGGTGGGGAAGAGGAAAGCCACTGACTGCTTCCAGGACGTGTGGTTCCCAGGTAAGGAATGTTTTTTTGTCTGTTGCTGCTGTATGATGGAAGTTAAACTGCCATCTTAACCAGAAACATGTTCACTTCTGATTTTGAGTCAGCTGAGGTGTCATTTGACCCTTTGTTTGTCTCTCCTTTTAGTTGCTCTTGTTATTCATTTGTGGGGAGTGAAGATGAAAATGTGGGTCTGGGAGAGCCAGGGAGCCCATGCTTGAAGTGTGAAGGGTTTTGTGCAGTTCTGAAGTAGTGGCATCTGTTTGATAACAGAGAGCTGTGGGTGTTTAGCCTGGAGAAGAGGAGCCTGAAGGGAGACCTCATTGCTCTCTGCAACTACCTGAAAGGAGGTTGTGGAGAGGAAGGTGCTGGGCTCTTCTCCCAGGTGACAGGGGCCAGGACGAGAGGGAATGGCCTCAAGCTCTGCCAAGGGAGGTTCAGGCTGAACATAAGTTAAAAATTTTTCACAGAAAGGGTCATTGAGCACTGGAACAGGCTACCCAGGGAGGTGGTTGAGTCACCTTCCCTGGAGGGGTTTAAAGGACAGGTGGATGAGGTGCTGAGGAACATGGTTTAGTGTTTGATAGGAATGGTTGGACTTGATGATCCGGTGGGTCTTTTCCAACCTGGTGATTCTATGATTCTATAATTCTATAATCAGCTCTGCATTCATCAGGATAGATAAAACTCATCCATGGTGTTCTACTGGTATGGCTTGACTGGACTTTGCCTCCTCTTGGTTGTCTTCTCCTCCTCCTGGAAACCTGGGGCTGATTCACACCCAGCATTTCCACTGCTCCCAGGGGCCTTATCTCTGCCTTGCAGCTGGGACCCTGCCCTATCTCTGTGCTGCAGGCACCGTTCGGCACGAACCAGCACCCAAAATCCTAGCAACAGGGCTGGTAGTGAGCACCAAGTTCTCTGCTCAACTTTTCCCTTGCCTGTGCAGGTCTCTTCCTGCCAAAAGTCATTTCTCTTCATGAACACACACACACAAGTGATGATGCTTCATAAAAGGCATTTTGTAACCATAGCACTGCAGGAAAAGGTGACATGTGTTTCAAGCCAGCTCCCTCCCTAATGCACTAATGGCCTTGCTGTCTGCAGCACTCTACAAACGAAGCGAGGTTTATAGGAAGTAAGCTCTCATTAGATTAGCTGATAGGTTTGGAAAAAAAAATCAAAAACCCAGAGAAGCCTTTCTTCAGGCTAAAAGCATATCTGTGTTTCACCAATTGTGTCAGCTCTGCTTTTTCCAGTGCTATCTGTGCATCATATGTAGCTAGATGGTAAAGACCGGTATATAATCATAGAATCACCAGGTTGGAAGAGACCCATCGGATCATCGAGTCCAACCATTCCTAGCAAACATTAAACCAAGTCCCTCAGGAGCTCATCTACCTGTGCCTTAAACACCTCCAGGGAAGGTGAATCAATCACCTCCCTGGGCAGCCATTCCTATCCAACCATTCCTATCACCTTCCCTCCAGGGAAGGTGAATCAACCACCTCCATGGGCAGCCTATTCCAATGCCCAATGACCCTTTTCTTGAAAAACATCCTCCTAATCTCTAGCCTAAATCTCCCCTGGCGGAGCTTGAGGCCATTCCCTCTTGTCCTGTCCCCTGTCACTTGGGAGAAGAGCCCAGCTCCCTCCTCTCTACAACCTCCTTTCAGGTAGTTGTAGAGAGTAATATGCTCCCCAGTAGGTGGTCCCTGTTCAGACTGGGGATTTCCATCCACATACAGGTATTCAGTCGCTGAGAGAGATGCGAGGGTTTCTCTTCTCTCAGTAGAAAAGAAGTGTAACCAACAGGTCAAGGCCAGTGATTCCACCCCTCTCCTCTGTTCTTGTGAGACCTCACTTAGTGTTCTGCATTCAGTTCTAGAGCCCTCAACCCAGGAAGAATATGGATCTGTTGGAGCAAGTCCAGAGGAGGCCATGTTGATGATCCAAGGGCTGGAGAACCTCTGCTATGAGGACAGGCTGGGAGAGTTGGGGTTGTTCAGCCTGGAGAAGGCTCTGGGAAGATCTTAGAGCAGCCTGTACTTAAGCTAGTACCTAAAGTGGACTACAGAAAAGCTGGGGAGAGGTTCTTGATCAGTCATTGCAGGGACAGGATGAAGGGGAATGGTTTGAACCTGAAAGAGGGGAGACTGAGATGAGATATTAGGAAAAAATCTGTTACTGTGCGGGGAATGTGGGGCCTGGCCCAGGTTGCCCAAGTAAATCGTGGCTGCTCAATCCCTGGAGGGGTTCAAGGCCAGGTTGGATAGGGCTTGGAGGAGCCTGATCCAGTGTAGGTGTCCCTGCCCATGGCAGAGGGGTTGGAACTGGATGGGCCTTAACGTCCCTTCCAACCCAAACCATTCCATGATTCTGTGAAAAGCATCCCCAAAAGACCTTTCCGTAGGGAGCTCATGAGAACCAGGGTTGCATGCAGCCCCCTTTCAATAAACATTTGACAGGCTGAACTGGCCTTTTATGAAAGTTCTCTGAGATAATGCCACAACTTTTGGAAGTCTCTTCTGTTTTATACAGGCTGCCCAGGGAGGTGGTTGATTCCCCTTCCCTCGAGGTGTTTAAGACACAGGTAGAAGAGGTCCTGAGGGACATGGTTTAGTGTCTGATAGGAATGGTTGGACTCAATGATCCAGTGGGTCTCTTCCAACCTGGTGATTCTATGATTCTATAGTGTGATCCACTTATTATTTCCCCCCCCTCCTGGCTGCAACAGCAGTCAGTTATTTCTGTGCTAGTCTAATATCTATTAGTGATATATCATGGGGTGAAATTATAGGTTTTTCTCTTGTGCCAGACATTTAGAAGCATCTGGTTAGATAGAGAAGTACTCAGTATGGATAAATCATGTTTAAAAAGCTTGTAATTTTTTTTTTTTACTGCTTTTTATTTTTTTTTCTTTTGTGTGTGTGTGCATGTGTGTTCCTCCACCTCCCTAGCTGGCTGTGGTGGAGGAATCATCAGTGAAAGCCCAGCCCAGCGGATGCTCTGCTGGAAAGACAAGAAAGTAGTATAAATGCTCTGAATTCAGTGTTATACCTCATTTACTAGGGATTGCCTTTAAAAGCTGATTCTTCAGCTAAAGAGGGTTTCCTTTTACTCTTTTGGCAGAGGAAACATTTTGCACGGGGCTCTTGTTAGAGCATCTATTCCCTTCATTTAAAACTGGCTTTTTAAGCTATGCTTTGTGTGTGCATAGTACAGCAGTGTTTATATAGTAATTCCCTGCTCCTTCTTATAATAGGATGCTCTTCATAGAATCATAGAATCACCAGGTTGGAAAAGACCCTCCAGATCATCAAGTCCAACCATTCCTATCAAATACTAAACCATGCCCCTCAGCACCTCATCCACCCGTCCCTTAAACACCTCCAGGGAAGGTGACTCAACCCCCTCGCTGGGCAGCCTGTTCCAGTGCTCAATGACCCTTTCTGTGAAAATTTTTTTCCTTATGTTCAGCCTGAACCTCCCTTGGCAGAGCTTGAGGCCATTCCCTCTTGTCCTGTCGCTTTGGAAAAGTTGCATGTATCTTTATCTGTTGGGACAGGAGTTTTCCAGCTGAGGTGTCTGCCTTGGACTGAGTTCTGGAGAAATACCAATTCACCCTAAAACAGTAAGTTCTGATAATAAAACCATAGAAAAGCAAACAATTTGGTCCACAATTAAGTAAGTGTGAAAGTCTTTTGTGGAAAAAAAAGCAAGGGAAAAAGGAGAAGAGACATGATAGAGCTTTTAGAATCATAGAATCATAGAACAACCAGGTTGGAAGGGACCCATCGGATCATGGAGTCCAACCATTCCTTTTCATTTAGTTCCCTGAATATGCTTGTACATGGACCACGTTTTACCTCTCTGATATGTTCCTCTTCACCCAGGGTACAGGACAGAACTGTCCTTACATTTGTGTTTGTGCAAGCCCAGGGGCTTTGGTCTGGTTGGACTCAATGATCCAACAGGTCTTTTCCAACCTGGTGATTCTGAGTCCATGAAAGCAATGGATGGTTTGTTATTAAGGGGTAACTTGTTCTCCATTTGGTGGTTTCCAGTCGGATGAAAGCAGCCATGAACTGACTGGAAGTGCAAGCAGCTGGCAGTTCATAATTTTGTTATGTCTGAGACTATTTTCATTTATTTTTTTTTTTTTAAGGGCAGACCGTATCTCGAAATGGAAGAAGTTTTATGGTTTCCATGAAACCTAAGAGCCTGGATCAGCTAGTTGTGCCGATGTGTGCCTGAGACAGTCCATCATCCTGAAACCACGAGGGATGTGCAGTTGCCCCCTAGAAGGATGAAGCTGGCTTCATTCAGGTAAGAGGATTCAGGCAAGGAGCAGCACCAGTGAAGAACTGGTGTGTCTGTTGGGGAAGGATCATCCAAAGGGAGTTAAGCAGTTTGGACTGAAGAGTCATTTCCAGCCTGAGACTTGCGGTTTAGGAGGGAGAGGATGGTTCCTCTGTCTGTGCTCCTTTTGCTAATGTCTGCTGAGGAGACATTATGCATTTGCAGGTGAGGAGGTCAGCTCTGTCAGCCTTTTAATTAATTTTCCTTAGTATTGTGGAGCAGGAGTCAAATTGTTGTGTGTTAGGGACTCGGCCCCAGCCTGTAGTGATGTTGCAGTGTGTATGTGTCTTTGCACCCAAAATGACCATGAATCAGTCAAATTAGTCACATAGTCACAAATTAGGCAAATAGTCACAACTACCTGAAAGGAGGTTGTAGAGAGGAGGGAGCTGGGCTCCTCTCCCAAGTGACAGGTTTCAGGACGAGAGGGAATGGCCTCAAGCTCCGCCAGGGGAGATTTAGGCTGGAGATTAGGAGGAAGTTTTTCACACAGAGGGTCATTGGGCCTTGGAATAGGCTGCCCAGGGAGGTGGTTGATTCACCTTCCCTGGAGGTGTTTAAGGGATGGGTGGATGAGGTGCTGAGGGACGTGGTTTAGTGTTTGATAGGAATGGTTGGACTCCATGATCCGATGGGTCTCTTCAAACCTGTTTGTTCTATGATTCTACGATTTTTTTATTCCAAGATTCCAGAGGGACAGTGGTCGGGGTTGGGGGAGGAATGGTCCCTTAAGGAGCCGTGTCACCCTGCAAATGGGAGCAAGCTGGAATCATCCACCGTATGATAGCATCCCAGCCTTTGATAGCAGTGATGAGGAGGGGCAAAAACCTGCTATACCAAAAAAGAAGAGCATGTCATTTTTTCCCTCTAAGGTAGCCCTGAAAATGAAGATATTCAAAGCTAAACAAACGAAAAAAATCATGTTTACATGAGATTGAGCCCTGGCCTGCTGTCTGTCGGCTGACGGGTAATTAAACTCTACTAACCGGTTGTCTGCTGCTATATGATAAGATAGGAGGGTGTGAGTGGGTTATTATTGATAGTTTCTGGTGTCCTGGGGATTTACGCTGGCGAATGATACAAGTGGACATCTCCCTTGGAACACCCTTTATGTTCAATTCACAACTGATTTGCGCTGAACAAATGAAGACGTGTGTAATCTGCATGAGAAAAGCTTGCAGAGGGACAGGGGCTCAGCCAGCTTCAGCTGCGAGATCCGATCGGATCCCCTACGTGTGCACAGGGTAACTGGGTGGGCTGGGAAAAGCCTTCTTGGCGGCAGCCCAGCTTCCAGGGAGAGCGTGAGAGGCAGCTGACTCCCAGAGCAAGTTTGGTAGCTGAAAGCTGAAAACCTGCTGGATTAGCAGGTCATGTAAGCCTGACTCACTAGGCAAAATTCGTCTAAGCTGGTTTGAGGGACTTGATCTCAATATTTATACATCCTGAAGCAAAGAATGGGCAAAGCCTGCAAAAGACATCGTTATTACCTATCATACAAAGCAAAAATGAGCTTCTGCAGTGCTGCCCTTCCTGGGAGAAAGGCAGGAGTGGTTGTTTGGTGATGCAGACGATGCTGGGGTAAAGAGGAAATTTCTAAGTTTTCATAGAATCATAGAACAAACAGGTTGGAAGAGACCCATCAGATCTTCTAGTCCAACCATTCCTATCAAACACTAAGCCAAATCCCTCAAGACCTCATCCACCTGTCCCTTAAACACCTCCAGGGAAGGTGAATCAACCACCTCCCTGGGTAGCCTATTCCAATGCCCAATGACCCTTTCCGTGAAAAAATTCCTCCTAATCTCTAGCCTAAATCTCCCCTGGTGGAGCTTGAGGCCATTCCTTCTTGTCCTGTCCCCTGGCACTTGGGAGAAGAGCCCAGCTCCCTCCTCTCTACAACCTCCTTTCAGGGAGTTGTAGAGAGTAATGAGGTCTCCTCTCAGCCTCCTCTTCTCCAGGATAAACACCCCCAGCTCTCTCAGCCGCTCCTCATAGGTTCTGTTCTCCAGCCCCTTCACCAACCTCGTCGCTCTTCTCTGGACTTGCTCCAGAGCCTCAACATCCTTCTTGTGGTGAGGGACCCAGAACTCCTTCTATCCCTTTCCATCACCGCACTGACCAGGGGCTGATGCTGGCAGGAGAGGTTGGTACCCACGCTGTGGTTGCCTCTGGCAACCTGTTGCCCTTGGCAACATCCTCTCCTACCCAGAGGTTTGTGCCCTCAGTTTAGTGTTGCAGCAGAGTAAAAGGCAGGTGATCTGCAGGGGTTATTTTACTTTTCTTTGAGCTGACCTTCCCCACTTCTCTCATCTCTTAATTAATCCATCCCCTGAAAATCATTACATGCAAGGGCATTGCTCAGCAGAGTATTTAGCCTGAGTAGATTAGGGAAAGGCTGGAAGAGCTTCTGATCGTGCTGCATCTGTAGCATAGGTGTTAAAGATGTATTTGTGAGCCAGTCAGAGAAGAATGCTGAGGAAATCCTGTTTGGGTTAATCTTGTTTAATTTTATAATAAAAAACAGATGGCTGGCCATCTGGTGCTTCTTGCAATCAAATATCTCACAATTAACAGTAATTTACTTGCTCTGAGACTTCCCCGATCTTCATGTGTGTTTTTTTCCTCCTCCAACCTGAGTATGTGTGGTCCCTTCCTAGAGTGGTGCTGAGTGTAAGCCTAGCCCTGGAGCTGCCTGTAGACTCTCATGGTGGAGAATGGTGCAGAGCTCCCAGGAGGCATCTGCTTTCCTGCCGGACCTTCCACTTAATACCCTGCAAACCAGAGGCAGGCAACGTAATTTTCTGCTTTTTAGACCCTGGAGGAGTTCAGTGTAAGCTAAGTACCTAACTGCATGTGCATCATTGCAAGAGACATAAGGTGACACTGAAGAGGAATATACAGATTAAACCTACATTTCCCACTAGGCTATGGGATTTCTTCGGAGCACGAAATGATTACAGCTTAAATGGATTTTCTTCAGTAGTTTAAGTTACTGAATGTAATTAAAGAAGATGCAGGCAATCCTCAGCACCAGGGAATTAGCAGCAAAATAGGTTGTGCAATGACATTCATGGGGCAAATATGCTGTTCTTCTGTGCAATCTCTCCTCTAGGAGATTTAGAGACCCCCCAGGTTTCCTCCCACATAAGCTATTTGATGGTAAGGCCAGACGTAATGGGCAGTTACCAGCTGTAGAACCAGATACCGTGTTGTTAGCTCATCTCGGTTGATCCTGAGGATGAATTTGGACCTTTGTGACTTGTGGTGTGAAAGAGGTGCCTTCTATTTCTGACAACAACTAATGGATTTGCAGGCAGGAGGCAGAGCTTTCAGTGGAAGGTGTCCCTCCCATGGCAGGGAGGGTGGAACCGGGTGATCTTTAAGATCCCTTCCAAACCAAACTGCTCTGTGGGAGCTGTATCTGCTTGAGAACACCAGATTTTTAGGTGGTGCTCATGCTGCTCAAAATGTTATTTCATAGAATCATAGAATCACCAGGTTGGAAGAGACCCATCGGATCATCGAGTCCAACCATTCCTAGCAAACATTAAACCATGTCCCTCAGGACCTTGTCCACTCATGCCTTAAACACCTCCAGGGAAGATGAATCAACCACCTCCCTGGGCAGCCTGTTCCAATGCCCAATGACCCTCTGTGTGAAAAACTTCCTCCTAATCTCCAGCCTAAATCTCCCCTGGCAGAGCTTGAGGCCATTCCCTTTTGTCATGTCCCCTGTCACTTGGGAGAAGAGCCCAGGTCCCTCCTCTCTACAACCTCCTTTCAGGTAGCTGTAGAGAGCAATGAGGTCTCCTCTCAGACTCCTCATCTCCAGGCTAAACACCCCCAGCTCTCTCAGCCATTCCTCATAAGGCCTGTTCTCCAGCCCCTTCACCAGCTTTGTTGCTCTTCTCTGGACTCACTCCAGAGCCTCATTTCTTCTTCTGAAACACTGATCTGCTTACATTATTTCCAAAGGTGACATTGGCAGCGGAGTGTGGCCTCTTCAATAACTTCAGGTCTCTTTTGAATATATTCCTCCCCAGCCACCTTTGTCGTTTAATAGCATCGATAGTGAACATGAATAAATGAATTCCAGATGAGAGATCCGCATGCCAGTGTGCAAGAGCTCTCCCAGGTATTCCAATGTGATAGCTGCCTGTTTACTATCCCAATATTTTTTTACTAGCAGATGAAGAAAAATAATTAAAGTCTTTCCCTTCTCAGCAAAATCCCTGGCTTCGACTGCACTCTGTGTGCTGGTGCTAGTTGGATGAAGGGAGCTAAAAGATATATCCAGAAATCAGGGTACGTTAGGCTGCTGCTGTCCTCCGAATTGTTTATTTAATTAGAAAGGAGCCTTCTGAAGGGTAAGAGCTCGTTTTAACAGAGATCCCATAAGGACTTTGGGCCATCGGTAGGATCTGCAGAGCTGGCAGGTATAGGGCTTCATGCTTCTCCAGCCGCCAAATGATCCAGTCTTGGCAGTGCAGCTTGGGAATGAATCTGACATCCACCCAGAGCAGCTACCGCTCAGTCTAGATAGCAGCAGTTAGACAAACGAAGTAATTAGTGGAAGTGCATGAACACACAGATCAATAAAGCGGTTATTATCATTAAAGCAGCAGGAAAATGCTGCGTACGGCAAACTGGGATCTGCATTCATGAACATTCCTAGGTGAGTGATGTTTATTGCAGTGTAGACCATATTTTGGAACCTCTCCACCCTGTTTCCCCCCTTTTTCTTTCCTGGTGGGACTTTTTGTTCTTCAGCACTTATTTTTTCTCCGCAGTGCAGTCTGCGCCTATGGTACCTTTTGCAGAAGAAGGAGAAGAATAGATGGTCCAAATGATTAGGGCCTGTATCTGGCAGGTAATCCCTCATTTTCCTGAGATATAGAATCATAGAAAAACCAGGTTGGAAGGGACACATCGGATCTTCTAGTCCAACCATTCCTATCTAACACTAAACCAAGTCCCTCAAGACCTCATCCACCCATGCCTTAAACACCTCCAGGGAAGGTGAATCAACCATCTCCCTGGGCAGCCTATTCCAATGCCCAATGACCCTTTCTGTGAAAAACCTCCTCCTAATCTCCAGCCTAAATCTCCCCTGGCGGAGCTTGAGGCCATATGTGCCGTGTTGAGATGTCACCAACGCTGTGTTCATGAACTTTGGTCCAAACCACGTTCCAGTTCAGGTCTGCCCACACCCCCAGTTAAAGGCTCTGGGTCTCTCTGTGTGGGATTGCTTCTACCTAGATGTCCCCCATCCTTGTCCCTGCCACCAGCACAGTACAAAGTCAGACCACTGGTGGAGCTTGGCTCTCTCTCTTTGATGTGCATGCTCCCCAAGTCGTGTGCGGACCAGAAGACTTGCTCAAGTGTGCTCTTCACACCACCTCTTGGACACTTGGAGTCTTTGACCCCACAGGGCTCATCACCCCATTGCCACCACACACCAGGCTGGGAGAAAGCCTGAGCCCAGCAGACCTCTGGTTCTGCTTTGAATCACAGAATCGTTTAGGTTGGAAAAGACCTTTAAGACCATCAAGTCCAACCATAAACCTAACACTTCCAACTCTGCCACTAAACCGTGTCCCTAAGTGCTTGCGTTATCCCTGCTAAGGCAGAGGAAAATCAAGAGGCACTGGGGACAAATAAAGGTTGATGAATCAGCCATGCCAGGAAGTGAACCTTGTTCTTTAGGAGAGCTGGATCTTGCCAGCACAATAGCTAGATTACAAAGCCATTTCCTCCAATTACCTTCTCTGTCAAATCTCTGTGTTGTCTGGCACTAGGAAAGCTTGGATCCAAATTCATTGTGAATTGGGGCGACGACACCAGAGATTTCTAAATTAATATCCTGCCAAGAGGAATTGAGCTTGTTTTTTCCCGGTCATGTCAGTTCTGATTCCTTTGCTTGTCAGAGAAAACTTCGACTTGCCAGCTGGTTTCAAGGGCACGGGTTAGGGAAATTGGAGGTTCCTCAGCTCAGCACGTTGGGTTTGCTCTGCAGCAGCTGCAGGGAGATTTGTGGCAAAACCAAAGGGCTCTGTGGGCCTTACTTGGCATCGGGCAAAGTCCAAGGTGGGAGACAAGAGGCACAGGGTGATGGCGAGAAGGAAAGGGAAGGCACGATCTCCTGCTTGAAACAGTGGGAATGTGCTTGGGTTGCGCACAGGGAGATCTGAGTGTGTTGGAGAGTCAGGTAATTCAGAAAAATGAACTAATAGGCTGAATATGTGCTTGTAAAGAAGATGGTTTGGGGGTCTGAATGGAACTGGAGAGCATTAGGAAATGAACGGTGCAAGCAATCGTTGTGCGAGCCCATTCTCTGCTCCGATTAATTCTTCTGGAGGAGAAATAGTAATGCACTAAACAGCATCAAAGCTTGAGGGTGCCTCAAACAGGAAGACAGGATCCTGCTCCAGTCTCTCCCTTCACTTTCTGCCTCTGCTTCCTTGGGAGGGAGGACTGTGATGACCCTTTTCTCCGTGGGCAGTCTGTGCTGGAGGTGGCTGGTGCAGAAAGGATGGCAATGAGATGTTTCCATGGTGAGCTCTTCTCTGCAGAAAGGCAGAGGCGCATGGTTCCTTTGCTGTCGTTCACCAGAGGTGTCTCAGACCCTTTGCCTTTATTCAATTCTAAAAAATGAACGTGGTGTTACATTTACAAGGCTTTCAAAAACCACCAGCGGAGTGGGCTGGGATGCATTACTGTCCTCTTCAGGTCTCCCCAGCAGAAAGTTATGAGCTAATCTGGATGCATTTAAGCATAAGAAAAAAAAAAAGAAATCTGGACTTAAGAAAAAAAAAAATTCACAGAAAGGGTCATTGGGCACTGGAACAGGCTGCCCAGGGAGGTAGTTGAGTTGTCATCCCTGGAGGTGTTTAAGGGACAGGTGGATGACATGCTGAGGGTCATGGTTTAGTGTTTGATAGGAATGGTTGGACTTGATGATCCTGTGGGTCTTTTCCAACCTTGTGATTCTGTGATTATGGTGGTTTTGCTCTGTAAGCTAGATTAGATGCATTCAACTGAATGTTTTGCACTGCAAACCAAACAGACCTTAAAATTTCTAGGAAAGGAGCAGCAGGTTGACCAGCTACCCCACCTAGTCGGCTTCTGGTGACCGTGTGACCTGAACCACATGCTTTTACAGGCTGAGATGACTCTGGGACAGAAGCATCCACAGCTGATGATGGGAATCCTGCAGACCCAGAAGGTAAGTAGCAGTGGGATATATGAGAATTGGAAGGGTCTATGCATCCTTGTCGCTTGCAGACAGACTGGGAGAGTCCTCACAAAGGGACGTGCAGGTCTTGGGGGGGACCACACAGCAGCAGGGGACAGCTGAGTGCCTGGTGGGTCTCCTTCTTTGGGAACAGGTTTGGGGTGCTGGTGAGCTGTCTGGCTCCATCACCAGAGCATGCTGGGGAGAGGTAGAGCTGGGAATGCCAAAAAGCGCAGACCTTGAGTGCCAGGCAAGTGCTGTGAACAAGGCTGGTGCGCGAGGCTGGTGGAGAGAAGAGTCCAAAGAAGAAGATGACACAAAGCTGTGTGGAAGTGTCGATCTGCTGGAGGGTAGAGAGGCTCTGCAAAGGGACCTAAACAGGCTGGACCAATGGGCAGAGTCCAATGCTATGAGGTTTAACACAGCCAAATGCTGGATCCTGCACTTGGGGCACAACAACCCTATGCAGAACTACAGACTGGAAGAAGTCTGGCTGGAAAACTGCCAGGAGGAGAAGGACCTGGGGGTGTCGGTCAACAGCCGATTGAACTTGAGGCAGCAGTGTGCCCAGGTGGCCAAGAAGGCCAATGGCATCTTGGCTTGGATCAGAAATGGTGTGACCAGCAGGTCCAGGGAGGTTATTCTCCCTCTGTACTCGGCACTGGTGAGGCCGCTCCTTGAATCCTGTGTTCAGTTGTGGGCCCTTCACCACAAGAAGGATGTTGAGGCTCTGGAGCGAGTCCAGAGAAGAGCAACCAAGCTGGTGAAGGGTCTGGAGAACAGGCCCTATGAGGAACGGCTGAGGGAGCTGGGGGTGTTTAGCCTAGAGAAGAGGAGGCTGAGAGGAGACCTCATTACTCTCTACAACTCCCTGAAAGGAGTTTGTAGAGAGGAGGGAGCTGGTCTCTTCTCCCAAGTGCCAGGGGACAGGACAAGAAGGAATGGCCTCAAGCTCCACCAGGGGAGATTTAGGCTGGAGATTAGGAGGAAGTTTTTCACACAGAAGGTCATTGGGCATTTGGAATAGGCTGCCCAGGGAGGTGGTTGATTCACCTTCCCTGGAGGTGTTTAAGGCACGGGTGGATGAGGTCCTGAGGGATATGGTTTAGTGTTTGATAACAATGGTTGGACTCGGTGATCCGATGGGTCTCTTCCAACCTGGTTGGTCTGTGATTCTGTGAAATCTTGAATGAGCCACCAACTTGAGAAACACGCAAAGGTTTTTTAGGATGGTGAAGCTGATTACAGTGCGGGGGATGATTTCTATCCCTCCTGTTAGGTCCTCTTACTGGGTGAAGGAGCCTCATGGGGTGCACCAGAGCTGAGCTTCCTTGACTGCTGCTGTTGGAGATGTGCAGCCCCATTGTCATGTCATCAGGCATTGCCAGCAGGTACCCAGCCAGCAGATCGAGTCTCTGCAAAGTCACTGTCGGCCCTGCATGCCAAAGTTCCCACCCAGACGTCGGGAACGGGGCACCTGCTTCTCTCAGGTATCCCTGCCATCAGCTGGAGTTGCCAGCATGGGCACAGTCCCCATGCCAGAGGCTGTGTCCCTCCCTTCCCAGCCCCTTGCAGCAACAGGCAAAGGATTTCTGTGCATCCAGCATCTCTGAGCAGACAGCACTGGCAGTGCCAACTGCCAGTCGGGCTCGGGGACGCTGCTGCTGTGCCAGCAGGGAACCTGGAGAGGCTTCCAGACCCCACAAGCCATTTGTACAATGCCATCTGCCTGCCCTGGGTGCTGAGCTGGCGTCCAGCGGGGCTGTGGTGGAGCTGGAAAGACGCAGTCATGAGTGCTATCCCTCTTCTGTTAATATTAAACCCACGTCCTGCCTGCGGCTCCTTACAAAAGGATGAAAAGATGAGCAGCCTCGTGTTCTCCGGATGAGCCAGCAGCTGCCGAGGTGTTGGTGGTTAGTGCCAGAAGCGTGGGGGCTGCGTGACCGAGCACCCCATTTATCACCCACCCTGCACATCTCTCTTCCCAGCAGTGACGTGAGCTGTGGGAAAGGCTGGAACAGAATAAATCCGTCTTTTGCCATCTCTGCTGTCCTCTTCTGAGGTGGTGGGTCCTTCTCTGCCCTTGGGCTTGCTGGGTGCTGGTACCTCCTGTGCTGTCCCTGAGTGTTGGGATGTTGTTGGCTGCTATGCTGGGAAACGCTGCTCAGGGCTCCTTCAGTGAGGGGCTTCTGGGGGCTTTCTCAGCCACGGCTTTATAAACTCAAACAGATGTCTCTTTGAAAACCTCAGCTCCGAGGCATGCTCTCTTTCTAGATGGATTTCCGTGGAAATTTGCACTTCAGTGGATGTGTGGAAAAAAAAAAGGTGTTTTCAAAGTGAAAATGAAATGAAAACCAGCCTCCCCTTTCCCTCCCCTCCCCAGTGAAAGTTACTTGGGAAGTGGGGCCTCTGTTTTGAAATACCTGAAGCACAGAGACATCCTTCTTTTTGCTTCCTCCACTTTGCTGTTCCTTCCTTTGCTTCTTTTTCCTTTATTTTCTTTATGTGTCCAGTCTGTCCCAGCCAGCTCCCTGCTCCCCTCATCATTTGTAGGGTGTCACAAGAGGTTGGCTGAAGTGCATTAAGTCCCTATTTTTTTTTTTTTCCAGGGCTTTTGGTAAAATATGCTCAGAACTGAAACTGTCTCTGTAGAAACTTTGTGCTTTTGACATGAATTAAGCTTTATAATTTACGCCTGCTTCCCTGGGGCTGTGCCTGTGAGCTGGTCCTGCCCGTGCCTGGGAGACCTCATCACTCTCTACAAGTACCTGAAACGAGGTTGTGGAGAGGAGGGAGCTGGGCTCTTCTCCCAAGTGCGAGGGTACAGGACAAGAGGGAATGGCCTCAAGCTCCGCCAGGGGAGATTTAGGCTTGAGATTAGGAGGAAGTTTTTCACAAAAAGGATCATTTGTCATTGGAATAGGCTGCCCAGGGAGGTGGTTGATTCACCTTCCCTGGAGGTGTCGATGAGGTTCTGAGGGACATGGTTTAGTGTTTGATAGGAATGGTTGGACTTGATGATCCAATGGGTCTCTTCCAAGCTGGTTGTTCTATGATTCTATGATGCTGTTTGCTGCTGTCTTGTGCCCGTGAGGTGGATTTAATGCAGAAAAGGGTATGTGTGTCAGCTTGGATGTAACATCATGAGCATGTCTGAGAAATCCTTCTTATTCAGACGTTTATCCCCTTTGCTGGGGAAAGTCTATTTATTAAATAGTTGGGAGTGGTGCCTACCTCTTCTTGCAGCTCACCGCTGCACGTCCATGCAAGATGCATGAACAAGGAGGGATGCAGTGGGGTGATCAAAGCTGTGGTGGATGATGCAAGTGCTGGTGCTCAATTTAGACAGAGAGATGTGAAGGGCACACAGGCTGAGTGTCACAGAGCCGGGCTGGTGATGCTGAGATCCAAGGGATGCTTGGGGAGGACGGACCTGGCGCTGCGGATCGGTGGCGACGAGCTGCTGCATTGGTGCATTGTATAAGGAGCTGCTCACGTGGTTTCAGTCCAGCCAAAATATTCTTTCAGCAAGAGAACGGACCAGATGTCTTATTATTGCTACTCACAATGCTGCCCTCTGAGCACAACGATCCATCAGGGGGCTCGGCACAGCCCCGCAGAAAAAACCCTGACACGTTTTTACAGCAGGGCCAGGTTCTCACCACTTGTGAGCATTTGTACCCCTTGACAAATAGCTGTTTGACTTGGGTTTTGTTCAAAGTCGTGGTGGTGTCAAGCACAGGGCTCCTATTCAAGTGCCCACCAGCGGTGGTCCACAACTCCCTGTTTCCCCTTCTTTTCTTTCTTTGTTCCTCCGTGGCAGTCACTCGGGAACTTTTTCTTCTTTTATCTCTTTTTTTGAAAGACAATTTTAAAGGATTTATCTGCGGCAAAATGGTGTCTCATGTAAGAACTGTAAAAATGGCTTGGGAGTATATAGTATGAGGAAATCCTGTTTGCATTGGTACATTGCTGACATGACAATTGCTATATTTTTTTCTTGGCAATTTTCTCCACAAATGGATTTATAGAATTGGTTGATGATTCCTTGGGTACATTGAGTAATGCAGCTCTTTCTTCATCCTTAGTGAATGGTTCCTCTTAAAACTGGGAGATGTGCTTGTAAGACAAGATTAATGTTTGATGAATCACAATTAACCAATGTTAATGCCTCCTGTGCCTAATTCTTTAATAGTAAGACCACTTGATCTCTGGATACTCAGCTCCCTGAGCTGGAAAACAGGGTTAAGCTGGTGAAGGGGTTGGAGAACAGGCCTTATGAAGAACGGCCGAGAGAGCTGGGGTAGTTTAACCTGGAGAAGAGGAGGCTGAGAGGAGACCTCATTGCTCGTTACCTGAAAGGAGGTTGTGGAGAGGAGGGTAATGGCCTCATCTCGCAAGTGACAGGGGACAGGACAAGAGGACTGGCCTCAGTCTCCACTAGGGGAGGTTTAGGCTGAACATTAGGAAAAAAATTTTTCACAAAAAGGGTCATTGTACACTGTTAGAGGCTGCCCAGGGAGGTGCTTGATTCCCCTTCCCTGGAGGTGTTTAAGGGACGGGTGGACGAGGTCCTGAGGGACATGGTTTAGTGTTTGATAGGAATGGTTAGACTTGATGATCCGGTGGGTCTCTTCCAACCTGGTTGTTCTGTGATTCTGTGATTTTTAGTGGCCTCAAGTCGTGCGAGGGGAGGTTTAGATTGGATATTAGGGAAAATTTATTTACTGAAAGAGTAATATCCCACATATCCATTTGTACTTAAAGCTACTTTCACTTTTTTCGACTTCTACCCCTGTGAAAACTTACAGCTTTGTTTCTCAGGAGGCTAAAGTATATTTGGGGACCTATCAACCTTCAATGCAATTAGCTTAAGGAAAAGAAATGAAGTGTTTTAAAAACACTTTTCAAAAACTATACTCTATCTCGAGGCTGACTGTAAGTTCACCAAAATGTTCACTAAAAGTGGCCTTTAGCTCCACCAGGGGAAATTTAGGCTAGACATTAGGAAAAAAAAATTCACTGAAAGGGTCATTGGGCACTGGAACAGGCTGCCCAGTGAGATGGTTGATTCACCTTCCCTGGAGGTGTTTAAGGGACAGGTGGACGAGGTGCTGAGGGGCATGGTTTACTGTTTGATAGGAATGGTTGGACTCAGTGATCCAGGGGGTCTCTTCCAACCTGGTTGTTCTATGATTCTATGATTCTGTGAGTGGTGAAGCATTGGAACAGACTGCCCAGGGATGTGGTGGGGTCTCTGTCTCTGGAAGTGTTAAAGTAATGTGTAGATGTGGCACTTTATGACATGGCTTAGTAGGCACGGTGATGTTGGGCCGGTGTTTGGGCTTGATGATCTTAGAGGTCTTTTCCAGTCTCAATGATTCTGTGATTTTAACTGGTCCAAACACCTTGGGCAAGGAGGGCAGTTAGTAGCAGGTTATGAATTGTCCACGGAGGATATTCTCCCTCTGTACTCGACACTGGTGAGACTGCTCCTTGAATCCTGTGTTCAGTTGTGGGCCCTTCACCACAAGAAGGATGTTGAGGCTCTGGAGCGAGTTCAGAGAAGAGCAACAAAGCTGGTGAAGGGGCTGGAGAGCAGGCCCTATGAGGAATGGCTGAGAGAGCTGGGGGTGTTTATCCTGGAGAAGAGGAGGCTGAGAGGAGACCTCATTACTCTCTACAACTACCTGAAAGGAGGTTGTGGAGAGGAGGGAGCTGGCCTCTTCTCCCAAGTGAGAGGGGACAGGACAAGAGGGAATGGCCTCAAGCTCCACCAGGGGAGATTTAGGCTAGAGATTAGGAGGAAGTTTTTCACAGAAAGGATCATTGGGCAGTGGAATAGGCTGCCCAGGTTGATTCACCTTCCCTGGAGGTGTTTAAGGGATGGGTAGATGAGGTGCTGAGGGACATGGTTTAGTGTTTGATAGGAATAGTTGGACTTGATGATTCAATGGGTCTCTTCCAAGCTGGTGATTCTATGATTCTATAATATTTGTCCTATTGTAAACCCATATGTGTAAAACATTGACTTGAAACTCCTTTCAAATTTATACGTGTGGTGAAGTTGCCATGGACTCTACAAGTGTGGTCTGCAAGGATGTCCCAGCCTTCAGTATTCATAGAATCATAGAATCACCAGGTTGGAAGAGACCCACTGGATTATCGAGTCCAACCATAATGGGCAGTGTGAGCTCCTGTGGTGCTGGTAAAACCGCACAGATCAGTCCTTGCAACCCTGGCTGCACAGAGTCAATATGACATTTCTGTCTAGGCATCCTAGTTGTTGAAAGTTTGGATTCATAGGTGAGGAGTCCTTTGTTTTCTCCAGACTATGAATTTCTTCTCTAGCTGAAGTTCTCTTTTGACTTCAGCAACTATCTTGCATGCTCAGGGAACATTTTTCCATCACTTGAGGCTGAAAGGGAAGAGGATTTATGGAATGGGGAGTGTGATGCCCCACTCGGCACATACCAAAGCATATATGTAAGTGTTTGCAGGTTGGATATGTAAGTATGCGAGTGATCTTGATCTTCTTAAGCCACTCTGTGTTGCTGAGTCCAGAGCCTGATATGAGAACATGCAGCACAGTTTGCACGTTGATGTTTTCAGATGTCTTGTCCAAGGAGAGCTTTCCCTCTGCTGTGATTTTGCATCTTCTTCCAGTCACTCCCAGCCTGTTTAATAGGATTAGAGCTACTCGGTACCCTCAGCAGATGCTGGATGTCACATAGTCAGAGCAGTAGATTCATTAACTTCTTATGGTCTTAGTCTCCACTCGCTTAAATTTTGTCAAGTGTGTCACAGAATCATAGAATCACACAATCACCATATTGGAGGAGACCCACCAGATCATCGAGTCCAACCATTCCTATCAAACACTAAACCATGTCCCTCAGCACCTCGTCCACTTGTCCCTTAAACACCTCCGGGGAAGGTGACTCAACCCATTCCCTGGGCAGACTGTAACATCATATCATGATGTTATTGCTTCTCTCTCCTGACCTGTTGATGTCCCCCAGCTATGGGTCATTGTTATGGAGATGTTTGATGACCCTTCCTATGCCCTTATGCTTTCTCTAGAGCTTAGCTTTCACTCCAGCCTTCAAAGTCATCTCCAAGCTTCTTTCTAACCAGGTAAAGCCTGGTGTCCTGGTTTAGCCCTGGCCCAAACAATTTTGGCAGCTAAAACTGAGCTCCCAATTCCCTGCCCTCGCCCTCCTACCCCAAGGAAATGAGGAAATCATTTCATAGAGAAATGAGGAAATCATCATTGGACTCCATGATCCGATGGGTCTCTTCCAACCTGGTTGTTCTATGAAATGAGAAGGAAAAGGAAGTGAGAGGAAAAAGAACGCCCTTGTGAGCTGGAAACAAAACCAAACCAGCTTTAACAAATTGTAATAATAAAGAGAATAATAAAGGAAGTTCAAATACCCGAAATCGCTCCCCCATCTCTTGATGCTGCAGAGCAAGTTGGGTAAGGGGCCAGCAACAGGAGAGAGCTGGATGCAGGAGCTGGATTCACAAACATGTGGATCTGGGATCAGGGGCAAACAGACAGACGAGGTCCTCAGTAGACACTGACCATTGAAGAACAGGGCAATACCCCTGTGATCTCTCAGTTTTATACATGATGAGTACGATGTATATGAGATGGAATGCCCTGGTCGGTTTTAGGTCATCTGTCCTGTCTCACCTTCCCTGCAGGTACCACCTTTTCTGCCTCTTTGACTTAGGGCATCCACCATCCCAAGGGAAAACATGCAGTTAACTTTCAGAAAATGAAGTTTACTTAGAAGAGACTGAGCTGAAGTGAGAAAACTGATTCTACTTTAGCTCAAACCAGAATGCCTGGGAGGAGGCTTGTGGCAGATAGTGTGAGTATCTTGACTGATAATTGTAAAATCAGGATCTGTAATTAATTTTTCTATAAAACTCAACCTCAAGGTGAGCCTTTATCCATCTATTAATTAGCTAAAGGAAGGGACAGACTTGTCTAGAGGCAAAACAACCCAGAAACGGGAGCAGGGAGGAAAGAGATTTGGCTCCTTTGTTTGAATAATAAAAATTGTCTCCTTCATGTCTTAAATAAAATGAGAGTTTGGCAAAAAACACTGCGGTTTTAACTCTTGGAAACACAGGCTTATAAGGACTGGAGAAAATACTCCTGGAACAGGCACCAGAGACTCCATCCTGCAGATTCCTCTCATTCCAAGGCAAGCTCAGCGATACCTGTATGATACATCAAAAATGTTTATTTAACCTGTTTCTGGGACTGTTGAAATGGTCTTTTTTTGCAGACGCGAGGCTCAGGAGCACACACAGTTTCTTGGGTTCTCATGTTAACCCCCATGAGCTGTGGCTTTGGGAAAAGCACCAAATATCGCAAGAGCTGTTAACGCTTCATTATTTGCATAAATTATTTTTTTCTTTTTTGTTGTTGTTGTTTTAAAATAGCAATTTGGGAGCAGTTTAAAAGTCCTTCCCTGGAGGGCTCTGTCAGAGAAGAGGTTTTTCTTCACAAATCTTCATGCGGAATTGATTATACAGTCCTGTGCACTGGAGCCCTCTGTGAAAGGAGAACTTGATGTACCTCCATACAAATTTACAGGCAGTAGAACTTGTTCTGCCAGATTCAAAGGAGACAGAAGAGTCCAGAAGAGATGAGAGTCCAACAAAGAAGATACTGTCTGGCAATCTTATTAATACTGAGAATTGCAAATCTGCTGAACTAGAGAGCGTGGTAGTACGTCCTTGCAGTAATTGGTAAGAATCATAGAATCATAGATCAACCAGGTTGGAAGAGACCCATCGGATCATCCAGTCCAACCATTCCTATCAAACACTAAACCAAGTCCCTCAGCACCTCATCCACCTGTGCCTTAAACACCTCCAGGGAAGGTGACTCAACCACCTCCCTGTGCAGCCTGTTCCAATGCCCAATGACCCTCTGTGTGACAGACTTCCTCCTAATCTCTAGCCTAAATCTCCCCTGGCAGAGCCTGAGGCCATTCCCTCTTGTCCTGTCCCCTGTCACTTGGGAGAAGGGCCTCAAGTGGTAAGGATACCAGCTTGAGGACCTGGCAGTTTTGCCAAAGAAACACAGATTAAAGAAAAGTTGAAATAGATGAAATGTTTGTTAGTTGACCGGATTAGCATAAAAATAATCAAAACCAGCTTCGATTGACCCTATTTTGGGGAACACTTTGGAGAAAAGGTAAAAATATTTTCATCTTTCATTTGCCCTGAAGTGAAGAACTATGTTTTTAAGACTGAAATGCTAAAAAAAAAAAACCCAAACCTACAGCAGATTTTTTTTTTCCAGAAAGTAGTCCCCAGTTGGTTGGTGTGACAATAATCTATTGCTAAGCACAGCCTGGAGTGGTCGACTAACAGCACCTCATAGAAAGAGTCTCTACAAGTGATGGCTCAGTGACTTTTCACCTTCCAATCTGGGCTGATGGTTACCTCTGGAAGACCATTTTGATGATTAAGGGATGCGCCGGGATTACATTTCTAAGCCCCCAGTACTCGTGTAACCCACTAGAAAGCTGACGAGAGAGAGAGAGAAAGAAGACGTCGTAATACCACTTTGGGGACACAGAAGCGTATGTGTGTTAAGACATGATTTATAGTCACTGCTGAGCCTTGATGTTTCTTCCAGGAGATCCCAGCATGCTTTTACGTCTTGGCTCTGCAGGTTACAGGGATGCTGAGACAGATAACTGAGCTGTTGTAGGAGGCTGTGATTTGTGGGGTTCCCTGAGGCAAGCAGCTTCCCCAGTGGGTGTGATTTTTGGTTTAGGTTTGTTTTCTTCATTGCACAATTATTTGGCATAAGGCCTTTCATCTTGCTTCCAAATGATTGTTTTTTTCCTCTGCGTCCCACTCAGTGACTCAGGACCAAGGCATCTTGTTCAGTGCAGTAGGTTTCTTGGTGTTTTTTCTCTTTTTTTGCTTTTCCAGATGTGTTTGAGCTCTAGGATGAAAACTGGAATAGAGACAAGTGTTAGGAGTGGCTTTACACAGAATCACAGAACAACCAGGTTGGAAGGGACCCATCATGTCAGCGAGTCCAACCATTCCTACCAAACACTAAACCATGTCTCTCAGCACCTCATCTACCCGTGCCTTAAACACCTCCAGGGAAGGTGAATCAACCACCTCCCTCAGCAGCCTATTCCAATGCCCAATGACCCTCTGCGTGAAAAACTTCCTCCTGATGTCCAGCCTAAATCTCCCCTGGTGGAGCTTGAGGCCATTCCCTCTTGTCCTATCCCCTGGCATTTGGGTGAAGAGCACAGCTCCTTCCTCTCCACAACCTCCCCTCACGTAGTTATAGAGAGCAATGAGGTCTCCCCTCAGCCTCCTCTTCTCCAGGATAAACACCCCCAGCTCTCTCAGGCACTTCTCATAGGACCTGTTCTCCAGCCCCTTCACCAGCTTCATTGCTCTTCTCTGAACTCGCTCCAGAGCCTCAACATCCTTCTTGTGGTGAGGGGCCCACAACTGAACACAGTATTCAAGGAGCGACCTCACCAGTGCTGAGTACAGAGGGAGAAGAACCTCCCTGGACCTGCTGGTCACACCATTTCTGATCCAAGCCAGGATGCCATTGGCCTTCTTGGCCACCTGGGCACACTTCTGGCTCATGTTCAGTCAGCTTTAGTGCTCAGCTCTAGGTCTCCCAGGAGGTGAAAGGGGATGAAGCTTTGAGCAGCATGGAGGACCTTTGCTTTCCAACCTGTGTGTTGATGGCTGTGCCCCCTTAGATCTGGGCCAGATGGTAGGTAGCAGCTGAGCTGTTTTATTCTCTGGCATCACTGGCAAGCATCTCAGATGAAACCACTGCTGAACAAATGGCTACAAGTCAACTCTCTGCAAGACGCGGTGATTCGGCGGAGATCTCTAGAGGCAGCCCCACAAAATGAGGATCCAAATCTCCAAACTGGAACTGCCTTGGGCCTCCCTACTTACCTCCCAGCTGAGACTGTGAGTACCACTTTCCAATCTGGTTCATCTTAGAGCCCTTAGGGTGGCTTAAACTTCTATCTCTGCATTGATCTCAACCACCTGGAACCTGTCTACTGACTCAAGGTGATCAGGAATAGAAATCAAGGCCAGAGAATTCAAATGTCTCCATTTGAAAGCTTAAGTTCCTCAATACCAATTCATGGGATGAGACCTGCTTGTAAATCCAGGTGTGGCTCCATCCTTTGGCCACGGAGCTGCAGGACACCATGTGCCCTCCTTCTCTCTGCGTAAGACCTTATGCTGAAACACTTGCCCAGTGGATAGGCAACCCGGGCCACTTGCCTTTTACTCCTCAGCCTGATAGATCCTCACCACAACTCCACCTCTGAAACCGATTTATAGAATCACAGAATCACCAGGTTGGAAGAGACTCAGTGGATCATCAAGTCCAACCATTCCCATCAATCACTAAACCATGTCCCTCAGCGCCTTGTCCGCCTGTCCTTTAAAGCCGTCCAGGGAAGGTGACTCAACCACCTCCCTGGGCAGTCTCTAACAGTGCCCAATGACTCTTTCTGTGAAAATTTTTTCCTAATGTCCAGCCTAAACCTCCCTTGGAGGAGCTTGAGGCCATTCCCTCTCGTCCTGTCCCCATGGGAAGAAAAGCAAAAAAAAAGGTGGTAAGACAAGTGGCTGCTGTACTCACTGCTCTTCATCCCAGTGCCCTGGGGCAGTTGCCTGTCCCCGAGCCCTATGAGGGTGCTGTCTGCTGGTCCAGGATTCCCCTTTGGAGAGCCCTGCACTGCCCCTCTCTTCCTACAAGGAGTGTCCAGCATCAACCCACATAAATTTACATCTCGGATTCTCCACTGTCGATGCAAACTAAACTCTTAAATACTTCTGAACTCTCGAAAACCCGCAGATACTCTGATGATGAGCCCAGAAATGCTTGGGTTATTAGCTGCTAATAATCGTGGACGTTTGCCAGCTCTGGGAACAGCTCATGCTGTCATCGCCACGCGGGGGTGAAAAGCTGACTTGAACAGTCAAACATCTTCATGTAGATAGTTCTGAAGAGCCTAGAAGCCCTCCAGGGAAGGTGAATCAACCACCTCCCTGGGCAGCCTCTAACAGTGCCCAATGACCCTTTCTGTGAAGATTTTTTTCCTAATGTACAACCTAAACCTCCCCTGGTGGAGCTTGAGGCCATTCCCTCTCGTCGTGTCCCCATGGCAAGAAAAGCAAAAAAAAAAAAGGTGATGAGACAGGTGGAAGGGAAGGGAAGGACTGGAAGGGACTGGGAAGGACTGGGAGTAATTGATAGGGGACTGGGAAGGGACTGGGAAGGATTGGAAGGGACTGGGAAGCTCTGGAAGGGACTGGGGGCTTCACCTACAGGGCTCTTGTGTAGCTCCTGTTAACTTTGGGCTCTTGAAATCTTGGCCCATATGCAAGTCAAGGTGGCTTTCTTCAGCTTACTCTTTCCTCCACGGCAGGCAGTGCCTTTCTCTGAAATGGGAAGGAATGTGCCTCTGGTATGCCAAGACTATGGATTTCTGATGATATCTCGTGAAATGTTTCTGACGGGGGGTTCTGGCCTCTCGCTTGCTCGGATATGGGTTTCACTTTGCACTGACTTGCAGCAAAAAATACGCAATGGCAGTTTGAAGAGTTATGTTTTCCACCCTGCTACCAATCCAGATGCTCATCCCCTAGGGGTACAACTTTCTTTTTTTAATTTTTTTCCTCCCCAGACCAAGGTTTTTAACTGGATTTCCACCGGTAAGGTTTCCTCCCTTGTGTGTTACGCAAGGACCTGGCAGTGGGGTCAGGACTTGTAATTTGCAGATGGCCTGAGGTCTTGTGATCCAAAGCTCCGTGAAAGAAGCTGGAAAAGGGCAGAGGGAGTTTCTGTGTATTTCAGAGGGAACAGTGTCTGATTGGAAGCACATCTGGTTTTGTCTGAGCCGAAGTCCATGCAGGCACACGCCTTTGTATTAGAATTACAAAGTTAATTAGAGCTGACTGGGAATTTCCTAGCTTTTCCATAGAGTGATTTTGCAGGTTGAAATGTCCAGTTGAAAAGCGAGTTTGTGCAAAATCGTGTCTCAAAAAAAAAAAAAAAAAAAAAACAAAAAACCTACAAAACCTCCTTTTACCCCATACCTAATCTGACTTTGCCACATTCTCCCAGCAGCGACACATCAAAGGTCCCACAAGAGGTCTGTGGCAGAGAAAGGGCCGAGAGTGCTGCTTTTCTTCATCTCGGTGCTGCATCTGACGTTATAGGATCACTTGTTCCAGCTGGGATTGATTTCAGCCGGAGCCTAGCTTCTCCCAGGCAAGGTTAGTGTGTCCTCACCATCAGTGTTTCTACTGGCAAAAGTGGAGGAGGGGGAAAAATGGAGCTGAGATTGTGTAAAGTGATCGTTCCGGGGAAAAAAATGAGACTGAAACCACATTTATTTCTTCCTACTGTCTGTGACTTTTCAGCTGTCTGTGAGCGACTGGGTGGCTGCTGGGGGATAGCAGGGACCCAACTATCGTCTCTGCTGTTCTCTGTCAAGATGACACAACTCTGAAAGAAATCAGAAGGAGGCTTTTAGGAGGAAGTTTTTCTTAGGAGGAAGTTTCTCACACAGAGGGCCATTGGGCATTGGAATAGGCTGCCCAGGGAGGTGGTTGATTCACCTTCCCTGGAGGTGTTTAAGGCACAGGTAGATGAGGTCTTGAGGGACGTGGTTTAGTGTTTGATAGGAATGGTTGGACTCGATGATCCGATGGGTCTCTTCCAACCTGGTTGTTCTATGATTCTATGATTCTACATGCATTTCAATTATAACTGCTACAGATGTTCTTAACCTATGAAAACTGACCTTTTGGCAACTCTTTGACCTTTAACACATGAATAACAATGCCCTATTGGCAGCACCTTGCTTTTTTTTAGCACTTTGGCTATTGTTGGTGCCTGCATCCCAGGCATCTCAAGAAAATACATGTCTTAATTTATTCCTGCCTTGAGAATGTTCTTAGGCTGTTTTGCTAATCACCCCTTCAAAGCATGTGCACACACCCTCTTCTCCTGACATCTCTAAGCCTTGGCTTGAAGGATGCTCGTACAACATTTATCTGTCCTGAGCCCTGAGTTCCTCAGTGAAAGATGATAAGGATTTTGCAGACTGTGTATTCCTAATGTTTCTCCCATGAAAACGGTCACTGAAGTCTGGAGAGAGTGTCCTTCATGTTTCTGTTTATAAGCCTAAACAAATACAGGCCCTGCAGAGGTCACTACCTCCTGCTGCTTCTCCCAGCACCAGCCTGGGTGTCACCTGTCAGTCTTCGGCTTTCCTTCCACTTTCTATAGTAGTTGTCACGCGGCCCTGAAGGTCCTCACATCCTGTGACCTCCTTGACACAGGTTCTCCCTGGGAAGCATTTATGGACTGCAAATAATCACTGCTGCTTGAAGCAAGGTCCATGTGGCCACCCTGACATCTCTTCTGCTCCGAAACTGGAAGTAGGGGTCACAGCATGAAGAAACCAAGCCGAATAGTTCTGTGCTGTTTGAAGGGGACAGGACAAGAGGCAATGGCCTCAAGCTCCACCAGGGGAGATTTAGGCTGGACATTAGGAGGAAGTTTTTCACACAGAGGGTCATTGGGCATTGGAATAGGCTGCCCAGGGAGGTGGTTGATTCACCTTCCCTGGAGGGGTTTAAAGGACAGGTGGATGAGGTGCTGAGGGACATGGTTTAGTGTTTGATAGGAATGGTTGGACTCAATGATCCGATGGGTCTCTTCCAACCTGGTTGTGTGCTGATTGAGAACCTGGCCAGAGATGAGCCAATACCTGCACCTTGCATCTTTGGCTCAGTACAGAGGCTTAGGTTTCATGGAGGCTCAAATTTAAACTCATTCCTGGTTCAGGTTAGAGGCTTTACTGTGTAATGGTGAATCTGGGGAACTAAAACCAAGATCCTGGTGGTTTCACGCGTAACCTGTGTGTTTATCCTGGCTAGTAGTAGTGTTTTAAATCATCTGAAGAAATACTCAGGACCTGTCAAAACGGGAAGGGCTTCTCTGTGGTGGAGCTGGGTAAGTAAATTCCTTTTAAAATGCAACTTAATGCATTTGTGTAGTATCAGCTGAGCAACCCCTGTTGCTACAGTTAGAAAATTCCTGTCACCCTGTGGTGAGTGAACCTTCACACATCTGAGGCTGAAGTACCTCCAAGCTGAACGATTTGATCTTAAGAAGTCAAACCTTGCAAAGTGGATTCGTTATTAAATGCTCTCCTGGGCTGCCAGAAAAGCTTTGGCACTCTCTGCTTCCCGATTGTATCTTAAATTCTTCTCAGTCCTCACCCCTATCTGTGACCCTGATGGGTCACCAAACAAAAGGCAATTAAAACTTCTTTCTTCTCAACCTACAGTCTTGAGGGCATAAACAAAGCCTTTCAGATAAGGTCAAGGACAAAGATATGAGGAAAGATTTTGCTGTTTAGGGTCACACTTTGTTTACTGTCATTATTAAATGAAACTAAGCATCGTGCATAATGAACTCACATGAAATTCATGCTGTCAGCTTCCCTTACTGCTTTATTACATGTGTTAATTGTTTTATACCCTTTTCTGCATGTTGTCTTAGATGTTCTTGACGTCAGGAACATTGTCTTCCATTGTATGATAGTTAGTTTGGGCTGGTAGGATCTTGGTGTGGGGCTTCTGTGAGAAGATGCTGTGGGAAATGCATCAGACCAGCCCCATGAATGGAGCAGAAGATGATGACATTGCTTTGCCCGGAGGCTGCTGCAGTGGAGGAGCTCTAATCACAGAATTAAGAGGCTTAGGGTCAACCTACAACAGAGCTGTTCTAACCAGATAGACTGAAAATACAGCTATTTCCTGCAAAACCAGCCTGGTTTGGAGCAAGAATCACAAGATTACTCAGTCAGAGGATTCTAATCAGTCCTTTTTCTGGCCTATTAAGTGTGAACCAACCCTTAAGTTCTATCATTACAGCAGATACCAAAGACCAATGTAAGGGCTGAATGACTCCTTTTTTATTTATTTTAAGCATTGCTTCATCTACATAGTTGGTCAAAGCAAAAGTTTTTCACAGAAAGGGTCATTGGGCACTGGAACAGGCTGCCCAGGGAGGTGGTTGAGTCACCTTCCCTGGAGGTGTTTAAGGGATGGGTGACCAAGGTGCTGAGGGACATGGTTTAGTATTTGATAGGAATGGTTGGACTCAATGATCCGATGGGTCTTTTCCAACCTGGTGATTCTATGATTCTATGAAAGCAGGACTGCTGGTAGAAGAGCAAAGAGTTTATACCTCTCCATATGAAATGTTCCTTCAATTTCCAGCTGACTCCTACTCAGGGAAATGCTGTTTGCAGATGGTGCAGGCAGAAGGTAGTTGTGCACCTCTCCATTATTAACAAGGTCGATTTATTAATGCAGAGAAATTGTTCTTAGAATCATAAAATCACTTGGGATGGAAGGGACCTCAAAGCCCATTCATTCCAACCCTTTGTCATGGGCAGGGATACCTCCTACTGGATCAGGTTGCTCCAAGCCCCATCCAAGCCTTGAACCCCTCCAGGGATGGGGCAGCCACAACGTCTCTGGGCAACCTGGGTCAGGGCCTTCCCACCCTCAAAGGAAACTATTTCTACCTAATATCTCATCTCAATCTCTCCTCTTTCAGCTTAAAACCATTATCTCTCAGCCTATAGCTACAATCCCTGATAAAGAACCCCTGAAGAATAATAGATAATATAATAAAGGATATGGATGTAATGCCATAAGACAGACCAGAGCCAGCAAGAGCTACATAGGAATCTTAGGAGAGGGTCCCTGCATCTTGTAGTGTGACCTTAATTGGTTTGTTCCAACTTCTGGCTATGGCTTCCCTTGAGGCCTCCTATGAGGACACTCATATTTAAGCTCCCATCAGCCTGATTTGAAAGCTGGGATAGAACCATTCTACATTCGAACCGGCTGGGACACGTCTCACAGCAGAGATGAATTTCTTCCTGGTCAATGCAGGGGAGAAACACAGAATTATCCCTGACTCTGAAGGAGCAATTCTCTCCTTTCCCACCCAAAGCAAGAGGACAGGCAAACAGCACTTACAAAAGGCTCCAGGATGGGTTGTGTATCTCCAGCAGGTTATTTATGTGCCTGCGCAGGTCTCTGTGCCCTAGTTACACTCTCTTACATTCCCAAACTTTCTTAGCTGGCAGCCCTACTTCTGAATCAGCATCCATGGAAATTATAGAATCATAGAATCATAGAACAACCAGGTTGGAAGAAACCCATCGGATCATCGAGTCCAACCATTCCTATCAAACACTAAACCATGTCCCTCAGGACCTCATCCACCTGCGCCTTAAACACCTCCAGGGAAGGTGAATCAACCACCTCCCTGGGCAACCTCTAACAGTGCCCAATGACCCTTTCTGTGAAAAACTTCTTCCTAATCTCTAGCCTAAATCTCCCCTGGCAGAGCTTGAGGCCATTCCCTCTTGTCCTATCCGCTGTCACTTGGGAGAAGAGATCAGCTCCCTTCTCTCTACAACCTCCTTTCAGGTAGTTGTAGAGAGCAATGAGGTCTCCTCTCAGCCTCCTCTTCTCCAAGATAAACACCCCCAGCTCTTCTTGCTTCATTGCACACACTTGGATGATAGCTGCTTATGTTATCTGTAGCTCTTTAAATCTAGTGCCATGCCTTTAAATACATATCTCATTTATTAAAATTAAGTGAAACATAACTATTTCCATAAATGATCACCATTTTTCTTAAGACCTCGGTGATTTCGTCTTTTATTTTTCTTTAATTCAACCTTTCAATTCCGCTTTTATTTATTTATTTTCGAAGGAATTCGTGCTAGCTATTTATGTGCACACAGACCATATTTGCGTGGGTTTGGTGCTGATCGGCTGCATGTGTGTTTACAATAGTCCTTGTGTTATCCCAGCCGGCAGCCTGAAAACACTTCCAAATTATTCCACATCAGAAGCAAAGAGGGTTTGGATAGACTCCTAGGGGAGAGTCTTGAAGTGGTGCCCAAACCTCAGTCCCAGTGCTGCAAGTCAGGCGCGTGGCTGATATTTTATCCACCCTAACTCGGACTTTCGCAAGATGTTTTGTTTGTGGAGGAAACGGGAACTTGGGAGCAATTTTAATCAGTGATTTCTTAGAGATGGGCTTCCTTCATTCCTTTGTCATTTTTTTCTCTCTCGAGGCCCATGTTTTCTAAGAAATGATGGAAAATATGTGCATGTAAGCACAATGGCTAAGTTGTACTAAAACAAACCCCTTGGTGGATGAGGACTGACCTGGTTACAATTTGTGCCTTTGGAACGATGCTGATTTTATGCATAAAGCATTTGAATGACTGTTAGTGGACAAACACTAGGGATTTCAAGTTCAGCTCTGTTACTAAGTCTTAGTGGTTGCTGCTAACCTCAAAGTGGGCTGGGAAGTTCAGACCTAAATGGTGCTGTAATAAAAATCTGGAAATGCTCTGGTGAATGCTCCAGGCTCTGTCCTTGGAAATGTCATGAAGGTATTCATAAAAGTGTTAAGGTTGGAAGAGACCTTGAAGATCATCTAGTTCAGTCATCAACACAAAATGCCTACTAAACCATTTTTTGAAATACCACATCTACATGTTTTTTGAACATCTCCAGGGAAGGAGACTCCACCACTGCCCTGAGCAGCCTGTTCCAGTGCTTCAGTGTCCCAGTGGCTGGACTTGATGATCCCAGCGGGTCTTTTCCAACCTAGTGATTCTATGATTCACCAATCTTCTAGTAAAGAATTTCTAATATCTGATCTAAACTGCCCTTGATGTAACTTCATAGAATCATAGAACAACCAGTTTGGAAGAGACCCATCGGATCATTGAGTCCAACCATTCCTATCAAACACTAAACCATGTCCCTCAGGACCTCATCTACCCGTCCCTTAAACACCTCCAGGGAAGGTGACTCAACCACCTCCCTGGGCAGCCTATTCCAATGCCCAATGACCCTTTCTGTGGAAAAACTTCCTCCTAATCTCTAGCCTAACTTGATGCCATTTCCTCTCATCCTATCACTTGTTACTTGGTTGAAGAGACCAGCACTGAGGTTTTTAGACTGTTACTTCTGTGAAAGAGAAATAGAAGGAGAACTGCCGCTCCTCAGGGTACTCGGCTCTTAGTCAACTTTGTTGCATGGACCAAGCGTTGATGGGCTTTCCAGGTCTGAACTTCCCAGGTGGTGTTCTAGGACAGTCAAGTGTCTCCTAGGTAAGCTGAGCTCCGCAGCTTGGAGAAACAGCAGCCCTTTGGACTAGACAGCTGAGAATATCAACTAGCCAGAAAGCTTTGAGACCTTCTTCCAGAGGGATAGGTGGTAAGATGGAACTGTTTAGGACCCTTAACTGTAATCCCTGAAGTGTGATGTGTGGAGCGACGAGGCTGTTAAGGGGTCTGGAGAACAGACCCTATGAGGAACAGCTGAGAGAGCTGGGGGTGTTTAGCCTGGAGAAGAGGAGGCTGAGAGGAGACCTCATTACTCTCTACAACTACCTGAAAGGAGGTTGTAGAGAGGAGGGAGCTGGGTTCTCCTCCCAAGTGACAGGGGACAGGACAAGAGGGAATGGCCTCAAGCTCCACCAGGGGAGATTTAGGCTAGAGATTAGGAGGAAGTTTTTCACGGAAAGAGTCATTGGGCATTGGAACAGGCTGCCCAGGGAGGTGGTTGATTCACCTTCCCTGGAGGTGTTTAAGGCGCAGGTGGATGAGGTGCTGAGGGACATGGTTTAGTGTTTGATAGGAATGGTTGGACTGGATGATCCGATGGGTTTCTTCCAACCTGGTTGTTCCATGATTCTATGATTTGCCGCAGCCAGTGAGGCTTCATATGCAGCCTTATCCATTCATCACGCTGAATGCCCATGAGCAACCTGAGATCTGCAGTGGTCATTCATGAGAACAGGAAAAATCAGTTTTGTAGCTGTTTCTTAGGCCAATTTAAGGCAGCAAGAATCATAGAATGGTTGGACTGGAAGGGGTCATGAAGGTCATCCTGTCCAGTCATGTAGTAGGCAAAGACATCTTCAACTAGATCAGGTTGCTCAGAGCCCCATCCAACCTGACTCTGAATGTTTCCAGGGATGAGAGGCAGGGTGTCAGGGGAGAATGATCTTCCTTCTTTTGATAAAAAAAAACCACAAAAACAATATTGTCTCAAACTCCAACAGTGTGATTTCAGTTCTAGAATTCTTTGCTTTTTAGCTGGACTAAAGATGACTCTGTTTTAGAAAAATGTTGACATTACTGTGGCTTGGCAACTGGGCCAGTTCTGGTCTTGGACCTTCACTTACTTGTATAACAGCCCGTTTTGTTGCCGGAGTGAAGATCACTTAAAAAATGTAATTTAATACCAGCAGATGCATTGATGGAGGAATGCAAAATTATTTTATGGCTATCTCATCTCAAAACCTTTTGCTTGACTGTCTGCGGTTCTGGATTGCGAGATGTATTACAGAAACACATCTGTCACCCTTTATAATGTGAGATAAGACAGGCTATCACGGTTGGTTGTCTCAAAATTAAAAAATTCCAGAGCAATGTGAGATTAATGTGTACAGTATCAAAGCTACAATCAGGTGTGCAATGTCCTGCCCATCTGAGTATTGTCTAAAGGGTTGGGGGGAACGATGTGCTTTGGGTGGGATGGACTAAGAGGTCTCACTTTTGCAGAGATTGTAATTACTTTAGTTTGAACTGTCTTCAGTTCTCCTTGCTGCCAGGAGGAGAGGGACCTGGGGGTGTTGGTTGACAGCCGGCTGAACATGAGCCAGCAGTGTGCCCAGGTGGCCAAGAAGGCCAATGGCATCCTGCCTTGGATCAGCAACAGTGTGACCAGTAGGTCCAGGGAGGTTCTTCTCCCTCTGGACTCAGCACTGGTTAGGCCGCTCCTTGAATCCTGTGTTCAGTTCTGGACCCCTCACCACAAGAAGGATGTTGAGGCTCTGGAGCGAGTCCAGAGAAGAGCGACGAGGCTGGTGAAGGGGCTGGAAAACAGGCCCTATGAGGAACGGCTGAGAGAGCTGGGGGTGTTTATCCTGGAGAAGAGGAGGTTGAGGGGAGACCTCATTACTCCCTACAACTACCTGCAAGGAGGTTGTGGAGAGGAGGGAGCTGGGCTCTTCTCCCAAGTGCCAGGGGACAGGACAAGAGGGAATGGCCTCAAGATCCACCAGGGGAGGTTTGGGCTGAACACTAGGGAAAAAAATTTAATGGAAAGGGTGATTGGGCACTGGAAGAGGCTGCCCAGGGAGGTGGTTGATTCTCCTTCCCTGGAGGTGTTTAAGGGACGGGTAGATGAGGCGCTGAGGGGCATGATTTAGTGATTGATGGGAATGGTTTGACTAGATGATTTGCTAGATCTTTTCCAACCTGGTGATTCTATGATTCTATGAGTTAACACATCTGTTGGATTTAAGGCATGTGGAGCCTTCCTTTGGCATGGCTCACCACTACAAGGTCTCAGCTGGACAGTTGGTATGCATCCTTACAGGAGGATGCAAGCACATTGGTCAGAGTCCAAAACCCATCAGAGGTCAAGAAAACTTAACCTAAGGATTGAAGGAAATGGGTAAAGAAGACTGAAGGAAGACCTAGCAACAGTCCTCAGAGCCATCACTCAATCTCTTGACTCCAGGATCTGGAGCTTTTGGACCCTTTTCTTTTCCTCTGCAACTTTATAAAAGAAATCCTGGAATCAGACACTGAATGACCTTACGGAGAGAAGCAATAATTGCTCTGGAGCTTGGCCCAATCCTTTTCCTCATTAGGGCAATGAAGCTTTTATCGCTCCTGCAGTAATGATGCATTTTTAAAGTGTTTCACACCTACTTTAAATCCCAGTAAAGACCATGAAACTTCTTTGGTTGTGGCCACATGGTATCTATTGTTAAGCAGACTGTTAAAGTGAATCAACCCAGATTAAGCAGCCAAAATTACCACTTGCTATCGCTTGCCTGAATCTGTTCCCTCAGAGACAGCCCCGTAAAGAGGCTGAATGCTGATTAAACACTTCTCCGCCAAGTGGAGTCCGAAAAATTCTGGCAAGAATTGCCTGTAGAAAGTATGGGGAAAAAAAAATGTACGACATGTAAAAGGCTCGATGCGTCAGACTACTCAAATCCAAAGCATCCCCTGCCGCAAAAGCCTTCGTTAGCGAACCTTCCATCTGCCTGATGAGAGCTTCTGTATCCTGGCCCTGGATTTCCTTCTCTCTCCCCAGGGGCATTATCTTGTGAGTTCATTATTACCACTGACTGTAATTCGCACTCCAATACACGCTGCTATTAGCAAAAAAGATTAAAGAAAACTCAATGGTAAATGGCTTTGATTTGTCTCGGAGCTCAGACTGGAGGCTTAAACTCTTCCTTGAAGGCAACCATCCAGGACAGGATTATGGGAAGAAAACTCAGCCCGGGTGTCTTCCAATGCACTTATTTGCAATGGAAACCAGAAGGATAAGGAGCAAATTGCTTGTGACCTTTCCTATCATACTACTTAAACAAAAGTTTCTGCTCTACCTCTACAAGGTCTACTTGACCCCCCAGGCAGGCTGGATCCTTGAGTGAAAGGATGCTGCTTTGTGCTCGATGAGCATGTGGCTCCACAGCCTTCAAATTATACTCTGGAAAGGTGAATGGACAGTGGCAGCTCTCTTGCTTGCTGGTGAACGTGGCTTTGATTTGATAGGAATGGTTGGATCCGATGGGTCTCTTCCAACCTGGTTGTTCTATGATTCTATGATTTCACCTTCCACCACTCGGCAGGTTGTCCTTGAGCCAAGGGCTATACTGAGTTCAGACATCCTGGTATGTTACTGCAAACAAGTTCCAAACCCCAAATAAATGCTTCTGTAGATGTTCCTTCTCAGTCTCTTTTCCCTTTTCCTGTCCTCGGTTCTTCCCTCTTCCCCTTCTCTGCAAACGCACACATCAGTGATTCTTAAGGGAGAAACCACGCTTGGTTGCTATGAAGGAATTGAATCTCTTGGTAATTATAGACGGAAAATTATAACACGAGAGTGTTTTCTCTTGAACAGAGAGGCATTCCTGCCAAGACTTGCATTGTCTTGGAAGTCAGAATCACAGGATGCTGAGCTGGAAAATTTGAGGCTAGGATTTCTTTTGATTTGAGCAACAAAGCTGGTGAAGGGGCTGGAGAACAGGCCCTATGAGGAGTGTCCAGTGATGTGCGAACGTTCATCTCTGGATGAATTGTGAAATGGTAATGGTGAAATTGTGAACAATCCCACAAGGCGGTGGGACTAAACTAGGCCATTTGGCCATGTTTGGGGACAGGGGCAGTTTGGGAGAGGTGGAAATAACAGTGTTTATTAAGGGGGAAAAGCCCCACCTTTCTCTGCTGTGGAAGCTGGCTCTAGGTTTGTGTGGAGGCAGATTTCTGCCCTATACATGTGGCTGCCCCTTCCCTGGAGGTGTTCAAGACCAGGTTGGATGGGGTTTTGGTCAACGTGATCCAGTGGGAGGTGTCAGGGCTTTGGAATTGGATAATCTTTAAGGTCCCTTCCAGCCCCAACCATTCTATGATTCTATGAAACACAACAGTGATCATGGAGTACAGATCCACATCTCTTACAAGGATTGTCATCTTGCAACCCTCAGTAATTTACTCCTATTTTTTTTTTCCAGCAAGCACTTGTCCAGAAGCTGGTTTGGGATGAATATAAAGCCATCTAGCGGCCAGTGTGTCGGTCAAGGAGATCTGCCCTGGTTTCTCCTGCCCAAGTGGCCACCACCAGCTTTTCTCAGCCACAGTGCTCACACCAGTGTATACTGCAGAGAGGACTTCAATGGACTTAATGGCAAATCCTGGGATAATTCTTCAGTTGCATTCACACTGGAACAATTCATTTTGGTAGGTCATATTTTTTTTGCTGAAAATACTCTGTGTTGAAACAGGACTGTGAGTGAATGTGTCATTGGAACTGCTGGAGATGTACAAGTGCGGAGGTGGTTGTGGTTGAAATTGTGCCTCCCATTGTAGCCGAATTACTGCAGTTCATGTGCTGATTTACACCCGAACTGAGGAATTGTCAGTCTGGTTTGGTTTGTCTATCACAATCATAGAATGATGTGGGTTAGATACAGGTCATCCAGCCCAACCCCTCTGCAGGATCAGGGACACCTTGAACTCAATCAGGTTGCTCACAGCCCAATCCAGCTTGACCTCGGGTCAGCTCCAGTAACCAGTAGGAACACGATAGTGAGTGAAGGATGGTGCAGATGTGCAGCCACCCTCCAGCTCTCCAACGAGCCAGCAGTGCTTGTCTCCCTCCTCTGATTGGAAGTCATTAGCTTTGCAAATGAAGTTGAAAACTCAATTTCAGTGTTTTTTTGGAAGGCATCCCGAGTAAAATTAGCCTGACTTGGCATGAAAACAAGAGAGGAGCTTCATGTGAGACTTTTTCTCATTTCCATCACTCTGGTATTCCTGTCCTTTCACTAAAGCTGCTGTGGTTATGGGGGAAAGGCTTAAAAGAAAACTAGAAGAAAGCAGAAAAAAAATAACAATGGACACTGCTCTTCCTTAGGGTGTCACCTCATAGAGGAGGACTGAAAAGCCCTGCTCCCACCAGCTGATAGGGGCCTTGGCTAAATGGGATCACACGCAACAGTGGGATGACGCTGGTGGGAGCAGGACATCTTTCTGAAGGCAGAAAGTTTCCCTGCCCTGATAATCTTTGAGATATTTTTAATTCCTTTCAACAATTTGCTGCTCCTTTGTTGGCAACAAAGAGTTGTGCTCTGGAGAGAAAATACATTGCTCTCTCCAACTGCCTGAAAGGAGGTTGTAGAGAGGAGGGAGCTGGGCTCTTCTCCCAAGTGACAGGGGACAGGACAAGAGGGAATGGCCTCAAGCTCCACCAGGGGAGATTTAGGCTAGAGATTAGGAGGAAGATTTTCACAGAAAGGGTCATTGGGCATTGGAACAGGCTGCCCAGGGAGGTGGTTGATTCACCTTCCCTGGAGGTGTTTAAGGGACGGGTGGATGAGGTGCTGAGGGACATGGTTTAGTGTTTGATAGGAATGGTTGGACTCAATGTTCCAATGGGTCTCTTCCAACCTGGTGATTCTATGAGTCTATGATTCTATGATTCTACAGCTCACTGCTTGGCATATTCCCTGAGATCCTGCCCTAGCTTTTTTTTTTTGTCTGAGGACATCAGACATCTTCCCTGCCATCGTCTTTTGGCAGGAAAAAGCTGTGGTGAAGCCGTGGGAGATGGTGCAATAGCTCCATTGGTGGAGCCATCCAGCAGGTCTTTGCCTGGGAAGCCAGGGCAGCACTTGGGTCTCTGCCTGCTTTGCTTTACCCTCCCTGAACCGTTGGCTCATTGTTGACCACGTCAGGGGGTTGGAGGGCTCCCACGGCAAGCACGCCAACCCAGAGGGCCTGGTGAGCAATTTCTAGGGATAATTTGCATTTCTTTTGGTCGCACCAGCCCACCTTAATGAGCAGTTCTGCCTCGCGTTTGACTTTTTTCCAGGATACCAGATTTTGGAGGTTACAAAGAAGGAGAAAATCTGTGAACTTTATTGAAGGGGAAAACATTTAATAAAATCCTAAACCAGCGCATGTTCGGCAGTGCTCTGGAAATGCTCCCAGTGTTCCCTGGTGTGAACACACAAGGAGGTACTAGCAAACCCTGCAGCACTTGCCAGGTGTTGTATCGGGACATGGTTTAGTGTTTGATAGGAATGGTTGGACTCGATGATCCGATGGGTCTCTTCCAACCTGGTTGTTCTATGATTCTATGATTCTATGATTCTATGATTCTCTTCTAACTCCAAATTTTACTAATACAACTTCGCCCTCGGCTGAATATCCCAGCAGAGCTCTTGGCTTATTTAGTGGAGTGGTAATTCATATGTTCCAGCTCTCTGCAGCCGAACATAGGAATTATTCAGCCATGGTTCTGGTCTGCAGTCCCATGGCAATGGATAGTGATGTGTAGTGAGAAAAACTGGGGGAACACTGCAGGAGGGTAGCTCTAAAAGAGATAAACAGAGATATTAGTCATGGTTATGCTTATTTTTCAACCTGGTGATTCTATGATTCTATGATTTTCCAGATAAATATCAGTTCTCTCTTTGATTCTTCTAAGCTCTGCTTCAGTATCTTATATTCTTTGTCCCTTGTTTTGCTGGTTGCGTGTTTCATGATGGTGTTTTTATCTGTTAAAAATAGATTTTTAAAAGCAGATTATTCTTTTTCTTTGTCTGTACTTCCCCTCATAGAAGACTCATTGCCAAGTGAAACCCTGCATCAATCACCAGTATTTTCTACTTAGGAAAAAGGGAATAATTTGAATTCAAATGTGACTTCACAACTTAAGAGTTTCGAGTGTTTTCCCCCAGGATTGGAAGAAGATACAATTTTAACAGCGTTTCTTATGTGTATTAATGTCGAAGTAAATTGTAGCTACCATTATTTTAATTTTTTTTTTTGTAATGTAGAAGGTTGAAATTATTCATAATGAGCCTTTTGGACAACTTCACTTGAAACTTTGATACTTGCAAGCTGTGAAAAATCTGGAGAAGGCTGTCAGCTTTTTTTAAGATGCTTGGTTAAAAGGATAAATATGGTTGTGGGAAGGGGCTTATTTAACCCTGAAGGGGCTCATTTTTCCCCATATTGTTGCTGCTGATGGAAACCCATTCCAGGCTCTTCTCCTAGAATCATCGAATCATAGAATCACCAGGTTGGAAGAGACCTACCGGATCATCGAGTTCAACCATTCGTATCAAACACTAAACCATGTCCCTCAACACCTCTTCCACACGTCCTTTAAACACCTCCAGGGAAGGTGAATCAACCACCTCCCTGGGCAGCCTATTCCAATGCCCAATGACCCTTTCTGTGAAAAATTTCCTCCTAGACCTTACTCAGCACAGGATTTGCTTCTGGAAGTGCTGTAGCACGTAACCAAAGCTTGTGGCTCTTATAACTCACTCGGAGTGAGCCAGCCTTGCGCTTTCCTCGCTGGGCTAATGCCATATTAGTTTAAAAGCTGCAATGCTGAAAGACAAACAAAGAAGAGGATTAGACCAAACTAGTTCCAGAGCACACATTGTACATACTAATGTCTTGTTGAAACAGGAGGAGGCTGAAAAAAAAACTACTGCCAGTGTTTTAACGAGAATGCAAGCTTGCTTTCTGAATCCTTGTCTCCTATTGCCCATCAGATAGGGAGGATTCTGCATTGCTCGAAGGAGCTAAGCTAATAAGATTACGGTTTATCACTTTGTAAAAAGGAACTGCGCCACTGGAAGAACACAGTTTATATAGGAATTGCCCTAAACCCTGAGTGTAATTGCTGGACTCCTCTCCTGAGGCTGTTTAGGGTAGAGCAACAAACCTTGCATATGTTTCCATATAGATAACTGCATCTCCAAGCAAAAAATCCTTGAGCCAATTTACATCCCGTGTTTCATCTGAGCCAAGCAATGGCCCAAACAAAGTCAGGCTTGGCAAGAAACAAATATGCAAATTTTCAATCGTGTTTCAAATTTCACAGAATTTCTTGTAGTGACATAGCTGCATGTACAGAAAACTTGCAGCCCTTAGGATTTTCCCTACTTGCTGCCACTTAATTGCGCTGCCGGCTTTGGGGACAGCAGAAGCACAATGTCTGCAAGCAGAGGAGGAAAACCTCTGCAGTGGTCATCTTCACTGATGCCACACACAGCTCTAATATCATAGAATCATAGAACAACCAGGTTGGAAGAGACCCACCGGATCATCGAGTCCAACTGTTCCTATCAAACACTAAACCATGTCTCTCAGGACCTCGTCCACCAGTCCCTTTAACACCTCCAGGGAAGGTGAATCAACCACCTCCCTGGGCAGCCTATTCCAAGGCCCAATGATGCTTTCTGTGAAATTTTTTCCCTAATGTCCAGGTTAAATCTCCCCTGGCGGAGCTTAAGGCCATTCCCTCTTGTCCTGTCCCCTGTCACTTGGGAGAAGAGACCAGCTCCCTCCTCTCCACAACCTCCTTTCTGGTAGTTGTAGAGAGCAATGAGGTCTCGTCTCAACCTCCTCTTCTCCAGGATAAACACCCCCAGCTCTCTCAGCCGCTCCTCCTAAGGCCTGTTCTCCAGACCCCTCACCAGCTTCCTTGCTCTTCTCTGGACTCACTCCAGAGCCTCAACATCCTTCTTGTGGTGAGGGGCCCACAACTGAACACAGGATTCAAGGAGCAGCCTCACCAGTGCTGAGTACAGAGGGAGAATAACCTCCCTGGACCTACTGGTCACACCGTTTCTGATCCAAGCCAGGATGCCATTGGCCTTCTTGGCCACCTGGACACACTACTGGCTCCTGTTCAGTCACTGTCAACCAACACCCTCAGGTCCCTCTCCTCCAGGCAGCTTTCTAGACAGACTTCCCCTAGTCTGTAGCTCTGCATAGAGTTGTTGTGCCCCAAGTGTAGGACCCGGCATTTGGCCGTGTTAAACCTCATGCCATTGGTCTCTGCCCAGTGGTCCAGCCTGTTCAGATCCCTTTGCAGAGCCTCCCTACCCTCCAGTAGATCGACACTTCCAATATCTGCAGTGTCCACTCATGTATCTCCACGTCTACAGCTCCCGTGTCCCCCACCACTCACATCATCCAGGCAGTGACTGCTCCGCTGTGGGGCAGCAGCACCAGGACCCCCAGGGTTATGGGATAGGAAATGCTTTCCGGTTCTTTGTGTGTTTCTATTTGATTTTAGAGGTAATTTTACAGCTGTGTTTCTTTATCTTTATTCCTTACAAAATTCCCTGCTATGCAGAGCAGACAGCGCTGCTGGAGAGAGAGATCGATCTCTGGAAAGAAAGAATATTCGCTCAGTATAGTTGCTGCAAGGTTAAGGGCTATCTCAGCAGCCCTTAAAATACTAGCTCCGCAGGCGTCCAGGTGCATGAAGAGCAGTTGCCAGTCAACATACATTTATAATAGGCTTGATGGATGAGGATTTAACCCTTCCCACTCAGCGTCCCTACTGGTATGCTAAAGGTCTGGCTTACAGAGTCAGGAGATACAGCAGCAAGATGAACTTAGCCTTGAGCTCCTTTCAATCATTCCCCTCTCTTGTTTTGCTTTTCAACAGCAGGAAAATATTTGCAAGAGGGCATCAGGCTAAAGGTGGCTTGCTTTAGCTCCGACATAGACCACAGAAACCGACTCCCAGGACCACCAAAGTCAGTAGTGTGAGTCCCATCATCACTTAAGGCTTTGCTAGGCTTGCTCCTAGCTGGTTATCAGAGAAAGCGCAGGCTGCAGTTTCTGTGCTAGGAATTCCTGACGTTTATGGACTTCTGACTTGGTTATTTTTGGAAAACATTCATTATGGCTTGGCATCCTGCCTAATCACCCCTCCTGGAATATCGGTAATTCACTCTGTTTGGGGAATTCGGAGGTTTCCCTCTACCGTGTCTAATTTTCATTTACAGAGCCTTGTACCGATCTAAGCTTTAACGCCGGTGCCAGTTTTCCATTAGAAAGCTAATGATAATCCTCCCTCCTTGCTTTATCCAAACAAACCCCGTGTGCCACATTCCTCCTGTCTACTGCTGTGGTGGAGAAGCAGTCCTAGGAAAGCCTAAGTGTGATGTGAAAAGAAGCAAGATATGAGAGAGGGGAAAATTTGGAGGTCTGTTCGGGGGAAAGCTGGTGCTCTGCTGCAAATATCTGGTGATGCTGGTCCTGTCATTCTCTTAGGGGGCAATTTGAGTGCAAATGATCTGCTGAAGCTCTTGAAAACCTCTTTGGGGTTCAGGGTACCACGGCTATACATTTTTTGAACACCTCCAGGGGTAGAGACACCACCACTGCCCTGGGCAGCCTGTTTCCGTGCTTCACCACTCTTCTGGTAAAGGCAATTTTCCTAATGTCCAATCTGAACCTCCCCTGGTGCAACTTGAGGCCATTTCCTCTCATCCTATCACTTGTTACTTGGTTGGAGAGACTGCAACTTCACTGCAACTTACTTTTAGGGAGCTGTAGGGAGTGGTGAGGGCTCCCCTCAGCCTCCTCTTCTCCAGGCTAAACACCTCCAGTTCCCTTAGCTGTCACTCATAAGATTTGTGCTCCAGCCCCTTTATCAGCATTCATTGCAGTGAGCTAAAGCTGAGACATGAAATTCTGGGAGTCAGACTCTCCTGGACTCCCCACCTGTAACTCCGTAGCAGTGTTTAAAATCCCAGTTTTAAACATGAATGCATGTGGGTTCTTCTTTTTTAGTTCACTGCTTTTAAAGAGGAAGTTTAGAAAGACTTTTTTCCCCCTTTTACTGAGTGTTTCTCACCCACAAGTCAAGAACAGATGATTTTAAGATACCAATATCAAAGCAGGGTTTTGAATTAAGAGACTCGCTGCTCTGTGCTCAGTATCTCTTCCCCTTCCCCCCCATCCTCACTAAGTCTCAGAAAAGGCACTTGGGATTTCTCAACAACATCCTAAGTTCTGAGAATCTCCTTGGTTTTGCATCTCCAGCCTCACTGCAAAGCACCATCCTGCCAGGATCTATGAAATGGGAAAGGGATTTGAATCATAGAATCATAGAACAACCAGGTTGGAAGAGACCCATCGGATCATCGAGTCCAACCATTTCTATCAAACACTAAACCATGTCCCTCAGCACCTCATCTACCTGTGCCTTAAACACCTAAGGTGTTTGAGGTGATTAAATTTGAGGTGATTAAATGAGAGGTATCTGTGAAAACCAAATTACAGTTGGTGAGAAGCAGGTAGAAGCTGAAGCATCTTCCCTTCTGACCTGCAGGCACCTGTGTAACTTTGACCTACCTTCAATGAAGCCCACGTCCCGAGGGCTGACTTTCACCTTGACATATGCTCTTTCCATCTCGCTTCTAACGAACAGAAGGTTGCAGGATGCCTGTCAGGGCAGGATTTGCCCTTTAGTATCAATAACTTCTCTGACGGGCTATTTACTCTTTCATCTCCCAGCCATTACTGCTGATTTATGCAATTTGCGGCTCTGCAAATGCAGCAGCCGCAGGGAAGAGGAGATGAGAAGCAGGAGCCCCGCAGGCTCCCTAGGAGATGCCTTCTCCAGTAATAAATCTGGAATGGAGGGAAGCCTGCTCTGATCCCCTGTGCGTGCTCCGGTGTGTTGGGAAAGCACCGAACACCCAGACGATGCTGTCCAAAAGGAAATGTTGCCTCTTTCCTTCCTTCCTTCCTTCCTTCCTTCCTTCCTTCCTTCCTTCCTTCCTTCCTTCCTTCCTTCCTTCCTTCCTTCCTTCCTTCCTTCCTTCCTTCCTTCCTTCCTTCCTTCCTTCCTTCCTTCCTTCCTTCCTTCCTTCCTTCCTTCCTTCCTTCCTTCCTTCCTTCCTTCCTTCCTTCCTTCCTTCCTTCCTTCCTTCCATGCTGGAGCCTTGCGACCGCTTTGGCTGGAAGATGCCTGTGATAGTCACCTCCTAACGCATTCAGCTGTCAGCGTCTCTCACCAAACATCATTCTCCCTCCGTCACGCATGAGCACTTACATGTAGAGCTCCCCAGGCGCAGGCTGGAGCCCATGGGGATTACAAAAGGAATGGGGATTACAAAGAAATGTAGTATCTGTCAAGTCGGAGCCTGTGAGGCTCTGATCAGTGATTAGAGCCACACAGTGCGAGGTGCCATACAAATTGCTACCGATGGAGACGTTCTTTGCCCTATAGATCTCGTGGCGCTTGGCTGTTAAGCTCACCGTGGGGGCTCTGGGTCATTTCTACCACCGCTGCTGAATGCTGGAGATGTTTACTGAGTTATCCCTTGTGCTGCATGAGTGACAGTGGTGGCAGTGATGGGCACGATGGATTTAGAGTTAATTGGCTGGTGCCTCCTGATGCTGTGCCTAATAAAGGCACAGAATGGGTCCCTTCCAACCAGGTTGTTCTATGATTCTATAATTATTGCTTGAGGTGCATCCTGGGTATATTGACAAGGTGATGGGATGGAGACCACCTCGTCTTCTCCTCCTGCAACCCAAAAGGGGATGAGGTGCCTCACCATGTGGGCCTTGAGAATTGATCTATTTTTATTACGTAAATGAAAGAAAAGTACAGCAATAATGTCCTTTAATGGGAGAAACAGGCTGACAGTGGATGGCAGAACTAATACCAAACAAATCAAGTGTCACTGTGACAATTCCCTTTCGCATTTTATCTGAAATACCTACCGGGCACTTGCTAAATTTGCTTGCATGGTGAAATAACCAAGTAATGAACCTTTTTTTTTTTGTTTTTACAAGGAAATGCTTTTTTCTTCTCCTCTAAATTGGAATGCTTTCTCCCCTTTGAGGCTTTCTCTATCAGATTTACCAATTTGCTTTCCCAAAGGAATTGCAAACTATGTAGCAAAATCTCTACTTGTGGCAGCAGATAAACAAATGAAGCATGTAAATTATTTAAATTTTCAGTGGGATATAATACACTGTATTTTTTTAAAAAGGGTATTTTGTCTTATTTTGGTTTGTGTTGGTTTTTTTTTTTTTTAGGAGCTCCTCCTCATTTGGCACTGGAATAGGCTGCCCAGGGAGGTGGTTGAGTCACCTTCCCTGGAGGTGTTTAAGGCACAGGTAGATGAGGTCCTGAGGGACATGGTTTAGTGTTTGGTAGGAATGGTTGGTCTCGATGATCCGATGGGTCTCTTCCAACCTGGTTGCTCTATGATTCTATGATTCTACGAAATATGGGGTTACATAGGCCCCAAGACTGTCCTTGTTGGTTCTGGTGAGGGTCTTACGTTGCACGATGGTCTCAAGGAGACAAGGATGAAACTATGTCCTAGCTACAAACTTCCTGCCTGCATCTGAACCAGGTGGGATGTCTGCATGCGTGTCTATGAGCAGAGCGTAGGTGGTGAGTGTTGTGTCTTCCTCTGCTCTCTGGTGAAAATCAGGAGTCGTTGAACACCTGCCTCTTGCTCAGGATTGTTCAACTCATGAGCTCTAAAAGTGTGGTCGGTCTCCTAGCAAACCGGTGAACACGACATACACCTCTATCAGAGCAAGGCTGAAGACCTTGAGAACACCCCATAGTATGTTCTCCAACACACAAAACTCTTCTGTTTGGGCAGAGGAAGGAAAGCACTTCTGCCTTTGAAGTTCCACAGTGAGTTAGTAACGTGTTGAACTATAGGTTCCTTCTGTTTTCTTGAGAAAACAGCTACCATGGCTTCGGTGCATAAATTGAAGTTCAGAGAGCCAGCAACCACGAGGAGTTAGTGCCCTGCTGATTTCTGGTTCCTGGACGCCTGAGGTCTATTAATTTAGAAGGAAACAGAGAGGTGAATTGAAATGAGGAAAATTAGCACAATCTTTCTCAAGCTTCATGCCTGGGAAGCCATGTCCCATCTCTTCATGTGATGCCATGAGGCAGATAGGCTCATCCATCACTCTGAGGCATGCGTCTGAGCCTTCTAATTAGTGAATATAACCGGGGGTTTGGAACTTAAACTGGTTCTGACCTGTATTTTTTAATTAAGGCATTTTTTAATATAACCCCTGCTTCAGGTCATCTGATAATACTAATCTGGATATAATGCGTAACCTTCTTAACCCTAGATTGTTACTTCGGCACTTTAATGCCCGTCTTAAAGAAACATTGCCCCATAAATTAGACGCCAGGTACTAAAGAGGAACAGAACCAGCTGGGAATTAAAATGCCTGTAAGGAATAATTGGATGGACCCCGAAGATCAGCTCCCAAGCTGACATTCTTCGGCCTCTCATAAAAGCACAAAATGCTTATGCTCCCCCTTTTAATGCTGCCTTGCTCTCGTTTGGTCTGCTTGCCCATAGGGTCAAAAGAGGTCTTTCTATCACCAACCCCATGCCTGATAACAGCTCTAACTGGGCAGAGATAGTATCTCCAGTTACTTTTTGGGATCATGGTTTTCAACTGGCTGATGGGCACCTATTCCACTTGTATCTTGGAGAGCAGAGATGCTTGATAAGCATAAGAGCACAGTGGAGGAGCCCCTTGTTCCTATCAGCAGACGGAACAAGCGATGAAGTCAAGGGATTAATGAAAGAGAACCAAGCACTGCACGGTTTTACGAGAGCCTTTTTTTAATGAGGTTTTACTTCTCCTGTATTGTTCTGCTTGTAGTGATATCACACTGAGAATCGCCGGGAGAGATGCTAATTCAGTGTTTTTATATAGGGGAAACAGTGTGTTAAGTGCATTCCTTAAGTCAGTCCAGAAACAGCTTCCTGCAAAAAAAAAAAAAAATCATGAAAAGCACATGTAATGCCTTGTCAGGCTTGGCTCTTTTATCTGAGATAGTTAAAATATTTTCACTAAGGGAAGAAAGGTTGCTGGGTGGTTTGTTTGTTTGCCTGTTCCTGGATAAAGATCTTCCAAAGGTGGGAAAACACCCGTCTTCCATCTGACAGGTGGGAAGATGCTCTCCAGTGCAGCCCCTGGGCATGGTTTGGGCTGTGATTTCTTAGGGGAGCCATCGCGGAGCCAGTGATAAAATACGTGTAGCCACAATTTTTGCTCACTTACGGATTCTGGTAGCCGCCCTCTGAGTAACCAGCACAATGCACCAGGAGAGTAAGGCAGAGGAAAAAAAAACCTTCCTCATCATCTCAAATACGATAAATAGAAATCAAGCAATGGAAAGAACAAACAATTTGACTGAAACAGCCTCAAAACTCCAAATCGTTCCCACCAGTTCTCCCAAGTACAATGTTTCAAATATCCACGGCTCAATTTACCACCTATTTGATGGGGGAAGTGTTTACAATGCATTCTCTGCATTCCTTTACCAGAAGTGCTGTAAAATTCAACTTTCCCCCCCCCCCCCCCCCCCCCCCCCCCCCCGTATGTGATGCAGAAAGTGACTCACATCTGGAAAATTTACCTTACAGCTCAACAATGAGCTCTTCGTCCGGCAACTTACCTAAAGGCGACATCAGACATGACCCTGTGTGTGTGCTGCCCTGCGAGGGTGGGTGCACAATGTACTTTTATATAGTTAGAAGTAGTTTGAGTCATGGTAATAGCAGAAATGGAGAGCTCTGGGCTTATGTGGATGGTGTTTAGGCTCTAGTGGAGGGGGAGATCTGGTTAAATCAACATGAGGTCGTGCCAAAGGGCATGTTTCCCATGGTCATGGTTATCTAATCTCAGTGCGGCATGAGTGGGAAGGAGAAACTCGATGTTACAGTTGATTAGGTTATCTGGAGGCGTAGGGAAGGTTGGAAACGCGGTTGTCAGACAAGGTAAAAGCACCAAACACAAAATGTTTGTTATCCAGGCTTTAAGGACTTCCAGGGAATGATAGCAGAGAAGCGTGGCCGGTGTCAGTCCTTAACTGCCACTTAGTGGTAGGAAGATCTCAGAGGAGGATGTTATAGGAGGGGAATGGTGCTGCTTGTAGCTTCATGGGGCACTTGAGAAATGTTGCTGGATGTCCTTGCACTCATAGTCCCCTCCTCCTCCCCCGCCCGATCTGCCACTTGCATGGCTTAGTGTTTGATAGGAATGGTTGGACTTGATGATCCGATGGGTCTTTTCCAACCTGGTTGTTCTATGATTCTATAGAGATTAGGAGGAAGTTTTTCACACAGAGGGTCGTTGGGCATTGGAATAGGCTGCCCAGGGAGGTGGTTGATTCACCTTCCCTGGAGGTGTTTAAGGCACAGGGTGGACAAGGTCCTGAGGGACATGGTTTAGTGTTTGATAGGAATGGTTAGACTGGATGATCCAATGGGTCTCTTCCAACCTGGTTGTTCTATGATTCCATGTCACTGAGGTTTGACTGTAAGAGGTGCCTTCGACCAAGCAGGGAAAGACCCATGTAGTGACCGCAAGCTGAAGTCGGAAAATGAGTATTAGATTAATGCTTTTCAAAGATGAGAGGGGTTTAATCATTGTAATAGATGTCTAAACGACCTTCGACATCTTTTTCTCAGCTTTGTCTTAAGCTTATATCCATCAGGCAGTGGCAGATTCCTCCTCAACTCTGGGTTATTGGACTTGACGGAGGAATTTCTGGGTGAAAAGCCCAACCTGCTCTAATGCAAGAGGCCAGGCTCGGTGTTCTAATGAGTTCTTCCTGCTTTCAAAGCTTCTGATTAAATCTGTGTTGTTTCCCACAAGATGGGAGCCAAGCCCAGAGGGTGAAATTCCATATGATTCACCGATTAATTCCACCTTCATTCCTGCACTCCGCCTGATTGCGAGGTCTTAACTAGTGCAGAAAGGACAAACTCTTCTTTCTCAAATACCCTCTCCTGTCAAGACAGTAGCCCCAGCTCCCCAGCAAGCATTCTCCTACAGCCCAGCAGTGCTTTAAATGCTCTTCCCAACTCCAGTGGAGTTGTTACCGTCTCTCCTGATGATATACGAGGGTGTCAGGGCTCGCTGTCTCACGTCGGAGGGTGCGGTGGGATAACAACAGCTGATCAGATGTGGCAGGAGTCATTTTGAAATGGAAGGAAAAATGTTCGCTGCGCACCAAAGAACACATCTGGTTTGTGGCATAATTCAAATTAACTGGGGGGAATTCACTGCATCTCGTGTGTCTTCCGCGGTGACACGCAACATAGAAATGCAGACTTGGAAAGCCTTTATGAAAGCTCAGCAGCCAGAGCAGTTTGAAATTGCCTTTTCTTTTTGATTAAAAAAGAAAAAAAAAAGAAATTCTGACAGCAATTTCCTACTCTCGACTGATTCCACCTAATTTTGGGCCTGCCCTGATTGCAGTTCTATAAACAGGAACTCCAGGGCCATGTATCTCTCTACCAAGGCGGGAGATGGTTTGCTTTTCACCTTTCTCCCTGATGAACTGTGAATCACTCGGTTAAACCACGCAGAGTGATGCTGGGAGACCCGAGAGCATCCGTGCCTGCTGCTGCCCAGCTCATACTGGAACTCTCTGGTCCCCTTTGCAAGGACTCTCTGGAAAATCCCACCTATTAAATTATTTGTGGCTTAGTAGTGGACAAGTATGGTTGGGCTTGATGATCACAAAGATAGAACCATAGAATCATAGAACAGCCAGGTTGGAAGAGACCCATGGGATCATCAGGTCCAACCATTCCTGTCAAATCTTTTCCAACCTAGTGAATCTATGATTCTGTGAAATCCCTGTGCTTGGTTTGGACCCAGGGGAATGTGATCGATGTGCACAAATTGCTTATTGCTCTCTACAACTACCTGAAAGGAGGTTGTGGAGAGGAGGGAGCTGGGCTCTTCTCCCAAGTGACAGGGGACAGGACAAGAGGGAATGGCCTCAAGCTCCACCAGAAGAGGTTCAGGCTCGACATAAGGAAAAAATTCTTCACAGAAAGGGTACTATTAGAGGCTGCCCAGGGAGATGGTTGAGTCACCTTCCCTGGAGGTGTTTAAGGCACAGGTGGATGAGGTGCTGAAGGACATGGTTTAGAGATTGGTGGGAATGGTTTGACTCAATGATCCGATGGGTCTCTTCCAACCTGGTGATTCTATGATTCTATGAAATGGACCTTGGAATCCTCCGGAGGGAATCGAGTGAGCTTGCTGCGGTACAAACTGAACTGCACCAATCAGGAGACAGGCAAGAAACATCTCCTGAGGAATTAAAACATTAATCTGAAAGGATGCAGGAGAAAGATTATTTCTGGGGTCATGAGGTGCCTGCTGTTTGTTATCTTCAAGCCTCTTCTGGATGGCAGCCCATGTAAACTCACTGTCTTCATCTCAGAAACAAAGATGGATGGAATAAGGGTCAAATGAGGGTCTAAAAGAGGAAGTTTTGCCCTCCAAAATATGCCCCAGTGCTAGATGAACATTCCTCCCTTGGTTATCAACAGGCATTTTGCTGCTGGGAGACAGGATCATTCTGATATATCCTCTATGTCAAATGTAGGTAAAGAGTTCTCTGCCTACTTCTTTGTTTTACTCTAAATTGAAGTACACCTATTTCCCTTATATCTGTAAGAGGTTTTGAGCCCTGTTTATCACGCAGCCAATGTTGTGTCTGATCACCATGTTGTGTCTGATACTGTGTCTGGACACAGGAAGGCTCTGTGTATACATAGAATCATAGAATCACCAGGCTGGAAGAGGCACACCGGATCATCCAGTCCAACAATTCCCATCAATCACTAAACCATGTCCCTCAGCACTTGTGCCTTAAACACCTCCAGGGAAGGTGAATCAACCACCTCCCTGGGCAGCCTGTTCCAATGCCCAATGACCCTTTCTGTGAAAAACTTCCTCCTAATCTCTAGCCTAAATCTCCCCTGGTAGAGCTTGAGGCCATTCCCTCTTTTCCTGTCCCCTGTCACTAGGGAGAAGAGCCCAGCTCCCTCCTCTCTACAACCTCCTTTCAGGTAGTTGTAGAGAGCAATGAGGTCTCCCCTCAGCCTCCTCTTCTCCAGGCTAAGCACCCCCAGCTCTCTCAGCTGTTCCTCATAAGGCCTGTGAGGTGAGCCTGAGTTTTGCTTAGAGAGCTGTAATACTGCTGTGCTAGGAAGTGAGGATCTTTCAGAAATGAGAAGAACCTGTCTAATCTTAAAACTCATGAGAAAAGATGTCTTTCTGGATTGGGTCCTGGTAGTATCCAAGACGATTCTATGTAGGTTCAGGAGGTGTTGGTCCAAGGGATGCTCAGTAGCACCAAATGCAATGGGGCCTCAGGTGTTGGGAGCAGGTGCTTTAAGATCTTTAGCTTTCAGAAAAGGGCAGTGAGAGAAAGGAGGTGCCTTTTGCTGATAAACAAAGCTCTGGTGCTCTTGGGTCTCAAGCACTTCTTGCCCCTGTGTCTTAGGAGGACCATTGTGGAGGGTAGGTGCAGGTAAAATAGCAGAAGACAAGCAGTTAGAAAGTGGACATGTTGAATTTGCTCAGCCTGGAGAAGGGAAGAGAGGGATTTGCAAAATCACAAGGTCATTGGGAAAGGCTGTGCTTCACCAGTCCCTCTCTATGGTAAGTGGGTGCACCTGGAGAAACCAGAGGGAGCGAAGGAGGAGAGAGAGATTCTGTTAAATCTGCTCCAAGAACCTTTTTCTTCTGCCTTTTTTTTTTTTTACTTTAGTTTTGAAATTATTTCACCATTTCTCAAGATTTTTTTATCTTGCCTCTCTCTTGTTCCACCCACCCCAAATGTCCCAGGTGATACTTTTGATACAGCTTATAAATTGTGGTTCCTTGAGACACCCCAAAAGCCTGTCTTGTCTGTACCCACCTTGGGAAGATTTATTTTATGCTTAGCTGTCGTGTGTGTGGGTGCCAGAACCTGGAAGAGGAATAGCTGTTGGATTCCTCCTTCCCTCCCTGGTCCAGGAGCCTGTTCAAGATACTCTCCATCATGATCATCGGTTATCAGCTCTCCATAACGCGTGAGTAGGTGTCTGGGGATGTTTTGAGAGGGGCATTCTAGGGTTTCTTATGTTCTGCTTCTGAGGGTCAATCTGAAAAATGCAAAGCACCTTCTGCTTTTGGCTGCTTGCGTCCTTCCTCCCACAGGGAGATTTTGGGGCTGGAATTTGGATCTTGAGGCCAAACGCGGTGGTTGCAGGCAGCCCCTTCTTTTGTGAATGCATTTGTGTGGGTTATCTCTTCTAGCTGGCCTTATCAGTCTCCTAGGCTGCCCAACCCAAAGCTTGATTCTTGGCCAGAGTGTGTTATGTTCTCTTCCTTTTCTCTCTTAATCATTACATGGTTTAGTGTTTGATAGGAATGGTTGGACTCAATGATCCAATGGGTCTCTTCCAACCTGGTTGTTCTGTGATTCTGAGTGATTCTGTGATTTACTGGTTTGTGATTCTGTGATTTACTGGCAATCTAACAATACACTGCCTTAAATTAAAAAAAAAAAAAAAAAGAAAAAAAAAAGAAAATGTGGAGGTTTCCCATTTTTATCATCCTTGCTGTAGTCTTGCACTCCCTCTGTTTATCCAGTGTTGGCTTCAGTGCTTGTCAGACCCTGATTTAACTCACTAACCTGGCACAAAAGGGATCCAAGAACAACACCACATGATTTTTGGTTTTGTCTGCTGGGTTTTTGAGTTAAAGCAGCTCTGAGTGTCTCTGAAAAGCCCATCTCTGGAGCCTGCTACTGTTTACATTGCTGAGAGAAGTCCTGCTGGCTTCGGAAGGGAATGGACTCAGGGTAGGACCTGTGGTGTGTGACCTTCAGCTGCCACAGATGAACAGCGAATGTCACTGAGCAAACAAGGCTTGGGCTGAGTCTTAATCACTTTGCTGAGTAGATGCTTTGGTGAGCAAATCCTTCCAGGTTTGCAGTGGTCCTTGACCATTTCCCTTGCTCTGTTTCCTTATTCCCTTAGTGCCTGCTCTTCTACTTCTAGTTTTGGGGGACTAGAGCACGAGGTACATCTGATCTGGAGGCATATTTAGCCCTGCGGACAAGAGATTTGGCTTAATAGCATCTCTGTGATGCTCTATTTCATATGAAAGCCACAGTCTTCCTCCACATCCCATGCTTTGGCTGGGAAAGTAACAGGCCTTATTAGGAACGGCTGAGAGAGCTGGGGTTGTTTATCCTGGAGAAGAGGAGGCTGAGAGGAGACCTCATTGCTCTCTACAACTACCTGAAAGGAGGTTGTAGAGAGGAGGGAGCTGGGCTCTTCTCCCAAGTGCCAGGGGATAGGACAAGAGGGAATGGCCTCAAGCTCGATCAGGGAAGATTTAGGCTGGACATTAGGAGGAAGATTTTCAGGAAAGGATGATTGGGCACTGTTAGAGGCTGCCCAGGGAGGTGGTTGATTCACCTTCCCTGGAGGTGTTTAAGGACAAGGTGCTGGGGGACATGGTTTAGTGTTTGATAGGAATGGTTGGACTCGCTGGTCTGGTGGATCTCTTCCAACCTTGTTATTCTATGATTCTATGATTCTGTGATCTCTGGCTCCACTGTTAGCTGGTTTGGAAACCATTTTTGTTCATTTATTTACTTAATTTCAGTTAACATGTATTTGGGTGACACAGTTTGTTTCATGCCATGGAAAGACATCCCAGAATCTTGTATTTAGTTCTCAAAATATGGGCATGTCTGCAGTGGCAGAAGTACCTCAATGCTCTTCAGGTCCTTACCCCTCCTCCCCAAGGGCCTTTCTTGAACATGGGGCCACTTATCACACTGTTCTGACATTTTCCTCCTCTCTGCTCTTGCTGCAGTGTGGCCAGAAGGTTTGAATGAGGAGGGTTTCGTTAATTAAGCTGTGACAGGTTTCCTTGCCAGGCTTGTGGTCTTTGTTGGGTAGCTGGACCTGGAGGCAAGGGGTCTGCGTGTGGCGCAGAAATAGAGCTGGATGAGTACAGCTCACGTGTTGGAAGGAAAAGAATTTGTGTGTAGGTGTGTACACTGGTGGCAGGTGGAGCTGAGTGGAGAAAGGAACCTGCCCCCCCTGCATCAAGAACACCCCTTCCTCCCAATAAAGACAGAGGATGAAAATCAGTAATAAACAATTAGGTTTTGTTTTCCTGTGAGCCTTTCCTGGATGGAGTATTTCAGCTTTACCTTCCTCACGATGGCTGTGTAAAGCCACAGTCTCCCATAGCTTCGGCTATTCAAGTTTTCCAACAGAAAAACTCTTTTTTTTTTCAGGGCTACTTTCCCCCATAAACAAAAGGGACATTGTCTAGGGAAGGATTCAGACTTCTTTTTATTTTAATGGGTTTTTTATTATTATTATTTTAATGGCTTAATTTGCTCTTGCCACCTCTCTAGGGGTGCTTGGCAGTGCCCTGAGCACAGCTTGCTGCAGTGAGCTACACCCCTGACCCTTCACACCAGTCTGGACACTTCTGAGGCCAAGAATAGTGCAAAATAACCCTCAGATTGCAGCATCCACCCTGTCCCCAGTGCATAGAATTGATGCCAAGGACTCATCACACATCCCAAACAGTTCGGAGGTAATTATCTATCCTTTCTGGGCTCTTGTGAAGAGCTGTCCAAAGACACTGGAGAATAACCAGTCTTATAGTCAAAATGGTTGTGACAGCAGCTACCACGTTTGTTTAGTTCATCTTCTCCTCTGTGCTTTTAATAGTCACGCAAACACAGCTTTATTGCAATGGGCTCTTGGGCTGAGAGGAAGATGGGTTTCGGGCTAGGATCCAAGAGTTAGCTGCAAAGGAGTGTCAGAAGTGCCGATAGTGGGTTATTTTATTTTATTCCCCACATCTTTGTCTCATCATGTGTCTCCAGACAGCCTGGAACACAAAAAGAAAGTTGAAACTCCTCTCAAAGGGGTAATGGAAAGAAAAAAAGGAGGCCTCTCCTTGTTTTATTCCTAGGAAAATGGCAGGCATTCCTCATTCTGCACAAGCCAGTCTAAGTTAAGCTGCCAGAGAGGAATTTCCTAAGCATGTATGAGTCATGGTTTGGATTGCTGCTCGGCCCCAGCAGGGATTTCTGAGCAGCATGTTGGAGGCTGTCCCCTATAGCTTGGCATGGAGGAAGGATCTCCTTGCAGGTGGCTTGGCACCACCTTCCTAAAGGAATATCCCAGAGCAGGGGAAGATGTTTGGGATCAGTCTTTACCTCCGTGAGGACGTCATCTTTGCTAGGAATGGTTGGACTCGGTGATCCGATAGGTCTCTTCCAAACTAGTTGTTCTATGATTCTATGATTCTATCTCCCAAAGGAGTGGTTGACAAGTCAAGCTGCAGTAACTCTCTGCTTCTCAGGGTGCAACGCGTTCACCTTTGCTTCTGGTAGCGACCTTCTCCCTCTGACTGATGGGCGTCCCTTCTCCCTGTCATGAATCATAGAATCACAGAATCACCAGATTGGAAAAGACCCGTCAGATCATTGAGTCCAACCATTCCTATCAAATACTAAACCATGTCCTTCAGCACCTCGTCCACCTGTCCCTTAAATCCCTCCAGGGAAGGTGAATCAACCACCTCCCTGGGCAGCCTCAGCAAGTGTCCGATGACCCTGTCTGTGAAAAATTTTTCCCAATGTTCAGCCCAAATTTTCCCTGGTGGATCTTGAGGCCATTCCCTCTTGTCCTGTCCCCTGGCACTTGGGAGAAGGGCCCAGCTCCCTCCACTCCACAACCTCCTTTCAGGTACTTATAGAGAGCTATGAGGTCTCCCATCAGCCTCCTCTTCTCCAGGCTGAACACCCCAGCTCTCTCAGACATTCCTCATAGGGCCTGTTCTCTAGCCGCTTCACCAGCTTCGTTGCTCTTCTCTGGACTTGCTCCAGAGCCTCAACATCCTTCTTGTGGTGAGGGGCCCACAACTGAACACAGGATTCAAGGAGCAGCCTCACCAGTGCTGAGTACAGAGGGAGAATCACCTCCCTGGACCTGCTGGTCACACCATTTCTGATCCAAGCCAGGATGCCATTGGCCTTCTTGGCCACCTGGGCACACTGCTGGCTCACGTTCAGTCGACTGTCAACCAACACCCCCAGGTCCTTCTCCTCCGGGCAGCTTTCCAGCAGAAATGTTGAGATATTCCAGATCATTTCTGCTCCTGGGCACATCACCTGTGCATGTGTCCAGTGGGAGGTTTGTTGGCAGAACCATTTGTTGGGGAAAGGCTTTGCTGGGCTTTGATAGTGTTGCTGCCTAGAAGTCCCTCCATGCTGTAGCATCCCCATGCTAGGAACAGTCTGGAAACTTACAGGAAGGCACTAAACCATCTGGCAGAAAGGTCCTGAAACATCAAAAGACTCTTGGTTTCTTCTGAGCTTTCTTTTGCCAGGTTGTAGCTGTCTCTAGGCCAGTGGTCCCAGACAAGTTGTTGGTGTCTGTTGGGTAGTTTTCAAGTGTTGCCTTGCAAGAAATCCAACCTTCCAACCTGGTTGTGTTCATAGAATCATAGCCTGTGTGTTGTGCTAAAAGGGGCTCCTTTGCTGTAGCTCAGCTTTTCCTTCCTCCACTTTCCGGGATATTTTTGTTCTATGTGGAGCTACTTTTGTGTCTATTCATCTACCCTTTTCCTGCCCTTCTCTGCTTTTCTAAACACGTTGATCTTTATTAAACTTGATGACTGTAGATAGGGTCATTGGGCATTGGAACAGGCTGCCCAGGGAGGTGGTTGATTCACCTTCCCTGGAGGTGTTTAAGGGACGGGTGGACGAGGTCCTGAGGGGCATAGTTTAGTGATTGGTGGGAATGGTTGGACTTGATGATCCAGTGGGTCTCTTCCAACCTGGTGATTCTATGTTTCTATTCCCTCCACAAGAGCATTAAAAAAATGGATAAAAAACGAGGCATCTCCAGCCGTATTCAGATAAAACTGTGAAATGGTGCTTGAGGATGGAAGTAGAGAGATCCAGTTTGCGTGATCGAACCTACCTCTGTCTTATGTTGGCCGCGAGTTATTCCCAGCTCTTTAAATCAACGTAGCAGCAGAGCAGCACCCTGCCAGACCTCTGCAGCCCCGGCAGGCAGAAGCTGCAGGGGTTGAGCACAGATAAGGCTCCTCATCCATCCAAAATCAAGTGAATACTCTACCAAAGCACGACCTTTCTGTGCGGCGTCTGTTTTGCGCTCATGACCCCTTTGGCTTGGCTGGAAGATGACTGGTGGCAGATGTTAGAGATCTCATCTTGGACGGGGGTGGGGGGGAAAGGGGAAACTCTTCTCTAAACAAAATCCTCCCTCATGTTCTACAGTTTCCTAAAACTGCTCATTTGTGAACCTCAGATATTTATTTATCCCCTTTTACATGTGTGTGTTTACATCTGTGAATATGTGGGTGTAAACATATGTATATATAGAATACTTCACTTGGCTATCAGTACGTTCCTGTTATTTCAACAACAGCAGCAGTTCTGGGGCCAGAAAACGCATCGTTATCAGAGCTCAGCCTTGCAAGCATCATAAATTTCTTCGTGTCAAAGCATTAGTAGCTTTTCTAATGTCTTGTAAGGCCACTGGATGCTAGCTGTCCTTATTACCTCATCCATATTACCAGCTATCAAATAAAATTATAGTGTCCTGAGTTTGAAGGGATCCAGAAGGATCATTGAGTACAACTCCTGTCCCTGCACAGACAACCCCAACACTCACACCCTGAGGCTGAGGGCGTTGTCCAAATGCTTCTGGAATACTGTCAGGCTTGGTGCAGTGACTGCTCTGTTGGGAGATGTTCCAGTGCTCCACCACACTCTGGGGAAAGAACCTTTTAGCTCATGCCCAACTTAACCCTCCCCTGGCATCTTCCTGCCATTCACTTGGGTCCTATCATTGGCTACCATAGAGAAGATTGGCTTGTATCAGAAATGGTGTGACCAGCAGGTCTAGGGAGGTTATTCTCCCTCTGTACTCAGCACTGGTGAGGCCGCTCCTTGAATCCTGTGTTCAGTTCTGGGTCCCTCAGCACAAGAAGGATGTTGAGGCTCTGGAGCGAGTCCTGAGAAGAGCAACAGGGCTGGTGAGCGGTCTGGAGAACAGGCTTTCTGAGGAACGTCTGAGAGAGCTGGGGGTGTTTATCCTGGAGAAGAGGAGGCTGGAGGAACTGGATGGGCTTTCAGGCCCCTTCCAACCCCAACTGTTCTATGATTCTGTGAGCAGAACCAGCCACAAACCTTAATATTTCCTAAATAATATTTTTTTTTATATGGTGAGGGGTCTGGAGAGCAGACCTTATGAGAAACGGCTGAGAGAGCTGGGGGTGTTTAGCCTGGAGAAGCAGAAGCTGAGGGGAGACCTCATTACTCTCTACCACTCCCTGAAAGGAGGTTGCGGAGAGGAGGGAGCTGGGCTCTTCTCCCAAGTGACAGGAGACAGGATGAGAGGGAATGACCTCAAGCTCCGCCAGGGGAGATTTAGGCTAGAGATTAGGAGGAAGTTTTTCCCAGAAAGGGTCATTGGGCATTGGAATAGGCTTCCCAGGGAGGTGGTTGATTCACCTTCCCTGGAGGTGTTTAAGAGATGGGTAGACGAGGTGCTAAGGGACATGGTTTAATGCTTGAGAGGAATGGTTGGACTTGATGATCCGATGGGTCTCTTCCAACCTGGTGATTGTATGATTCTATGATTCTACTCTGGCTGTGATCTTTTAGCAAAGAAAATGTGAAAGCTGGCTCAGAGGAATCAAAGCATCTTTCACATCTGAGCAGCCTCCCTTCCTGCTGCGGAAGGCAAGGGCATTCTTCACTGACTTCCCCTCCATCCTCAAGGTTTGATTTTTGTGGGTACTGTGGCAAGATTGTTTACTGCAAGTAATCTAAACATTTTGTTGCACGTGTATTCAAATCCATAGGCAAAGCAGTGATTGCTTGCCTGATCTGTTTTGTCTCCTGCAAAAAAAGTCTGCTTGCTCACTTTGGTATAAAACTTACGTCTGTTTTCCAACATTGATAAATTCTGGGCTCATATAACCCCAGTGGGGGGAGAACTGGGCTCTGTATGTTTGTAAACAGTGAGAGAAAATATATAACACTGCATACAGTTTACATTCCACGTTGGTTCTCTTGTCAGGTTGTCCAATAAAAGAAAATACATTTCTTTTCAAAAGATACTTGAAGCATCTGGACGGGTGTCACCTTCACTGGATCCCATGCGTGGAATCCAAAGGAGGGCAAGCATGTTGCAGCAGCCCCATTAATTTAGGGAACTTGTTAGGGACCATCGAGCTCTGTGATTAAGTAAAACCAACCAAAAACACAATAAATGGGCTCTGGGTCTCTCAGAAGAAGGCTTGGTGGTGCAGAAACTTATCAGTATCACTTTTTCACGGAAAGGGTCATTGGGCACTGTTAGAGGCTGCCCAGGGAGGTGGTTGATTCACCTTTCCTGGAGGTGTTTAAGGGATGGGTAGACGAGGTGCTGAGGGACATGGTTTAGTGTTTGATAGGAATGGTTGGACTCAATGATCCAGTGGGTCTCTTCCAACCTGGTTGTTCTATGATTCTGTGATTCTATGATTAAGTATAGAAGGTGATTAGAAGCCTTTTTTCGTCGTGGTTTTCTAGATACAGGCAATTCTTAAGTCATTCTCAAGATTTAGGCTAGAGATTAGGAGGAGGTTCTTCACACAAAGGGTCATTGGGCATTGCAACAGACTACCCAGGGAGGTGGTTGATTCCCCTTCCCTGGAGGTGTTTAAGGCACAGGGTAGATGAGGTCCTGAGGGATGTGGTTTAGTGTTTGATAGGAATGGTTGGACTCGATGATCCGGTGGGTCTCTTCCAACCTGGTTATTCTATGATTCTATGATTAGAAATTTGCTGGAGATGGGAAAAGGGAACTCTTCTATCTACAAAAAAGGAGAAAATAAATGAAAAAATGAGTAGTTCCTAGATTCTTCTGCATCTTAGGCTAGCAATTTTGGAAGACTTTGCCCTGTTTCTGATGTGGCATGTTACCTTTATGATACATAAAATAAACACATCCACACTGCACTGAAAAATTAGCCACGTAACTTCTGATTAGATTTAAAGGATGAAAGGCAACCAGACAAATCCAATTTTGTGCAGCAGTTGCAAGGTCCTCAGTGGTTCAGTGTTGAAGTGTTCTTTCCAGTAAAACCATGTATAAGACGATATCATAGAATAGTTTGGGTAGGAAGGGACCTCAAAGATCATCTAGTTCCAAACCCCCTGCCATGGGCAGGGACACCTCCCACTGGATCAGGGGCTCCAAGCCCCATCCAGCCTGGCCTTGAACACCTGCAGGGATGGGACAGCCACAAATTCTCTTGGTAACCTATTCCAGAGCCTCACCACTCTCATGGTGAAGAAATTCTTCCTAATGTCTAGTCTAAATCTGCCCCTCTCCAGTTTATACTCATTCCAAGATACATATGTTCGTAAGAACCTTTCTGGGTGCTATGGCAGCATCTATCAGCTTGGTGACAAACAAATTCACTTGTATCTAACAAAAACCTCAAGGCTACTTTTCCTTTCTTTGTATTTTTACAGAGTTAAAATTAATTGATGGGGTGTGAGTGTCAGTATTCATCTTTCACCTTTCAGCGAATATTTTTCTCTGTAATCTATAGTTTGCCCCCTTCCTTTAAATTCCTTTTCATAACACAATGCACTCTTCATAGGTATATTTGGGGTGGCTACCTACAGACCCATCCTTGGAGATGCTCAGAATTGCCTCACAACTGAGGTGATTCTTTCTCCTTCTTTAACATCCTTACAGTTTGTGTTATTTTGCTTTAATTTTAACAACAAAGGGCTGGAGGGAAAGATGATGCTCCGGTTGGTAGAGCCTTCCTTTGCCGTCACCATCCTTCCCTACAATGTCTTTGATAAATGAACCTTGTTGCTGGTTGCCTACCAGCCTGCTGGGATCACTGATCTGGCTCTGCTCTCGCTTTTAGGAATAAGGACAAAAGGAAGATTTAGGGGAAGACACCAGTCTCGTAATTCTTCCCACATTTTCTCCATAGCCGTTAAACGTGTGTGGGGCAGGCTGTCGGTCATGAACCCGATGGGCTGGTCCTTGGCTGCAAAGCTCTCTAAAGGAGGAATTTTCCCACTGCTAATCTTTTTGGCAAGGAGCATAACCACACTCGATGCAATTGTTATTTCTATCCATCGCTGAATGCTTTGCAACTCGAGCTGGGTGGTCTTTTGAGACGTTGTACACAATTAACGTGGGCTGAGGCAGGGAGCTGAGAGGTATTATCAGGGAGGAACGTGCAAGTGTGGGACCAGCTGAATTTCTCTAGGAATTGTGATGGTGGCTGACAGTGAGCCGAAGTCTTTCCTTGCACTGTTCAGCAGAGGTGCTGTTGTGTTCAGAGATCTGTATCTGTCTGCTGTCCCTCTCTTTGAGGAAGAGCTAGATGGAGTGGTCAGCCCTGGCATGATTGTCTCAGACCAACAAATCTCATTGGACTGGTCTTTACAGAAATGGGGATGATGGCTTTGTTCTCTGAAAGCCCATCTTTTACTGGCAAAGCTGCCTAAAGAGCAGTTCTGAACCTGAGGCAAACCAAAATGGTGTGACCAGCAGGTCCAGGGAGGTTCTTCTCCCTCTGGACTCAGCTCTGGTGAGGCCGCTCCTTGAATCCTGTGTTCAGTTCTGGGCCCCTCACCACAAGAAGGATATTGAGGCTCTGGAGAGAGTCCAGAGAAGGGCAAGGAAGCTGGTGAAGGGGCTGGAGAACAGGCCCTATGAGGAACATCTGAGAGAGCTGGGGGTGTTTAGCCTAGAGAAGAGGAGGCTGAGAGGAGACCTCATTACTCTCTATAACTACCTGAAAGGAGGTTGTAGAGAGGAGGGAGCTGGTCTCTTCTCCCAAGTGCCAGGGGACAGGACAAGAGGGAATGGCCTCAAGCTCCACCAGGGAAGATTTAGGCTAGAGATTAGGAGGAAGTTTTTCACAGAAAGGGTGATTGGGCATTGGAACAGGCTGCCCAGGGTGGTGGTTGATTCACTTTCTCTGGAGGTGTTTAAGGGACAGGTAGATGAGGTGCTGAAGGACATGGTTTAGTGTTTGATAGGAATGGTTGGACTCAATGATCCAATGGGTCTCTTCCAACCTGGTTGTTCTATGATTCTATGAAAGGAAACCTGAAGGTATTGATAGGAATGGTTGGATACGATGATCCAGTGGGTCTCTCCCAGCCTGGTGATTCTATGATTGAATTCAGAGTATGATCTCAAGTGCAAATAACACCATGTCTTGCTGGGAGTCCACCACGGCTCATGCTTAATTGATGGACCAAGCCTGAGAGAGGTCTCCTGGCCCTCTGGTCCTCAAGGTGACTTTTTTGCCTGCAGTGGGATTGTGTGTGGCTGGAAGAAAAGTGACCTCATGGTCTGGTGACCAGTGGGAAGGACCAGCAGCAATGGCATTGCTAGAGGATGTTTGGAAGCCTTCTCTAGCAGAGAGCCTAGAGCTGCCATCAGTGGGACGTGCTTTGAGGACTCAACTCCCCGAGGCATTTCTCCAGAAGAGAATTGAAAGGGAGACAGGGTGGAAATTACCTTCAGTAATTACCTTCAGTAATTTTAAGTGTTTGGTAGGAATACTTGGACTCGATGATCCGGTGGGTCTCTTCCAACCTAGTGATTCTATGATTCAGCAAGGGATTGCTATCTTTTTCATCTTTTTTTCCTGCTCCTGAAATCATTTTACAAACAACTTATTAAGTTTTGAACTGTCCCGTGGCAGCTGTAAATGGTAATAGATTGTTGCTTTATTTCCCTCTTCGTTTCTTCAGTGCAGAAACATCAGCGAGTCGTTGGAAAATCAGGAGGTGCAGTGGTTAATGAAACATGTAATTGAAAAAGAAGGGGAAAAATAAAATCTCCGTGTGCATGAAAAGTTATGGAAATCCCTGGAGATGGAGAAGTAGATTGTCAATAGGTTGTTCAGTGGTGTCTTATGGATGGATGCAGCAGCTCTCACTGGCTTGGCCCAAAAGCAGTGCTTGCCTGCCTGCTGGAGATGAGATCTTGGGGTGTTGCCTCGTCTGAGGTGGGACAGCCTGTCATGCCAATGTGCTGGACCTCAACTAGATTGAGTTGCACATCACATCTTGGGATGATGGCCAATGAATCATAGAATCACCAGGTTGGAAAAGACCCACCAGATCATCAAGTCCAACCATTCCTATCAAACACTAAACCATGTCCCTCAGCACCTCATCCACCCATCCCTTAAACACCTCCAGGGAAAGTGACTCAACCCCCTCTCTCGGGGTTACATAATTTACTTATTGTAAAAGGAACTGAAGCGCCTGTATGAGGTGTGATATTAGTTTTTAAACTGGGTTGATTAGATCCTGCCTCGTCTTGGATTTGGTCCTTAATTTCTTTTGCGTGCTCTTCTCTTGGGAAGACCTGTTACCCTTTAAAGAAAACCAGTTTGTCGAGAGAGCGGTTGGCATCCAGGGGACCATCATCATTATGTTTTGGGCTACTGTGAACCACCAAATTAGCGCTGGCTTCCTATCCTCTCTCAGGGATAGAGAGGGCTGGTGTATGTGACAGGGGACAGGACGAGAGGGAATGGCCTTAAGCTCCACCAGGGGAGGTTTAGGCTGAATATTAGGAAAAAAAATTTCACAGAAAGGGTCATTGGGCAATGGAACAGGCTGCCCAGGGAGGTGGTTGATTCACCTTCCCTGGAGGTATTTAAGGGATGGGTGGATGAGGTGCTGAGGGACATGGTTTAGTGTTTGATAGGAATGGTTGGACTTAATGATCTGGTGGGTCTCTTCCAACCTGGTGATTCTATGATTCTATCTCCTACTGCTCTTCTTGTCCAACAGGCACTGCTAGGATGATGAACAGCTGCTCCTGTTCTGGGACAGGGGCTCTGCAGGCTGGATGTTTGCCTGTTGTTGGATGGAAACTACCAGCTCATTTGCTTTGGAGAAGTATCCTGTGAGAGGCTTACAGACATCCAGGTTTCCACAAGGCAGTATTTATCTTTGGAGGGATCCAAGTTGCTCTTTCTTATTCCTCTGTCCCTAACCTCTGCCTTTTTGGTTTAAATAATCTTACAAAGGCTGCAGCATGAGCAGATGTGCAAATACCTGGATCACTGCAGAACTGAGAGGGTTAGAGGGATGGGGTGACCTCACTAGACACATGGCAATTCAGCTCTTCTTGATTAAAATGGGTTTATTCCCAGTTTTTCTTGCAGAAATGTTATTCTAAGTAACACTTCTTCCTTATTTCTCTCCACTTCTCACAGAATTTTCCATCTTCCCACCAGAAAATGGGAAAAGGGGATTTGTGAGAAAAGTAAAATCATTTTGCTTTTGGGTTCATTTCATTCTTCTTAGTGGAAAACCAGGAAAAATTAGTGTGGAAGAGGAAAATGTTCTCCCTCAGCTATAGGGATGCTCCATGGCAAAATACTTTTGACAGAGCAGCCACCAGGGTCTGAATGGTTGCTAAACCTTTTGGAGAAACTGAAGTCTCTGAACATCCCTGTGTGCCAGGAGGCTGCCAATTGCGTTGATGCTGTGGTGTTGACCTCACAGAGGTGACAAGGCCAGGTGGGATTGGGGCCTTAAGCAACCTGTTCTAGTGGGAGGTGTCTCTGCCCATGGCAGGAGGTTGGAACTGGATGGGCTTTAAGGTCCCTTCCAACCCATTCTATGACATTTCTGTTCCAGGCGTAGGGCTAGGACGATCTTATATGTCCTAAGGATACCCAGCATGGGGGAAACTGGGCTCTTTGGTATCTATGGCAGGGAACTTAAGAAAGATCATAATTTCTACATCAACCTTTAACTCTAAACCCCAAAATGACAGTCCAAAAAGCAGATACAACTCTTCCACCACTTCCTCCTATGGCAAAAATTTCCAGCTTTACAGTCTCTAAGTAGAAATACACTTTCCTGAAATAATTTGTGACACCAACCCTGGTCTACCTCAAGAGCTGGAGAGCAATCCTAAGGGTATCAGAATGATATCTTATAAATTGACAGGAGTATTGTCACCTTGGTGAGCTCTTCTATGCCGAAACCAAAAGTTCAGATTAGAAATCAGGAAAGATGTCTTTACCGGAATGGTTGTCAGGGAGATGACTGAGTCACCATCCCTGGAGGTGTTTAAAATACAGGTAGATGAGGTGCTCAGGGATCAGATTTAGTAGTAAACAGGTATGGTTGGACCTGACAGTCTCAAAGGTCTTTGCCAACCAAATGATTCTATGAAGTGTGGCCAGAACAGGGCCCACAAAGGGAAGAAGAGATGATGAGGAGCTTAGAAAGTCTTCCATGGGTGGAGAAGGAAAAGGTTGAACAGATTAAGGCTGTTTAATTTAATGAGGAGTGGAATAAGGAAAGTCTTGGTGAAGTTTATTAAATAATGAGTGGCACAGAAAGGTCAAGAAACTGCCATCTACCAGCTTGTGTATTTTACAGGACACTTGATGCTACTCAAAGGGAGGGTTGGAATATCAAATAATATTTATATTGATAAGTAATAATAGATACAATTAAACCAGATGTTTAAAGTAGGAGAAAAAAAGATGTTTTGCAAGTATGTATCAGTGCTCCAGCTGTTCTTGAGTGATGATGACAGGATAGATGGCGTCCAGGCTGTGGCAAGAGCACTTCTCTACAGTCATCAAGAATTTACAGGATGGGCTTCTGCCTACCACAGGAGGCAGCTGAAATAGTTCCTGATAGATTTGGAAATTTAGTTTTTTTAGGATTTAAGCCTGTCCTAAGACTGAACCCTTAAAAGACAGCTAAGAGATTTTGCATGCCAACCTGGTAGAGCCAGGGCATGGCAAAGGACTCACTGAAAAAAGAACTGATTGGTCTTGGGCATCAAGGGTGGCTGAGCAGTGAAGGACTCATTCTGGGGAGGATCTGTCCCTGGGCAGGGGGTGCCTGAAGGCTCTGACAGATGAGCTATGGCAGTGTACAGCCTCTGGGTCAGAGGCAGCAGGGTGCCTGCTGCTGTAAATCTGTCATCATCTTCTGGCCATCAGGAGCTGAAGGGATGGTTTGGTCTGCAGGCTGCTCAGCATGATTTACTGTGTGGAGCTGGTGTTTCAGAGAGACAAATTAAGTTAGGACAAGTCGTGTCACTGGATTAGAAGTAACCCCATGGTTCCCGGGACACTTAGAAACCGCACTGATTTACCCTGTTGGAGAGCTAGCCAGAAATATTTGCTGTGTTGGAATGTTTTATGAAAGCACATTTTGTCTCTGTTGCAAGAGTGGTGATGAGGTCATTGCAGCTGGTGTAAGGGCAGCTGGTGTGGTGAGCGTCCTGAATCTCCAGGATGGAGCTGGTACCCTCCGTGGGCTTCTGTTGGAGGGGGACAGAGGCAGACGGGCTTCCCAGCCTGGGTCACCCTGCCTTGGGTGCAGGAGTCGGTGAGTGGTGCCTTGCCCTGCTAATGATGCCAGTTTGACCCCTTCCCATTTCCCTGCTGACACTGGGGACCCTCTGCCGCGCTCCTGGCTTTGTTTTTATCTTCTATAATAACAAAAGAAAACAAACCGATGCTTCACATTCACCTCACTCTGAAGATACTTTTTAGACTGGGGAGGAGGGATGGGTTTCCATCCTGACTCAAACACCCTCATGCCAAAGCTCACAAAGCCTTTGCTGGTTGTTGCTCTAAGATCCCTATCTAATGAGTGCTCCCTGGGGAGGGATATTTAAAATGAATACTCAAGAGTAGCCCAAAAGCGGTTGTTTGGGTGGTAGATTGCAACAGTGAGACAGGGAGAGGTGCATGGGGAGGAGGGAGAGCGTGCAGGAGGTGAGAGGGCTGTGCCATCCCATGTCTTCTCCACGCTGTCCACATACCATCGCTGCCTGTCATAGCACCATACTGGCATAACTGCATATTCCCCTTTAGAAAATCACCGTTGAATCAGGTGCTTTACAGATTGCCAAGGCTCACTGCAAAGCTGTGTCGAACCAGAGCAGGATCAAAGGCTGGGGCTGCTTTCCAAAAGGGCACAAGTGGGCATCTTGGCTTGGATCAGAAACGGTGTGACCAGTAGGTCCAGGGAGGTTATTTTCCCTCTGTGCTCAGCACTGGTGAGACAGTTCCTCGAATCCTGTGTTCAGTTGTGGGCCCCTCAGCACAAGAAGGATGTTGAGGCTCTGGAGTGAGTCCAGAGAAGAGCAGTGAAGGTGGTGAAGGGGTTGGAGAACAGGCCTAATGAGGAGCTGCTGAGAGAGCCGGGGGTGTTTATCCTGGAGAAGAGGAGGCTGAGAGGAGACCTCATTGCTCTCTACAACTACCTGAACGGAGGTTGTGGAGAGGAGGGAGCTGGCCTCTTCTCCCAAGTGACAGGGGCAGGACAAGAGGGAATAACCTCAAGCTCCACCAGGGGAGGTTTAGGCAGAACATTAGGAAAAAAAAATTCATGGAAAGGGTCATTGGACTCTGTCAGAGGCTGCCCAGGGAGGTGGTTGATTCACCTACCCTAGAGGTGTTTAAGGGACGGGTGGATGAGGTCCTGAGGGACGTAGTTTAGTGTTTGATAGGAATGGTTGGACTCGGTGATTTGGTGATCTTCCAACCTGCTGATTCTATGATTCTATACACAGAAGGCAAAGACTGCAGGGAGGGTCTGGCTGGTGCAGCCCTTGGGCACGAAGATGAGCTGTTGAGGGAAACTTTACCCTGCAAGGTGAAACTTCCAGAGCAATTTCTCCCCCCTCTTTTGCTGTTTCGAGAGGCTACTCTGGATTTGCAGGACAAATATTTTTTTAATAATACAAAGATAGGGAAGATTTACTGCCTTGTTGGACTCAATGATCCTGTTGGGTCTTTTCCAACCTTGTGATTCTGTGAAGCTCCATCTTGCCCCTTCCTTTCCTGGTATGTCTGGCAATTGCTGGCTTGGCAAGAAATGATCTCTTTGTGGTCACAGTGTCGTTGTCATCCCCCTAGAATCATAGAATCATAGAATTACCAGGTTGGAAGAGACCCATCAGATCATCGAGTCCAACCATTCCTATCAAACACTAAACCCTATCCCTCAGGACCTCATCTACCTGTGCCTTAAACACCTCCAGGGAAGGGGAATCAACCACCTCCCTGAGCAACCTATTCCAATGCCCAATGACCCTTTCCGTGAAAAACTTCCTCCTAAATACAAGTGCCAACAAAACATCCCACCTGAATGAGCAGGAAGAGGAGCCAGCTGTGGGGAGCACCTCAGCCAAGAGCTGACCCCCTCCAGGCAGCAGCATTCCCTATCAAACCTGGACACCCAGCAGAGTACTGCCCATAATACTGTGATAAACACACAACTGCGATAGTTTCTCTTACAGGGAAACGCTAAGGAAGCATTACCACCCTGGGTCTGACACAGCCAACAGTGGCTGCACTGACGGAGCTTAACCCCATGCTGCCTGTGAACTCTGAGCTACTGGACAGAGAGGCTGGAGGTCGTGGTCCACAGGGACCCTCCGCTGGGGCTCACCCCTTCCACTCTGCAGAAACACCTTCCCTTCACCTTCCCTGGAGGTGTTTAAGGCACGGGTGGATGAGGTCCTGAGGGACATGGTTTAGTGTTTGATAGGAATGGTTGTACTTGATGATCCAATGGGTCTCTTCCAACCTGGTGATTCTATGATTCTATGATTCAAAGCCACAACAAATAGAATTGCCCACGAGTTTTAGATAAGCTGTATAATAGGGCATCCCTCATCCACGGGACTGGGATGCTTCGACCGCATTCCTTTCGTTGGAAAGGGCAAAGCAGCAGCAACATCAAAGGTTTTGGGGCTATATTTTTCAAGTGCAGAACAGCTGCAAAAGCTTAAGCCAGGAAAGTTGATCAGAGTTGGGGAGCTGCTGTCTCCTGTTCTGGCTGAGCTCACTGACTCCTCGGTTGCTTGCAATGAAAGCGGTACCTTGCTTTTAAGGGAAGTCATGATTTGTGTCAGAGAAATTCATTGCGCTACACGTGGAAAAGCGATTGTGTCACCAGAAATGTCAACTATACTTTAATGGTTTCTTTGCTGGTGTTGTGCCCAGCCTTCAGAAGAGAGGTTCCAATCTAGGGGGATAAAAAACATCCCCTTTGCCAGCTGTGCATCAGGAATTAATTCCAGTGATTTGACAGTACTTGTGTTTATGGCTGGATATAAATTGGGTTATCTGGTGTACTGCATTCAGCTCTAGAGTCCTTGGCACAAGAAGGACATGGATTTGTTAGAGTGAGTCCAGAGGAGGCCATGAAGGTGATCCAAGGGCTGGAGCACCTCCCGTACAAGGACAGGCTGAGAGAGTTGGGGTTGTTGAGCATGGAGAAGAGAAGCCTCTGGGGAGACCTTAGAGCAGCTTCCAGTACCTGAAGAGGCTATAAGAAAGCTCTTGATCAGGGAGTGCAGGGATAGGATGAAGGACAATGGTTTTCTTCCTAAAGAGGGGAGATTGACATGAGGGTTTTTTTAAGAAATATTTTCCTGTGAGGGTGTGGAAACCCTGGTACAGGTTGTCCAGAGAAGCTGTGGCTGCTCCATCCCTGGAGGTGTTCAAGGCCAGGTTGGATGGGGCTTGGAGCAGCCTGATCCAGTGAGAGGTGTCCCTGCCCATGGCAGGGGATTGAAACAGGATGATCTTTAGGATCCTTTTCAACCCAGACCATTCTGTGATTCTATGGCATACAAACAGTTGCTGCCTGGAGGGAAAGGTCTAGAGGCAAATGCTGTGCAAAGTCCCACTGGGGAATTACATCGAGCTCTGATCCTGCACTGAAGTACAGGTGGGTGCTGCGTACAAGCCCCTCTGTGTTTCTGTTCCCCAGCTGCTCCTGGCTCTCCAGGTGCTCAGCCAACCTTGCATGCGCTGCCCTTGGCTTTGCATTGTCAGAGAAGACTGATCTGATTATCTCTGCTAGGAAGATTTATTCCTTTGTCAGCTCAGTGCTGGTGCCTCACACCCCCTCCACTTTCTGCAGGGGCTTGTCCTGCGTCACTGCAGTTTCAAACCCTGAAAACTGAGCTAGTTTTGCCCCTGCTGTAAAGATTTAATGACCATCTCTGAACAGATTGCATAGTCCTATGGGGGTAATAGGTAGAAATTATTATGAGTGGGTGATAGGGATCTAAGAGATCTTGCTTGCAGAAATACACCACTAACTTTTCAGCGTATTGATACAAAAGAAAAATCCCAGATATGTGTCAACTGCAGAGAGCTGGCAGTGCTAAGACTGTCCAGGTTGAATTAAAGCTGTCATAGGATATCTTCTTACAAACGCCAAACGTAAATCTTTTCGATGAACATATTTTAACCACCTGGTCCCATCGTTCCCATACTGTGGTTAATTTAATACTGGAAGTAAAGAATTCAGCCGTGTTTCATCTCCACCTGTCAGAAAACTCTGCTCTCTCCCTGTTCTCACCGACTTTCATCAGGAGCAGAGGTAAAACAACAGCTCTGTCCACGCTGACTGGACGGTAGTTGATCGATCATAGAATAATAGGGTTTGTGTTTTAGGTACAATACGTTTCACGGTGATTTCTCTTTTTCCTGCTTTGTTTTCTCAAAGGGCTTCTACCTTCACTCACAGGATGCTCAGCTTGCTTGCTTTGCAGGTTAGAAATAAAGGTCACGCAGTGCAGCGACAAATGTGCTTTTCTCTAGGTCAGTTGTTCCTCAAAAAGCACCAGGGATAAACTTTGCTATAAAAACTAGAATTTCTTCCTTTCCGGTTACAAATACACAGAGCCAAGTTAGTCCTTTCAAAAGCTTAGATCCCCAAGTGAATCTCAAGTAATAGGACAAGAGAGGAAATGGTTTCAAGTTGCCTCAAGGGCGGTTTAGATTCAATATTAGGAAAAATTTATTTACTGAAAGAGTGGTGAAACACTGGGAGAGGCTGCCAAGGGAAGAAGTGGAGTCTCCATCCCTGGAGGTGTTCAAAAAGTGTGCAAATGTGGTGCTTTGGGACATGGTTTAGTTGGCACAGTGGTGTTGTGTGGATGATTGGACTGGATGATTTTAGAGGTCTTTTCCAACGTTAATGATTCTGTGGTTTTAGGAGTCTTAGGATCAATCCTGGCTTGTATCAGAAATGGTGTGACCAGCAGGGCCAGGGAGGTGATTCTTCCTCTATACTCAGCACTGGTGAGACCACTCCTTGAATCCTGTGTGCAGTTCTGGGCCCCTCACCACAAGAAGGATGTTGAGGCTCTGGAGTGAGTCCAGAGAAGAGCAGTGAAGGTGGTGAAGGGGCTGGAGAACAGGCCTTATGAGGAACAGCAGAGAGAGCTGGGGGTGTTTAGCCTAGAGAAGAGGAGGCTGAGAGGAGACCTCATTGCTCTCTACAACTACCTGAAGGGAGGTTGTGGAGAGGAGGGAGTTGGGCTCTTCTCCCAAGTGCCAGGGGACAGGATAAGAGGGAATGGCCTCAAGCTCCGCCAGGGGAGATTTAGGCTGGAGATTAGGAGGAAGTTTTTCACACAGTGGGTCATTGGGCATTGGAATAGGCTGCCCAGGGAGGTGGTTGATTCACCTTCCCTGGAGGTGTTTAAGGGACGGGTAGACGAGGTGCTAAGGGACATGGTTTAGTGTTTGATAGGAATGGTTGGACTTGATGATCCGATGGGTCTCTTCCAACCTGGTTGTTCTATGATTCTATGATTCTGTGGAGCAGATGTTGATCTTTCTTGATTCTATCAGTATCCATCCATCTTCAATATTAAAATACTGAGTTGGAAGAAAATATCTACACATTCTTATAGTGGCCCATGTTGTGTTAAAAAACCAGGAGCATGTGCAGCGTGGCATTTGTTATGGTAAAACTTTATAGGAAAAGAAAAAGAAGAAGAAAGAAACGCAACAGAGCCTTTGAAGCCTCAAAAAGGTTGTGAGCTTTTTATTTTTTTGGCAGGAAATGAAAAAATTTCCTTTTCCTTGATATTCTTCTCTTTTATTTTAATTTTTTTTTTTTTATTGAAGACTGTGTAATTTCCTGACTATCCCTAATCTGAGCTGTGTAATCAAAAGGAAGGGAAGACGAACTGGGATAGCTCTCTTTTCTGTAAGGAAATGATTTCCAATCTTTATTTGAATGTACTATAGCTTTGTACGCCTTATCCTTCAGATAGAGCCAGAAGTATTATTTGGCCAAGATCATCATTGCAGAGATAGAGGTTGGGGATGGAGGAAAGAGAAGTAAAGGGTTTATATGCAGACATCCCTAAGGCTACGTAAGACTCCAAGCTGGAGAGAAGGCTCCAAAGTAAATTTTCCTTTGTTTTAATGCACATTCCTATAATCCAAATGATGCTTTAGGTTGTGTATTTTGAGATCATACTCTGGCTCGTGTATTTGGGAGTGTGGTACTCGGAGCAATTGCTCTCATTATCTGATTAATCTGGTTGGCTCTTCCCTCACAGGCAAAATTATGGGAGTAATTAAAACTTGCTCAGCTTGCAAATGGGAAATGTTTTGCAGCTTGCAAAACAGACAGGGACATTAACGGCAGTTACTGGAAGGAGAGCCAAGCAAATGAAGGAAAAACTTGCCTCCAAAACAGCATCTCCAAAAGAAAGCAAAACTTTGTGCTTGGGTTGGCTTCCGAGAAAGCCATGGAAGGCTGCTTTGGTGTAGCCTGCTTGGGAATTAGGTTTCCGAAAGGCTCATAACTCCATTGAAAAAGGGTCCTAGACTTGACACTGATAGATTTTCCTAGCAGTACCCGCGCTTCTTGGTTAAAAACAGACCTCGGAGCCATTTTGCAAGCAGAGAAACATTGGAAGATCTGTCATTGCATGAGTTTCTCAGCCACATCAGAAACGGTGCTATGAAACCAATCTGATTCGGGTTCCCACATCAAAATGGGAGTCAACTGATCCAGACTCAGGGTGTCTCATCCAAACCGCAGCTCAGTTTTTGAGAGGGCCAGATTTGCAGTTCTAGTTTCAGGTCACTTATAATGGGAAAATGAGTTTTATTTTGGATGATCCCCAGGAATTCCTCTGTCTTGCAAACCACAGACTTCCAGATTTCTGCTTCTCATAGAGCCAGGAGAGAGGGGGAACCTCACATCTTTTCAACTTCTATGTGCACTCTGCGTAATCTGATTGCTTCTGCTTTTGGCTGAGTCAAATCGACTCCTAAAAGCAGAAAACGTCACATGTGTGATTTGAAAATGCAAAGAAATATGCGTATGAACAGAGTTCATCTCTTATGAACTCCTGAAGAAGCCCTTCACTCCCAATCACCGTTCGCACCATGGTGCGAACATCCATCCTCGGGTATAAGGACCATTTATTCAAACCCTGGTTCTTATTATCATCTTTAGCCACAAAATTTCCCCCCCGCTGCTAAGAGTTATGGGCTGATCTAAAGAAAAGAAAGTGTAATACTTGCAAAACTTTGTAACAACATGTTTTCTTGGTCATTTACTTGATGTTCTGTGGTATAAAAAAGAGAAAATGCTTGGGAGATGTTTGCTTCGATGCCCAGATGAAACCATACTCCTGCCCCTGAGAAGAAGGCAGCAGCAATGAATACATGTTAACTTATATTAACATGATAAAAGTCACTTATGACTATGAAAACTTTATTTAAACAGCATGTTCAATATCTGTAGATGCTGCAGAAATATGGTGTTTCAGACCAGACTGGTTTGACTTGTAAAATGTCAAGAAAATGTGAAAATTCTGGGATTTGCTGGGGAAAATGTTGACTTTGGGCATGTACTGGAATTTATTTTCTTTGTTTGTACAACACAAGGCAGCTTCTAATGCAAATACTTGACATTCATTAGTATTTATCATTGCCTTATTGAAAGATCATAGAATCATAGAACAACCAGGTTGGAAGAGACCCACCGGATCATAGAGTCCAACCATTCCTATCAAACACTAAACACTAAATTATGTCCCTCAGCACCTCATCTACCTGTACCTTAAATACCTCCAGGGAAGGTGAATCAACCACCTCCCTGGGCAGCCTCTAACAATGCCCAATGACCCTTTCTGGGAAAAACTTCCTCCTGATGTCCAGCCTAAATCTCCCCTGGTGGAGCTTGAGGCCATTCCCTCTCGTCCTGTCCCCTGGCACTTGGGAGAAGAGACCAGCTCCCTCCTCTACACAACCTTCTTTCAGGTAGTTGGAGAGAGTAATGAGGTCTTTTCTCAGCCTCCTCTTCTCCAGGCTAAACAACCCCAGCTCTCTCAGATGCTCCTCATAGGTTCTGTTCTCCAGCCCCTTCACCAGCTTTGTTGCTCTTCTCTGGACTCACTCCAGAGCCTCAACATCCTTCTTGTGGTGAGGGGCCCACAACTGAACACAGGATTCAAGGAGCAGTCTCACCAGTGCTGAGTCCAGAGGGAGAATAACCTCTCTGGACCTGCTGGTCACACTGTTTCTGATCCAAACCAAGATGCCACTGGCCTTCTTGGCCACCTGGGCACACTGCTGGCTCATGTTCAGTCGCTGTCAACCAACACCCCCAGGTCCTTCTCCTCCAGGCAGCTTTCTAGACAGATGATGGAGTGGTTTGTGTTGAAAGTTCCAACCCCCCTGCCATGGGCAGTGATGACTTCCACTGGATCATGTAGCTCAAAGCCCCATCCAAACTGGCCTTGAACACCTTTAGGGATGGGCCTTTCCTGGTTTCTCTGGGCAACCTGGGCCAGTGCCTCTCTACCCTCACAGAAAAATATTTCTTCCTCAGATCTCATCTAGCTCGACCCTCTTTCAGCTTAGGAAGGTGGCTTTTTGTCCTGTCCTTGCACTACTTAATAAATAGCTCCTCCCCAGCTTTCATCTAGACCCCATTTTGGTACTGGAAGCTGCTCTAAGGTCTCCCTGAAGCCTTCTCTTCTCCAGGCTGAACAACCCCAACTGTCTCAGCATGGCCTTCTACAGGAGGTGCTCCAGCCCTCACTTCTCAGAGACATGGTTTAGTGTTTGATAGGAATGGTTGGACTCAATGATCCGGTGGGTCCTTTCCAAACTAGTGATTCTATGATTCTATAAAAATCCTAGCTAATGTGACAGATATGGAAAAAAATGTTGTATTCACTGGCTGTGGAAGGAAGGGAGTGGTATTTTGTAATGTTTTCCACCAATTCCACTGCTTTTTTTAAAAAATTCTCCACTCTTTTCCAACTGCCAGCACTGCTTTTACTCTCTGTCCATCACCTTTCCCATGTGGGAGTCTCGATATACTCAACAGTTTGTTACTTGGGCTTGTAAGGGGCTGGCTCATGATTTCACCCGTCTAATTTTATGTTTTGAAGACAGGAGATTGGCAAGATCCCTGTCTCTGCGGAGGGCAGCAGCTGGGTGGTAGCATCTCCATCACACCCAAAAAATACCTCAGAGGGCAATGGCATCCTGGCTTATATCAGAAATGGTGTGACCAGCAGGTCCAGGGAGGTTATTCTTCCTCTGTACTCAGCACTGATGAGGCCGCTCCTTGAATACTGTGATCAGTTCTGGGCCCCTCACCACAAGAAAGACGTCGAGGCTCTGGAACAAGTCCAGAGAAGAGCAACAAAACTGGTGAAGGGTCTGGAGAACAGGCCCTATGAGGAGCGTCTGAGAGAGCTGGGCGTGTTTAGCCTAGAGAAGAGGAGGCTGGGAGGAGACCTCATTACTCTCTATAACTACCTGAAAGGAGATTGCATAGAGGAGGGAGCTGGGTTCTTCTCCCAAGTGCCAGGAGACAGGACAAGAGGGAATGACCTCAAGATCTGCCAGGGGAGATTTAGGCTGGAGATTAGGAGGAAGTTTTTCACGCAAAGGGTCATTGGGCATTGGAATAGGCTGCCCATGGAGGTGGTTGAGTCACCTTCCCTGGAGGTGTTTAAGGCACGAGTAGATGAGGCCCTGAGGGACATGGTTTAGTGTTTGATAGGAATGGTTGGACTCAATGATCCGACGGGTCTCTTCCCAACCTGGTTGTTCTATGATTCTATGTTCTGTTGCATAGCCTCAGGGAAACAATAGCTCATGCTGGTGCTCTTAGCTATATCCAAAGGCTGGGATGAGGATTCATGGCATCCGTAGGAACTGTTCCTCCCTTAGGGAGGGCTGTGAGTCTCCTCCGAGCCATGACATGTGGAGAACTGAGGGATGAGATGAAACGTTCTTGATAGCTCGAGTGTAAATAGCTCTTAAGTCAGGTTCCCTGGGGGCTGGAGCCTGCTCCATCGCTTGTAATCACTTGGCTCGGTACTTGATGTGCTCTTCCAAACATAATTGCTAGCTCAGAGCTGGGTTATTGGGTTTTACGGTGTGTGTTTGCCTGGCAGGGTGGATTAATTCTCTCTGCTGCAGAGATCACTGCACAGGACCATGCAAAAGGGTTTCTTGAGGATGAGGGTTCAGAAAGGCACAAGGACGTCAAACAGGCACCTCCAACATGAAAGCAGAAAGGTAAATAAGTGCTTTATCCTGCTTGCCGCCCTAACTGCTACAAGAATTTCAGTTTACAGAATATATATATATATATATATATATATTCCAGAAATATATAGATACCTTTTGGCTTAGCAATGAACAAATCTATAGTCTTTCTGGGTAAAAGAATACTCCTTCAAGTGCCTATTTTGTGCTCCAATTTATCCCATCTAAATGTATTTTAGTCCCAGCAATGACAAGGATTTAACATTTGAAGGCTTTTTTGGCCCTAATTCAGCAAAGCACCAGTGCTTCATGCTTGTGCATTCATGACTTGCTCTCTCCCTAATATTGTATTGAGCATGGGTTCCTTGGGAGAGGAATGTTTGGAGTGAGGAGACAAGTTGGGTTTGTTCCTGTTTATTTTGCTTGCCGTCCAAATTAGTAATAGGTTAAGATGTCCTGCTGCTCAGTCATAACATCCCAGCAGCATTATTTGTTCTGTCACAGTCGACGTCAGGGTCCTGGGGCGCTAAGGAAAGAAGGCACTGACTCCGCCTTTGAGATGGAGAAAGGAGAGGCTTCTGATCTTAAGAAAAGGGATGTCAGGGTTAGAGTGGCCTTAAAAAAACAAGCTCATAGCTGGTGGTGTGGATTTCCCCAGCTGCAGAGAGTGAGATAGCTGAGAAGCAAACAAAGGGAAAATTATAGTTATATTATTATTTGAGCAACGAAGCTGGTGAAGGGGCTGGAGAACAGGCCGTATGAGGAGCGGCTGAGAGAGCTGAGGTTGTTTAGCCTAGAGAAGAGGAGGCTGAGAGGAGACCTTATTACTCTCTCCAACTACCTGAAAGGAGGTTGTAGAGAGGAGGGAGCTGGGCTCTTCTCCCAAGTGCCAGGGGACAGGACAAGAGGGAATGGCCTCAAGCTCCGCCAGGGGAGATTTAGGCTGGAGATTAGGAGGAAGTTTTTCACAGAAAGGGTCATTGGGCATTGGAACAGGCTGCCCAGGGAGGTGGTTAATTCACCTTCCCTGGAGGTGTTTAAGGAACCGGTAGATAAGTCCTGAGGGACATGGTTTAGTGTTTGATAGGAATGGTTGGACTCGATGATCCGATGGGTCTCTTCCAACCTGGTTGTTCTATGATTCTATAAGTGAATTGGAAGTCTGGAGTTAAAGAAAGAGGTGTGTAAGTGCTGAGGGTGCTCCTGAAACTAAGCAGGAGCATCTCCAGGCTTTCTCATTCCATGGGAGTGGAGGAGGGTAGGTTTTGCCAGCCAAAAAGTGGCACCTGCTCTGCTTTTCATGTGTTTGGATGTGGGGCTGGTGGACCTGGCTGGATGACATCTCACCCATTGCCAGAACCTTGTGCTCTGCCAAGGATATGGGTTAGAAAGTTTACAGAAACCTGTCCAACACTTTGTAAGTCCTTCTGCTTTCTCTCCCAGGTCCTTTCCTGCCAAACTCAGGGATGTTTGGAGTTCCTCTCTGCTCCCCAGCCTCTCGCCATCCAGCAGCTCAGTAGGAATAGCAGTTTTGCTTCGCAATAAATCAGTGCTGCCCAGTGGTCCACATCTGGTCAAGTGAGCTCTGCAGGCTTCAGAAAGGAAAATATTGGGACCTCTTTCTCGCTCAGTATCTGCCTGAATATATGTATTTATGCATATATACATAATGGATTTGAATATGTATAAATATATAATATATATCTGTAAAAGAAGCTTGTCTAGAACCCCAGCAAGCAGCTTTTCCCTGTCAGCAGGCATTCCACGAGGCTGGGCTTACACATGGGGACCAGATGTGGCCGTCTAAAAAGATCTGTTCACTTCTCTACCCTCTCTTTTATATTTTCCATCCTACTGAAGTACAGCATGAGATATATGGGCCAAGCAACCATCTGAGGCTCAGCAGAAACCAAGAGTGATTGCTTACAATGCCATAAATAGCTAAATAGCCGTTTTCAATAGTAAATAGGGATATGTGAAATGAGAACGAACTCTCCAAGCAGTCTGCAGACATTCCAGTTTCTTGTTTTAATATCTTCATGTGGCTTTTTTTCCCCTCCTTCTTCACTTCTCTTGGTGGGAGGTGACACATTTAACAATGCTTCCCAGGAGCGAGAGGCCCACTCTGGTTATCTAAAGCAGAATGAAAAGAAAAAGAGGGGTGGGGGGCTAGGACTCTTCAAAAGGAGCCTAGCAGAGCTGGAGACCAGCGAGAACTGGCGTCTTGGGAGTTGTATATTCAGTTCTTTGAGGAGACCCTGAAAAATCCCATCCACACGATATTGGCAGTCAACGCAAAGACTGTGGGATGCGTTGCCAGCTTAGGGCCTTTGTATGAACTTCCAAAGCTTTCATGAACTGTCTCAGCCAGCCACCCTTCTTGACAGCAATGAAAGCTGTCCTGAAAGCCAAATTCCTGCCTTGTGGAATGAAATCTCCTGACTTTCAGATCAGGAAGAAAAAGTCAAAGTGTTTTCACTGCGTGGAAGGTCTTGTGAAATGTAAAATCAGAAACAAGGGGGTGACCTTATTGTAGTGGACACTTTAGTTTCAGCCTAAACGCTATGTAAAGTGACACAAAATAGGATTTGATAGGAATGGTTGGACTCGATGATCCGGTGGGTCTCTTCCAACCTGGTGATTCTATGATTCTATAAAATGCAGGCATTGGAACAAAAGGAAAGGGTAGAATAACCAATATGAAAAAGCTGAGATGAAGCTTTTGGTTTCAAACTTAAACGCTTCTGAGGTTTTGCTGTCCAACTCCTTCAAAATTAAATTTCTCCTGCAAGTCAAGAGGATGGATGGAATTTACTATTGAAAAACTGCTCTGGGAATTTTAGTGGTTTGCCCAAAACACAGATTGCTGTCAAATCCGTGCTTTTCTCTATAGCACAAAGTTGATAACCACACACGAGGCTTAGGATCCAGCTTTGAGATTGGCTTTGCTTTCAGAAAGAGGTTGGACTACAGACCTTCCAAGGCCCCTTCTGACCTTGCTGATGCCCAGAACCTTTGTCATGGAAAACAGTATCTTTGCTAAGAGGTAATGGTGGAGGAAGCAGGGAAGGAAGGGAAGCAGGAGGGGAGAAGAAAAAGCAAGATAGGAGAAGAAAAAGCAAGATAGAAGAAGAAAAACAGAGACAGAGGGGTGTGTTTCTCAAATCTATGCCTAGAGGGGAAAAAGCAAGAAGAGTACTTGTATCTTTCCAGTTTGCAAATGAAAAATTAGTTTCCTGCTTTTTATAGAATCATAGAACAACTAGGTTGGAAGAGACCCATTGGATCATTGAGTCCAACCATTCTTATCAAACACTAAAACAAGTGTTTCCACTTTTCTTCCAGAATATCCCTGAATAACCATTTCTTATCATGAATTATTTCTTATTTCATGAATTATTATTTCTTATTCTTATTTCTTATTTCATGAATTATTTCTTATCATGAATAATATCATGAATAATATCACGAATAACCATTTCTTCCAGAATATCACTGAAGTAGTCTCCTCCAGGTACCCTGCAGACCTGACCCTGGTTGGGTGGTGAAGGAGGGATTTTTCCAGGGGTGTGACACATTTCTGGGAAGGTGGCACCTCTGACTGTGAGGAGCATCCATTTATGGGGAAGGCATGGGAGACTTGGCTTAGGCAATAGGCAAGTGTCTTAATTTGTATCAACTTTGCTTTACAGAGAGCAGAGCAAGTAGAAATACCAAATCCTATGGCAGGAGCTGTTGGATAAAGTGAGGAGAAGCAGTCCTGGTCGCTGAGGTTCACCACCCACGACAAAGGGAGCACTTGACAGATCGAGAGATTTAGTAAGGTAAGAAGGAACATTTTGGTTATCAGGCACTGACTTTCTCTGCAAGGCTAGGAGCTGCATAAAGTCACGTGTTATTTCTTGCTTCTGCTGATAGCTTTGTTGGTCTTACTTGAACTTGGTGTGCTAAGGAAATCAGAGCTTACAGCCACCCAGACTTGAATGGGCTGTACTCGGCAGTGTAGAGACCACTTCTTGAATCCTGAGGAGAGGGACCTGGGGGTGTTGGTTGACAACAACTGAACATGAGCCAGCAGTGTGCCCAGGTGACCAAGAAGGCCAATGGCATCTTGGTTTGAATCAGAAACAGTGTGACCAGCAGGTCCAGGGAGGTTATTCTCCCTCCGGACTCAGCACTGGTGAGGCTGCACCTTGAATCCTGTGTTCATTTCTGGGCCCCTCACCACAAGAAGGATGTTGAGGCTCTGGAGCGAGTCCAGAGAAGAACAATGAAGCTGGTGAAGGGGCTGGAGAACAGGCCCTATGAGGAATGTCTGAGAGAGCTGGGGGTGTTCAGCCTGGAGGAGACTGAGAGGAGACCTCATAGCTCTCTGTAACTACCTGAAAGGAGGTTATGGAGAGGAGGGAGCTGGGCTCTTCTCCCAAGTGACAGTGGACAGGACAAGAGGGAGTGGCCTCAAGCTCCACAGGGGAGGTTTAGGCTGAACATTGGGAAAAAAAATTCATGGAAAGGGTCATTGGGCTCTGGCAGAGGCCGCCCAGGGAGGTGGTTGAGTCACCTTCCCTGGAGGTGTTTAAGGGGGATGGGTGGACAAGGTGCTGAGGGACTTGGTTTAGTGATTGATTGGAATGGTTGGAGTTGATGATCCAATGGGTCTCTTCCAACTTGGTGATTCTATGATTCTATAAGAGGGGTGATGTGACTAATTCAGCCACACCTGGTGGATCTTGGCTAAGTAGTTTTGGTACTAAAGCAGTGAGAGTGTGACAGCGCAGGTCCTGCAGTGGAGAGCCGTCTCTGAGCCCCACAGCACGCTCAATAAATAGCTTGGGCGTTTAGTGTCGTAATTCCATCAGTGCTCAGTATTGGCTCAGCTCTGCTTTATTCACAGTCAGCGGGAAGCACTGAGAGCAAGCCAGCACGGCTCTTGCAATCCCTTTCTCTAATTACATCTGGCTGCTGTGGAAGCCCCAAAGACTTCAAAGGGACGACACTGGATTTCCATGAGGCTGTCTCTCTGGATCTTCCATCCCAGTTTCTCAGCCCATGGTGGTCCATAAGGCTTCAGAAGGGGTCCCACTAAACAACTGCAGAAAACAGTAAAATATATTACGTTTTCCCACAAATTCACGTTCCCACACAGACAAAGGCAAGGAAAATGGAGAGAAATCAAAGCACTAAATGAACAATTGAAATGCAGCTTTTTTTTCTCTCTCTTTTTGGCTGTAAACAAAAAAAGCATGTGAACAAGATGGAACTGAGTTCTCCAGAAGGTGAAATGGCTCTTAAGTAATCTGCCCTGCATTAAGAGCATCATGAGATGCTGCAGAGGTGGTCTAAGGCTCCTCCTTGGAGGAGAAGAAGGGCGAACTCATTGCTCTCTACATTACTCTCTTGGACATGGTTTAGTGTTTGAAAGGAATGGTTGGACTCGATGATCCGACGGGTCCCTTCCAACCCGATGATTCTATGATTCTACAACTGCCTAAAACGAGGTTCTACTGAGGTGAGTGCTGGTCTCTTCTCCCAAGTAACAAGTGACAGAACAAGAGGAAATGGCCTCAAGTTATGCCAAGGAAGGCTTAGGTTGGATACCAGGAAAAATTTCTGTCCCAAAAGAGTGGTGAAACATTGGCACAGACTTCCCAGGGCAGTGGTGGAGTCAGTATCCCTGAAGGTGTTCAAAAAAAGGTATAGATGTGGTGCTCTGGGACATGGCTTAGTAGGTACGATGCTGTTGTGTTGATGGTTGGTCTTGATGAGTTTAGAAGTCTTTTCCGATCTTAAAGGTTCTATGATTCTGAGGTCCTGGGCATCATCCCTTGGGGCGAGTCCAAGTATGAACCCTTGATCTCACCGACCTCTTGGTGCCTTTAACATCTCATTCTTAAATAATTGCACATATTCCCTCAGCCAAACATTCATAAATCCTTCTGGCTGTGTCGTAGGTCCGTGTAGCCATCCTACCTCTCTGTTAATGCAAGAGTAAAGATAGGCTGCTCCAAGTGGATTTATTTTGTTTCTTAAAATTATTAATGAGTCTTTAGCTCCATGCACCTCACACCTAAGCAATTACATCCCACTTTGCTACTCTGGCACTTTGTTAACCCACTCTCAGGGGACAGCTATGTGCAACAGCCATGCCAGGACACCCACAAAACCAGTGCAATCCTTCCCTGCCTCCCAGAGGCTGCATCAAAGAGGAGAAACTCTGGCCTACACTGAGCAGAAAAAGCACTTTTTAGTCTTGGTGGAGGTTTGAAGGAGGTGCTCGTGCCAGGGTCAGTGATGCCAACTCAGTGGGAGGGGAGAAACCAGACTGGGAAGTGATGTTTTCTCTGTCCTGTGAAGGGGCAGCGAAACATGCCACTGAAACCACAGCGGAGAATGGCTTGGTGGCTTTTTTTCTCTTTTACAAAGCGTCACCTGCCTTCTCGGGCCCTTTTGAGTTGGAAAAATGTGTATAATTGGAGGATTTCTGTAATAAGGGCTGTTGACAACATCTCTGGCACCACTGCTTATCTAAAAAGAAAAGGACAGAGGGATGTTTTTTTCTCTAGACATAATCAACTCATGGATCTTCTGAGCAGTTTCCTGCAAGGGGAGAGAGAGTTTATTTAACCCCAGAGCATCCATCAGCCCTGCTTTCAGGGGGACTCCCTTTGTCACGGGAAGTTCCAGCCCTGAATCCTGGAATATTTTCCATGCTTGATGCTTGAAAAATGCATCCCAGGGCTGGGTTAACCTTGTCTAACATTGAGTTGCTTTGTATAAGAAGTTTTCATAAAACAAGCAAGTTTTATAACTAGTCAATGAGTTGCTCTGGTGAAGGAAACAAATAGCATCATCAGACAAATTTAAGCAATTTTGGCCACACTCTCCTGCTGGACAAACCCAGCTTAGCTCCATTCACTCCACCCCTGATTTTCTTCAATGAGGAAAGAAACAGCCATTAAGAAAGCGGCAATTTCAAAACAGCCAAGGCAGATCTGACCATGGCCATTTGAACAGGCTTTTAGTGACCTTCTGAGACTGGCAATTCGGGTGGTAAACCCACTTTATGATCTGTTATTACCTGTGCTCTGCTCAGAGGCACCAAAACTCATTACGGGTATAAATGGCTGGAGTGCTCCCGCGTATTCATGCAGGCAACCCTTAACGCTCTCTGCTTTCTGGCTTCTCAGTGATAAAAATACATTACTGGTTAAAAACAAAAGCCACAGAGTTAGCCTTTGGTTTGCTTAGCAGTCAGGCTTCTGTGCTTGAGGTTTTGTTTTGTTGCTGCCGTCCCAGGGATGATTGTAGAAAATGCATTTAGTTTTTAGGAAGTCAGCCAGCATCGTACGCTTTCTGGTTTTTATTTAACTGCACATTATATGTTCCCTTTCGACACAAGTTTTATTGAGGAGAAATTAAAGAGAGCCCTGTTAAGCAGGAAACACGGAAGGAAAACAGTCCATCCTGCTGGGTCAGAGAAACAGCCTCAGGATCAACCCTACAACATCAGCTCAGATCTCTGACATAAGCATCACAGTCTGCAAAGGGCATGGGAAGTGCAAACATTGCTCTTGTAGAAAACTGGGGAGAAACAAGGGCTGAAAGGGACCTCACAACTCATGAGAACTCAGAGCTGGTGGGTGCAGGTGTCGGTTGATCATGTTGGGTGACAGAGATCCCCGATCCCTTAATGGCTCTGCACAACCCCTCCCTACTATTACAACATTTGCTGGCAAATAGAAGATGCTTCATAACTCTTGCAAGCAAAAACACCAAAGTCCACCAACGTCCCAGCCAACTTTCTTGGCTCTAGGGTGTCACTCCAGAAAAGCTCAAGAAGCTGGACCTGTGGAGGAGGCCTTCAAGAGACAATGCATCAGACATTCTCCCATGAGCTCAGAGGTCCATTGACATGCAGAATGATTGAATCATAGAATCACCAGGTTGGAAGAGACCCATCGGATCATCGAGTCCAACCATTCCTAGCAAACACTAAACCATGTCGCTCAGCACCTCATCTATCCGTCCCTTAAACCTCTCCAGGGAAGGTGAATCAACCACCTCCCTGGGCAGCCTCTAACAGTGCCCAATCACCCTTACCATGAAATATTTTTTTTCCTGATGTTCAGCCTGAACCTCCCCTGGCGGAGCTTGAGGCCATTCCCTCCTGTCCTATCCCCTGTCACTTGGGAGAAGAGCCCAGCTCCCTCCTCTCCACAACCTCCTTTCAGACAGTTGGAGAGAGCAATGAGGTCTCCTCTCAGCCTCCTCTTCTCTAGGCTAAACAACCTCAGCTCTCTCAACCGCTCCTCATAGGGCCTGTTCTCCAGCCCCTTCACCAGCCTTGTTGCTTTTCTCTGGACTCATTCCAGAGCCTCAACGTCCTTCTTGTGTTGAGGGGCCACCATTGCTGGTGTGTATGCATAAATACAGTCTTTGCTCCTCCTGTCTCTCTGGGTGTTTTGGCTCAAGAAGGCTGTGGCACAGCCAAAGGACCATGCATTGTATTTGGGCTTGATGGCACATGCTAGTGGCCCTAACCCACCGTCACCTCCTGATGTCCCACAAACAAGTTTCTGGTTTTTGGACCACATTACACTTGGGATTATATCATTCCATCTGTCTGATGCTTTAGAGAAGTGCAGAAAGCTGTTGCTCTTGGTTTCTCCACACCCCTACCTGTGCAGGAGTTTCTCAGTAGAAGGAAAAGGCACAGATTAACTTGCTATTAACTAATACTGAGAGCACCATCTGGTGGGCTGCAGGGCCAGGTAATGTGGTCAGTCAGAGCTGAGGGTGGGCTTGTGTCCCGAAATCAACCCAGAAACATCAAGTTGGGGCTGTCGGGTGGCCGTGGTCTACCTTCTCACAGCCACCAGCTAGCATCCTGAAGGAGAATATGGAAATAACCCCCCCAGCAGCAATTAGGAAACAACATTTCTTCGTGTCTTTGGACAGATGGAGCTCAATGTGCTCCTTGATGTGTGGAGAAATCCCTCGCTAGGATGACTTAGCACCTGCCATGAATATCCATCTTTTTCTGAATATGGATAACATCTTAACATCAGTTATATTGTGGCAATGAATTTCATGAGTTTGGTTTTTACATGTATAGGTATGTATATGAGATTACATATATATATATATATTTGTATATAAGTATGTATATGAGATTATGAGCAATGAGACCTCATTGGTCTCTACAACTACCTGAAAGGAGGTTGTAGAGAGGAGGGAGCTGGGCTCTTCTCCCAAGTGACAGGGGACAGGACAAGAGGGAATGGCCTCAAGCTCTGCCAGGGGAGATTTAGGCTGGACATCAGGAGGAAGTTTTTCACAGGAAGGGTCATTGGACACTGGAACAGGCTGCCCAGGTTGGTGGTTGATTCCCCTTCCCTGGAGGTGTTTAAGGGATGGGTGGACGCGGTGCTGAGGGACATGGTTTAGTGTTTGCTAGGAATGGTTGGACTTGATGATCCGATGGGTCTCTTCCAACCTGGTGATTCTATGATTCTATGCATTTCTCTTCCACATATATATAAATATATATCCATTTTAAGTCGGCTGATATTCAGCATTACCATCTGTAGCCTTTCCATGTGTCTTAGCAGAGTCAGAGTTTCTTGGACCATTCACAATATTGTTGGTCCTCATGGTTTTGTCCAGAGCCCTGTGATACCCTATTAACTCCTACAAAGTCCCTTCAATTGCTGTGCTGTACAAAGCCTGGAAAAGGTGACCTTCAAAAAGCAGATGAACCTCACGGAAATCATGCACTGTTTTTAAAACATCAGTCTTGCCATTAACCCTTCAGTATAATCCCCAAACTCTTTGTGCTTTGGGGTGGGGGGCACCCTCCCAAGACATCATATGGCTTTTGCCAAGATGATTCTCCTTTCATCTATATGAAACCAAATCAAACATGCTCCTTAGTGCTGGAGCTCCTTCACCTGCCCCTTTTGCTGCAGAGCAGGAGGTCCCTCCTTTACTGCATCCAGCAGGAGGAGGGATGAGCTATCCCAGGTATTTTTTTATGTTGCTCCATAAATTTTTATCCATTCAAGTGTTTCCTATATGCAAGCTATCAGGGAACATGTCTTTTTATGTGCTTGTGCAGTTTGGTGCAAATCGGGGGCCTCAGTTCGAGGGGGGCACTCAAGCAGGGTTGCAATGTGAAGAGTACAATAGCAATAAAGATTTTGTGAGGTCTTGAGCTGTTGCCAGCCTCAAGGGAAGAAGCTCTTGCTTCTCTGAGCTGAACTCCTATCCCCAGGCTTGGTCCATCTGATTTCCATTAAAATGTTCTCTGAGCAAAGGTGAAAACAATCAGACTTATTAAGCAATTTTAGCCTGTCCTCAGCTTTCTGCTTGCCTCACTTGTCAGGTTGGCAGGCAGGAGGTGGCTAACAATGGGTCTCCTTGGGAGAAAAGGTTTGCCAGGGGCTACTTTGCTTCTCCTCCTGCACCTCCCAGAGGGAATGTTGCCAGAAGTTTGACTGGAGACAGATTTGTATGTTATATCAACTTATATCATATGCAAAGGGATGGCACTGCTGAGCACGTGCTGCAACTGTCTCTGGGGCTTTACAGAGCAAGGTGAGTGATGTTCTGTTCACACTCAGAATGAATTTTGAAGGCAAGGGGAGTGTAGGAAAGGTGACTTGAAACTGGTATTTATTTAATTGATCGTTAAGCCCGGAAAGGAGAGAAAATTTGAAGGAAGTTTTCCTGCAGGCAAGGAAAGTAATGGGGATTAGGGCACTTTGTGAATAGATACCAATAGAATAGTGTGTATATATATATATATATATATATTTGTGTGTATATATATGTATTTATATATATATTTACCTCTGCTAGTTTCAGCAGGTCCTTTAGGAGGAAGTTTTTCACGGAAAGGGTCATTGGGCATTGGAACAGGCTGCACAGGGAGGGGGTTGAGTCAACTTCTCTGGAGGTGTTTAAAGGACGGGTGGACGATGTGCTGAGGGACATGGTTTAGTGTTTGATAGGAATGGTTGGACTCGATGATCCAGTGGGTCTCTTCCAATCTGGTTGTTCTATGATTACTTGTGCCTCTACACAGCCATCAGATGCTTCATGTATATATAATTAATGTGAATTATTCAGCAGCAGTGATAACTCATGGTACTTTATCCTGAGCGTTGATGCTGGATTTTTTTTTTTGTTGCAATGAGCTCAGATGAAATACAAAGAGAAAAATTAGTAGAAAGGAAGTTTGCAGCTGTGCCTCCATTTTCAGAGGTTCCCTGCGATGGTCAGTTCCCAGGGCTCGTTGCTCCAACCCCTGTGTCCTCCTCCTTGCTTACCCTCAGCTGACCTCTTCTCCCAAGTGACAGGGGACAGGACAAGAGGGAATGGCCTCCAGCTCCACCAGGGGAGATTTAGGCTGGACATTAGGAGGAAGTTTTTCACACAGAGGGTCAGTGGGCATTGGAATAGGCTGCCCAGGGAGGTGGTTGATTCACCTTCCCTGGAGGTGTTTAAGACACAGGTAGAAGAGGTCCTGAGGGACATAGTTTAGTGTTTGATAGGAATGGTTGGACTCGATGATCCAATGGGTCCCTTCCAACCTGGTTGTTCTATGATTCTATGATTCTCTGTATGCTCTTCTCTTAGCTGAGGCAGCGTGGGACCAGTTCCTGCGTTTTCCCAAAGAAAAATCTTGTTAAGAAAACACCCGAGATTTTTCTCATAGTTTTCATAGCATAGCAGGTGGAAACATGCAAGCAGGGTGGAAAAAAAAGCCAGCTGGGAGGACCCAACTCTGCTGTCAAAGTGTCAAAAGCTACTTAATGCTAACTCCTACTGCTGCTTTTCTTGAGTAAACACTCCCAAGGGTTTTGCTGCCGATAGCAAACAAGTCACGCTCGAGAAACACTTGTTAGCAGGAGCCTTGGGCAAGTTTCCCAACCAGAAGGTATATGTGGGTGTTCCCCTTTGAGTTGAGAGTTATAGGAAACATTAAAAGTGCCTTGAGATTTTTAAGTTTTTCCCCCGGTGGAGTCCCAATCACTTGCATAGCCCACCCCAGGGTTTGCTTTTCTGAGTGTGAGCAACTATGCAAACTTTTTCTTCGAGGTGTACCAAGGTCCCTCTTAGGATGGGGGCAAATCTTTTTCTCCCTTTGTTTTCCCCAAACCCACACAATGTACCTGGGCTGCCCTTGTTGTAGTCACTCTGTCTGCAAAAGCACGTGTGCATAGTGCCTTCTTCTCATTTCCATAGGATCATAGAACCATTTGGTTGGAAAAGACTTGGGAGATCATCAACTCCAACCATACTTGCCCACTACTAAATCATATGCCAAGCACTTCATCTACTTTTATTTTAGTAGGAGATTTTTCACAGAAAGGGTCATTGGGCATTGGAATAGGCTGCCCAGGGAGGTGGTTGAGTCACCTTCCCTGGAGGTATTTAAGGGATGGGTGGATGAGGTGCTGAGGGACGTGGTTTAGTGTTTGATAGGAATGGTTGGACTTGATGATCCAATGGGTCTCTTCCAACCTGGTTGTTCTATGATTCTATGATACTTGCCTTTTAAACACATCTAGGGATGGGGAGACTCCACCACCTCCCTGGGCAGCCTGTTAAATTGTCTGAAAACCCTTTCAATGGAGAAATTTTTCCCAAAATCCAATCTAAACCTCCCCTGGAGCAGGTTGAGGCCGTTTCCTCTCATTCTATCACTTCTTACTTGGGAGAAGAGACTAACTACCGCTGCTCCACAACTTTGTAGAGAGTGATAAGGTCTCCCCTCAGCCTCCTCTTCTCCAGGTTAAACAACCCCAGGTCCCTCAGCTGTTCCTCATAACCCTTTTTCTCCAGCCCCTTCTCCAGCAGTCTGAGCACCGCACCACAAGCCAAAATAGGAAAAAAAATCCACCATGCAGATGAGTTTTTCCCTGTGATGTTTCCCTTCCCCCTCCATCTCCTGCCCTGTTGCTGTGGGCTCTGAATCGCAGCACCTGCTTGCTTCAGCTGTGATTAAAACTGGGAAAGAAAACGATCGGCTCGGCTCGCTTTCTTCTCCCCAAACAATACCCCAAATCTCCCCGAACTGGCAAGCTCTGTCCAATTTGAATCGAAACCCTCTGCATTAATCAGTGTGCCTTTGGATCCTAAGTGATGTCTTTTGTGTGGGGCTCTCCCTGCATTTTAATCAGCCTGGTTTTCACAAAGACACCCCCCACTTCCAAAAAAAGGAAAAAAAAGGAGAAAAAGGCACACACACAAAGACAAATTTCATTAGGCTCTAATCTCCTTTCTGACGAATATGCTCCTGCCGATCTTTAAGCCCTTTGAGCCCAGCAATGCTGGGTTTTTTTCTTTTTTTTTTTTTTTTTTAAATCTTGTTGTTGTTTTGTTCCCCATCAAAATAAAACTTGTACTGGGAGGGGACACCAGTGCAAAACCCTGGGCACCAGCAGCAATGCTGAAACGGGCAGCGGCACTTCTTTTTTCCTCCTTAAAGGTGAGAAGTTGTTAATGAGGTGTCCCATGTGGTAGAAACCCAGCAAATCCTTTGATTAAAACCAGTCCGAGTGGCAGAGGCTGAATTATTTGCACTCGCTCCCTTTGAGGGACAGTAGTGGCAGTGATTGAGGGGAGAAGAGGAAAATATGAGAAGTAACATGTGCTGGGCAGTGGGTTTAGCTTGATTTGGCAGAGCAGTTTAAACTCATGTCAAGGTTTAACAAGGCCAAATGCCGGGTCCTGCACTTGGGACACAACAACCCTATGCAGAGCTACAGACTGGGAGAAGCCTGGCTGGAAAACTGCCCGGAGGAGAGGGACCTGGGGGTGTTGGTTGACAGCTGACTGAACATGAACCAGCAGTGTGCCCAGGTGGCCAAGAAGGCCAATGGCATCCTGGCTTGGATCAGGAACGGTGTGACCAGCAGGTCCAGGGAGGTGATTCTCCCTCTGGACTCAGCACTGGTGAGGCTGCTCCTTGAATCCTGTGTTCAGTTCTGGGCCCTTCAGCACAAGAAGGACGTTGAGGCTCTGGAGCCAGTCCAGAGAAGAGCCACAAAGCTGGTGAAGGGTCTGGAGAACAGGCCCTATGAGGAATGTCTGAGAGAGCTGGGGGTGTTTAGCCTAGAGAAGAGAAGGCTGAGAGGAGACCTCATTGCTCTCTACAACTCCCTGAAAGGAGGTTGTAGAGAGGAGGGAGCTGGTCTCTTCTCCCAAGTGCCAGGGGACAGGACAAGAGGGAATGGCCTCAAGCTCCACCAGGGGAGATTTAGGTTGGACATCAGGAGGAAGTTTTTCACACAGAGGGTCATAGGGCATTGTTAGAGGCTGCCCCAGGGAGGTGGTTGATTCACCTTCCCTGGAGGTGTTTAAGGCACAGGTAGATGAGGTGCTGAGGGGCATGGATTAGTGTTTGATAGGAATGGTTGGACTCGATGATCTGATGGGTCCCTTCCAACCTGGTTGTTCTATGATTCTAAGAAAAGGGAGGGATTGTTAAACGGTATCAGAGCTTGATATTGGATAGAGACGCTGCAGGAGGAACTGCTTTGAAATGCAGCATTTTTTAGAGGGGAAATTTTTAGCAGAGGATGTCAGGTGGGAGTTAAAGCAGTGGGACTGTGCTGTTCCCTGGTAGGGCAAATGTTCTATTAGGATGGAGGCAGATTGAGGTATTAATCCCCACGTCTGTGCATTGCCTTAAGTGGTATCTTCTCCTTCAGTGCGGGGTGAGATGTACAGCAAGTGCTCGATTTTATGCAGTGCTCTGATGGGATTGATGTAAATTCCCCCAGAAAATCATTCCTGTTGACACTCGGGGTCCAAGCCTTGAGCTCAGGTCATAGAATCACCAGGTTGGAAAAGACCTCTGAGATCACAGAGTCCAAACATACCTATTTGCCACTAAACCATATCCTTAAGTACCTCGTCTACCAGGCTTTTAAATACCTCCAGAGATGGGGACTCGACCACCTCCCTGGGCAGCCTATTCCAGTGCCTTATGACTGTTTTGGTGAAAATGTTTTTCCTAACGTCCAATCTGAACGTCCCCTGACCCAGCTTAGGGCCATTCTCCCTTGTCCTATCAATTGTCACTTGGGAGAAGAGACTAGCAGCCCCTCCTCAAAGCTAGAAGAGGAGGCTGAGAGGAGACCTCATTGCTCTCTATAACTACCTGAAAGGAGGTTGTAGAGAGGAGGGAGCTGGGCTCTTCTCCCAGGTGACAGGGGACAGGACAAGAGGGAATGGCCTCAAGCTCCACCAGGGGAGATTTAGGCTGGACATTAGGTGGAAGTTTTTCACGCAAAGGGTCATTGGGCATTGGAACAGGCTGCCCAGGGAGGTGGTTGATTCACCTTCCCTGGAGGTGTTTAAGGCACAGGTAGATGAGGTCCTGAGGGACATGGTTTAGTGTTTGCTAGGAATGGTTGGATTTGATGATCCAATGGGTCTCTTCCAACCTGGTGATTCTATGATTCTGTGATTCTAAAGGGTTGGTTTTCTGCTGTCATTTTCTGTTTTAGTCAGTTCCCCAAGTCCTATGTTTTCTCATGCTCCAAAGGCTTAGACTGTAAGGTCCCATACCTATAGTCATGGTGAGGAGCAAAGGAGGGATGATTTTTCCCTTACTCTCTGTTTTGCATTTATTCACTTGAAGAATGCTTCAACTCCATTTGATTTTCGCTTTGGTTACTTGACATATGGGTCCATGATGTGCATATAGGGACTGCAAAGAAGGGATGAGCATGCTTGGACTACTGAAGAGCAGAACCAAGTTAAAAAACGCAGTGGAAGGAGCAAAAGTGTTGTCAAAGGCATTTGCATTTTTGACTGGCAGCCCACCAGAGCATTCCTGGCATAGCTGTTCCAGTCCTGTGGGTATTTAGTTGGTTTTTGGGTCTAGGAACTTTGTCTGGACCCTGGCTTCTTCCTCTGCTTGCAGAGTCCAAGGGGAGTGTGAAGCCAGGTTTCTGGTGTCTGGGCATTTCCGTGGAAGGTGAGATGATGTGGCTTTGGGATTGTGAAGGCTGATGAAGAGTCAGTGCCCTGTCCTGTAGGAAATGCCACCTGGGCATCCTAGAGCAGGCAGGGACCATGTGCCCTGAGGCATCTGCCACCCCTAGCCTGTCCATGGGGATGGAGCCAGGGAAAAGAGCTAGCTATGACCAGCTGTCCAACGGGAGCAGCCAGGAAAGAAAAACACTCCCCATTTTTCTCTCCTTTGGCTGTCAAGTCTCAAACACACTTACCAAGTTTCCAAAACCTTTGCAGAGCTGTGGAGGGTGCCGGCAGCTGACTGCACTCGCGTCCCCGCTGGCTGCATGTCAGGCTGACAAAAGCTTTTGCAAGGAGCAGTGAAGGGCACACAGGCAGATGGCTGGCAGGCAGCAACTTGTGTAGCTCCAGAGTTCTCCGTGCTCCATCCCCAGTGGCTCTGTTCCATGTAAATGATATCATAGAATTATAGAATAAGCAGGTTGGAAGAGATCCACCAGATCATTGAGTCCAACCATTCCTATCAAACACTAAACCATGTCCCTCAGCACCTTATCTACCCACACCTTAAACACCTCCAGGGAAGGTGAATCAATCACCTCCCTGGGCAGCCTCTAACAGTACCCAATGACCCTTCCCATTAAATATTTTTTTCCTGATGTTCAGCCTGAACCTAACCTGGTGGAGCTTGAGGCCATTTCCTCTCATCCTGTCCCCTGTCACTTGGGAGAAGAGCCCAGCTCCCTCCTCTCTACAACCTCCTTTCTGGTAGCTGGAGAGAGCAAGGAGGTCTCCTCTCAGCCAGGTCTCTTCTCCAGGATAAACACCCCCAGCTCTCTCAGACATTCCTCATAAGGCCTGTTCTCCAGACCCTTCACCAGCTTCCTTGCTCTTCTCTGGACTCACTCCAGAGCCTTAACATCCTTCTTGTGGTGAGGGGCCCAGAACTGAACACAGGATTCAAGGAGTGGCCTCACCAGTGCTGAGTCCAGAGGGAGACTAACCTCCCTAGACCTGCTGGTCACACCATTTCTGATCCAAGCCAAGATGCCATTGGCCTCCTTGGCCACCTGGGCACACTGCTGGCTCATGTTCAGTCGCTGTCAACCAACACCCTCAGGTCCCTCTCCTCCTGGCAGTTTTCCAGCCGGACTTCTCCTAGTCTGTAGCACTGTATGGCATGCAAAGACTGTCAAGTCTGTCCACTCTGGAGTTCAACCATCAAGAAAATTAGCCCCGTGGCCAGGAAAGCACAGGGAACATCACAGCTTCAGCCTCGTCCCCAGCAGGGCTGGCATCTGTGCTCCCTAGGCTTTGGCAGAAAGTGGTTTTCCTGCCCTGCAAAACTGCTGTAATTGCTGACAGCCTGTCCAGCCTGTGAGGAATTCACAGTCTGAAAAGTATCCACAACCTCTCCTGCCCAAAATGAGAGGAACAATGTGTTGAGGATGCTCACCCTGGTAGTGCTGATGGTGCCAGGCTGTGCAATGACACAGCTGCAACGAGTGTGAGCTGGGGTCAGGGACTGGCTCCTTGAAGAGTCGCGGTCCTTAGGTGGCAGTGGGTTGGGTGCTCAGAGCACCCACTTTTTTCACGGAAAGGACCATTGTGCAGTGGAATAGGTTGCCCAGGGAGGTGGTTGATTCACCTTCCCTAGAGGTGTTTAAGGCATGGGTACATGGGTACAAGGTGGGTAGTCAGATACATGATTTGCAGAAGGTCTCTTGTTCTTGAAAGCTCATCTGGTTATTTCACCCAGTGATAGGTAAAGGAACCAAGGACTGTTTAGCCTGGAGAAGCGAAGGCTGAGGGGAGACCTCATTGCTCTCTACAACTACCTGAAAGGAGGTTGTAGAGAGGAGGGTTCTGGTCTCTTCTTCTAAGTAACAAGGTATAGGACAAGAGGAAATGGCCTCAAGTTGCACCAGGAGAGGCTTAGGTTGGATATTAGAAAGAATTTCTGTCCTGAAAGTGTGGTGAAGCACTGGCACAGGCTTCCCAGGGCAGTGGTGGAGTCACCATCCCTTGAGGTGTTCAAAAACTTGTAGCTGTATTGCTTCAGAGCACAGTTTAGTAAGCACAGTGATGTTGTGTTGTTGTTGGAACTTGATGATCTTGGAGGTCTCTTCCAACTTTAATGATTCTATGACCATTTTGGCTAATCAAAGATGTATCTGTCTCTGTAAACTCGCAATGCTCATCTCTTCAGACTGTAATGACGCTGTGGAAGATAGCAAAGTCTTCCAACGAGATCATTGTGAATGCATTTGAAAAAAATGCCCTTTGCTTACAAGCAAAAAATTATCTTGAGCCACAGTGAAAAAGAGGAGGAAAGCTCCTTCTTCACCTCTCTGCAACCCAGTAACGTGCTCTCCTTCGTGCCATATATGAGACAGCAAATCTGTACGATGTGAATTAAACATCAGAGATATTTTGGGAGAAAAATTCCAGCACCAAACATCTGTTCCTGTGTTTCCCGTGGCCAGAAGGAGTAGGTCAGGCTGAGCTGGAGTCAGAGTGCATTTTGCATCCTGCTCTATACTGCAGCTCTGCACAAGCTCAGCTTTGAGCGGGTGGATGATCAGTGCTCTTCGAGTGAAACACTTGCAGGAGTTCTACCAGGATCTGTCTACAGGGTTTGAGTAAAAGATGGTTTCTGGAGCAAACCTTGAAAAATGAATAAATAAGCTTCTGCCCCAGTGACCTCCTTTGTGTTTAAGGTGAAGCCAGTGTGCAAAAATGGCACAATATTGTGCGCAGCCACTGCTACCAGGAGAAAATAACTACCTGTCCCTATCCAGCTGCTAGATTTGGTTTTAATGGAGCCTGCGTGGGGAGGTCAAAGACTTTTCATTGGAGAGGTTATTACAGAATAAATCGAAGCAGCTCCAAGCAAGCAGCTTTTTCCCATTAGCCAGGGCACAGAAGAGAGATCGGGTATCATGCACTCCATGCTGCCTGTGAAGGAGGATGAGGGAAGAGTGCACTGAAAGACACGTCTGCTTCGGAAAACTGTAGTGGACACAGAGTTCAGTTTTTCAGCTAGACTGGAGGGAATGATTTCCTGGAAAATGGGCATTGGACGGAAACTTCTCTCCTGTCTGCCTTGTCTGTAGAGTGATGGTTCACATGTTCATCTTTGGGAAGGTTTTATGAGAATATGTTGCAGCCTGGGCTTTGCCTCACAAGTCCTTCACTTCAGGGCTAATCAGCATCCCTTCCTCCTTGAGAAATTCAGGGGGAAAGAGAACAATTCCTCGGTCCCTGGAGAAGCCAGGGCAATGCCGCATGTTGGTCCCAGCCCTGCAATGTCATGGGATTTGGGAGCCCCTATTTCATAGAATCATAGAACAACCAGGTTGGAAGAGACCCATCGGATCATCAAGTCCAACCATTCCTAATAAACACTAAACCATGTCACTCAGCATCTCGTCTACCTGTGCCATAAACATCTCCAGGGAAGGTGACTCAACCACCTCCCTGGACAACCTATTCCAATGACCCTCTGTGTGAAAAACTTCCTCCTAATCTCCAACCTAAATCTCCCCTGGCAGAGCTTGAGGCCATTCCCTCTTGTCCTGTCCCCTGGCACTTGGGAGAAGAGCCCAGCTCCCTCCTCTACACAACCTCCTTTCAGGTAGTTGGAGAGAGTAATGAGGTCTCCTCTCAGCCTCCTCCTCTCCAGGCTAAACACCCCCAGCTCTCTCAGCCATTCCTCATAGGGCCTGGTCTCCAGCCCCTTCACCAGCTTCGTGGCTCTTCTCTGAACTTGCTCCAGAGCCCCCCCATTTGGGGTGTCCCCTTAGTCTTGGGGGATACTAACCAAACAATAGATGCTTTATCCTAGGGTGAATTATCTACTTTTTAAGGGGTCATTTGGGCTGTGATTGAGGAAAGAGGGATTTGCCCTGTCTCTGCTTGGCTGATTGTTGGCAATAAAACTTTTGCCGTGAGGATGCGCTTTGCTTTAGGCAGGACTGAAGTGGTCTGGTTGGAGCCACAAAACTGGTTGCTGCTGCTGCTGAGAGGTGCTGGTTTCCCTGAGAAATCTGGGGTTATGCTACGGTCTTTGGGAAATGTAGCCTAAATTGGAAGAGGGATAAACTAGAAGAACAATAAAAGCAAGGGAGTGGAGTGAAGGGTAAACAGCAAGAATCACGCATGTTTCCCTGAGTCTGAAAGATATCTAAATATAACAAATATTAAAAGCTTTAATCCCATCCAGTATAAACAACAACAAAGTTTTTTCTTTTTTTTTCCTTTTTTCCTTCATGCCTGGCAGAGAAATAGGAAAAAATTCCTTTTGGATCCCACAGGCAAATTGAGGACAGGATGAAACCCTGCCCCGCATGGTGGCATGGCCTTTCCTAACCTCTCAGGATGCTTGAGGCAGAGATCGGATACGGTCTCATGAGCCCAGCTTCCCAGTTTCCACTGGTTCAGCCGGGATACGGCTGGGAATATCTGAACATCTGCAGAGCTGCTCTTGCCAGCACAGCATTGAAGAAGCCCAGAACTAAACCCACCCTATTGCTTTAGCAGAGTCTTTTAGGGCTGCAACTCTAGCCAGAGTCCCCCCCCCCCACCCCTTACTGAAGGAGCACAGGGCTGAGGAAACTTGTGGCAGTAGCGTCTGGCTGCTCTGACAAGCTGCAAGATTTTTAACTGTGTGATTGTCCATGAGAACCGGAAAGACCTAGCCCCAAACTTAAAGTTGTGATAAGGGGGTTTTATTTCATTATCTTGCGGAAGGGCAGTGGAGATGCAGCAGGTACCTGAAAAAGCAGCCAGAACCATGGATGGTTCAGAGCCCTTTCAGGTCACAGTGAAAGTGCTTAGGCTGACCTGACTGGAAGGGATAATTATAGAATCACAGAATCTCCAAGTTGCAAAAGACCTACCGGATCATTGAGTCATAGAATCATAGAATCTCCAGGTTGCAAAAGACCCACCGGATCATCGAGTCATAGAATCATAGAATCTCCAGGTTGCAAAAGACCCACCGGATCATCGAGTCATAGAATCATAGAATCTCCAGGTTGCAAAAGACCCACCGGATCATCGAGTCCAACCATTCCTATCAAGCACTAAACCATATCCCTCAACACCTCAAATAATAAAGGTCTGCAAAATCATGATGGCAGCAGGGAAAGCAAATGGGGACTATTGCTTCCTTGATGGATGCAGGTAGGAGCTCGGGGTGCTGGAGGCATCAGAGAGAAGTGGGGCTTATGGACCACCCAAGACAGCATCTCCTATTACCATGGGAGAGAGAGTGCTGGGCTAGGTGGGTCCTTGGGCTGGCAGGGGCCACCAGGGTGATTCCCATGCTGGTCTTCAAGCCTGAGGTGACTTCAGTGACTGAGGTGACTGTTTGAATGGCTCCGCCAGGGGAGATTTAGGCTTGAGATTAGGAGGAGGTTTTTCACACAGAGGGTCATTGGGCACTGGAACAGGCTGCCCAGGGAGGTGGTTGATTCACCTTCCCTGGAGATGTTTAAGGCACAGGTGGATGAGGTCCTGAGGGACATGGTTTAGTGTTTGACAGGAATGGTTGGACTTGATGATCAGATGGGTCTCTTCCAAACTGGTTATTCTATGATTCTATGAATGTGCAACATGTTGCTCATCTGCAGAGAGTCCAGTTGGTCAGATCCCCAGGGCTGAACCTGGCTGACTGGTAGCAAATGCAGAGGAGAGGGAATGATCTGCAGGGAGGAACTGAGCATACAGCTAACCCACAGAAAAGGTTAAACTCCTCATGCTGTGTGGTTAACAAAAACTCCCTTGATAGAGGCAGTACTTCAAAATGAATTGGGTTAGATTGCAAAAACCAAGAGTTAATGTGATGCAGCAGATATGCAGAGATGAAGAAGCAGCTCCTTAGCTGGTAAAAATGAGAGCAGAACAAGAAAACTTTACAACCAAAATGTTTTTCTGCTCTCAGCTCAAAAATTTTCAGCTTTTGCAAAAGCTTCCTTCCTCTAAGGCCAGAGAAATATGAAAGAAAGAGCCGCCAGCAGAAGCCTGTGACCAGCTGTGGACTCAGCTGGGTAAAGACATCCCTCAAACTCGAATGCAGGAATTTGAGGGTCTTTTCGTGTCACTTATTTCTGATGACCCAGAGCCGATGGTGGGAATGCTACCTTGATATTTTTGGCATATCTGGAGAGGGCAGGAGAATGTTTAGGAACAGATTAACTGCTGCCGTAAAACAGAACACCACAAATGAATCATTTTTGCAACAGAGCAGATGTTGGCGTGTTAATAAAGTTGGAAGAAATGCATGCAAACTCCTCATTCCAGTAGGATGATTTCAGGCTTGGAAGAAACTACCAGGTAGAGATAAACAGCCGAGAGACAAATCTTTTCTGTACAATGAACAGTTAGGCTGCGGATTTGTCCTGTGGAGGTTCTGCATTTCAACAAGTTGGTCGCTTAAAATAGAATTGGCTCCTTGGTCGGAGAAAAATTCCCCCTTGCAGGCAAAAGTTAATAGCAAGCTTCTGGTCGTCAGAAAGAAACAGTCTTAAAAGAGTTGGGTAAGTCAGATTGTACCCTAAAAGCACACGTCCCTTTTGGTCTGGATCTGAAGGATCAGCTATTGGTGATGGTTAGAAGCAAGGGGTTTGCAGCAGGCAGGGTTCTAGGAGAACGAAAGAGCAGTAAATGGGTGGCAAAGTGGGAGTTTTTCCAAATGTGGCCAAGTTACTAAGGATAAGCAGTGTTAACAAAGCAGTGAATAAACAAAGGATGTCAATATGACCTGATTTCTATCAGTATTCACCAGTATTGAGTCAGTTCCCTGCCATGTGGCTGTGGTTTCCTGTTTATACACCCCTTGCAGAAGAGGTAGTCACAACAAAAACTGTAGAAATTGGCGCCTGTCATTTATCTTATTTCTAGGGCTAAAACCTGCCCCCATTTCTTCTGGCATGAAGGAGTGGTGGAGCTCTTGCCGCCTGCTGTGATCGAGCATGGTTGATGCCCATCGGTTCAGATTCCCAGGTCCCATCATCTAGCCGTGTCTAGTTAGGACCTGAAATCATTTGGTTAATTGGAACAAGGGAGAATGTGCGAGATGCTTAAGGAAAAAAAATGCAATAAATTAATTCCCTGTGATTTTTTTGAAGCTTCTTGTTTGACATCTGATGACAGGCGCCTCTGGAGTCAATCTTAGGAACATATGTACAAAGCTGTTTAAGAGGAAATTCTGCCTTATCATCTGTAATAATTTATACTCCCAAGGCTGCTTATCTTGTGCTGACTGGTGGGATCCCTATGTGCAAGCTGAGCTTCTGTAATTAACCTTCTTCCAGGAGTTGGATACTTTTGGTACCTCCTTTGCTGCTCTTGACGGGAGGAACCTAGATTTGCTCAGTCATCACTCCACTCTCCCAGCCCAGCACAAGGCAAACTGCGCAGGTCTTCGAATTTCCCTGCTGAAAGAAAGTGAAAACCTCACGTAGTTTTGGCGAAGGAGAAGGAAAAGAAAGAAAGAAGAGAGTCTTTGTGGGATTATGGTGATGCAAGGTCTCTTGGAAGCCCCCAGCCCCAGCCTACGCTACCCCTGCCAAGGCAGAACTTGTGGAGATGACTGTGAGAGGGTGATGTTGCTTTCAAGGCGTTATCCCACAAAAACATCTGCTCCGGATCTGGTAGTTGCTGTGTAGTTAGTAACCCTCTGCGGAGCCCTCAGCGCATGAACCTGTCCAGACCTCACAGCACGACCACCATGCACTGGAAATGTTTAGTGATGAGAGACGTAATGGAACATATGGAATTAGGAGCTCCCCAAATCCCTCCTGGCCCTGCAGCCAGTCTATCTCCTCCATCTGCCATTGTGTAATCCCTCCTGGTCACACCTTCCCCATGCAGGAACTGCCCAGAGAGGGTTAACATGCTTACAGCTTCTCCTTTTGGCTTTTACTGTCTGAAAATGGGATGACATAGGTGCCAAACCAATTGCAGAGAGACAGTGGACTTGAAAATTGATTTAAAAAATACAAGGAGAGATAGAATCATAGAATCACTAGGTTGGAAGAGACCCTCCAGATCATCGAGTCCAACCATTCCTATCAAACACTAAACCATGTCCCTCAGCACCTCATCTACCCGTGTCTTAAACCCCTCCAGGGAAGGTGAATCAACCACTTCCCTGGGCAGCCTATTCCAATGCCCAGTGACCCTCTCTGTGAAAAACTTCCACCTAATCTCTAGCCTAAATCTCCTCTGGTAGAGCTTGAGATGGTTGTATGAGCCCCTTTCCTGAAAATGAGAACTGCCCCAAAGTTTGGCAGTGCTTTTGTTGCAGCAATGAAGGGCAAAATAAGGAAAGGTGAATCTATTTTACTTGAAAAAATATTATGTGATGAGACCTGCAGTAATCTTTTTTTTTTCACGTAGTCCATGTTCTGTTTACCTTTGTGTCAATCTAGTGAGGATTTTGACTCTATTTTAGTGGCATATAAAGAATTTCCTGTTTGTTTGTATTTTAAGGAACTTGATGAGTTTTTCCATATAAAGAAGAGGATCTGAAAGACGAGGTCTGTCTTAGGAAGGAGGACAATCTCCATTTTCTAGGATGCCCTGAGATGATGTTATTCTCCCTCTGGACTCAGCACTGGTGAGGCCGCTCCTTGAATACTGTGTTCAGTTGTGGGCCCCTCAGCACAAGAAGGATGTTGAGGCTCTGGAGCGAGTCCAGAGAAGAGCAACGAGGCTGGTGAATGGGCTGGAGAACAGGCCTTCTGAGGAACAGCTGAGAGAGCTGGGGGTGTTTATCCTGGAGAAGAGGAGGCTGAGGGGAGACCTCATTGCTCTCCACAACTACCTGAAAGGAGGTTGTGGAGAGGAGGGAACTGGGCTCTTCTCCCAAGTGCCAGGGGACAGGACAAGAGGGAATGGCCTCAAGCTCCACCAGGGGGGATTTAGGCTAGACATTAGAAGGAAGTTTTTCACAGAAATGGTCATTGGGCATTGTTAGAGGCTGCCCAGGGAGGTGGTTGATTCACCTTCCCTGGAGGTGTTTAAGACACGGGTAGATGAGGTGCTGCAGGACATGGTTTAGTGTTTGATAGGAATGGTTGGACTCGATGATCTGATGGGTCTCTTCCAACCTGGTTGTTCTATGATTCTATGATGCCATTCACTCTACCAGAGTCATTGGCTTGCGGAAGCACTAGGGGCCAGATATGGAGGCAGGCCAAGAGCTGCTTTTTCTGCTGAAGCATCCACACTGCTGTTCAGCTGAACACAAAAAACCAAAGCTGATCCCTGCCAAGTGGCCGTAATATGGTATCATCAATCCATACCACAAACAATTAGCACCGTGGCATTGCGAGGCACGGCTTTGACAGGGTTATTTATGAAAGTCAAAATCTGAAGAGAAGAAAGCAGTGGAGCTGTCAAGCCACCCTGGTTCCCGTTTGTTCCAGAACAAGAGCCAAGGGTATGGCTTGAACAATAGATTAACTAATATATTACAGACACAGACAGTCCTGGAAAAATGAGGGAGGAAGAGGTTTTCCTCCCACCATAAGAACATCTGACGTGGGGCTGCTGTGAGAAGCAAAAGATAGGCAGGAGTCACCTTTGCTGAGGAGAGCAAAAAAATTGTAAAAAATTGAGGAGAGCTTGTAGGAAGTGGGTGTTTAACCTGGAGAAGAGGAGGCTGAAAGGAGACCTCATTGCTCTCTACAACTACCTGAAAGGAGGTTGTGGAGAGGAGGGAGCTGGGCTCTTCTCCCAAGTGCCAGGGGACAGGACAAGAGGGAATGACCTCAAGCTCTGCCAGGGGAGGTTTAGGCTGGACTTTAGGAAAAAAAAATCACAGAAAGGGTGATTGGGTACTGTTAGAGGCTGCCCAAGGAGGTGGTTGATTCACCTTCCCTGGAGGTGTTTAAGGTGCAGGTGGACGAGGTGCTAAGGGACATGGTTTAGTGTTTGATAGGAATGGTTGGACTCAATGATCTGGTGGATCTCTTCCACCCTGCTGATTCTTTGATTCTAAGGTTCAAGGAGAGAAAAGAGAAGTACTGGAGAGATGCTCAGCCTCAGCTTCTTTGGGAGTAACCGATCCATGCAGTCAGCAGGTCAAACCGAGTTCAGCAGTTAATGCCTGAACTCTTCCCAAAGTGACTCCTTGCTCTTGCGTACGTGGTGGTGTATGATAATTGTTTCCGTTTGGTTTTATGCAGCGTAATAATACTTTGTGCTGTGGAAACACACCCGAAACAACTGCAAAAGTGCTGGAACTAAGGCGTTTCTGGAGTGAGGGTTTCTAAGTCATAGCACAGTTCGGATTGGGAGGGACCTGAAAGCCCATCCAGTTCCAACCCTGCCATGGTCAGGGACACGTCCTGCTGGATCAGGGGCTCCAAGCCCCATCCAACCAGGCCTTGAACCCCTCCAGGGATGGGGCAGCCACCACTTCTCTGGGCAACCTGGGCCAGGGCCTCACCACCAACACAGGAAGACATTTGTTCCTAAAATCTCATCTCAGTCTCCCCTCTTTCAGTTGAAAACCATTACTCCTCAACCTATCTCAATAAATCCTTGAATCGCCTATCACCTTAACAATCCCTGAGATTAAAATGAGAGGGAATGGCCTCAAGCTGCATCAGGGGAAGTTCAAATTGGATGGTAGGAAAAACTTCTTCACTGAAAGGGTTACCAGGCACTGGAAGGGGCTGTCCAGGGAAGTGGTGTTTAAAAGTCCCTGGAGGTGTTTAAAAGTCAGGTAGATGAAGCCCTTAAGGATCTGGTATAGTAGTGGTCGGATTCAGCTGGACTTGATGATCTCAAAGGTCTTTTCCAACCTAGGGATTCTATGATGCTATCAATGCCAAGAGATCATAGAATCATAGAACAATCAGGTTGGAAGGGACCCATCGGATCTTCTCGTCCAACCATTCCTATCAAACACTAATCCATGCCCCCCAGCACCTCATCTACCCGTGCCTTAAACACCTCCAGGGAAGGTGAGTCAACCACCTCCCTGGGCAGCCTCTAACAGTGCCCAATGACCCTTTCCGTGAAAAATTTTTTTCTAATCTCCAACCTGAACCTCCCCTGGCAGAGCTTGAGGCCATTCCCTCTCGTCCTATCCCCTGTCACTTGAGAGAAGAGCCCAGCTCCCTCCTCTCCACAACCTCCTTTCAGGTAGTTGGAGAAAGCAATGAGGTCTCCTCTCAGCCTCCTCTTCTCCAGGCTAAACACCCCCAGCTCTCTCAGACGTTCCTCATAAGGCCTGTTCTCCAGCCCCTTCACCAGCTTCGTTGCTCTTCTCTGGACTCTCTCCAGAGCCTCAACATCCTTCTTGTGGTGAGGGGCCCACAACTGAACACAGTTCTAGATGCACCTAGATTTTGAGACTCATTCCACTTTTGGCCCCAGGTGAGGAAAACACTCGAATCCATCCCTGCTCTTGGCCTCTCAGCAAGCATCACTGCTGCATGTCATCTCGGGGAGACCAGATGCAATGATAGGGACAAGTGTAAAAGCCAGAGCACTGCTATGAGCTGAGCTTGGGTTCTGCATCCCTGTACCCACAAGGCTGAAGTTCAAAGGTCTCTTTCTTTGTTTGGCGTTTTCTGTGTTAATTTGTCAAGTTTTATCTGTTTCTGCTACCCCAGCAGCTGCAGTTTGTGTAAAATACTTCCCAGCTCTGCCAGACTTGGGCTGGAAAAGCAACAAAAGCAGAGGCCTGCAGCCTTTTTCATGTAAATGTTTGTTCGGGGTGTAGTTGTCTCACAAACCCAACTGAAGGCACTTAAATTGGCTTAAAGGTTTGCAGTTACATGTTTTTGACAGCTCCAGCCATACCCAGCTTGTTCTGGCATTCATGGGCTCGTCACACGGATTTTTTTTACTGTCAATTGGAGCTTTTTTTTTTTTTTTATTGCTTAACGTAAGTTAATAGGCACTTCAGATGAAGTAATTTCCTTTTTGTTTTCTTACTCAGTCTCTGCTGATCAATGTGGGATGAGATCACCTGAAAGGGGCAAAGGGAAAATTGGCAACCTCTACCTAGGGCTGGGGTTCTTTTCTTGCTTTCCCTTTGAACAGGGTCGGATTTCTGCCGAACAATTAACATTCATGCGCTAAGTGGTTTTGCAAGCGTGTTTAGGAGAAATGCAAATACCCCAGGACTATGGTGGGTTTGTTTCCTACCCTTCACCTAACTTTAGCTCCTGATCCTGTGGGTTTTATGTACACATTTAAGCCTCATCTCATGCTAGGGCAATTGAAAGATTGTGTGCCTGAAGCTGAACGTATCTGCAAAAGTCTCTAAGGTGAAGGTGCTAAGAGACGAGAGATCTTAAGCTTTTTGAAAATGCTGTAGTACTGCGGCTTAAAAATAGAGGTTGTTAGGGCCTCTCAAGGTGTTGTGCAAGGGAATTTCAGCTGGCGGCGAGGAGCTTGGAAATGCCACCATCCCAATGGATAAAGCGGGTCTCTGATGTTTAGCCTTCCACTAAGATAACCCAAGGAAGCTGACGCCTCCAGGACTGTATTGTTTCACATCAAACTGTCTGCTGGCACAGAAAAGGCGATAGCGGGGGTGTTGATTTATGAAGTGGTGGCTGAGTTCCCAACCAGAAGCAGCAGAAACGGTTTGTGTTTGAAATATGAGGGCTCCGAGGTGTGTTGTCTGCCTGGGGTCCCCTACGTGCGCGCTGGATTTCTCAAGCCTGGTGGAAGTCACCCACTCATTTGGGGACATCAAACAGGCTTCTCTTGACTCTCCCCCAGCTGCCTGCTTGCAATGGAACTTGTTGGCACAGAGCTGCAAGGAGACCTCGCTCCTTCTGTCAGGTTCTGCATAAAATCAGCCAATATATCCAGTAGTGATTGAGGGAGAACAGGCAAACACAGAAATGAGGCTGAAAATGGAATGACTCCTTCCCAACCAATTATTGGACTTCAAAGAACAAACCTTAGCGAGGGCTTGAGATATGGAAAAGATTAACAAAGGATAGTGAGGAGAGAGAAATTTAGCAGGATGGGACAAGCCATCCTGAAGACCCCCTCCCACATCAGGCTTTTGAGGGCATTCACTGGGAAAGTCTCTGCTTAATTGCAACCTAATTGCCTCTTTGGGGGCACTTCTCATGCCTTTTGAAGATGTCTTGAGACTGGCCAGTGGAAAACTGCTCTGGAACATGTTTTTTTAAGATATAAGCCTAAGCCAAAGGAAATATGCCAGGGAGTCATGGGTATGATTGGAGCCTATCAAGATGCAGGGATGAGGAAATGAATATCTTGTTCCCTCGACTGGGAAAAATTAACTGCATATGAACAATTGCAAGTCCTGGAAATAGTCATGGGGACAGCAGCAGAAAACATAGATATAATTTAACCCTTCTCCTCTTACCCTTCAGAGCAAAACAGGTATCACCAAGTCAGAGGAGAAATACTTGGGTGGTTTAGGAATGTCCATAATGAAAAAAAATTGTTTGAAAACTAAATAGTAGAAGAATATGGTGCAGAAATTTGGATTTAACGGAGAGTTTTAAACTTGATACAAACGCAAAACTCATCCAGGGGACGTGGGGGGGGAAATTATAACTGATAATTAAATAAGAACTACGGTAGATAACTGCATTAGTAAATCAGTGTGTTCAAGGGGAACATACAGGAGGTGGGCGAAGGCGTCTTTAGTCTGTGGTTTAGTGTCCAGCACGGGGAGAAAGAGATTCCAAGTGGAGGAACAGCCCTGGTGGACACTAAACCAGGGCAAGGCAAGAGGATCCATGATCTCCACGATCATCCAAAGCACCTTGTAGCACGCTGAGGACATCTCAGCCGCTGGGCACGAGGCACCAGCTTGGGCTCCAGCGTTGGTGCATGAATAAAATCACCCTTGTCCAAGGTTACAGCGCGAGCTGATTGCTTCTGATCAGGGATTTGTATTCAGTTGTGACATCCTGCAATTTTTATTACCTTTAGAGTGATAATTGCAAATAATAAAATGACAAACTATCGTAATCAGGCTTTAATTAATTTCAAATCCATTACTTTTAAGTTTATGCATGGTAGGGACAATGATACTGAAAACAATCCATTAAAGCACTTGATATGCAAATTACGAAGCAAAGCATTAATATCAGGCAGCTCATGTGTACACTTTCTGGATAGCAGTAGAGAATTTGTTTAAGGGAAAGGCAGCTCCCTGGGATGATTTTAAGTGCTTGCTTTAGGGAGCAGAGAAATATTGGATCCTCTTGAGTTGAAATTATTCACAAAGTCAAGTTCTGCATTGTCTAAAGCGAAGTGCTAAGCAAGCAAAAAAAGAGAGATCCCTGCCCAGGCTTGCTGCTGTGCATGGCTAATAGCTTTAAGAGCCGCAGGAGACGTGGAAATCCTGTAGAGAGGTGGGGAGGAGGGCAGTCCTCATGTCCTAGTCTGTATATTTTACTCCTGAGGGGTAGGCAGCACTCGTGGAGAGGGTCAGCGTCAGTCTTGAAACACCAGGCAAGAAATTTGCTCTTTGCTTTGGCTATAAACACCTCCCCATCTCTTGCGAAATCAGTAACTTTCTATCCTACCTAGTCAGTGCTTCTCTGGCAAGGAAGAAAAGCTCTTATCCCAGCTTTCTAAACTGAAATAATCTCATTTGTGATGGTCTATTTGCATTCAGCTTTCGCTGACTTAATTCAGTGTAGCAAGCCAAGTTGGACTTTGCTTCCCCTGAATAACCTGAGCAGAGATCTCTGCACTTTGCTGCAGTAAAACATAATCCGTGTTGGGACCAGGTTGCTAATGGTGCACCCGTATCAGGGTATTCACACTCAGAAAGCTTTGTTCTTGGCATCTTGGCTTGTATCAGAAACGGTGTGACCAGCAGATCCAGGGAGGTTATTCTCCCCCTGTACTCGGCACTGGTGAGACCACTCCTTGAATCCTGTGTTCAGTTGTGGGCCCCTCAGCACAAGAAGGATGTTGAGGCTCTGCAATGAGTCCAGAGAAGAGCAGTGAAGGTGGTGAAGGGTCTGGAGAACAGGCCTTCTGAGGAACGTCTGAGAGAGCTGGGGGTGTTTAGCCTGTAGAAGAGGAGGCTGAGAGGAGACCTCATTGCTCTCTATAAATACTTCAAAGGAGGTTGTGGAGAGGAGGTTGCTGGCCTCTTCTTCCAAGTGCCAGGGGACAGGACAAGAGGGAATGGCCTCAAGCTCCACCAGGGGAAATTTAGGCTGGAGATTAGGAGGAAGTTTTTCACACAGAGGGTCATTGGGCATTGGAACAGGCTGCTCAGGGAGGTGGTTGATTCACCTTCCCTGGAGGTGTTTAAGGCACGGCTGGATGAGGTCTTGAGGGACTTGGTTTAGTGTTAGATAGGAATGGTTGGACTAGAAGATCTGATGGGTCCCTTCCAACCTGGTTGTTCTATGATTCTGTGATTCTAGGTGCTGAGGGACATGGTTTAGTGTTTGATAGGAATGGTTGGACTCGATGATCTGATCGGTCTCTTCCAACCTGGTGATTCTATGATTCTATGATCTTCTGCAGCAGAAGTGCTCAGTGCAGCCTGTCTCCAGGTGATCGAGGTGAGCTGTCGCTACTGGGTCGGGCAGTGTGCTTCTGTCCAGTGGCACGTGGATATTTTATTGTTCTCTGCTCCACAGGAATGGGCTGGAGTCATAACAAGGAGAAGCAAAACACTTAAGAATAGTTTGGGTTGGAAGGGACCTTAAAGATCGTCCAGTTCCAACCCCCTGCCATGGGCAGAGACACCTCCCACTGCAGCAGGTATTCTATCTAAATCTCCCCTCTTCCAGCTTGAATCCATTATCCCTCACCCTGTTGCTGTGCTCCCTGATGAAGAGCCCCTCCCTAGAGCAAAGAAGCCTTGGAAGGCCTAGGCTACGCGAAATAAGGTTCACTGGAGGGATGTGTCTCTGCTGAGAGCATCTTTCCACAGCAGCACATTTTTCCACCACCTCTCCTTGGACTCGATGATCTGGTGACTCTCTTCCAACCTGGTGATTCTATGATACCTGGTTAACAGCTTTGACCACCTCCCTCCAACAGCATGGGGCACACCAGCCTGGTGGAGGTTGGACGTCAGCACAAAGCTTTTTACTTTTTTCTTCCTTTAGTTCTGTTTTCAGGTGGAGGCATCATTGCCACGTTGGGAAGCACAAAATATTTGCCTTCTGTTAACGCAAGCCAGCGTTTCACTGCAGCACCCTCTGTGCCCTCAATTGTCTGCAGCCCATGTGTAAATTTATCTCACTTTTGCGAGTCACTGAAAGAAGAAGCTTTCCTGTCAAGGAGGGAGGCATGAATAAAGGGGAGACGTGAGCAGACAGAAAGGCACCTCCAGCTTGGACACGGAGAGCCTAAAGCAGGGAGGCACACCCAAGGTTAATAACATGTTGCTCCACCAGCTTCTATCTAATCTTGGAAAACGTCCTCCGCTGCAAAGAAAAATGGGAAAGTGATTATGTGACTTGAAATAAGGTCTTGCTCTACTGTCTAGACAGCTTTAAAAAACATCAAGCTGGGGTGTTCCTATTTATGAAAAATGCAGCTGTACTTCTGCCTTCCTCGAGCGAGAGAAGAAAGCAGTGCACTTGAGGTCATTTGGCTGCAATGTGCTCTCTCAGCCTGTCCATGGGAATTTATTCCTCTCTCTTTCTTGCTTTATTTGTTTTATTCCTCGTGCTGCGCATGGCTTGGGCTTCCAACCTGCCGCCTCCAGCCCTCTCGGGCTCTGTCCTTGGCAAGGGAGCAATTAGGGGACCAAGGATTATCTGCACCCACTGCCTGTGGTAGCCGAATGAGCATCCTTGTGATAGTCCACAAGCTCCGAGGGCTGCTGGGTGCTAACCCAGGCTCTTTTGTTACCATAATATTGCAATAGAGATGTCCTTAATAGAGTCTGTAACAGACTCTCTTAAATTGGAAGTCTTTCATTTGCTCTAAATGCAACCCCAACAATTCCCTTCTCCTTTTTTTCACCCCTAGCCAATTATTTCTAGGGTTTCATTTCATTTTTTTTTTTTATTCTAGTGGTGTCTAAGCAGGTGGATTCTGACGCCCAAATAAGCCAAGCAGGATTCCTGCTGCTCAGCATCCCCTGCTCGTGGGACCCAGCATCGTATCACTCCCAAGGCTCAACCCTGGATGGTGTGAAAAAAAACCCCCAACCTTACTGATCATGGAGCTGTGTCCTACAAACAGGAGAAATGGGTCAGCAGATAAAGTTAATCCCAGCTTGATCTAAAGTCTTCGGGACAGGTGGCAACCTTCATTTAATGGAACAATGAGATCATTAGGAATTTGTAATGAACTGTACTGCAGTCATGAAAGTAGGTCACCCTTACCCCAGGAACACTTCAAAATGAGTCTGTCCCCATTCATGTGTGGCAGCAGAGATGGCCGGGGGCAGGCTGACAGCTCTATCTTGGGATCTGCTAAGCAGACAATTTTAGGAACAAAAAAAGGGGCAAACGCTATGAACGTAAAATGAGTTATATTATCCCAAGTAATGAGATGGCTTAAAAAATTGGTTGATGTGGTTTCAGGTGTTGAATCTCACTGGCCACAGGCTGTAGCTCTGCTTTCCTGGGTGTGCTAGAAGCGTGGTCTGTTTGAGAAGGACCAATGTCCCAGGACAGGACTGGTAACCACCAAGCAGGAAAAGGGAAGAGATCCTTCCCTGGTCTCCAGGGGAAACTTGACCCACCTCTGGGCATCACATAGGTTCTACATCCTGAGAGTCTCCCAGCACTCTCCAGTTGTTCAGCAAGAGATGGGATCTTCAGCAGTGTGCCCAGGTGGCCAAGAAGGCCAATGGCATCCTGGCTTGGATCAGAAATGGTGTGACCAGCAGGTCCAGGGAGGTTATTCTCCCTCTGTACTCAGCACTGGTGAGGCCGCTCCTTGAATCCTGTGTTCAGTTGTGGGTCCCTCACCACAAGAAGGATGTTGAGGCTCTGGAGCAAGTCCAGAGAAGAGCAAGGAAGCTGGTGAAGGGGCTGGAGAACATGCCTTATGAGGAACAGCTGAGAGAGCTGGGGGTGTTTAGCCTAGAGAAGAGGAGGCTGAGAGGAGACCTCATTACTCTCTACAACTACCTGAGGGGAGGTTGTAGAGAGGAGGGAGCTGGGCTCTTCTCCCAAGTGACAGGGGACAGGACAAGAGGGAATGGCCTCAAGATCCACTAGGGGAGATTTAGGATAGAGATTAGGAGGAAGTTTTTCACGGAAAGGGTGATTGGGCATTGGAATAGGCTGCCCAGGGAGGTGGTTGATTCACCTTCCCTGGAGGTATTTAAGGCATGGGTGGATGAGGTCTTGAGGGACTTGGTTTAGTGTTTGATAGGAATGGTTGGACTTGATGATCCGATGGGTCTCTCTCAACCTGGTTGTTCTACAATTCTATCATTCATCAATGAACTGGAGCCTTTGGGATGCTTTCTTTGCAGCTTCCAGGGCTGAAGTGTGGTGCTTCTGGTCTGATACTGCTCCTGTGTTGGGAAACCTGGGTAGTTATCCCAGACGCAAAGAAAAAAGAAATCCTCCCCTGGCCCTTCTGTAATGATGTCCAGCCCAACCCCAATGTAGAGCTGGCTGATAACTGGGAGGGTTAGAGGAAACAGAGATCTCCCAAGTTGATGAAACCCAGAGCAGCCTTTGGTCCTGCCCAAAGTCCCAAGCCTAGCAAATCGAATGTGCTAATGGGACCCAGAGGTTCATTTCTGGGTCAGCCCTGGATGGTCTGAAAAGAACCCTATTGATCATGGGGCTGCATCCTCTATTTTCTTTCTCTCATTGACCCCTGTGGATGAACACCAAGTACTTATGAGAGGACTACACATTTGAAAAGTTTCTTTTCTTCCCTCCACCTCCTTTTGCCCCCAAATCCTGACATTCCTTCAGTCCTATGTAACTTCATTAACCACCGAGCAAGCAGCCTGCTGCCCTGCAGGAGGAGAACAGGCAGGCAGGGGTACGGGGAGGAGAGAGATTTGCTTAGCTAGCAAAAACCCCAGGGCTGAAGATAGAAGTTAAGAAAATATTTTGCTAAAGATGTAATAAGCAGGAACAGGGTTTGGAGGGTTATTTCATTTTATTTTTTTTTAAAAGGGGTATTCAAAGCAAGCATTTTATAAATATTTATACACAAGGAACTGTGCTAAAATAACACTTGGGGGCTGGCTTGAACTCATCCAGGAAATTGAGGCTGTGCATGGTCACCATGTGGACCTTGTGTGTTGCTACTGAGGGTCCTTATATCACACTGTTTCATAGAGTCATAGAATCATAGAATCACCAGGTTGGAAGAGACCCATCGGATCATCGAGTCCAACCATTTCTATCAAATGCTAAACCATGTCCCTCAGCACCTAGAATCACAGAATCATAGAACAACCAGGTTGGAAGGGACCCATCGGATCTTCTAGTCCAACCATTCCTATCTAACACTAAACCAAGTCCCTCAAGACCTCATCCAGCCTTGCCTTAAACACCTCCAGGGAAGGTGAATCAACCACCTCCCTGGGCAGCCTATTCCAATGCCCAATCACCCTTTCTGTGAAAAACTTCCTCCTAATCTCTAGCCTAAATCTCCCCTGGCGGAGCTTGAGGCTATTCCCTCTTGTCCTGTCCCCTGTCACTTGGGAGAAGAGCCCAGCTCCCTCCTCTCTACAACCTCCTTTCAGGTAGTTGGAGAGAGAAATGAGGTCTCCTCTCAGCCTCCTCTTCTCCAGGATAAACACCCCCAGCTCTCTCAGCTGTTCCTCATAAGGTCTGTTCTCCAGACCCCTTCACCAGCTTCCTTGCTCTTCTCTGGACTTGCTCCAGAGCCTCAACATCCTTCTTGTGGAAGGTTTCCAGGAGGAGCTGATGCTGTTGCATCACCAGAGTTATGTGAGACTGGGTGGTTGGTGGTTGCTTGAGCAACCAGCCTCTCCCAGCTCTCCTCAATGTGCTCTGGTCACCAGTCTTCTGGCTTGGACTTGCCCAATCCAAGTACTTCCCAGCATGGACCTTTATGCAAGGCTCTGTGTAGTGCGCTGGGACAGCCTGGAAAAGCAGGAAAACTCCCTCTTTTCCATGCACAGCAGCTCATAGGAATGATTAGATAGGAATGGTTGGACCCGATGATCCGATGGGTGTCTTCCAACCTGGTTGTTCTATGATTCTATGATTCATGCCCAGACACACAGCAGAGGGAGAGGAGTTGGCAAGTGCCTGTGTTAGTGAGCATTGCTTTCATGGGAGAGGGGAGCTAATGATCCTCACACTCCCCCTAATTAAGGAAAGAACAGACCGTTTCCCCTCCTAATTGTTTTTTCAGATTCACTGTTTCCGCTCTGGCTTGTCTACACCTGAGATCCGAGTCTCATAAATTTAGCGGAAGGCCTTGGAGTCTTGACTTGCAGCCCCACAAGAGGCTATTTAAAACCTAACCTGTCCCACTGATGCCTGTCATCACTCCTAGGAACACATCAAGGGACCAGGCATGGCATGACTGACCACCAAGCCAAAAGAGCAGGTCTCCTTTTGTCCCCCTTCACTGGGAAATGGTCCACAAACTCTCCCTTCCCTCCCCTTTTGATAGGAATGGTTGGACTCGATGATTTGGTGGGTCTCTTCCAACCTGGTGATTGTTTGATTCTATGATTCACAGCTGGAGGTGGTTGCCCATGTCCTCTCCCTCTGGGCACAGGTGTCTGTAGTCTTTGCCAATGCACGAAGCTTCAGCAGTCAGGAGAGGAGGTCTCCTGCCTTTCACCTCTTGCTTTTGCTGTTTTTACTTAGTTTTTCTATTCTTCACTTCCACACGTCTAGACTTAATTTCTATACGTGCCTTGGCATTGCCTGAGTTGCTTCATACAGACTTTCTGCTCGCACCTTGCCAGATGGAGTCTGGGGATCGTTTGCTGGAGGAATGAGGAAGAAAGCAGAAAATGCTTCATGTCATCTCTTCTTCCACCATCCCCTTGCAAAAAAAAAAAACCCAAGAGGATAACCTTGCGGAGGACTGCAAAGATCTGTGGTTCTGGTGAAGCCTGGAGAGAAGGTAAGCAGAGGGGTTGAACCAGTCCACCAGTGGCACACACAGCACAGGCAGCCAAGCTCCTCCATCTGGCATGAGGTTTAACACGGCCAAATGCCGGGTCCTGCACTTGGGGCACAACAACCCTATGCAGAGCTACAGACTGGGAGAAGCCTGGCTGGAAAACTGCCAGGAGGAGAGGGACCTGGGGGTGTTGGTTGACAGCCGACTGAACATGAGCCAGCAGTGTGCCCAGGTGGCCAAGAAGGCCAATGGCATCCTGGCTTGTATCAGAAATGGTGTGACCAGCAGGGCCAGGGAGGTTATTCTCCCTCTGGACTCAGCACTGGTGAGGCTGCTCCTTGAATACTGTGTTCCATTCTGGGCCCCTCAGCACAAGAAGGATGTTGAGGCTCTGGAGCGAGTCCAGAGAAGAGCAACAAAGCTGGTGAAGGGGCTGGAGAACAGAACCTATGAGGAGTGGCTGAGAGAACTGGGGTTGTTTAGCCTGGAGAAGAGGAGGCTGAGAGGAGACCTCATTACTCTCTACAACTCCCTGAAAGGAGGTTGTGTAGAGGAGGGAGGTGGCCTCTTCTCCCAAGTGCCAGGGGACAGTACAAGAGGGAATGGCCTCAAGCTCCACCAGGGGAGATTTAGGCTAGAGATTAGGAGGAAGTTTTTCACAGAAAGGGTCATTGGGCATTGTTAGAGGCTGCCTAGGGAGATGGTTGATTCACCTTCCCTGGAGGTGTTTAAGGGACGGGTAGATGAGGTCCTGAGGGACTTGGTTTAGTGTTTGATAGGAATGGTTGGACTAGAAGATCTGATGGGTCCCTTCCAACCTGGTTGTTCTATGATTCAAGGGAGGTGGCTTTGGAGGGTAGTGTCTGGGGAAATGTATTATTTGGGAAAGAGCAGCCTAAATGAGTCCTGACATGGTGTCAGGGTGTCTGAGTTGCTTAAAAGAAAGGAATCTTTCTTTTGGAGGAGGCTAGAGAAGCTCTCGTGTGTGCATCCTTCACTGTGACCACAGCAGGAAGACTGATAATGCCAGTCCTTTGGCCCCAGTCCTTCCTCTCCACTCTCACAGTTTTCAGGACTTGAATAAAATGCAATCTCCATCTTGCTACGTAATGCAAACATTACACCATGCCAGGCAGCTGATAAGAAATCACCTCTTACTTCTAATGAGGAAACTTGACATAACCTCTGAGAGTGTGTAGGAAAAAAGGAAAACATTTCAAAGAGTGCCTGCAGTGGAACATTTCTGGTACTTGAAAAGGCACAAAGCCTGTGTGGTTCATGTCACTAAACATTTTCAACTTCCTTTCTTAAAAAAAAAAAAAAGTGTAACAACTGTAAAAGTTAAAGCAAAAGATTAAAACTTTCTGTAGGTGTAGAATGACTCAAAGAGGAGTTTGGTTTTGAAAAGAAGTTCTCACCCGCTCTACTTTGCAAGTGTAAGGTTTTGGGGTTTTCCCTCTCTCTTGATTTAGCTTTAAATACTCTGAGCAATCAAAAGCAGTGAGTCCTCATTAGTGTTTCCCCTGGTCCAAGGAGAGACAGTGTCAAGCTCCACCAGGGGAGGTTCAGGGTGAAGAGTAGGAAAAAAATTTTCATGGAAAGGGTCATTGGGCATTGGAATAGGCTGCCCAGGGAGGTGGTTGAGTCACCTTCCCTGGAGGGGTTTAAGGCACAGGTGGCCGAGGTACTGAGGGACATGGTTTAGTGTTTGATAGGAATGGTTGGACTCGATGATCCAGTGGTTCTCTTCCAACCTGGAGATTCTATTCTATGATTGCAGTGGTTCTTCAATGTCCAGCCAGAAATGGAGATCTTGATGTCTGGTGAGCTTTAGTTGGACACTAACTGTGCTTCAAAGCACCTCTTGTTTAGCTGGATTCTTTCCCACTTTTCTTGACAAACCATGTGCCTAGCTGGAAGGATGGTAGTGTTGGATTTTTAGAGCTCTCTTTTCGAAGTTATGATGAATAAATTGAGAATTTTACTGTGAGGGAAGAATTAAAATGCCAGCTCCAACACTGGAGTGCAGTGGTTTAATGTCAGCTCTCCCAGGTCTATCTGGAATAACCAGGTCTAACCTTTGACCAATTCTTGACCCTCAGGCCCTTGACCCTCAATGGTGGCTCTTGTGCACATGAAGAGATTTTAACTAAAAGCAGTGATGCCAGAAAGATGGCAGTGAGTTATTCTTAGTTTTAAAATTGTTTGTTTAATAAGGTAATAAAACCAGAGGCTGTTTTTACAAATATGATAAATACGCAGTATAGATTCCTTGTGTCTTTCTGCTGGAGTCTTTGGTGGCATCTGATTTTTGTCCTGTCTTGGTAACGTAGTCTCACAGTAATAAACCTTACAATTTCAGGGAGATGAACGGATCTCAGTGGCCTTGCTGGTGGATTAGAAAGCCTAGATTCAAATTCCACCTTACTAGAAACCTCCTGTGTGGTCCTCAGGAGAAATCCCTTGCTTTCCTTTTGGTTTCTCCACCTACACAGCCAAATTATTATTGCCGCGTTTTCAGTGAGGATCAGCAAGATGCACGGAGGAGAAAGCTATTGTTCCACAGCTCTGCCATTCATGGTGACCAGAAAGGTGGTTGATTCACCTTCCTGGAGGTGTTTAAGGTGTGGGTAGATGAGGTGCTGAGGGACATGGTTTAGTGTTTGATAGGAATGGTTGGACTCGATGATCCGATGGCTCTTTTCCAACCTGGTGATTCTATGATGTTATGAAAAACTCAGTCATAAAAAGCTTGGGTAAGAAGGGACGAGTTTTATGACAGGCAATGCTGATATGTCTCATGCTAAAGCTACTTCCAAAACACACACGCAGGGAGGGTAACTCCAGTTATCTCCTGTGAAATTGGCAGGTTCTCAATATTGTTGCTGAAGTGTGTTTCCTCTTGGTGTGCACACAGACTCTGGGCGATGCTATCTTACCTTCTCCTGCGGTCTGGCAGTCCTCCTGCTAACTCAGCCCCTTTTCAAAGATAAAAATTGGCAGCAGCCCCTAACAGCTAGTGTGCTGGTGTGGTAGGAGTCGGGGTCGGGAGCCGTGTTTTCTCATTTCTCTTTGGTCGCCTTAGTCTAACCCCCTGCAGTCACTTGGACTCTCTCCTTTCACTCGAGAGGGTGTAGGGTTATGCCCATTCTCCTTGATCCAAATATTTTCCTATCGTTCTTCTTGGTCATTTATCCTATTGTGAATGACGAGTAAAACCCTCTCCTGAAGGGGAGAACTGTAGGAGGTGTTGGCAGAGCTGAAGTTATCCTTTGTGGGAGAGATGGATGTCAAGAGGACTCTCTGGGTAGGTGGCCAAGCCAGACTGGAAATTCCTTGGTTTCTTTTGCAAGAAAAGGAGAAAGACAAAAAGCTTTCCTTTAAGAAACTAAAAACCTTCTGAGCAACCTGGAATAAATAATTTTCTTTTGATATTAAGGTTAGTTAGTCCTTCCGAGTTTTATATTAACAGTCCATCAATTCGGGAAGAAAAAGGTCTTTTGAAAAAAATCCAATGGTGTTTCCACTTCCTCAAGAATGTCTTTCCCTTTATAACAAACAACCAGTTGATGATTTCAACTCAAATGCATAAATAGATTCCATCTCCGAAGCAGACGTTTCCAGCAAAGTCGCAATTTTCTGAAAATAGCCTTGTTTTTCACATATGCTGCACATTTGAGAAGGCAGCTTCTCCAATGGCCTCTAGATTCCATCAGATATTGAGCAGTGTAGTGTGCGTTCTGGCAGTAAAACCTGGTTATGCTTCTGCACAGAAAATGGTGAGATTTAATATAAATTCAGAGTTTATAGGTAGATCAACGGTTTTGATGTCAGTGGGAAGTCCTCCTCCATGGGCATCAATGAAAGCCTTTTAAGGCAGTAAGAAAAAAAACTTTTTAAAAATGTTTGCATCTGGGCGCACGAACTCCTGTCTATCTGAGATGTGTATTTTATTAACCAGATGGCAGTGTCTTATTTACATTTCCCATATAAAACCATCTGTACTCGAACTGGGGAGATGCTCTCTTGCTACACTTGGGAGTTTGGCTGCAGGGTTGTTCTAGTGTCGCTTTTCTTAGCGTCCAATTTTCCCCTCTTGTCAGAGCCGAGTATGTAACACTGGTTTTATTTAACCTTGTTTTAATTAGAGGGTTACAAAACCGCAGTTGGCTCTTTCTGTTTGCTGGCACTCTGGATTTTGCTGCCTTGTTTTCTGCAACCTCCTCCCTCGTCTTCCCTCTATACTGAGTTTGCAATTTTCCTCTTTCATTTTCATCCTGCATGTAGCCTCCTTCACCACTAGCGAATTCCTCTTCCTCCTCGGTGTGAAATCCTGGCTCCGCTGAAGTCAATGAAAGTCTTGACGTCAGCTTTAACGAGGTCAGGATTTCTCCCTGGGTGTTTATTTTCTTTAAGCACTCGCAGCCCGTTACTCTGTCCAAGCTTTCCTTGAGCCAAGTTCAACACCTCCATCTCCACCATCTCTGTCACTCTGCTAAGAACTCCCTCCCAATTATAGTGTTGGGTGCCCAGAAAGGCCCAAGCTATTTCAGGTGTCATCTGACTATGGAAATACTATTTTTTTGGCCATCAGCTTCCCTACTTTTCCCTTGTTTTACTGGCATAGCATGTTGCGTTCTCATGTCATTAATAAAGACGTAAAAAAATATCAGACCTAACGCTGACCTCCCAGTGGAATCCACCAGTTCTGCCAACACTATACTCTGTTGGTTGCCTTTTTCGCTGCTTCTCCCATCTAACTCAGCCTTCACGGACTGTTCCCATCCAAGCCAATTTGAATTAATCTTGTGTGATGTGAAGAGACACCATACTGAAGGCTTCATCATGGTAAAAATCAGATACATGTGGGAACCAGATGTTCTATGAAATTTTTTTGTAATTTGAAAAGGAATTTGTAGGAAAAATTTGTTTCCCTTCCATGTCAAAAAAAATGCACTATCAGATTTTCCCACAAGGGATTTTTTTTCAATGAGAAAAAAATAATTCACTGATAAAAATTGCCTCAATCACATTTTTATTTTAATTTGAATTATCTAAGCTTATGCAAAAATTTTATGAAAAAGCAGAAGTACTTGGATATTATCAAGGAGGTAAACTCCAATAAAACCAAGTGGTAATGACACAGTGGTCTCAAAAACTAATTGTATCCTGAGCTGCATCCAAAGCCCTGGGACCAGGAGGGTGAGGGAGGGGATTCTGCCTCTCTGCTCTGCTCTGGTGTGAACATGCCTGGAGCCCTGAGTTCAATTCTGGAGTCCAGAGGAGGGCATGAAGCTGATCTGGGAGCTGGAGCATGTCAGCTATGAGGACAGGCTGAGAGAGCTGGGGTTGTTTAGAAGAGAAGGCCCTGGGGAGACTTTAGAGCAGCAGGTTCAGGGAGGTTATTCTCCCTCTGGACTCAACACTGGTGAGGCTGCTCCTTGAATCCTGTGTTCAGTTCTGGGCCCCTCACCACAAGAAGGATGCTGAGGCTCTGGAGAAAGTCCAGAGAAGAGCAGTGAAGGTGGTGAAGGGGCTGGAGAACAGAACCTATGAGGAGTGGCTAAGAGAGCTGGGGGTGTTTAGCCTAGAGAAGAGGAGGCTGAGGGGAGACCTCATTACTCTCTCCAACTACCTGAAAGGAGGTTGTAGATAGGAGAGAGCTGGGCTCTTCTCCCAAGGGACAGGGGACAGGACAAGAGGGAATGGCCTCAAGCTCTGCCAGGGGAGATTTAGGATAGAGATTAGAAGGAAGTTTTTCACGGAAAGGGTCATTGGGCATTGGAATAGGCTGCCCAGGGAGGTGGTTGATTCACCTTCCCTGGAGGTGTTTAAGGGACGGGTAGATGAGGTGCTGAGGGACATGTTTTAGTGTTTGATAGGAATGGTTGGACTCGATCTGATGGGTCTCTTCCAACCTGGTTGTTCTATGATTCTGGCACTAGACAGAGCTACTGCAAAGCTGGGGAGGAGCTCTTGATCAGGGTGTGCAGGGATAACATGAGCAGGAATGGTCTGAAGCTGACAGAAGGGAGATTGAGATGAGATCTTAGGAAGAAATGTTTTCCTGTGAGTTTGGGGAGGTCCTGTCCCATGTTGCCAATGGAAGTAGTGGCTGCCCCATCCCTGGAGGTGTTCAATGCCAGGCTGGATGGAGCTGTGAGCAACCTGATTCAGTGGGAGGTGTCCCTGCCCATGGCAGAGGGGTGGAAGTGGATATATCTTCAGGAAGGAGTGGTTCCAAGCCAGGCTACCACTGTCCAATGTTCAGCATGGAGCATATTTTCCTGGGGCTTTCCCATCTCACTGACTTTATTAGTGTTTTGGGATAACTTCAGATTCACTGTGGCTTGTTTGAAGAGAGTTGTGCTGGGAATCTCAGTCGGGGTCGAAGCAGTCCGTTTGCTTTGGCAAGTGTGTCATGAATGTAGCTAGATGAGGAACTGGCCACTGCCTTCCCTCCGTGTACGGACAGTCCTGGCCATTTACTTTGGGTGATGGCCAGCAGTTCCTGCTAGACTCATCTTACAGGGCTCTGTTTGAACTCATCTCCGTCATCCAGATGTGTCCCACACACCACACCACAGACTTTGTATATTGGCTGCAGCTGAGATAAATATTATTTCTATATCTCGATGAGGATGAAATAATATCTCTGGAGGATTTGGAAGAGAAACGGAGGAGACTCGGTTTGTTATGTGCTGCCCTTGAGCTCCTTTGCTTCTTTTATTTCAGGAGGAGAAAACCCAGCCTGTTAACAAAGGAGATTCCAGCTCTCATTCAGACCCTGGTCAGGAAAACAGAGCACATTGTGAAGGCAGGTTCCACCAAAATGGCTCAAGAGCCAAGTTAAGGCTCAGGAGGAAATTCAGCCTCTTCAAAAATGGAAGGTCTGCATGCTTTCATTAGGAGGAAGTTTTTCACAGAAAGAGTCACTGGGCATTGGAACAGGCTGCCCAGGGAGGTGGTTGATTCACCTTCCCAGGAGGTGTCTAAGGTGTGGGTGGACAAGGTGCTGAGGGACATGGTTTAGTGTTTGTTAGGAATGGTTGGACTTGATGATCCGGTGAGTCTCTTCCAACCTGGTGATTCTATGATGCTATGATTCTGTGATTCTTTCTCCCCTTCTTTCTGCTGGTTCCCATGCATGTCTCGCTCTAGTGCAGCCCCATCATCTGCCAGGCAAGGAGAGGTCCCAGGGCTGGTCACCATCAGTGGTTCAGTGCTGAGCTGTTCAACACCAATTACAAAATGTCCTCTAGTGGACATGGTAGCTGGGTGTATGTTTGGGTGATACCTCTCCCAAGAACGCAGGGGTGGGACAGGTTGAGTGAGGTGTGTGCTCAGATTGATACGAGCACTCATGACCCCTCTGTACTCAGCACTGGTGAGGCCGCTCCTTGAATACTGTGTTCAGTTGTGGGCCCCTCACCACAAGAAGGATGTTGAGGCTCTGGAGCGAGTCCAGAGAAGAGTAACGAAGCTGGTGAAGGGGCTGGAGAACAGGCCCTATGAGGAATGGCTGAGAGAGCTGGGGGTGTTTATCCTGGAGAAGAGGAGGCTGAGAGGAGACCTCATTACTCTCTACAACTACCTGAAAGGAGGTTGCGGAGAGGAGGGAGCTGGGCTCTTCTCCCAAGTGCCAGTGGATAGGACAAGAGGGAATGGCCTCAAGCTCCACCAGGGGAGATTTAGGTTAGACATCAGGAGGAAGTTTTTCATGGAAAGGGTCATTGGGCATTGGAATAGGCTGCCCAGGGAGGTGGTTGATTCACCTTCCCTGGAGGTGTTTAAGGCACGGGTAGATGAGGTGCCGAGGGACATGGTTTAGCATTTGATAGGAATGGTTGGACTCGATGATCCTGTGGGTCTCTTCCAACCTGGTTGTTCTATGATTCTATGACCGCAGGGCTGCTCTGAAGAGTGGCTTCACAGGCTGGGTGACATGGGACAGAGAATGAGAAGATGAATTGGAGTCACTTGAGCAGACCTCAGGGGTGCTGGGCTTAGATCAACATTGCAACCCAGGAGTCTTTGCAGACTTTGAGTCTTTATTCAGGATGGCAAAGTGACAGCAGACAGCTGTGGAACCCCCACTTTAGAACCAAAGAATCGGTGATGTACATGATATAAATTTGTTTCCTCTACTAGGACACATACACCAGGCTGAGCTCATGACTGTGTTATGGTCACGGTTTCTGGCCAAGTGGGTAGGTGCATCCCCTGCCTCTCAGTGGTCCCTTTCAGGACAACACAGTCCCCAAACTGCTTTTAAACTCTGGGGAAGAGGGAGGGAAGCAGGCAGGGATGCTGTTTCTCAGCAGCCAACTTAAGATCCACTCCTTGAGCACATGGAGCCTGCATTACCTCATAGAATCATAGAACAACCAGGTTGGAAGAAACCCATCGGATCATTGAGTCCAACCATTCCTATCAATTCCTATAGCTGGTATTCCTACCTCATACCAGCTCAAGTCAGTGGTCCTGGATATCACGTGGACTACCTTTATCCCTACCCTGCAGCCTTTGAAAAGAACCCCAGTGTTATCCCCTCAGGGGGATGTGGCACCGCAGGCACCCCAGGCACTTACAGAAGAGGCAAGTAGTGACTTGTGCGCCGAAGCTCATTCTTGAATCCTCCCCAACCAGCTCCAAATCAGGACAACACTTCCCTTCTCTCACCCTTGGCTTCACTTCACTGCTAGGACGGCTGCCTGTCCCTCCTTGCTGGGTTTACAACCACAGTTTACGTAGGCCCTGACAGTGGGGGTCCTCAGCCTGGAGGGGAGAGCAGGAAAACGCAGACTAATTTACTTGGTTCAAACTCTTACGTAAATTAAAAGCTCAGGCTCTCAGCTCATGTTTTTAAAATTTAAGCACATCTGGTTTCTTTGCTAAAGGCTCTTGCTCCAGTAGGAGAGCTATAATAATGTCAAAACCTTATTTAATAGGGGAGGGGGACACATGGTGGAAGCATGAGGTGGGTTTTAATTGTATTTCTTGCCCCATACCTGGAACCTCATGCTGTGGGAAGGCAACACCGCTGGGCTCCCCATCACTGCTGTGGGATTTCCCACCCCCCAGCCCAGGGCATCCCAGCCCATTGGTCACGGGCAAGATGAAGTGTCACAGCGTAGACAGTGAGAGATTGATGCTCAGTGCAAGGACAACGTGCTGGCAGGTCCCTTTCTGCTCCCCTTCCTTTGTGTAAATATAACAAATGGCGTGTGACATCCCACACCGGGTTTGTAAATAGGACTTACTGAAGGAGGGAGGGAGGTTTTCTTGGGCAGCAAGTGTAGCCAGGGTGGAGGAGTGGGTGTTTTGTGGTTTCCCCGCACCAGATGCGCTCTCCTCCTCTTTCCACTGCATCCCTTCAGTGTTAGATTAGCCAGGATGAGCAATACTACTCCTCACCCACAAAGACAAAAAAAATAAGAAAAGAAATGGAGGGGGGAAAAAAAGAAAATAAACCTTCTAGGCTGCTCCCAGAGGTACCTGGCCTTTAAGTAAAGCAGGAGGAAGTGAAATTGCTGGGCTTTGACTCCTTGCCCTTATTTACATCCACACTACTGGATCCAGGAATTTCAGTGCCAAAGGTTTCCCCCCGATGCAGGTGTTAAAGCATCCTTGTTTGCACTCTCTCTTAACTCAATCTCTAGTGCACAGGGGAGGCTTTTCCATGCTATTTCTCAATAGTGACAGCTTTGTGCATTTCCTTGGAGACTTTCCTTCCAGTAAAATAATGTTTTTGTGGTGAGCTGGCAAAGCTGGGCACGCTGCATACTCATGCAACTGGGCAAGTGATGCTCAGTGTGACTCTCTCCTTGCCCTTCTCATTCAATGGGTCGGTGTAGATAATTTTGTATTGGAAAATATTCTGGTTTGTGGAGTTCTTATTTGAGAGCTTGCTCAAGTTTTGAAAATCAGATTATAATAATAATTTCACCTTACCTGGAGGTGTTTAAGGCACAGGTGGATGAGGTCTTGAGGGACATGGTTTAGTGTTTGATAGGAATGGTTGGACTCGATGATCTGATGGGTCCCTTCCAACCTGGTTGTTCTATGATTCTATGATTAATCCGCATTTTGCTAGTTCTGATCATCTTAAAGTCTCAGACAATTCGAGATACCGTGTTTCAGGCACTTCCCATCAAAATGATTGCTGTTGGAAAAAAATCACTGTCATAGTTTTCTGCCTGTAAATGTTATTCTCCCATTTCTAGGTGTCATACCCTGTTCTGTTTCAAAGGATTTGATAGTGCAGAGTCTCCTCCCCAAATTCTTCCAGCACAGAAAAGCTGGTAGAGGCTTTTTCTCAGGGAGTGCAAGGATAGAATCATAGAATCACCAGGTTGGAAGAGACCCACTGGATCATTGAGTCCAACCATTCCCACCAATCACTAAACCATGTCCCTCAGCACCTCATCCACCTGTCCCTTAAACACCTCCAGGGAAGATGACTCAACCCCTTCCCTGGGCAGCCTGTTCCAGAATGAAAAAGCTGCTTCCGACAGAGATAAACCCTCAGACTTACTTGGATAGTTGATAAAACTTACTTAGATAGTAGATAAAACCTCAGACTTACTTAAATAGTTGGAGGGGAAATGGGTTTAAGCTGAAACAGGGGAGATTGAGATGAGATCTTAGAAAGAAATGTTTTCCTGTGAAGGTCGGGCGGCCCTGGCCCAGGTTGCCCAGAGAAGTGGCTGCCCCATCCCTGGAGGTGTTCAAGGCCAGGCTGGATGGGGCTTGGAGCAACCTGATCCAGTGGAAGATGTCTCTCCAGTGGGAGATGGCTGAGTGCATAGGAACAGGATGATCTTTAAGGTCCCTTCTAACACACCATTTTATGACTCTGAAGTGAACATCACACTGGTTGGAAGGCTAAATAGCCCTTTCCTGAATTGAGAGATCATCTTTTCTAGTGTGGGAATTGCTCACAGGCAAGGTGGTTTTCACTCTGTCCATTGGATGACATTGAAAATCAAATGCAGAAAAGATGTAAGACGGCAACAAGCAGAAATTAGCATCCCCAAATCCAGCGTCCTCTGATCCATGTTTGATCTCATTAGCTGTGAGGCTCTTGCCACTATGGGTTTTATGTCCCTGGGGATTGTGGTCACAGCTTTGGTGGGCAGGGTCCTGGGAGGCTGCAGTGACGTCCTGTCCGGGAGAAACCAGCAGAGCCACCCCGCTGAGGTCCCCTCCAGCTCTGAGATCATCTGTTTTGCTTTCATCCAAAGCTGACTCACTGCTAACACGTGCTGCTTCTTGAACTTATTTATTACTATTGCATGACGTCCAAAATAAACAGTGCCTAAGGTCCTTCTACCTCCTACCCTGCAGGGGCTTCAAATGGGGGCTGCGTTTGTCCTGGGGGGATCTGTACCCATCCAGGGCTCCACTGATGATGATAAATCACCTGGCATGGGCGATGCCTTTCAGGAAAGCCCTCACCTGTTTAGTGTAATCATAGAATCATAGAATCACCAGGTTGGAAGAGACCCATCGGATCATCCAGTCCAACCATTCCTATAAAACACTAATCCATGTCCCTCAGCACCTGATCCACCTGTGCCTTAAACATCTCCAGAGAAGGTGACTCAACCACCTCCCTGGGCAGCCTCTAACAATGCCCAATGACCCTTTCTGTGAAAAACTTCCTCCTAATCTCTAGCCTAAATCTCCCCTGGCAGAGCTTAAGGCCATTCCCTCTTGTCCTGTCCCCTGGCACTTGGGAGAAGAGATCAGCTCCCTCCTCTCTACAACCTCCTTTCAGGTAGTTGTAGAGAGCAATGAGGTCTCCTCTCAGCCTCCTCTTCTCCAGGTTAAACAACTCCAGTTCTCTCAGCCGTTCCTCATAGGGCATATTCTCCAGCCCCTTCACCACCTTCACTGCTCTTCTCTGGACTTGCTCCAGAGCCTCAACATCCTTCTTGTGGTGAGGGGCCCACAACTAAACACAGGATTCAAGGAGCAGCCTCACCAGTGCTGAGTACAGAGGGAGAATAACCTCCCTGGACCTGCTAGTCACACTGTTTCTGATACAATCCAGGATGTCATTGGCCCTCTTGGCCACCTGGGCACACTGCTGGCTCATGTTCAGTCGGCTGTCAACCAACACCCCCAGATCCCTCTCCTCCTGGCAGCTTTCTAGACAGACTTCTCCCAGTCTGTAGCTCTGCATAGGGTTGTTGTGCCCCAAGTGCAGGACCCGGCATTTGGCCGTGTTAAACCTCATGCCATTAGACTCAGCCCAGTGGTCCAGCCTGTTTAGGTTCCTTTGCGGAGCCTCCCTACCCTCCAGCAGATCGACGCTTCCACCCAGCTTAATGGACAAAGAGAGTTGAATTGAAAGGCTGGTTGGCAGCCTTGGTTTAAACACTGTGAAGAGGCATCCTGCATCTTCCTCTGCAAATAAATTGCAGTTCAAAGGAGCTGGTGTGGCAGCTGGGATATTCAACTAGAGGACGCTGTGTGTTTCCAACCTTCACCTTTGTTAAAAAGCAGAAAGGGAGCAGGGGAGTCATCAGAATTGAGTCTCAGTCCTGGATGGCTGTGGGTGCAGGGGTATAGAGGAAAACAGGGAAAGTGATGGAACCATAACTCCAGTTTGCTGCTCTTCAAGTCATAATTCTAAGTCATTTACGCCCTAAATAATCTCTGAGAAGAGATGTGCCACTTTCAGTTTGTATAACTTTCTCTGACGTGTATATTTAGCACTCATTAACGACTTTCCTTGGGCTAATAATTCAACTTTTGTTCCAAACTCTAAATTTACTCATTTCCGTGAGTTCTTGGAACCAGAGAGACCATTTCTGACAGAATCAGTTCAGCTTTGTCTGAAGGTTTGCTGCAGACTCTTAGTTTATTTGAACAATTTTCTCTGTGGGTTTTTTTTTTAAAGATTAGTCATAGCGAAACCATCTCATTGTTTTAAACCTGTAAAAGATTCTTACCCGTTTCAGGTAGAAGCAAATTTGGAATATTTGATTGTTTTTTTACAAGGAAAATAAAGTTCATTACATCTCGGTGCTTTAGAGAAACCAACTGCAATTAACATTGCTGTTTCTGGACAAATTATTTCCAGCTCTAAGTGCTTTCACTGTTTTGTTCTAGATTCAGTGGCCTGATAGTGTATTTTCCATCTGTTTAACTTTTGTCAGCACATAAACTCCCAGGAATGACAGGACCTGCTGTGCATAGTCATAGGATCATAGAATGGTTTGGGTTGGAAGGGACTTTAAAGCCCATCCAGTTCCAATCTCCTACCATGAGCAGGGACACCTCCCACTAGATCAGGGGCTCCAAGTCCCATCCAACCTGCCCTTGAACACCTCCAGGGATGGGGCAGCCACAGCTTCTCTGGGCAATCTGGGTCAGTGCCCCCTGACCCTCACAAGAAAACATTTCTTCCTAAAATATCAACTCAATCTCCTTTTTTTCTGTCAGCTTAAAACCATTGTGTCTCATCGTCTCCCTGCACTCCCTGGTCCAGAGCCCCTCCCCAGCCCGTCCGTGCTAGAATGCTGCTATAACATCTCCCCAGAGCCTTCTCTTCTTCGGGGTCAGCGTTTTTGTTGTAGTTTTAAATTAAGTACTTTTAAGCACATGCTTAAACCTGACTTTGGTGCTATGTAAACCCCTGTGTCAGATAAATGCAGGCAGGATTAGTGCTGTTTCCTGCAAAAGCACCTGTGGCAGGAGGGGTATTGGCCCCTGTGCTGGCAGGAGCTGGTGGGGAACACCCAAGCATCCACGTTCGACTCTGCTTCACTGTGATTTCCTGCCTTCATAGACACTAAGCTTGATGCAATGAGTCAAAGCAAATGCAGACTGAGCCACTGGGGTTTTTTTCCCCCATAAATGGAAACTGAACTCAAAGAGAATCATGGCCAAGCAACCCAGTGTGCACATGAACCCAAACCAGAACCTGGAGAAGAGGAGGCTGAGAGGAGACATCGTTGCTCTCTATAACTACCTGAAAGGAGGTTGTAGAGAGGAGGGAGCTGGACTCTTCTTCCAAGTGACAGGGGACAGGATGAGAGGGAAAGGCCTCAAGCTCCACCAGGGGAGATTTAGGCTGGACATTAGGAAAAAATCTTTCACAGGAAGTGTCATTGGGCATTGCTAAAGGCTGCCCATGGGAGGTGATTGATTCACCTTCCCTGGAGGTGTTTGAGGGATGAGTGGACGAGGTGCTGCAGGACATGGTTTAGTGTTTGATAGGAATGGTTGGATTCTATGATCCAGTGGGTCTCTTCCAACCTGGTTGTGCTATGACTTTAAAATTCTATGAAATTACTCCACAGTGCCCAGATCTGGTACTGTCTCCACATCTTCTCAGATGGTGAGCTGCACAACTTGTGAGATGTGAGGTCCTCAGGAGGGGAGAAGGCATATCTCCTCCTTGGCTGCGGGGCAGGTGCCACCAGACAACTTGGACATGAGCCTGCCTGGGCTCAGTCAGAGTTTCATCAGCCCACCTTGGGGGAAGGTTTTGATTTCATCAGATCAGCAGATCTCTCCAGGATGTGCTTTGCTGTTGGGTTTAGTGGTTGCATCATCATCATCATCATCATTATTATTATTATTATTATTATTATACTGTGTATATTATAATATATATAGTATACTGTGTATATTATACTATACTATTGAATACTGTGTTCAGTTCTGGACCCCTCACCACAAGAAGGATGTTGAGGCTCTAGAGCGAGTCCAGAGAAGAGCCACGAAGCTGGTGAAGGGGCTGGAGAACAGACCCTATGAGGAGCGGCTGAGAGAGCTGGGGGTGTTTAGCCTAGAGAAGAGGAGGCTGAGAGGAGATCTCATTACTCTCTACAACTACCTGCAAGGAGGTTGTAGAGAGGAGGGTAATGACCTCTTCTCCCAAGTGCCAGGGGACAGGACAAGAGGGAATGGCCTCAAGCTCCACCAGGGGAGCCCAAGCTCCACCCCTCACCTTCAAGTACTTTTCCGTTAAAACTCACTTTTTTCCCAGGCATATTCCACCTGTATGTGTCAGAAATCCTATTTCAAACAGCTGCACCAATGCCTCCAACCAAGGGCTTCTCATTGTTCAAATGGTCTGAGCTCCTCTCCTAGGATCTCAGTGGCAGGCAACATCATCCCAAAGGTTCAAGACAAAGATGTCTTCAACGTCTTTAGACAAGATAAAGATAATAAAAATATTTTTTTTTTACTTATCTGTGCAGCAGAGAAACGAAACACAGAGCCAAAGCAAGTGAAGGAGGAGCGAGGATTTCTCCCTCTGATTTAGGTTATTGCCTTAAGCAGAGCCAGCATAGGGGAGGAAAAAAGCTGGAAGCAAAACTCCTCAACCTCTGGGACTGGAGACACTCAAATTCAACCCACTGGGGAGCTCCACTCCAGCTTTTGCTGCAAAGCTCACCCCTGGGCTGTACGAATATCACAACCACAGGGATCCCGTCTGCAGAGCGTGTTCTTAAGTCACACTATGCTAATTTGAGGTTTTCAGGAGAAGCTGTTGGAAAAGACAGTAGCAGCGTGAATCCAAGCCAAACTTGCTAATTTTGGCTGGCCTTGCTTTTTCTGGATTCCAACTGCAGTTAGGGTTTTTTTTGTATTTTTGCTTAAAAATATAGAATTTCATGAAGAGTCAAAAACTGAATTAGATTATGAACATTTCCATTCACTACTACGACTGAATATAACTGAGTTTTGCATCTCTGCAGGGTCAGCATAGTCATAGAATCATAGAACAACCAGGTTGGAAGAGAACCACCGGATCATCGAGTCCAACCATTCCTATCAAACACTAAACCACGTCCCTCAGCACCTCATCCACCCACCCCTTAAACACCTCCAGGGAAGGTGAATCAACCAATTCCCTGGGCAGCCTCTGCCAGTGTCCTATGACCCTTTCCATGAAAATCTTCCTCCTAATCTGTAGCCTAAATCTCCCCTGGTGGAGCTTAAGCCCATTCCCTCTTGTCCCTCTAGTCCCTTCCTCCTTTTTCTTTTTTCTGTTACTCAATTATATTTCATAGTGATACTGAGTTGAAGAGTAAAAACTAAACCTGAGTATCAGGCAACTCAAACCTTGAGTTTAGTCAAATCAAAACTAAGAGTAGTTTCACGTTTTGTGTGTTCAAAACTAACCTCTGCTTCAGGTCGTCTCCTTCCTCATAGGAGAAACCTCAACTTTTTGATCTCACATCATCAGAGGGCGGGAAATTATTATTTCTGAGGGTTTTTTGGTGCTCACACAGACCCTGTTAAGTGTAATAATGGAAATCCTTGTGTGCTGTGAGTTGTTTGTGAGTGCTGGGAAATTCATGCTCAATTTGCCTTTTTGGGGGTAGGTGGGGAGGATATAAATTACTGATTTTAGTGCAAATTTGCCTGCTGGATGGACGTCCCAGGCAGAGAGGTCCATGGTCTGGTGCCCAGTGGCACAAGCACTGAGGCACAAGGCCTATAAAAACAAACAGCTAAGCACAGCGCTTGGTGGACTTGAGGTACAGGCTGCATCTGCTCATTGAAAACAGACCTAAGAAGCAGATGAAGGATACAGTGAGATGACAGGAATATCAAATCTGTTTGCTCAGGGAAGGGTCATTTTCCATAACACCTGCTTGTTATTGTCTTCTGCTCAGCATGGAGTCCTTTTACAACCTTGTGTTTAGGGAGCTTGGCCGAGCTGCTAAAAAAAACAGAGAGAATCACTCTTTTATGAGCCATCCCTTCCTCCCTTTTATGTTGTTAGGAATTTCCCTGCGTGTCTCTTTCACAAATTCCTTTTAATTATGCTTCATACAAACGAAAGTAATCCATCCCAGTCTGGCTTCTCTGACGTTAGCAAATGGACCTCTTGGTCTCCTCTTCTCTCTCGTCTTTTTTTTTTTTTTTTTTTTTTTAGGGTTTCCAATATATCAGCCCAATGGCCTGGAGAAGAAAAATGATCTCAAGCGAGAACCAATTATCACGGCTGCCCGTTCTGGCTGGAAGGAAATGTTTACCTTGAATTCCACTTAGTCGTGGGGTTTCGATCAGGAAGCAGCAGCAGCACATCTGCCGAACACACACACGAGAACGTGGGTGAAATGTAGGTGAACCAGCCTATGCTAAAGACTATCTTCCCAGCTAGAGGAGCAGAGCTGCAGGTCTACAGGTGAGCTAAGGGGCTGACACAGCAGTGGCTTGAAAGGGTAATCGTGGCATCTCGGCACCAAGTTGCTGCTGATTCTGACATTGCAGTAGAATCATAGAATCATAGAACAAGCAGGTTGGAAGAGACCCATTGGATAATTGAGACCAACCATTCCTATCAAACACTAAACCATGTCCCTCAGGACCTCATCTGCCTGTGCCTTAAACACCTCCAGGGAAGGTGAATCAACCACCTCCCTGGGCAGCCTCTAACAATGCCCAATGACCCTCTGTGTGAAAAACTTCCCCCTAATCTCTAGCCTAAATCTCCCCTGGCGGAGCTTGAGGCCATTCCCTCTTGTCCTGTCCCCTGGCACTTGGGAGAAGAGCCCAGCTCCCTCCTCTCTACAACCTCCTTTCAGGTAGTTGTAGAGAGTAATGAGGTCTCCCCTTAGCCTCCTCTTCTCCAGGATAAACACCCCCAGCTCTCTCAGTCGCTCCTCATAGGGCCTGTTCTCCAGCCCCTTCACCAGTAAACACAGAGCTGAGGAAAACAAGAAGTGGTTGAATGCTTTCCAAGGAAATGCTCCCCCCCACCCCTCCTCATGGTGAGCTCCCCTGTGTCAAAATGAAAACTTTCCAGGAAAAAAAAAGATTTAGATTCAATCTTTCATTCGTTTGTTTCCAAATGTCTTTTTAATGAAGTCGTAGAGCCATATCAGATTTTGTAAAAACTCAAATGAAAACAAGATGTATCCATTTTGCCATTAAAACCACAGCTGGAAAGGAAGATCATACAGTCCATTCCCCTACCCCTACACGGGATTGAATATTTTCAGGAGATGGATAAAATGCCAAGGAATATTGACATTCCACTTGCTTTGCTCTCGTCCGCCCCAAGTTGCAATCTCCCTTTTTACCTTGATTGCGTTGTTCCTGCATATTGAAAGCCCTCTCTGCTCTAAATCTGAATTAGAGTATTCCAGAGCACAGCCCCTTGCACAAAGTATTGTCCAGTGGTCTTCCCCTGGTCCCTCTCCCAGGCTGCTGCCCTGCTCAGGTCCTGATCACAGAATCATAGAATCATAGAACAACCAGGTTGGAAGAGATGCACCGGACCACTGAGTCCAACTATCTGATTCTACAGAAGATCCTGCCATGACCTTCTAATGGCATCTTTGTCACTTCCTTTCTAACCAAGGTTTTACCAGTTGACCTAAGAAATTATTTATAGCAGTGCTGGAGGAACTCCTTTATATCTATTAGATGTTTCAAACCAAGCCCACACTGCCGCAACTACTGGATCTGGCCAAAAAAAGGCAATTTAATGAAATTCAAACAATTTGGGAGAATGTATCAATTTCACAAATTGTTTCAACAGGAAATTATGGAAACATTTCCATCCCATATAGTCAAAATGTTTCCTTCTGACCACTGCATCGGCTGTTTTTCTACGATGACTATAACATGCAGAGTAGTTGATGCTCAGATTTCTATCTGACTTTTTCTAGCGCAAAAGTCAAACCAAACCAAACATTTCAGCTTCATTGGTAATTTGCTCTCATTTGTGTTTGGAAAAGAGAAAGTCACATATTCATATGGTTGCTTCACTCAAGACAAATGATTTTGAGAGCACTTTTCCCTAACTTTAATGTCCAAAAGTGTCAAGGAAATCTGAGTCACTTGCCTGCTTTGAATTGTAAAGGATAAATGGGCTTCTCAACCCCTTGGGCTGTTCTGAAATCCCAGCCAGAGGTCTCTATTAATAACTCAGTGAGCTCTTGTATGACACTTTCTTATCCCCATCTCACAGACGGAAACTCAGTGTGGTAGCAGCTATCCAAGGTCACCCCACAACGGAGCCACAGCTAGAGCTGGTCCTTCTCCTGCTGCCCATCGACCTACTTGAACCAGAGAAAATGTATCATCCCCTTATACAACAGCTTTTCTGTTAGCACATACCAGAAAATTAGAGATTTTCTCATGGAAATTTCCATTGGAAATCCTCACTTTCCCAGTCAGAAATATCTGCTTTGGGTCATTCTGTTTTCTTCTGGAAGAAAGTTTGAAAATACAGGGAAGTGGGAGTTACTTTCCCATTTCCTCTTCCCCTACATTCCCCAGCCAGAGAGGAAAACTCTACAAGCAGAACCAACCCTGCAACTCCAGACATTCCATAATCACAGAATCATAGAAAACCAGGTTGGAAGAGACCCACTGGATCATTGAGTCCAACTGTTCCTATCAAACACTAAACTGTGTCCCTCAGCACCTCCTCCACATATGCTTTAAACACCTCCAGGGAAGGTGAATCAACCCCCTCCCTGGGCAGCCTGTTCCAACGCCAAATGACACTTTCTGTGAAAAAAATTTTCCTAATGTCCAGCCTAAACCTCCCCTGTCAGAGCTTGAGGCCATTCCCTTTCATCCTGTCCCCTGTCACTTGGGAGAAGAGCCCAGCTCCCTCCTCTCCACAACCTCCTTTCAGGTAGTTGTAGAATAACTAATATTATAATAATATTATATAACTAATTATATATACATATATATATACACACACACACATATTATATTATACATATTATACGTTATATATATAATACATTATATATATAATTAGTTATATAGTATTATATAAAATAATAATAGATTATTTCTGCAAAAATATGCACCAAAGCTACAGCTACAGCCTCACATGCTGGCATCATGGATTAATGCTGGCTGAGCCAAGGCAGCGGCAGTAAAATCTTCAGTCTGCACCCAGTTATGTCTTTTTACAAATGCTGCATCACATCCTGCAGATCTTCATGGTTTGGCAACTACCAAAAGCGCAAGGAAGTCTTCCCTTCCTGAGAAGTCTGGTGCATCATCCTTCATAGGCCCAAGCCCTAAACTCTCAGAGGAATAGCAAAGAAAACATCATCATCATGCTGGAGAGACAAAGAACTTCAAACCTCTGTCTGGTCCATGGCCATAGATAGAATCATAGAATTTTTAAGGTTGGAAAAAAACCTCTAAGGTCACCCCTTTGACCTTCAGCCCAACACCACTGTGCCTGTGTAAACCTGGTCCCACAGGGACTTTTTACATGGGCCTGTACTGATAGGACAAGGGGGTATAGTTGTAAATTGGAAGTGGGAAAATTGAGATTAGATATTAGGAAGAAATTCTTCAAAATCAGGGTGGTGCGACACTGGCCCAGGTTGCCCAGAGAAGTTATGGGTTCCCCGTCCCTGGAGGTGTTCACGGTCAGGTTGGATGGGGCTTGGAGCAGTCTGGCCCAGTGGGAGGTGTCCCTGCCCATGGTAGGGGGGTTGGAACTAGGTGATCTTTAAGGTCTCTTCCAACCCAAACCATTCTATGATTCTGTGTCCTGAAGTCTGACATCTGCATGGGGTTGTTTACATCTCCAGGGAAGGAGACTCCACCACCTCCCTGAGCAGCTTGTTCTAATCCTTGACCTTCAGGAGACATGAGTGGCTGTTTGGCTGAACAAACCCTGCTACAGCAGCCAGGGAAGAGGCATCTGCCCCTCACCCAGGTGCTCGACATGAGGGCAGGGCTGGGTGGAGCCAATTAGGCAGCACCAGGTGCCTATGAAAACCTGGCTGGGGAAGGAGGTGGTTTGGTTGGATGAGCAAGCAAGTATGAACGTATGAAGGTGAGTAAAAGTGAGCTTGGAGTTGTTACTTTCTACTGATTTTTTTCTCTCGCGTGCTTTACTTAACAAATGCTAGACTGGATGCTGACCTGAGCTGGGGCTTGACCAGGTGAAGGTCCATTTCTTCTGACAGAGCTTTTGGGGGCCTTACAACACCTGGTGTTAGGGATCCTGGGGGTGATTGGAGGGTATCTGGTGTACTGACCACTTACTCCTGTTTAATGGGGATCAGGCAGCCTGTGCTGGGTGCTGGAAGTTAGTGAGGTTTCTTTTGGTATGGATGGAAAAAACTGCTTTTGAGGCAAATAGGGGCTAGAGAACAGGCCCTGTGAGGAATGGCTGAGAGACCTGGGGGTGTTTAGCCTCAAGAAGAGGAGGTTGAGAGGAGACCTCGTTGCTCTCTCCAACTACCTGAAAGGATGTTGTAGAGAGGAGGGAGCTGGGCTCTTCTCACAAGGCACAGGGGACAGGATGACAGGGAATAGCCTCAAGCTCCGCCAGGGGAGATTTAGGCTGGACATTAGGAAAGAATTTTTCACAGAAAGGGTCATTGGGCATTGGAATAGGCTGCTCAGGGAGGTGGTTGATTCACCTTCCCTGGAGGTGTTTAAGGCACGGGTGGACGAGGTGCTGAGGGACATAGTTTAGTGTTTGATAGGAATGGTTGGACGCTATGATCCAATGGGTCTCTTCCAACCTTATGATTCTATGATTCAAACTTCTTCCTGATAACTTCTTCAGCCAATGGTGTTGATGAAGTGGTATTTTCCAAGGAGAGTGCTGGACTTCTGACTCTTGTATTAGGGATATAAGCTAGAAATACAAGCACTCTTTTTGTGTTTTAGAGAGATGAACCTGAGTGACTGATCGGTCGGGTGCTTGGCTTTGTAGAGGATAGAACCATAAAATCACCAGGTTGGAAGAGACCCACCAGATCATTGAGTCCAACCATTCCTATCAAACACTAAACCATGAGATGAGAGGGAAACAAGCAACAATCAAAATAGATGTTACCTTATATCCCTGCCAGGCCCCCAGGGATGTTCCCTGGCTTATGTGTCTGTGTAGTGTTTTTTTCTTGCCTACAGTAGCCCTCTTTACCCTGTTATGCTGGTAGCTAACCCAGACCGACCGAATATGTGGAGTCCCACAGGGGAATGCTCATTCCAGGACAGGAATAGAGATTTATTTTAAACTCCTCCAAACTGAGATCATCTGTGTTAAAATAGGTATTTGTATATCAGGATAAAAGTGTCCATGTGGGAAGTTACATTCGGATGGCTAAATAGTCACGTCCTAGACTTTTAGCTAATCCATACAGACAAATACATAGTGTAGAGGTGACGTTCCATGTGTGCTGTTGGATGCTGAATGTGGCTGCGCATATTTGAAATAGTGTTCCATGTCTCCTCTTCTTGTTCCTGGTTGTGTGTAACTTTTTAAATAACTCTGATTTCCTACATGGCAGCCAGTGGGACCAGTGTATGATACCCACAGCATTACCACCAGCTGATCTAGGTCACCTTCTCAAGGCTGTGGGTCTAGTTAAAGACGATAAAACAGTCTCTGTCCCATGGTTTGTGGCTCTTTGCATCATGTCTTGTCATTCTGTATAACTTGGCGACTGGGAAATCGGTTCAGTTTTGGGCTCCTCGCTACAAGGAGGACGTTGAGGGTCTGGAGAGCATCCAGAGAAGGGGAACAGAGCTGGGAAAGGGGCTGGAGAACAAGGGTTAAGAGGAGCAGCTGAGAGACCTGCGGCTGTTTAACCTGGAGGAAAGGAGGCTGAGGGGAGACCTTATCACTGTCTGCAACTCCCAGAAAGGATGTTGTAGTGAGGTGATTGTTGGCCTCTTCTCCCAAGTAAGAAGTGATAGGATGAGAGGAGATGGCTTCAAGTCACACCAGGGGTGGTTCAGATTGGATGGTAGGAAAAATCTTCATTGAAAGGTTTATCAGGCCCTGGAAGGGGCTGTTCAGGTAAGTGGTGGATTCACCTTCTCTGAAGGTGTTTAAAAGACAGGTAAATGAAGTGCTCGGGGATCTGGTGTAGTAGTGGACAGATATGATTGGACTCAATCACAAAAGTATTTTCCAACCAAATGATTCTACAATTCTATGATCAGGGGAAATGAGTCCAGCCCAAACAATAGGTTGGAAATGCCAGTGCAGCAAAACTTTTGCAGGCTCTGCATAATGCTGCACAGATGAAATTTAGAATCTCGGTTCAACTTCGCAAACTGGTGGGGTTTTCATCCCAAAGAAAATGGACTGAAATGAAACACTGTGGGGTTTGTTGTTTGTTTGCAAGGGAAAAATTGATTCTCCAAAATCATAGAACAACCAGATTGGAAGAGACACATCGGATCATCGAGTCCAACTATTCCTATCAAACACTAAACCATGTCCCTCAGCACCTCATCTACCCATGCCTTAAACACCTCCAAGGAAGGTGAAACAACCACCTCCCTGGGCAGCCTATTCCAATGCACCCAGTGACCCTCTGTGTGAAAAACGTTCTCCTAATCTCTAGCCTAAATCTCCTCTGAAGGAGCTTGAGGCCATTCCCTCTTGTCCTGTCCCCTGTCACTTGGGAGAAGAGCCCAGCTCCCTCCTCTCTACAACCTCCTTTCAGGTAGTTGGAGAGAGCAATGAGGTCTCCTCTCAGCCTCCTCTTCTCTGGGCTAAAATGGTTTCGTGCAGACAATTCAAAGTTTGCAGAAACTGCATTTTTCTCCTTGCAGGAGCTATTTTAGTGGAGGCCTCCCTGTCAGCTCTGAAGCTCAGTTATTTAGGGGCGAGCCTATGTAGATATGTCAGTGGTGTAGCCAACTATTAGCTAAGTTGGCTGCAGCATTTGACCCCCTTACATATTTCTTTTTAATAGAAACGGAGCAATCAACAAATTTAGTGGTTATTTATGCTTCAGATAACTCCCTGCCCCCTCTGTTTGGGGAAAACCTTCTTTGTTCCTGTATGCCCAAGGAATTTTTTAACACGATAGCTTCTCTGTCTGATAACCGACATAGAATGATATGTTGAGGTGGCAGAGGCCACGCTGGTGTCTTAAAAGCCCTTTCCTCATGGTGCTGTGGGGCAGAACCCTAAATAGTGACTGTTCAAGCAGCACGTGGGCAGCCACCCACCCATTTGTGTGGTCCAGGCTGCTCCCCTGCCCTTGTGCTGCTTCTCCTAAAATTCTCCAGTGATGACCCTCCTGCAGCTATTTCCACTCTTGTAAATCGCCTTGTCCGTGTGAGGCGATGTTGTTAATTATGTCACGCGAAGACAAATTTACAGTGTGGAATAACAGTAAAAAAATTTCCTACTTGAAATTGTGTGAGATGCGCGCTTGGCGGCCTCTCTGTAAATCACAGCCAGCTCCACGTGCTGGGCTGATGGGCTCTTCCCACCCTCTGTCAAAGGCTGTGGGGCTTGATTCTGACGAGCCAAAAGAAAGGAATACTCAGAATCTGATAACTAACGTACATCAACTAAAGTAGATGAAAAATCTGTTTGTAGATGCCCAAGTGCTGACTTGTTTGTCTGCATTGGTGGCACCATAGTTTCTGCTGGTGGTGGCAGTAGGAAATCATAGAATCACCAGATTGGAAGAGACCCCCCAGATCATCGAGTCCAACCATTCCTACCAAACACTAAACCATGTCCATCAGCACCTCGTCTACCCGCACCTTAAACACCTCCAGGAAGGTGAATCAACCACCTCCGTGGGCAGCCTCTAACAGTGCCTAATGACCCTTTCTGTGAAAAGCTTCCTCCTAATCTCCAGCCTAAATCTCCCCTGGAGGAGCTTGAGGCCATTCCCTCTTGCCCTGTCCCCTGGCACTTGGGAGAAGAGCCCAGCTCCCACCTCCCTACAACCTCCTTTCAGGTAGTTGTAGAGAGTGATGAGGTTCAGCTGGAAGAAAATCCAAAGTGAAGTCTCCAGATGAGGTAACGTGAGCCTCATGTGGAGACATCCTGGTAGGGCATGTCCAGCAGTTGGGCTATCCTCCTTCCAAGGAAGGAAGTCCAAGTTCAGCTTGAGGAGTTTCTTATGACTGAGAGATTCTCAGTGAGTGTTCCCACGTTGGAATCTGGGAACATCTTGAACCCTTTCTGCAAAAAATCTTTTGCAGTCTGTGCTCTCAGTAAGCAGTAAGTCTGAGTTGGGTGCCAGGGAGGCACTCACTAAAGGAAAACCAACAGTTTATGAATAATCAATTTAAACAAGTGAGTTGAAACGCCTGCCCTGGAACATGGTGGTTTTTCCATTTCTGGCCTTCCAGTCACTTCCAAGTCTGCTGCTGCATAAATTCACCGAGCAAACATCTCATTACCGCCCACTTGCTTGCTGTGTGGCGTCCCAGAGTCTGGATGTCCATCCAGGCACCTTTATCTCCCTTTCAAGTCCAGCTCTGCCGGCTAACCCACCTTTATGGATTTTCAGCGCCAAGCAAGCATTCCTCCCAAACACCTATGGCAATTCATCACTTGGCTGTAGTCAGTGTAATCCTACATCTTGCTTGAAACAGCAAAATGCATCCACGATGCCCACAGCCAAGCACACCACCAGGCAAAAGGCCTGACAGTAAGGGCTGATGCTTCTGTTCTTCTTCATCTCACTGCAATTGTTCCTGGGACCACTTTATAAGGGGAAAGTTTTGGCTTTGGAGGACTCCTAAAGCAGAGGAAGTCCAGAGAGTGGTTGCAGCCACTGCCACTACAATAAAATAATGCCTTGACAGACCAAGGAAAAACTTAAGTGGTTAAGTCATAATCCCTGGAGGTATTTAAAAGATGGACAGACTAAGTGCCTGGAGGGAGGTTGTAGAGAGGAGGGAGCTGGCCTCTTCTCCCAAGTGACAGGGGACAGGACAAGAGGGAATGGCCTCAAGCTCTGCCAGGGGAGATTTAGGCTGGAGATTAGGAGGAAGTTTTTCACACAGAGGGTCATTGGGCACTGTTAGAGGCTGCCCAGGGAGGTGGTTGATTCCCCTTCCCTGGAGGTGTTTAAGGCACAGGTGGATGAGGTCTTGAGGGACTTGGTTTAGTGTTCGATAGGAATGGTTGGACTAGAAGATCCGATGGGTCCCTTCCAACCTGGTTGTTTTATAATTCTATGTGCTTTAGTGATGGATTGAGACAATTGGACCAAAGGTCTTTTCCAACGAGGTGACTCTATGATCTTGAGGCGTGCTTGATGCTCTGATGGCAGCTTTTGAATATTTGGGCTGCAGAGCCTTCTGGGAGCTGAGGGCATCCCCTCTTTGCTGTGGATGCACATGAAGGGGCTGGAGAACAGGCCATATGAGGAGTGGCTGAGAGAGCTGGGGGTGTTTATCCTGGAGAAGCGGAGGCTGAGGGGAGACCTCATTGCTCTCTACAACTACCTGAAAGGAGGTTGTGGAGAGGAGGGAGCTGGGCTCTCCTTTCAAGTGACAGGACAAGAGAGAATGGCCTCAAGCTCCACCAGGGGAGGTTCAGGCTGGACATTAGGAAAAAAAATTTCATAGAAAGGGTCATTGGGCACTGTTAGAGGCTGCCCAGGGAGGAGGTGGTTGATTCACCATCTCTGGAGGTGTTTAAGGGATGGGTGGACGAGGTGCTGATGGACATGGTTTAGTGATTGATAGGAATGGTTGGACTTGATCTGGTGGGTCTTTTCCAACCTGGTGGTTCTATTATGCCCCTAAGTGTGGTCCAACAGGCAGTGGGAGGAGCCAGTGTGTCCTGAATATCCATGCACACCCCATCTCCCTGCTTTGCCAAGGCGCAGTGTTCCTAAAAGCAGAGCTGCCCATCATCAGCTTGGCCATGGTGGGCTCATGTATCTGTCTCCCTTCTTATTCCCCTTTGCATGTCTGGTGAGACAGCCCCGGTTAAAATTACCCTAGTATCATGCCTCGGGGCTTTTATTTTTTGACATTACATATGGAAGGCAGCTGTCAATTAGCAGCTGAAAAAATAGCCTGCAGTGCTAATGAGAGCAAAATCTAATAGAGACTTCATCCAAATTGTTTCCATCCATTTTTCAGGGCTTTTAATTGCTGTCATATTAGAAGGATGCCAGAAGGAGAAAAAACACAAGGGAAAAGCCCCATTTGAAGGTAGACCCCTCTCTGCCAGGACTGAGTCACAGGCAGGTTTTTTTGGGGTTTTTTTTTCCCCTTAATTTAATTTACCGGAGTTTCTCAAGTCATTTCCAAAGTCACATTTGGAGCTGGTCCCCAGCCAACTCCTGCAACCCCTTTTGCCCCTGAAGTGAGGACAGGACTGGGATGTTATACCAGCCACCATAGCTGGATTGAAGGCTGGGGACAAGTGCTGTCTCCCACCCACCCATGGCACTTGATTTTAACTTTTTTTGTTTGTCTCTGAAGGAATGTGGTCAAAAAGGGATTATTATCTACTGAAACAGCAATGGTACCACACTTATAAGTTCTTAACAAAGAGAAGGCATCCTAATTATTATGTTGGTAAAGGGGCCTCAGTGTAGGTGCTGCAGGCAGGAGAAGAAAATGAGGAAATGAATGATGTGTGGAGAGAGCAGCCTGAAAGAAAGAAATGGAGCAATTTACGAAATATATCTAAACAGGGAGACTTACCTTTAATTCTGACACGTGCATAAGCATATCCAGCTCTGTTTCTGGCAGTGGGTGTATTTACCTGAGGGTTTTTTCCTAGGCTCACCTTTTGAAATGAAGGATGAATGGCTGATTTCTCATGATTACGGAGGTGGGTTGGAATGGGTGGGGTTGGAATGGGGTGGGTTGGAAGGGGTCTCAAAGACCATCCAGTTCCAACCTGCTTTGCAGTGGGCAGGGACACCTTCCACTGATCAGGTTGCTCATAGCCTCATCCAGCTTGGCCTGGAATACCTCCAGAGATGGGGCACCCACAACTTCTCTGGGCAACCTGGGCCAGTGCCTCACCAGCCTTGTCACCCTTATGTCACTCAGCATTCATTTTCTTCCTTTCAGGAGCTTGTGGCTGTGTAAATACTATTTTCTATCTGTTTTTCTGTCTGCCTCACCATCCTGGTTAGAAGGTATTGATCATCTGAGTGTTCCTTCAGTGTCTGGCCTTGTTTGGTTGTTTGCTTTTGGATCTGAGCAGAGATGGATGTGCTCTGCCCAGCTCTTGGCTAACAGAATCATGGACTCATAGAACAACCAGGTTGGAAGAGACCCACCGGATCATCGAGTCCAACCATGAATAATAATAGAAATAATGAATAATAGAAAAGCTACAGGACTGTGGGGAGCAGGAGAACACATGCACTTGAAGTTACTTTAGAAATAAGGATTAAATGGAGATGAGGGATAGGGTGTAGGTGGAGATAAGGAGTTATACACACTCCTAGTGTTACCCCAGGGTAGGATGTAGGAGGTGCTTGATTTGATAAGCAGGCCAATTAAAGCACAAATTATATAGGGGTTATCAGAGAAGGCATCTGTCTGGGGTTTGGGGCTGATATCTGGAGAACAGGCCCGATGAGGAATGGCTGAGAGAGCTGGGGCTGTTTAGCCTCAAGGAGTTATGAGGGGAGACCTCATTGCTCTCTACAACTACCTGAAAGGACGTTGTGGAGAGGAGGGAGCTGGCCCCTTCTTCCAAGTGACAGGGGACAGGACAAGAGGGAATGGCCTCAAGCTCCACCAGGGGAGATTTAGGCTGGACATGAGGAAAAAAAAATTCATGGAAAGGGTCACTGGGCATTGGAATAGGCTGCCCAGGGAGGTGGTTGATTCACCTTCCCTGGAGGTGTTTAAGGGATGGGTGGACGAGGTGCTGAGGGACATGGGGTTTTTAGTGGTTGATGGCAATGATTGGACTCCATGATCTGGTGGGTCTCTTCTAACCTGGTGATTCCATGATTCTAAGATGTATTGGTTTGTATGTTTAAGAAGTTATCCAAGAGTTTGGTACAGGAATGCTTGAGGAGAGGATGGAGGTTCCTATGGATGAAACCCTATACACCACCTATAAAATCTGGAATTAAAAATGTAGATGTTGAAAGAGGTTGGGCTAAGGGTGAGCAAGTCCAGCACATCTCAACACACTCATTAAAAACACATTTAAAATGATGTCATGGCTTCATGCTGGCAGCCACAAGACCATGGACCGCAGCGGCCCCAGCACTAGGAGCTTCCTGCTGCCTGCAGAAGATAAGGAAGCTACAGGCAAACAAGGTCATCTCCTTGACATGCCATGAGAGCAATGTTTCTGTGAGATCTTGGCCACCTTGGGGTCAGCTGTGAGCCCGGAGGGATGTTTCAACTAGCAAAGGGTTTCCTAGGGTGGAGCATGTTTTCCTCAGCCCCACTGTAAATCCCTTGTTGGGAAGGGGTTGGGAGGGGATGCTGTTTTCTGATGTGTCGGAGCCTGCTGGGATTGAGTTACATTAATTAAACCCCTATGTGTGATTTCAGTCTGTGGGCCAGTAGTGCATGCTGGTGCCAGGGGCTGAAATCCCACCTGGGGAGGCTGCTTCCATGGATTTCCCAATGTGGCACTTGTGGGGCTGCCCCTTCCCGGGGCCATGGGGCTGTGCTGTCCCTCAAATGGGACACAGCCCCTGCAGTTGGCTGCTTGGGGTGCTGGGATCAGTGGGGAGAGCATGAATGATGGAGCTGTTAGGATGCAGCAGCCCTCGGGGAGTAACCCTTTGGGATTTGTTTAGCAAAACAAGATAAGACGTTTCCTCCTGGCTTCTGCCATGATGCTTGGCTGATCCTGTGTTCCACCAGCATGGCTTGAATAGGGGCTAATGCTTCAAGTGTGCCTTTAATGACCTTGAGACAGTAGCAGCTTAGCTAAATAAACTTTCCCCAGCTGCACCGGCCTGGAAACAAGCCGCCTCAGCTGCTTCCCTTGCTGGCTCCTCTTTCTGGACCCTCCTTGTGAATCTGGGACAAACCAGGGGTGACGCTGACCCAGGGAACATGCTGTCCAGAGAACTCTGGGTCCTGCCTGGTGGTACCGCAGGGAGAGGGCAGGGTGAGTAGTTCTGTCTTAGCACACCTGCCCCAGAGCCAGCACAGAGGGATGCTCCACACAGCCAAGGGTCAGCCTGGAAGGCCTGGAGGGCTAGCCTGAGGCTGGATCTTCCCCCAGCTGCAGTCAAAAGTCCTTGCTATAGGAGCGCAAGATCAATAGCAGAGGGACAAGGGAGAAGAAAACTAGATGAGGCTCCCATTTATCAACCTGATGCTCTCCAGGAGGACCATAAGTGCCTTCACTGCTTCCTCTGCCCTCACTGGGGTCTCTTCCAGTGTTTGGATAGAATCATAGAACAACCAGGTTGGAAGAGACCCATCAGATCATCGAGTCCAACCATTCCTATCAAACACTAAACCATGTCCCTCAGGACCTCATCTGCCCATCCCTTAAACACCTCCAGGGAAGGTGAATCTACCGCCTCTCTGGGCAGCCTATTCCAATGACCCTTTCCGTAAAAAACCTCCTCCTAATCTCTAGCCTAAATAGTGATAGTGATGACTTTCAGTGCAAGTGTGAAACATCTCAGCTGAAACCCTTACCTTCACTTAAAATCACTCTGCAGTGTGAAGCCTGATTACTTCACCTGTAAGTCCTTGCAAGATGAAGCCCTTTTCCCACCCAGATTCATGGAGTACCTAATGCTTGGACACCAGCACGTGTAGGGCAGGTGGATCTGGAGCCTTTACCCCATATTTCACTGAAACAGACACTGGAACAGGCTGCCCAGGTAGGTGGTTGAGTCCCCATCCCTGGAGGTGTTTAAAAGACAGGTTGATGAGGTGCTCAGGGACATGGTTTAGTGATTGATGGGAATGGTTGGACTCGATGACTCACGGAGTCCTTTCCAACTTGGTGATTCTACGATCCATCCCTCCCTCCTGGTTCCCTGGACTGCGTTTACCCAGACCATCTGTGAGGTCGTGAACCCCCAGCACGTGTGTGGGGAATGGTGGGGACAGTGCGGTCCAAGAGCCAAGCCAGCCATCTGTTTTATTAAATGCCATGCGTGCTTTCCATTTTTAAAAGGGAACAGAACAAAACGACCCTTCGTGACATAACGGCTTGCGAATTCCTACGGACCCGGCTCCTTCGCTGCAGCATGTCTGATGGTTGGGCTGAAAGTCGGCTCTGCAGAGCTAGGGAGAGCCAGGCACAGAAACAGGAGCTCTGTATGCAGCTTCCCAGCACTGGAGGATGGGCACAGACCCAGGGGGAAGGGAAAGGGCAGCAGAGGGGACTCCAGGTTGTATTTATGTTTGAAAAAAAGTCAAGAGAAGCTGGGGATGAAACTCAGGGATGGGGCTGGTTCAGGTAGAATCATAGAATCACCAGGTTGGAAGAGACCCACCAGATCACAGAGTCCAACCATTCCCATCAAACACCAAAGCATGTCCCTCATCTACCCATGCCTCAAATGCCTCCAGGGAAGGTGAACCAACCACCCCCCTGGGCAGCCCATTCCAATGGGTTTCAGGTATACGCTGATGCTTTGGGTTCTTTTTGCATACAGTTGTGGAAGGTGTTTTTCCTGGCTTTGTGCTCGGCTGTCTGCTTTGTGGGGTTTTATAGGTGTGTTCAGTGTTTAAAGTGGACTTGGGACAAGCTAGAGGAGGGGAAACATTGTCCCATGGTGCCAGTAAGAAGCAGGACAGTGCAAAGAGGGGGTGTCCGGGACATTGTGACCCAAAGGACTCTCCTCACTGGGACCTGAACCCTATGCAGGTAAGTCCAGAGGTGCCCACATTTGTATGAAGAACCAAAGGGAGGAGGAGGTGATCACAGACTCACTACCGGGTTGGCTGAGAGAGCTGGGGGTGTTTAGCCTAGAGAAGAGGAGGCTGAGAGGAGACCTCATTGCTCTCTATAACTACCTGAAAGGAGGTTGTAGAGAGAAGGAAGCTGGCCTCTTCTCCCAAGTGACAGGGGACAGGACGAGAGGGAATGACCTCAAGCTCCGCCAGGGGAGATTTAGGCTGGACATTAGGAAAAAAAATCTTCACAGAAAGGGTCATTGGGCACTGGAACAAGCTACCCAGGGAGGTGGTTGATTCACCTTCCCTGGAGGTGTTTAAGGCACAGGTAGACGAGGTGCTGAGGGACATGGTTTAGTGTTTAATAGGAATGGTTGGACTCGATGATCCGGTAGGTCTCTTCTCTTCTATGAAATCATAGAACAACCAGGTTGGAAGAGACCTGCCGGATCATCGAGTCCAACCGTTCTTATCAGCCACCAAATTGTCCATCCATCCATCCCCTAATGGAAGTGAGGTGTCAGCCTTGCTAAGAACTCACCATGGTACTAAATTTTCTCTGTCTTACCTGATGAAGGTGCTGGATTTAGGTGTGAGATGAGAGCTCTTCAGTCATATTAAGCACAGAGTCAAAATCCCTTGTTTGCTCAAACCAAGATGAAATACACATTTTCTTCCTGGCAGCTTTCCTGGGACAGTTGGACAGAGGCATTGATGTCAGCTGGTACTTTGCGTGCAGTCCTCTTGCCCACAGAACTGGAAAATTAGGCAATTGTTCCCTTCGTTGTTTGGCTGCCTTGCCTCCAGCTGATGGGATGTAAGTGAGCTCAACGCCCCCACCTCCCTGCAGCCACACTTTGCCTTTACACTTGGGACCTGGCAGCAAAACCAAGCTGATATCAGGGTGGAAACATCTCGCTGTTTGTGCAAGCTGAGGAATTTTTGTAAGGCTTTGAGTCCGATGTGCTTGGGAGGAGACCAAGACTCGGTAATAAGGCAAAGGCAGCATCAATGATGCCTTTTCATGGATATATTAATTAGGAGGAAGTTTTTCCATGCAGAGGGTCATTGGGCATTGGAATAGGCTGTCCAGGGAGGTGGTTGATTCACCTTCCCTGGAGGTGTTTAAGGCACAGGTAGATGAGGTGCTGAGGGACATGGTTTAGTGTTTGATGGGAATGGTTGGACTCGATGATCCGGTGGGTCTCTTCCAACCTGGTGATTCTATGATTAACACACACCCATCTTGTTGCCTGCCCTCCTGGGGATTTCTGACCCCTGCCTAAACCAGCATCAGGTCTGGACTAACTCTAATGCAATCCAAAAATTGTCTTCAGTCTGAGCCCACAAGGATGGAAACCATTGCTGGCAAATCTGGAGTCTAGCCCAGAAGTGGAGGCATCTGCCCAGTTTCTTCATTTTTTAATTTTTTTTTTTGGCCTTCCCCTGCCTTTTTTACCTTTTTTTTTTTTAAGTATTCTCTAAAGAGGGCTGCTCAATATCAGTCTCTGGTAGTTTCCAGGACAGTGGAAAAGACTGTGAAAAGACCTGCCTGTGGCTTAAGTCTATGGCAGAAATTATGATGTGTTGGGTTGACGCTGGTGTAGGGAACAGGGAGTGTTGGGCGATGGCCATGATGGGATCTCGGGCACGCTCTGCTCTCCCCTCCACCTGGGAACAACATAAGGTGTTCATCCCTCCACTCATCCTGCAAGCTGAAGTCTCTGCAGGTGTTAAAGACATCAACTGACCACCCTCCTGTTGGTGTTTATCCATCTGTCTACATTCCACAGCTCTTTTTTTATTTTTTTTGAGCTGTAGGACAGATGTGAAGTGTAACAGGGCATTGCTGGGGCACCCAGAGAAGCAAATAACTCACAGGTGGGATGGGGCTGGGTTCAGGCTGTGCAGCACTTGCGTAGTCCAAGACACGAGCTTGGAAGTGACAACTCCGATGATGTTTAAGTGAGGTGTGGAAAAAAAAAAAACAACCAGTGAGCCCTCCAGGCTTGTGTCAGTGGAGCAGCAGGAGGAAAAGCTATTTCTTCCAGAAACCTCCCTTAAATCTGCAATCCAAAATACTTCCCATGCCACTTGCTCAACAGCATTCTCCAGAGGAAATGGTTTTCTTCCCAAGAAACGCAGCGGTTTCACAGGGAAGAGAGAGGTGCAGGCGACAGCCAGGTTTTGGGAGTCCCTATCCCTGGTGGCCCAAGGCAGTGGTGGCTGCCCCATCCCTGGAGGGGTTCAAGACTGGGTTGGATGGGGTTTTGAGCAGCCTGATCCAGTGGGAGGTGTCACTGCCCATGGCAGGGGGTTAGAACTGTGTGATCTTTAAGGTTCCTTCCAACACAAACCATTCCATGATTCTATCCCAGCCTGAAATCTCAAACTTTTTACCCTGTCCCTCCCATTGCCTGTTCCAGGTACCTCAGTCTTGCCAGCACCCTGATGAAAACAACATCAGGGAGACAGTAGATTCTTGCATCATCTCCTTGCTCTTAGGCACCTTTGTCTCACCCATATTGTCCAGAGAAGAGCAACGAAGCTGGTGAAGGGGCTGGAGAACAGGCCCTATGAGGAAAGGCTGAGAGAGCTGGGGGTGTTTAGCCTGGAGAAGAGGAGGCTGAGAGGAGACCTCATTGCTCTCTACAACTACCTGCAAGGAGGTTGTAGAGAGGAGGGTAATGGCCTCTTCTCCCAAGTGCCAGGGGGCAGGACAAGAGGGAATGGCCTCAAGCTCCACCAGAGGAGATTTAGGCTAGAGATTAGGAGGAAGTTTTTCACAGAAAGGGTCATTGGGCATTGGAACAGGCTGCCCAGGGAGGTGGTTTATTCACCTTCCCTGGAGGTGTTTAAGTCATGGGTGGATGAGGTGCTGAGGGACATGGTTTAGAGATTGATGGGAATGGTTGGACTCGATGATCCGGTGGGTCTCTTCCAACCTGGTGATTCTATGATTCTATGATATCTGCGCAGCAAGTGCGCTGGCATCTCCTCTGAGCTCACTTCCAGACTTCCATGGGTGTATTCAAAAAAATACCTGAACCTGGATCTAAATCCTCTGCAATTTGTTTGTGGTTAGGCGTGTGCTTAAAGCTGAGAGCTGCTGGGTGTTGTCCACCTCCTGCCATGCCCTTTCACTGCAGGAGAAAGCTCCTTGTGTAAAGCCTTGGTTTAGTGTTTGATAGGAATGGTTTAGTGTTTGACAGGAATGGTTGGACTCGATGATCCGATGGGTCTCTTCCAACCTGGTTGTTCCGTGATTCTGTGAAAAAGTCCTTCAGGAAGGATATTGGGATTATGCCATCTGCCTCACCTCCTTTGTGGATGTGAACCGGCAAAGCCTCATTGACTTCAAGGCAGCCCCTGGATCTGGGTGCACCTTTATAATCAGCTCTATATTGGACATGGTTTTGTGTTTGATAGGAACGACTGGACTCAGTGATCTGATGGGTCTCTTCAAACCTGGTTGTTCTATGATTCTATAAATAAAAGAAGAAGAGTGACAAATGACACCCAAAGTTATCCATCCATCCAGGGTAGGTTACTCGCTGGCAGTGCGTGTAACTGACCTTGAGAGTAAATTCCAGCTAAATTCTTTTTTAAAAACTTTGAGGAGGTGAGGGGAGGTGGAACAAACCAAGCTTAAAATTAACACTTCCAGACTCTAACTCCTATCCAGCAGAAAAAGGAGAGATCTGTCCACGTGTCGCCTGGGAAAGAGCAGGATACGATGTCAATAATTGATATATATCACATGTGAGAGCTTCCATAAGCAACTAGTGCTCACCAGCCATCTGAGGGCATTTTCCAGCCATTTCATAGAATCATAGAATCATAGAACAACCAGGTTGGAAGAGACCCATCGGATCATCGAGTCCAACCATTCCTAGCAAACACTAAACCATGTCCCTCAGCACCTCATCTACCCATCCCTTAAACATCTCCAGGGAAGGTGAATCAACCACTTCCCTGGGCAAGAGGCTGGAGCAGATGAAAATCCAGCTCTAGAAATGTGCCTCATCAGGACAAAGCAGAGCTTAGTTAGGGCTGGCTGGAAGGTTTTTGGTTTTTTTGGTTTGTTTTTTTTTTTTTAACCCCCCTCAGCAAAACTGCTCTCGTGCAAAGCAGATCTTTGGCCAGAATAGGAAGATTTTTAAGAATGGGGTGGATGCTTTCTTTTAAATATGCTCTTCAGAAAAACTACTCCTTTGGGGGCTTTGAAACGCTTTGGTTATTTATTCATTCAGCTGTCAATGAAACATTTTTTTGCACAGAAACAGCTCTGGAAGTGGAGCCTTTCCAGGCGCGGTGGGGTGATGGATAGATATTTTCTATGAAAATCAGTTAAGATTTTTCCGCTTCCCGTTCAAATGGGAGGTTTCAGTTGCTGGCACAGCAGTTGATCAATCCACCCTCACGCTTCAAACCCAACAACCTCCAGTAACCAAATAAAGATATATTTTCAATATCTATTACCGGTTATATGTAATTTAACAAATGTATTCCTCCTGCTCCTTTGCCTTGCTTTCCACAAAAGACATTTTAACAGCTTGAGCGATGTTGCTTTTATGATGCACAAGTCATTTTACTAAGCAGCATGATGAAAGTTTGTTCAGGCAGGAATTTCATTAACTTCGGGGTCCTTGTTGCACTTAGCGACATCAGGCTTGGCATGCAAGAATAATGGGTTCCAGGGCCTGCAACTTCCATTATTTTCTACCCTGTTTATTTAAAAATCACTGGATGGAGTATAAAAGGCTGCTAAACAATGAGCACAGTGTTGTTTCTTATTATTTATTGCTCTGCCCAGATGTTTGGTGTTGCGGGATTCTGCAAGAGCACTTTAGGGTGCCAGGGAGGGAAGCACATCCTGTAAAACAATTCCTAAATCTTTCGGGTTTGTCCTCATAAAGCATAATTATAAGGTATTGCGAACGGGGTGAAGCAGCAGGCAGTTCCTGCTGGAGACGATGGTGCTGTTGAGTGTTTAGTGAGAAGTTGTGTTGTGTCTTTTTGTCTCTGGGGCTCTGTGCGAAGAATCATAGAATCGCCAGGTTGGAAGAGACCCATCGGATCATCGAGTCCAACCATTCCTATCAAACACTAAACCAAGTCCCTCAGCACCTCATCTACCTGTGCCTTAAATACCTCCAGGGAAGGTGACTCAAACCCCTCCCTGGGCAGCCTGTTCCAATGCCCAATGACCCTTTCTGGGAAAAACTTCCTCCTGATGTCGAGCCCAAATCTCCCCTGGCGGAGCTTGAGGCCATTCCCTCTTGCCCTGTCCCCTGGCACTTGGGAGAAGAGCCCAGCTCCCTCCTCTCCACAACCGCCCCTCAGGTAGTTGTAGAGAGCAATAAGGTCTCCCCTCAGCCTCCTTTTCTCCAGGCTAAACACCCCCAGCTCTCTCAGACATTCCTCATAAGGCCTGTTCTCCAGCCCCTTCACCAGCTTTGTTGCTCTTCTCTTGTCTGGAAGAAGGAACATCCTGTTTCACAGATGCGGGAAACTGAGGCACAGCAAGGAAATCAGGTATCTCATGGTGTCAAACAAATATGAGCATGGGATTGACCCTTCTTTTCCAATCTTAAGCCCGTGTTTTCCATGTGCCTATGGCTGGCTGCCTCCTGAGGGATGGCCAATAATGAGTAGAGGAAAGTACTGAGCATCCCCCCCCCCCGCCCCTCCTCAGCACACGGAAGATATTGAGTTGCTGGAGGATGTCTAAAAGAGGGTAACGAAGCTGGTGAAGGGTCTGGAGAACAAATCTTATGAGGAGCGGCTGAGATAACTGGGACTGTTTAGTCTGGAGCACAGGAGGCTGAGGGGAGACCTCATTGATCTCTACAACACTCCAAAAGGAGGTTGTAGCAGGGTGGGTGCTGCTCTCTTCTCCCAGGTAACAAGTGATACGATGAGAGGAAATGGCCTCAAGTTGTACTAGGGGAAGCTTAGATTGGCTATTAGGAAAAATGTCTTTATCGAAAGAGTAGTGTCCAGGGAGGTGATTCTTCCTCTGTACTCAGCACTGGTGAGGCTGCTCCTTGAATCCTGTGTTCAGTTCTGGGCCCCTCACCACAAGAAGGATGTTGAGGCTCTGGAGTGAGTCCAGAGAAGAGCAACAAAACTGGTGAAGGACCTGGAGAACAGGCCCTATGAGGAGCGGCGGAGAGAGCTGGGGGTGTTTAGCCTAGAGAAGAGGAGGCTGAGAGGAGACCTCATTACTCTCTACAACTACATAAGGACCCATCTAAATCAGCTTTGCTTCCAGACCATGTCCATCTTGACTGTTTGGAGCAGAGGTTTATAGGGAAGGGATGCACAGGACCTTATAATTGCTGTGTTGACAGAGCCCATGGGTTGGCTCAGCTCTGCTTGTCAGCCTTTTTATGGTTCCTTGCTCCATGGCAAATGTAAATTGGACAAGGCTCCAAAATAAATAGCCTCCTCCTACACTTGGCAGCAAGTCGTGCATGTGGGGAGTGCCCCGTACTGAAAATAAATGGCTAATAAAAGTGCAGGGTTCTTACAGAATAAATAGCTCCACAGCTTAAATTAAATAGTTAGGTGAAATATAGAAGTGCTGGGCACATCCCAAAACATCTCGCCTGAGAAGAGCTCCTGGAGGGTCCCATCCTGAATAGCAATGGGATTGGTTGTTGGGCTTGGGGTTGTTTAACCTAGAGAAGAGGAGGCTGAGAGGAGACCTCATTACTCTCTACAATTACCTGAAAGGAGGTTGTAGAGAGGAGGGAGCTGGACTGTTCTCCCAAGGGACAGGGGACAGGACAAGAGGGAATGGCCTCAAGCTCCACCAGGGGAGATTTAGGCTGGAGATTAGGAGGAAGTTTTTCACAGAAAGGGTCATTGGGCACTGGAACAGGCTGCCCAAGGAGGTGGCTGATTCACCTTCCCTGGAGGTGTTTAAGGGACGGGTGGACGAGGTGCTGAGGGACATGGTTTAGTGTTTGATAGGAATGGTTGGACTCAATGATCCAGTGGTCTCTTCCAACCTGGTGATTCTGTGATCTCCTCTGGGCCAGACCCTTAGCCAACAGCATCCTTGCATGAGATGTGAATTGGATGGAGCAAGGGGGTCTTCTCATGCAGAAATGGACAGCATCCCTCCCTTGGAGATGCTCACAGGGGGTCTCGTGCAGTGACCCACATCCTAGCTGCCTCCTTTCTCCTTTGCCTGCATCCCGGCACAGCTGGATGGAGAGCCCAGCTGTTGGCAGGCAGGGCTGCAGGAACAAAGGACCCTTTGCAGTGCAGACTTTGAGTAATGGAGAGCAAAGCCCGGTAGCTTTCAGCAAGCGTCGGGGCCGTGAAATCCAATTCGTGCCCCTCGGCTAAGAGCGATGGGGAAAGGACCCTGAAGGCAGTGTGCTTCGGCGGCAGGGAGGGACAGGTGGCCGCAGGCTGGGACGAAGGGCAGTAATGAGGCATCACGGACACAAGATCTTCTTTGTTAGGATGTTACTGAAGTAGAAGAGTGACTGCGGGAGAGGTTTCAGCACAGCTGCCTGAACTCTTTTACCTCCTGGAGATCAAAGCCCGCCTTTCTAATTGCATCTTTTATTACATTCGCTCAAACCCTTGCCTGGGATCCCGGTGCCTTTGCAGGGGAACAGGTGTTTTTTAACACGCGTGCGATTACAGGAGATTAACAGATTTAAAAGCAGGCCCCGAGAGACACGGCAATGCATCATGCTTCTGTTAAGACGGGGGATGCTGAGCTGGGCAGGGAGGTTTCCGCATGAGCATCTCACTCCCTGGCATAGCAGGATCATCCCACCTTGCAGGTGGCTGATACCACGAGGCAGCTTGGGGCAGAGATGCACCCATGGGTGACCCTAGCATGAGCTGGGAGGCCAAGGGAAGCCAAGATGCCCCAAGGAAACCCCTAGGCTTGACACTATGAGCAGGATCCCTGAGATGCTTCCTAAGTTCCATCCTGCTAAGACATGGAAGAAAGAAGAGATGATGAAAGCATGCAGCCTGCTCATGTTGCAGAGCTACAGCCTGGGAGAAGCCTGGCTGGAAAACTGCCAGGAGGAGAGGGACTTGGAGGTGTTGGTCGACAGCCGACTGAACATGAGCCAGCAGTGTGCCCAGGTGGCCAAGAAGGCCAATGGCATCCTGGCTTGGATCAGAAATGGTGTGACCAGCAGGTCCAGGGAGGTGATTCTCCCTCTATACTCAGCACTAGTGAGGCCGCTCCTTGAATACTGTGTTCAGTTGTGGGCCCCTCAGCACAAGAAAGAAGTTGAGGCTCTGGAGCAAGTCCAGAGAAGAGCGACAAGGCTGGTGAAGGGGCTGGAGAACAGAACCTATGAGGAGCATCTGAGAGAGCTGGGGTTGTTTAGCCTGGAGAAGAGGAGACTGAGAGGAGACCTCATTACTCTCTACAACTTCCTGAAAGGAGGTTGTAGAGAGGAGGGAGCTGGGCTCTTCTCCCAAGTGCCAGGGGACAGGACAAGAGGGAATGGCCTCAAGCTCCACCAGGGGAGATTTAGGCTGGAGATTAGGAGGAGGTTTTTCACAGAAAGGGTCATTGGGCATTGGAATAGGCTGCCCAGGGAGGTGGTTGATTCACCTTCCCTGGAGGTGTTTAAGGCACGGGTGGATGAGGTGCTGAGGGACTTGGTTTAGTGTTTGATAGGAATGGTTGGACTAGAAGATCCGATGGGTCTCTTCCAACCTGGTTGTTCTATGATTCTATGATCCCATGCTGCACCAGGGGCAGCCTTGCTTCATCCTCCAAATGCCCCATATTAGACCAGAAACCCTCCACTCCACCCTCCAAACACTTCATGCTTGACCTTGGTTCCTCACATTCAGTCCCCCAAAATGTCTCATGCTGGATGCTTGATCCAGCTTGTACCAGACCCAGCATTGCCAGCAGGACCAGGGAAGTGATTCTGGCCTTGTACTCAGCACTGGTGAGGATGCACTTTGAATCCTGGGTTCAGTTTTGGGCCCCTTGCTATAAGACAGACATTGAGGTCCAGAAGCATGTTCAGAAATGAGCAACAAAGCTGATGAAGAGACTAGAGCACAGTTCTTAGGGGGAGCAGCCAAGGGACTCAGGTTATTTAGCCTAGAGGAGGCTGAAGGGAGACTTCATTGCTCTCTACAACTACCTGAAAGGAGGTTGAGGAGAGGTAGGAGTTGGTCTCTTCTCCCAAGTAATAGATGAGAGGACAAGAGGGATGGCCTCAAGCTCCGCCAGGGGGAATTTAGATTGGACATTAGGAAGGATTTCTCCACAGAAAGGGTCATTGGGCAGTGGAACAGGTTGCCCAGGGAGATGGTGAGTTCCCCATCCCTGAAGGTGTTTAAAAGGTGGGTAAAAAAAAGTGCTTGGGGATATGATTTATTAGCGGACAGATAGAATCACCATCACCAGATACAGTTCAAGTTGATGATCTCACAAGTCTTTTCCATCCTAATGATTCTATTTTTTTATCTTTGATAGGAATGGTTGGACTAGATGATCCGATGGGTCTCTTCCAACCTGGTTGTTCTATGATTATATGATTATCATACCCCCTCCCCTCCCCAAAACACTCTACACAGAACTGGGGATCTCCCTCATTAACACCCTCCAATTTGGAGGATCTCAGGGATTTCCAAGCAAAAGAGAGGTGTGGTAGGAGATGCAGGGAGGAGAAGAGCTGTAACATTACTCAGAACTAGCAAAGGTCTTTGCCACAGAGGATTAAAATATGCAGAGAACAAGAACCGCTGGCCCAGGAGCCAGGGAGGGGACAGAAACTTGGCTGAGGATCCCACAGAACAAAGCAAAAACAGGAACATGCATAGACATGCCTAGAAAGTAATAAAAACAAAGTTTAGGTTAAATACACATAGGGTCTCTTTTCCCCTTGGCAGGTTAAGAAAGGGCAATCTTTGCCTCCAGAGCTGCTGGCAGAAGCCATTTCTCTTGCTAATTCCTGGGAAAAAAACTAAGATGAGATGGATGGAGGTGTTGAGGGCGGGCAGAAAGAGGCTCTGCAGACCCCCAAATCTCAGCATTTCAGCAGAAGGACACAGTCTGACAGGCAGGGAGAGTTGGGTGGACGACCCTCAGCAGTTCCTACCACAATGGTCATTTTTTCCATGGTTTCTGGGGCTTCCTATGAATCCAAGCTTTCCAGTCTCCCTGATTTAGGGGTTTTCCTTTAATCATACCACCCATGAGACCACCCTGAGACCTCAGGGAGGACATCAACTCCACCCTGAGACCTCAGGTTGGAGTTGATAAAACAGGGAGGAGGAGGGAGGCAAGAAAAAGAGTAATTCCCTAAAGAACTTCTTGTTTATTGGAGTTGAAACCAACGCCCCTGTCAAAATGAAACCGTAAACCAGAAATTATTTGGGGGGAAAAGGAATGATGATTTCCCATCAGCCGTTCACTGTTTCCTTTCTGCTGGGCAAAGCTCCTAAGAATGAGGCGTGTGTCTCCTTTGATGGCTGGTGTAAAATGAGCTTTGATGTTGTGGAAGGAAATAATGTATTTAGACACAGCCTCTGCTCACATCACGCAGGGTTCATATAGCTCAGGGTCCTGAGGGGACAAGGAAGGGTGTGGAACGGTTCAACTTGACCCTTTACCACCATTTTCTTGAACATTCTCATTAAATTAACTCTCCCATTGTTCCCTATCACTGCGTTACATCTTATTTTCCCCATCGTGCTTCTTTTGTTCCCCTGCGAAGCTTTTGAAGCAGATGAGAAAGGGAAACCGCTTGTAATCATCTTTCCAGAGGGCACCTCCAGATCACAGGCAGCGCATGGAAACAACTGGGAAAATAAAGCCCTGTCACGCCAGCTCTGCTAATCTTGCTTGGAAATGTCTTGGTATGGCTTTGAAATGCCTTGGTATGGCTTTGAAATCTACTTTGATAACAGCCAGTGGCTCGTTGGGACGGCAGAAATGGAATCCACTTCCGTTGGCGCATTAAAAGCCATACAAGGCGTAAACAAGTTGCTGAGATTTTCATGCCGTTGTCACCACGAGCTGAATGAAAAATGGCATTAAATTTACTTTACTCTTCTGCAACAGCTGGTGGCCACATCTCAAAATGTGTTTAAAGCCCATCGGCAGAAGAAAAATAAGGATGATTTCAAGTCAAGGAGTTTTCCCATTAATTTAACATGGTTGGCTTTGCCAGCGGGATAGATTTTCCAATGTGCGCAGCTGTTTTCTGAGTCTGGCCTCTTCTTTTGGTGCGTGGACTGAAGGGAAGCTCCCAAATAACAGAAAAGACCTCATGATTTCCTGGAATGCCGGCCTGGCCAGTCTCAATCACTGTCTGGAAGTTCTGGATGATGCCACCACAGAGGGGCCAAGCTCATAGCACACCCAGGTCTGGAAAACCCCAGGAACAGCATCTGAACCTCTCAAATTTATAATAATCATGAAAATACCTCAAGTCTGTTGTGTTTTATCTTGATGATGTGAAAAGCCTAAAGGATCAAAAAAAAACAAGTGTATTCACTTCTAGCACATCCCATCCCTGTAAATGCTATCACTATTTTAAACAACTTTGGAGAAGAGGAAAAAGAGAGATGTAGGATGCAGCACGTGCAAGCAAAAGGGTAGGTTTGGGCTGAGTTTATCATTTTTTCATGAAACGTTTCACTTAAGTCATTCTCAACTGGATAAAAAAAGATGCTGGCAGGGGAATGGGACATCAGCCTGAGCAACCAGGCTTGATGACTTCTGCTTGTGAAGGGCTATAGTCTCATTTGCAGGGAAATGACCCAGAAGGGGGTGATGCAGTGATGTCAGGGGCTGGTGGAGCGTTTTGATGTATGCTTTCTGTCCTGCTTTGAGGTTTGTAAATTCATGCAAAGGGGTCAGCAGATCGTAGAATGGTTTGGGTTGAAAGGGACCTTAAAGCCCATCCAGTTGCAGCCCTTTGATGTCGGGACACCTCCCACTGGAGCTGGTTGCTCAGTCTCATCCAGTCTGGCCTTGAACACCTCCAGGGATGGGGCAGCCACAACTTCTCTGGGCAACCTGGGCCAGTGCCTCACCACCTTCACAGGAAAACATTTCTTCCTAATATTTAATCTAAATCTCCCCTCTTTCAGCTTTAGAGGAAACCTCATTGCTCTCTACAACTACCTGAAAGGAGGTTCTGAAGAGGAGGGAGCTGGGCTCTTCTCCCAAGTGGCAGGGGACAGGACAAGAGGGAATGGCCTCAAGCTCCACCAGGGGAGATTTAGGCTAGAGATTAGGAGGAAGTTTTTCACAGAAAGGGTCATTGGGAATTGGAACAGGCTGCCCAGGGAGGTGGTTAATTCACTTTCCCTGGAGGTGTTTAAGGCACGGGTGGATGAGGTGCTGAGGGATATGGTTTAGTGTTTGATAGGAATGGTTGGACTCGATGATCCGATGGGTCTCTTCCAACCTGGTTGGTCTATGATTCTATGATCCATCCCGGTACTAGAAGTCTGCTATAAAGTCTGTCCAGAGTCTTCTCTTCTCCAGGCTGAACAACCTTAATTCTCTCAGCCTGTCCTTATATGGGAGGTTCTCCAGCCCTCAGATCATCTCCATGGTCTCCTCTGGACCCACTCTAAGAGAGCCATGTCTTTCCTGTGCTGAGGAATCCACAATTGAATGCAAGGCTCCAGGTGAGATCTCAGGACAGCATGACACCCTGCTAGCCCCACTGCTTTGGATGCAGCCCAGGACACTGTTGGCTTTCATAGAATCATAGAATCACCATGGTTGGAAGAGACCCATCGGATCATCGAGTCCAACAGTTCCTATCAAACACTAAACCATGTCACTCAGGACCTCATCTACACATCCCTTAAACACCTCCAGGGAAGGTGAATCAACCACCTCCCTTGGCAGACTATTCCAATGCCCAATGACCCTCTGTGTGAAAAACTTCCTCCTAATCTCTAGAGTATCCTGGGGGTATCCCAAGGTAAAGAAAAAGGGACAGAGGGGAAGAATAAAAGGAGAAAGGAAACAGGTTTTCCAGCTATCCCCCTGCCAAAGCGTTGCTTCCAGAGAGGTTCTGGGGGCTTTGGGAGGCTCAGCTAACCAAACTGGAAAGCAACACTTCCTTTGCTGTCCCCAAAGCCTAATGAAATCCCGCAAATAAAAATATTAGAAAAGCCTAACTGTCCCAAAGTGGAAATAGTTTCTCACATGGAAGGGACAAGGGGAAGTTTGGCAGCAGCCACGGCCCCTGCTTCAGTTTCCTTGGACATTTTAGGCAGTTTCTCTGGTACCTACTGCCCTCTAATGGGAAATTCTCGTTTGCTCAGTTTTCACTGGTTTCATAGAATCATAGAATCACTAGGTTGGAAGAGACCCACCGGATCACTTTTCCCCCACCCAGGTCCTAAAATGAAAAGATTGCCCTTCACAGAGAAGGTGTGTGCGCAGAGGCTGTGGTTCTGCACAGCCAACGATGGAAAATTATGGAAAATGATGCAAAATGATGCCAGGGACCAGCTTGTGCCTTCCCACCAGGCACTGGGATGGAGGATTGCGACCCCATGATCATAGAATCATAGAATCATAGAACAAGCAGGCTGGAAGAGACCCATCGGATCATCGAGTCCAACCATTCCCATCAAACACCAACCCATGTCCCTCAGGACCTCATCTACCCGTCCCTTAAACACCTCCAGGGAAGGTGAATAAACCACCTCACTGGGCAGCCTCTGACACTGCCCAGTGACCCCTTCTGTGAATATTTTTTTCCTAATGTCCAACCTGACCCTCCCCTGGGGCACTAGCTCCAGAGAACCTGCAGAGCAGAGAGTGCCGAAGGTATCTCCAGGAGCCACAAACCTGTCAGGGTCACACTGCTGCCCACAGATGCTTTGAGCCTCTCCATGAGTAGATAAATATGAGAGAAACATTTCAGGGTGTCCCCACCACGAGACGAAGCCTTCTGAAACCAACATACTGCACAGTGAAAATCCAGGATTGTCTGACCCCAACCCCAGTGGTGTTAAAGGAAGGTCTCCCACTGGCACCATCACAAGCTGCAACCCTCTTTGCTCCCTGCCTCGCCTCCCGAAAAGCATGAGATGATTGGGAACGGGAGCAAAAGGTGAGGACAGCGTTCCTCTTAGATGTCCAGATGTCAAAGCGATGCCAGCACGGAGCTGAGGACAACAAAGAGCCTGTGGGATCGATGCAGCCGGAGGGACGGGAGCTGGATGCAGAGATATTTGCTGGGAAAAGCAATGCCTGAGCTGGCGGAGCAGCAGTGCCATCGCCTGGAGCCCTCTGCCAAGATGTTCTCCTCTGGACAAAACCCAATGTGAACACAGATAGTTTTATTTTTATTTTTCCATAGCCAAGACCCCTCCCAGAGCACAGAAATGCCCTGGCAAAGGCGTCAGGGTTTATGCCAGCTTTCCCTTATGCTGAATCATAGAACAACCAGGTTGGAAGAGACCCACCGGATCATCGAGTCCAACCATTCCTATCAAACACTAAACCATGTCCCTCAAGACCTCATCCAGCTGTGCCTTAAACACCTCCAGGGAAGGTGAATCAACCACCTCCCTGGGCAGCCTCTAACAGTGCCCAATTTTTTTTGTGAAAAACTTCCTCCTAATCTCTAACCTAACTCCAGGGATGGGGCTCATGCTGATCTTCTCACCCCCCAGCACCGTAGGTCCTTCCCATCACGGCTGCTCTCAATCCATTCTCCACACACCCTACAGTGGTGCTGGGGATTCATAGAATCATAGACTAGCTTGGGTTGGAAGGGACCCTAAAGCCCATTGAGTTCTAACCCCCTTGTCATGGGCAGGGACACCTCCTACTGCATCAGGTTGCTAGAAGCCCCACCCAAGCTGCCCTTCAACACCTCCAGGGATGGGGCAGCCACAAATTCCCTGGGCAACCTGGGCCAGTGCCTCACCACTCTCATCATGAAGAAATTCCTCCTAATGAATCATAGAATCATAGAACAACCAAGTTGGAAGGGACCCATCGGATCATCGAGTCCAACCATTCCTATCAAATACTAAACCATGTCCCTTAGCACCTTGTTCACCTGTCCCCTAAACACCTCCAGGGAAGTTGAATTAACCACCTCCCTGGGCAGTCTATTCCAATGCCCAATGACCCTCTGTGTGAAAAACTTCCTCCTAATGTCCAGCCTAAATCTCCCCTGGTGGAGCTTGAGGTCATTCCCTCTTGTCCTGTCCCCTGTCACTTGGGAGAAGAGCCCAGCTCTCTCCTCTCCACAACCTCCTTTCAGGTAGTTGTAGAGAGCAATGAGGTCTCCCTTTAGCCTCCTCTTCTCTAGGCTAAACACCCCCAGCTCTCTCAGACGCTCCTCATAAGGCCTGTTCTCCAGCCCCTTCACCAGCTTCATGGCTCTTCTCTGGACTCGCTACAGAGCCAGTTTGGCCAGTTTAAATCTGCCCCATTTAAATCCGTTTAATCACCATTAAAATCAGTTTAAATGGCCAGTTTAAATCTGCCCCATCCATTTAAAGCCATTTGGCCTTCATCCTATCACTCCAAGCCTTTGTACAAAGCCCCTCCACAGCTTTCTTGTAGCCCCTTCGGGTACTGTGAGGCTGCTATAAGGTCTCCTCTGAGCCTTCTCTTCTCCAGTGGGAACAGCCCCAACTCTCCCAGTTAGTCAGCGTGGCCACGCCCCCCACGTTGGCCACGCCCCGTTCTCTCTATGGCCACGCCCACTCTGCCAACCCCTCCCTCTCTCCGGTGCCCCATTTTCCCGCCCAGCGGCCCTCCAGAGCATGGAGACGCGGGGCTAGAGCGGCTAGAGCGACGCAGACGGAAGTGCGTGTCGGCGGGGCCGGAAGTGGCGGCAAGCGGCGCGGCCGCCTCCGGAGGGGCGGCGGTAGTGGCTGGCGGCGGCCGGGCGCCCTGAGGGGAAGATGCCCGTGGCGGTCATGGCAGAGAACTCCTTCAGCTTCAAGAAGCTCCTGGAGCAGTGCGAGACCCAGGAGCTGGAGGTACCGCTGGGCGGGGCGGAGCGGTGGTACGGGAAGGAGTTACAGGCGCAAAAAAGTGGAATTTTTCTGATTTTATCCGAAGTAGGGTTAAGTTTCATCTAAGTAATGGTATTTTCTTGAAAGTTAGATAGATTGTAGTTACCTTTCCGGTAGCATGGTTTTATATCAAGCACTGTTTTCCTGTTCATTCTTTGGAGGTGATAACCTGTTGTGTTCAGTCTGGTCTGTGCTGAACAGGTGTCCTTTCTTCCCTAATTCTCTCTGTTTGCAGTGTTTCCCTCTTTCAGATGTTTAAGGGACGAGTATATGAGGTCCTGAGGGACATGGTTTAGTGTTTGATGGGAATGGTTAGACTCGATGATCTGATTTGGCTTCTGTGGTGAAGTTCATGATGACATTTAAATTAGTCCTTGGAAAGCAATAGAGTATACATAGGATTTGAAGGATTATGAAGGATGTTGAGGCTCTGGAGCAAGTCCAGAGAAGAGCCACGAAGCTGGTGAAGGGACTGGAGAACAGGCCCTATGAGGAAAGGCTGAGAATGCTGGGGGTGTTTATCCTGGAGAAGAGGAGGCTGAGAGGAGACCTCATTGCTCTCTACAACTACCTGAAGGGAGGTTGTGGAGAGGAGGGAGCTGGGCTCTTCTCCCAAGTCCCAGGAGACAGGACAAGAGGGAATGGCCTCAAGCTCCACCAGGGGAGATTTAGGCTGGAGATTAGGAGGAAGTTTTTCACAGAAAGGTTTATTGGGCATTGGAACAGGCTGCCCAGGGAGGTGGTTGATTCACCTTCCCTGGAGGTGTTTAAGGTATGGGTAGATGAGGTCCTGAGGGACATGGTTTAGTGTTTGATAGGAATGGTTGGACTCGGTGATCCAATGGGTCTCTTCCAACCTGGTTGTTCTATGATTCTGTGATTTCTTGGGAAGTTATACATGTGCATGTAAGTGGGAAGTACATTCTGTAACAGCTCTTGTCTTGCTGCACACGATTGATGGAGGTCACTCCCTTCTATTGCCCAGACATGATAAAGAAGGCTTGCTTTCTAACACTCTCAACCAAACCTTCAAGAGTTTATTTGCAGGCATTTCTGATATCAGGAGGGGCATGGCTGAGGCTCTGTGCCCTCTGTAAAGCTTTGCAGCTCAGCGCCGATCGCAGGCAAGGTTAGGATTGGGCACAAACACTTCTGGAGGCAGGGGAAGGAGGCAGGAGTGACAATGAGCTTGGTTAAATGTCTGGAAGTGCTATTTGGGGAACCTGAGCTTATCCTATGAGGAACAGCATTCCTGCTCTCTGGGTTTGTGATGCTGGTGAGGGTTCAGTGTTTGAAGTTACTACCTGGGCAAAAGACGGCCAAAACGCCCTGCAGGAACTTGGGAAGCTGCAGACAAGGCATCTAGCGGGACCTTGACAGGCTGGAGAGGTTGCCTTGTGTGAATCTCAGGAAGTTCAACAAAGCCAAGTGCAAGGTCCTGCCACCTGGGTTGGGACAGTCCAGAGCACAAATACACGCTGGGTGGAAAATGGATTGAGAGCAACCCTGAAGAGAAGGACTTGTGGATGTTTAATGGTGAGAAGCTTAACATGAGCCAGCAACATGTGCCTGTAGCCCAGAAAGCCAGACGTGTTCTGGGCTGCATCCGAAATATAAAGACAGGGTGAAGGAGGGGATTCTGCTCCTCTACTCTGCTCTCATGAGACCTCAGCTGGAGCTCTGCATTCAGTCCTGGAATCAGCACAGGAAGGACGTGGAGGTGTTAGATGAGGCCATGAGGATGATCTGACAGCTGGGGCACCTCCCATGTGAGGACAGGCTGAGAAAGTTGGGGTCATTCAGCCTGGAGAAGAGAAAGCTCCAGGGAGACCTTAGAGCAGCTTCCAGTCGTTAAAAGGGGCCTGCAGGAAAGCTGAATCAGGGGTGTAATGATGGGAAGAAGGGTAGTAGCCTTAACCTGAAAGTGGAGAGATATAGGTGAGATGTTAAGAAGAAATGTTTTCCTGTGCAGGTAGTGGGGCCCTGGTTGCCCAGAGAAGTGGCTGCCCCATCCCTGGAGGTGTTCAAGGCCAGGTTGGGTGAGGCTTTGAGCAGCCTGGTCCAGTGGAAGGTGTCCCTACCCATGGCACAGGTATTCCAGCTGGATGATCTTTAAGGTCCCTTCTACCACAAACCATTCTATTAAATAAATAAGGTTGTTTTAGTTTAAATGTTAGGGCCTTTCTGGAGGAGAGTGTGTGCGGGAGTAGTCTGCATGTCTCTGTGTCTGCCATGGTTGAGAAAAAGATGGTGTTGGGATGGGGATGGACCACTGAATTTTTCTTAGTGGTGCAGGAGCTCATCCTGAAAGCTTCCTCTGTTGCATCTTAAATTCTATTGCTTGATCAATTTTCAGTCTGATGGTCTGTACTGTCAGTGTGCCAGACTCTAGCCTGTGGTAAATCCAAGTGGCACCATATTAATGCTGAAAGCTCCTCCTGGGCGATATCTGTAGACTTGCTTTTATCTTGCAGAGTCTCCAGTGCTAGTCCAAATGTGAGCTCATGCACCCAGCTGTAACCATTTGAAAGAAGGGAAAACTTTGAGTTTTCCTTTTTCATGCCTGGAGAACAGGCCCTATGAGGAGCAGCTGAGAGAGCTGGGGGTGTTTAGCCTAGAGAAGAGGAGGCCGAGAGGAGACCTCATTACTCTCTACAACTACCTGAAAGGAGGTTGTGTAGAGGAGGGAGCTGGGTTCTTCTCCCAAGTGCCAGGGGACAGGACAAGAGGGAATGGCCTCAAGCTCCACCAGGGAAGATTTAGGCTAGAGATTAGGAGGAAGTTTTTCACACAGAGGGTCATTGGGCATTGGAATAGGCTGCTCAGGGAGGTGGTTGATTCACCTTCCCTGGAGGTGTTTAAGGCACAGGTAGATGAGGTGCTGAGGGACATGGTTTAGTGTTTGATAGGAGTGGTTGGACTCGATGATCCGATGGGTCTCTTCCAACCTGGTTGTTCTGTGATTCTATGCACTCTGTAGTCATTCTAATTTCCAGGTATTGCTCCCCTAGCAGCTAAAGGGAGTAAGTTGATCTAGATGTGATCAGAACTTTGGTGTTGACAAATCGCACGGTTTTGTGGTTGAAAATATATTCCCTAAATGGAAAAGGATGCTACTTACGGGTGTGTATCATCAATCTTCAGCTGATGTTTCTATGTGCTGTTTCTGTGCATTATGGAGATAGAGGGAGGTGGCTGCACTGAGAACCTGAGCTACCTGCTGCCCCAAATGGTGGGCACGTGTGCATAGTCTTAGGGAAGAGCGGCAGGGATGGAACACAGCAGGCTTGGGGCTTTGCTTCTGCAGCTGAGGAAGTTCAAGATCCTTGTGGGCACAATAATATCTACTGACAACCTTTGTGTTTCAGACCATACGTAAGCTGTCTGTCACCTAAAAAGATGGGAACAGATGATCCTTGAAGTTCCTTCCAGCCTGGCATTCTATGGTTCAAGTAGCTGCAGAATTATAGAATCATAGAATCACCAGGTTGGAAGAGACCCACCGGATCATCAAGTCCAACCAATCCTATCAAACACCCACCCTGTGACCCTTTCTGTGAAAAACTTTTTCCTAATGTCTAGCCTAAATCTCCCCTGGTGGAGCTTGAGGCTATTCCCTCTCGTCCTGTTCCCTGGCACTTGTGAGAAGAGGCCATCACCCTCCTCTCTACAACCTCCTTTCAGGTAGTTGCAGAGAGCAATGAGGTCTCCTCTCAGCCTCCTCTTCTCCAGGTTAAACACCTCCAGCTCTCTCAGCCGTTCCTCATAGGGCCTGTTCTCCAGCCCCTTCACCAGCTTTGTTGCTCTTCTCTGGACTCGCTTCAGAGCCTCAACATGACTTCTTTTGAGTTCTTGCTGTACTGTCCTTTGCTAAATTGTCAAAACCTTGTTGGGAATCTTTTCAGCTTTGAAATGATTGTAGACTGACAATTGTATAACTTTATCATAATTCCCTTTTTTCTGCTTGTATGGTCTGTGAAGTCTACTGAAGTGTTGAAGCTTAGTTCAGATTTTTAAAGGCCATTTCAAGTGGGCAAAGAAATTTTACTCTAGTGGAGAGCCCTGAATTGAACTGAAGTTCAGCTCCAGGTACATGAAACTGTGAGGGGCCTAAAAGCAGGTGTTTGTGAGGAACTGTGAAGTGAGATGGTTACCACTTTCACAAGCATGAGTTAAAACATTACAGTAAGGAAAGGTGTAACCTTTATTCATACAGAAAAACAAACTGAATTTTCTAAGTAAAACTTCTGATGAGTGCACAGTAACTCTTGATTGTATGACATGTCTGTATCGAAGTAACACTGCAATTCTGACAACTCATCCAGATCTCGTATGTGATGTGAAAAGCATCAGCTGTCTTGGAATGTGGGCTTTGTAAGATACCTTGCTCCAAAATATCTAACTGATTTATTTTTACTTGCTTTTTAGGCCCCTGGAGGAATCGCAACACCTCTTGTTTATGGCCAACTTCTAGCTTTGTACCTGCTGCATAATGACATGTAAGTAGCTTTTGTCAATCTTTCACTTCAGACACTGGATTTGTCACTATTGGCTTGAGCTGTAGGTGCCAGAATGCTAGTAATTGCTTGTATGACTCACAAAATGCATGTGGGGTTTTAAAATCAGGGAATTAAGTCTTTTGCAGCCCTTACTCTGTCTGGAGAATTGTTTTCTCTTGTTTGCTTTTGCTCACCCTTTTGAACTATTAGGGGAACAGATTGACTTTAGGAAGAAAGTTTCTGAAAGCCTGAAATTGGGGGAACATTTTAGCATTTTGATTTGTACATTTTCAGAGCTGCATTTGTTTTGAGTAAGACTTCATGCTCCTTGTGGTGTCTAATTGCAGTAGGATAACTCCAAACTGCCCATGTTAGAAGTGAGGGATTGAAGGAGCTGTGCCTGAAGCCGTGATCCTTTGAATTTGGTCTGGGGGATTGTTAACTATGTCCCTGTGTGAATTTAATTAACTGTGTTTAGGTATTTATTGGACATTTTTAGTTACTTATTCGGGCAGAATAAATGACACCAGACTTAGAGAATTGTGCCTTAATGAAAAGTTATGAGTCTTTCTCTATTTTGTATTTTAAGTCTCTCTGAGAATTTTTGACCAGTTTGACTTCTGTACTCTAAAGATCAATGACTAAATACTTCTCTATGTCCAAATCTCCCCAATGTATGTGGGAAAGCTGGGGTGGGAAGAACATGCACAAAACCGTCTAAATCCATGGTATGCAAAGTGTGTGTGGGCACATGATGGAAGTATTTTTGCACTAAGTAAAATGAAAGTGTCTTTAAATGGTGTTTTTTCATCTTTTAACTTATATATACAAACTATATAAACAAACGGAGCTTTGTAAGTAAAGGCACTGACCCAGGTTGCCCAAAAAAGTCATGGCTACCCCATCCCCGGAGGTGTTCAAGACCAGGTTGGGTGCGACTGAGTGGTCTGATTCAGTGGGAGGTGTCCGTGCTCATGGCAGTGGGGTTGGAACCGGGTGATCTTTAAGTCCCCTTCCAACCTAAACCATTCCATGATTTATAAATACATGTGCCTGTACTGGGGGCACAGACTTAAATACATTTCTGCTAGAAGTGCATGTTTAAAGCTTAGAGACCACTGGTCTAAGTGCTGCTGACGCCATGAGGGGTTACTGCTAGTTTGTGTGTTTATCGAAGGTGCAACTATTACAAATGCGAAACCGCAAAACTAACACCTGTGAAACCCTGTAGAAAATTAAAACCTTTTCTGAACTAGTGTTAAATGAGGCAGTTAGTAAACCATTTGTTTTATTATGGCAGTCGCGCTGTCTGCCTGAAAGTAATTTTGGTTTTCTACTTTACTAGACAGATAAGGAATATTATAGAATCATAGAATAACCAGGTTGGAAGATTCCCACTGGATCATCATATCCAACCATTCCTATCAAACACTGAACCATGTCCCTCAGCACCTCATCCACTCGTCCCTTAAACACCTCCAGGGAAGGTGAATCAACCAGCTCCCTGGGCAGCCTATTCCAATGCCCAATGACCCTTTCTGTGAAGAATTTTTTCTTTATGTTGAGCCTGAACCTCCCCTGGCGGAGCTTGAGGCCATTCCCTCTCATCCTGTCCCCTGCCACTTGGGAGAAGAGCCCAGCTCCCTCTTCTCTATAGCCTCCTTTCAGGTAGTTGTAGAGAGCAATGAGGTCTCCTTTCAGCCTCCTCTTCTCCAGGCTAAACAACAAATTATAAAGCACTGAGATTGTTAATTATAGCACCTGAACAAACCTTTTGGTGTCTCTTATTGCAAACATTCAGTTAATCGGAAGTACTTAATTTTTTTTTTTTAGGAATAACGCGCGATATCTTTGGAAAAGAATCCCTCCTGCTATCAAATCTGTAAGTACTTTGTAAAACACCATTTGATACTAAAAGAGTTTAATTTATGGTTGCAAATAATGACTTTTTTTTTTATCCGAAGGCATCAAGTTTGGTGAGCAACCTTGAGCTCAGTTCTGTGCTGTGAGCTGGTTCTCCAGCAGGTGGCACATTGGTCTTTCACGTCTCCTAGTTGCTTATCTGTTACCTCTTTTCCCTCACAAAACATCTGGTGCAACAGGACTCAGTCAGTCTGTGGGCTCTTCAGTAGAAAGTGTCACGGTACAGGGTAGTCAGCTGGAGGAAAGAGGTGGATCTGATTTTGGGATGGGGCTGCATTCTGTGTGAGGATGCAGAATAACTTGTGCAGGGAAAAGCAACTACAGATAAGACGCTTCCAAACTGATTAACTTTCTGAAGGCAGTTTGTTTTTCATGACGTTTGGATCAAAGATGCCTTTGGAGGATTTAGGTAAATACAATTTTGATAGGAATGGTTGGACTCGATGATCCAGTGGGTCTCTACCAACCTGGTTGTTCTATGATTCTATAATACCAGAAGTGCTTCTAGATTTTACTGCTGTTAGGTTTTCAATTTAACATCATGCGTTGTACAAAGAAAAAGTGTTCTGTAGTCTTGCATTAAGAAACCTCATAGTCTAGATGGGACCTCTCAGATGGTTATGAAATAATTTTCATGAGTCATAGAATACCAGGATGGAAGGGACCTCAAGGATCTTCTGGTCCACTCTTTTGGGTGATATATAGAATCACAGAATCACCAGGTTGGAGGAGACCCATTGGATTATTGAGTCCAACCATTCCTATCAAACACTAAACCATGTCCCTCAGCACCTCATCCACCCATGACTTAAACCCCTCCAGGGAAGGTGAATCAACCACTTCCCTGGGCAGCCTCTGACAGTGCCCAGTGACCCTTTCTGTGAAAAACTTCCTCCTAATCTCCAGCCTAAATCTTCCCTGGAGGAGCTTGAGGCCATTCCCTCTTGTCCTGTCCCCTGTCACTTGGGAGAAGAGCCCAGCTCCCTCCTCTACACAACCTCCTCTCAGGTAGTTGTAGAGAGTAATGAGGTCTCCTCTCAGCCTCCTCTTCTCTAGGCTAAACAACCCCAGCTCTCCCAGATGCTCCTCATAGGACCTGTTCTCCAGCCCCTTCACCATCTTTGTTGCTCTTCTCTGGACTCTCTCCAGAGCCTCAACATCCTTCTTGTGGTGAGGGGCCCACAACTGAACACAGGATTCAAGGAGCGGTCTCACCAGTGCCAAATACAGAGGGAGAATAACCTCCCTATAGTTTATAAGAGATGGCCCGGCACCCTGTCAAGCTAAGCCTTTGAAGTCTCTAAGTGCAGAGGAATCTACCATTTCCCTGGGGAAATTATTCCAATGTTTAACTCTTCTCATGATGAAAACAGTTAACACTGGAATGATCTCCTCAGGGTAGTGCTAGTAGTTTTTCAAGAAAAGAATAGTTACTTCACCTGGAGCAAATTTCACTCGGCCTTTCTGTAAAACCTGCTGTATTTGTTGCACAGCAATATTCTGTGAATTTCCTAATGCTTGTCTGTTCATTACAGGCATTGTGACCTATACATGCAGTGGAAAAGGGAGAGGAGAGAGGAGTGGAAATCAGTTTATACAGAGTTGTCACTGTCGAGAGTACACAATTCTGACTTAACTTTTTATTTTCCCCACAGGCAAATGCTGAACTAGGTGCAATTTGGTCGGTAGGAAAAAGAATTTGGCAGAGGGACTTTCCAGGAATCTATACAAAAATCAGTGCGCATCAGTGGTCCGAGACGATTCAACCCATCATGGAAGCGCTTAGAGGTACAAACTGAACTCCTGTAGCTAGCATGGAATTACATGCAGCCTTAAATTATTTCTGTGTGCTCATACACAAAGAGCCAAGTAGACAAATGACTACTTTTTATTGTGGGGAAAAAAAGTGTGGTCAGGAAGATTTGTAGGTTTAACTTCAAGGAATTAAGTTTTCAGGTGTAAATAAAAAGCTCATTGCAAAAACTTGTAGAAACAAACCAAAATGTTTTTATTAATGAGGATTTGTGTGTGTTTGGAATTCCAGCATGAAAGAATGTACTTATACCGTGTATTTGTTTCTGCAGAGTGAGACACACCATTGGTTTTATCAGGCTTTTAACCAGTAATCTAGGGAACTTGGCTTGGTATTCCAGAGTCTTGTAATACTTATGAAAGGATTTGTCTTTTAAATGTTACTTTAGACAAATATTTTAGACTGTGCAACAGTAACAGGCAAACTCCGACTACTAGAGGGCAGTACAGACTGCTAAAAAGCTTTCTGAGGTATTTTGCGATGACATTCTCTGTAGCTTTAGAAACAGTTGTTTTGCGGGTGCCTTGGTATCAAAGCAGATGTTGTTAACAAAATATGAATATTTTGACTAATTGCTTTTTTTCGGTTTTTTGACACACAACTTTATTGCTAATGGAGAATGTTATTGGAAGCAGAGTTTCCTAAACTGTTCTACGTGCTGGTGGTAGTACCCAGGTTGCCACAAACTGTGTTTGGAAGACAAACGAGGTCTCTAAGATGTTCTGTCCTGGCTTAGAGTTGTTGCTGACAGTGAAGTGTGGGAAGGGAGGGGGAACTTCCAAGCGCTAGTTTTAAGGCCAGTAGTGATTATTCTGAACGTGTTTGAATTGGAAAAAAATATCTCGGATTTCCTGGTTGCAGCAATTAATCTACTGTCTGTTTACACCCTTTATTTCCTCTTAGATGCAACTAGGAGACGAGCCTTTGCACTGGTTTCTCAGGCATATACCTCAATAGTTGCAGATGATTTTGCAGCCTTTGTCGGGCTTCCTGTAGAAGAAGCTGTGAAAGGTACTTTGCATTTATTCTCTGAGTAGCTTTTCTACAGATGAGGTTAGAAGGCTGTGACTGATGGTAAATAGAAACATGTACAGATTCTGAGTCTGTGATAAAGAGAAGTGACAAGGCACCGTAGAGAGATAAATGTTTTGATTCTGGATAAATGTTTGATTTTATTATTTGCCACTAGTTGACTTATCCTCCCCTTCTATATGTTGAAGTCTTAAAGCAATTCAGCGATGAGGGAAGACTGAAGGTGGTGGGTTAACCTAGATTTGTGTGATGTTATCACTTTCATGAGCTTTTTTGTCAAACTAAATGCTTACAAGAAACATGCCTTAGAGGTGTGGTGTCTAGGTAGTTCTCGGAGATGCTTTTCTGCTGGTTTTAATATGCATCTTTGTTCTGCATTTCTAGCAATCGTATATTTGTTCTCACAAATGTCAAAATGCCTTTTCCAGCTGTACTAGAACAGGGCTGGCAAGCAGACTTCGCAACTCGTATGGTAATGCCTAAAAAGCCAGGTAGGTGGAGCTGTTATTTCACTAGACATTGAGGTTAACATTTTCTAGTAATTAGGTGCTAGATTTTAATTAAAATTTTGCATGGTATTTTTTTTTTAGGAGGGGGGAGTTAAGCTTCTCTGAAACATGGAATGTTTATAAAATGTTGGAAGTACAAATTAGTGGGTTAAATTTGGAGTTACGATTAGTTTGGATTAAACTGCTTCCACAAATTAACTTTTTAAACAAAAGCAGACAAGAGTATGCTGTGGTTTCTCCTGTTCCTCCTCTGGCCTTAGCTCAGTGGAACATAAGTTGGATGACCTCAAATGACATGTCTTAATCTAATAAAGATGAGTAAAAATATACCATTATAAACGTGAGATTTTTTCCTTTTTTTGGGAGAAGCAGAACTTCTGTGAGCATAAATCTAGTGGATCTTTGTTCTGAGGAGCTCAAGCTGTTGTAACTTCCTTTTAAAAGGCGAATCCGTTCTACCGAATCTTTTCTTCAGTGTCGTGATGTTCGCAGTGTATCTGTTCCTGCAAAGCTTAGCCTACCAAAAGACCTGGTTTTATGACTGGCTGAGACAAAAATAAATGTTAAGCTATGAAGGCAGAGATGAAATGACTACTCTTAAACTGCATGGTGCAGCTCTGGAAGGAGCCGGATCATCATATATCTAAAAGGGCAACATGTCTTGGGCTAAGAAAAAAGTCTATTTTTGTAGGCGCAGAATTTTCAGATGTTAAGAGCCCAGATCGTTATAATAAACATGTGCCAGGCAAGGTGTTGAAATTTATCCTTCGGGGAATGTAACAAGCCAGAGTCTTGAACTTTTACGTGTGATCTTTTTTTTCGTGAACTGGTTGCAAAATATTCAGCTCTTAAAAGCAGTGAGGGTTAGTTACATGTGGTTCTCTTCCAAAAGTGCGGGAGAGCTGCTTTTGAGACAAATGAAAGGGGCTGGACCTTGTCTTTTGTTTTGAAGCTGCATGTCTAACTAGCTAGGCCACGGCTATCATGCTTTTTAGCTATGGAGTAAACATGGTAAATGAATAAGCTTTGTTTTAACTACCTTTTCACCAGTTTTGGCTTGATGTGTAGAACTGTTTAAAATTGTTCCACTGGGCTGACTTCTGTTGTGTTTTTCTTCAGGTGTACTGGAAGCTTCCTTTAACAGATTTATTCCTTCATCAGGTACTTCCTGTTTATATGTAATTTATTAACACTTGTATATTTCTAAAGCTTGTACGATTAATTTAAACCTAATTCTACCAGCACCACAAAGCAAGGGATTGGGTCCAGGGCAAATGAATATTGTCACTTTTCTCTCAAAAAAACCCAGTCCTAACCCCAATCCAGTGCTACATAAACATGTTTCTCCCTCTTCTTCCTCTGACATTTTAAGGAGTCCCTGAGATACCCACTTCCAAAACTGAAGTTGGGAGCAGATTCCGAAGCAAGTATAGGCAGTCCCTGTAAAACCAAAATGTTTTTTTTGAAAACTTCTGACTTACAGGCAATTTTTTCACAAAGCAACACTTGAGTGGGTTTTGTTGCTTTTGTCTGATGTGGGACTTGTGCTGTTATCCCTTTAGAAGAAGGTGATCTTCTGGCTTTCCTCAGAGCTCAGCTGTAGATTGAGCTGTGCTGTGTTATGTCATGCTGAATCTTTAGAACATAGAACAACCAGGTTGGAAGAGATGCATAGGATCATCAAGTCCAACAGTTCCTATCAAACACTAAACCATGTCCCTCAGCACCTCATCCACCCATCCCTTAAACACCTCCAGGAAAGGTGAATCAACCACCTCCCTGGGCAGCCTGTTCCAATGCCCAGTGACCCTTTCTGTGAAAAACGTTTTCCTAATGTCTAGCCTAAACCTCCCCTGGCAGAGCATGAGGCCATTCCCTTTTGTCCTGTCCCCTGTCACTTGGGAGAAGAGCCCAGCTCCCTCCCCTCCACAACCTCCTTTCAGGTAGTTATAGAGAGCAATGAGGTCTCCTCTCAGCCTCCTCTTCTCCAGGCTAAACACCACCAGCTCCCTCAGCCATTCCTCATAAGGCCTGTTCTCCAGCCCCTTCACCAGCTTTAATCACTCTTTTTTCTACAAGGCAGTGACAGTGCACATGGTTAGGTGGTTTGCTGTGTCTGACACTTAGAGGTTTAATTCCAAGCCAATTTCATTTTGATAGGAATGGTTGGACTCGATGATCCGGTGGGTCTCTTCCAACCTAGTCATTCTGTGATTCTATGATTCAAGAACAGGGTTCTTCCTTTTTGAAAACATTCTTTTGATTACCAGCCACCTCTGTCAAATACTTTAGTGCTAAGCACAATGTCTACTTTAACTGTATCTTGAATGTCTGTCAACTCTTCAGGGAGAATAAATGCCTGTTCTCCTGCTGTCTTTCACTTCGATTTTTGGACTACTACTACTACTACTGCTGGAGAAGAGGAGGCTGAGGGGAGACCTTATTGCTCTCTTCAACTACCTGAAAGGAGGTTGTGGAGAGGAGGGAGCTGGCTTCTCCTCCCAAGTGACAGGGGACAGGACAAGAGGGAATGGCCTCAAGCTCCGCCAGGGGAGATTTAGGCTGGACATTAGGCGGAAGTTTTTCACAGAAAGGGTGATTGGGCAGTGTCAGAGGCTGCCCAGGGAGGTGATTGACTCACCTTCCCTGGAGGTGTTTAAGGTGTGGGTGGACGAGGTGCTGAGGGATATGGTTTAGTGTTTGATAGGAACGGTTGGACTCGATGATCCTGTGGGTCTCTTCCAACCTGGTTATTCTATGTGCTAAAGAATCAGCATAACATAACACAGCACAGCTCAATCTGTAGCTGAACACTGAGGTAAGCCAGAAGATCACCTTCTTCTAAAGGATCATCCACCTTCCCTGGAGGTGTTTAAGGTGTGGGTGGATGAGGTGCTGAGTGACATGGTTTAGAGATTGGTAGGAATGGTTGGACTCGATGATCCGGTAGGTCTCTTCCAACCTGGTGGTTCTTTGATTCTATGATACTTAAAGTTGCAGTTAACAGAAAAGTAATTCCAGCTAAAGCGGCATAGGTAGAGATACTGTGACGATTATGTCCCTCTAGCAGGCTGATACATTTGACTTTCTTTTCCTTACTGTTGTGATGAATGGTATTGCGGATGGATTTGCTTTCTTAATTTCATTAATGGCCCTTTTGTTTTGTCTTTGTAGAACCTGCTCCGGTTCCACCAATTCCAAATGAGCAACAGTTGGCCAGACTGACTGACTATGTGGCTTTCCTTGAGAACTGATTACCCTGCTCCTGCATTCAGAACAACTTGGGAATCCTGTGTACTGACAGTTTTAGAAATCTAAGATTAATTTTATTTCGTGTCTGTTAAACATTGCGACATCCCCTACTCAAATGTGTGAAGTATACAGTGTATGTTATCCCAATTCATGTTTTGCCAAAGCCAAGTTCGCAATCGAAACAATCCTTTAAATCCTGTTATATTTATTCCGTAGCTACATAGCAGTATTACATAATAAGGGTTTTTAATTGACACGTAGCTAAGAGAGGCAGAACTCGTTTCAGGTATATTGGAAATGGAGAAGGAAAAAAGAACAGTGAAACAGGTTAAGAATTTATGCTAATAGGCTGTGTGCTTCTGTGGGGAGTACTGTAGTGCTTATCAGAGATAAATTGCATGTTGAACTAAAGCACAGAGGCGAAGGCTACCCCATCCGTATCTGCAGAGAGAAAATACTTTGATAAAACAGTGACAGAAAAAACAGAGAGCGTTTTACAGCAACTCTTTTGCAAGTGTATTTGTGGCGTATTTATAACTGATCTTTTGTCTTTCTGGATTGGTAAATCTTTCTATTTTGATGTGAGAATTTTCACATCAGGCATATTTTTACTGTAGAATAATTCGAGCTGTTTGAGAAAGGCAAATCTTCACTTTGAGGAAGAATTTTTACTTCTGGAAAGTTTTATTTGAGTGACGTAGGACATACATTTTGCTGGGTAACCATTTACCTTTTTGAGGCTTGTCATGTCTTGGTTCTTTTCAGTACACTGGGCCAGGATCTATGAGAAATGACAACTCTTACCTGTCTTTAAGCTTTCTGGATTACTTCTGCAATTATTGGAGAGGAGTTTAAAAATTAGAGTAGGTATCCCTGAGTAAAGACCAACTAGATGATGTTTTACACTGCAATGTCAGTTTGAGGAATACATTTTCTATATCGGAGCACTGCTATGCTAATCTTAAGAGTTGAGAGTGGATTTTAGAAGCATAAAGATGACTTATATTCCCAGGCTTCTTATTCTTCTTATGCTGGTATAAAGGCTATGGGAAAACAGTGGTGCTTCTCTCCCCTTTTCAATATCTTATTCAGTGGTTTCATCCAAGATGGCAAGTGTGCCGTACCTTGTGATTGTTTTTTCCAGTGTGCACTACCTACTGTACATTCTCTTGTTGGGGGTGTGTTAGCAGGGAGGGATTATGAACTGTGCACTGCTGCTTTGAGAGCTCCCTTTACGTGTAAACACTTATTCAAAATGGTTATTTATTTGAAACCCACCTAAGCCTTGGATTTCTAAATTTATCTTCAGTGATATTAAAGAACATGTTTACACTGACCTTGCGTACTTGTTTTTTTAATTTTCTTTAGGGTGCGGTTCTGGTTTGGTAAGTTTTTGGTAAGTTTTGCTGGTCTAATTTGGATAGGGCTAATTAAAGAGCGGTGCAATACGCTATGCCCAGACACATAGTTTGAAGATCTTTGTGCACAGGAATTGTATGGTTTATATAAAAAAAAAAAACCAGTGCCCTTCAGATGCCTTTTGAAGTATTCAAAGATGTAAAGAACTTGAGGAACTAAGTGAAAATTTGATAGGAATGGTTGGACTCGATGATCCAGTGGGTCTCTTCCAACCTGGCGATTCGATGATTCTGTGATTCGATGATTCTGTGATTCGATGATTCTGTGATTCGATGATTCTGTGATGCGATTTCCCCTTCTGTGTATGTGTTGTGCAGCTCTACAGTTTGTAGCAGACAAGGACAAGCCTGCTTGTAGCAATGAAAGTTAAATGTGTGAAAGATTACTAAGGACTTGCACTTAATGAACTGTAATAGGAGAGGAGCAGTGTGGTCACTGGTGGTCTGTGTCTGTCTCAAATCTAGTGTCAAATCTATGTCAAATATAGCAAGTTTGACTCTTCCCTGGCCAGTTCTAACAAATTCATAATTGTGAAATCTTTGGTCTGCTGTAAAATTAGTGCATGGATAACATTTGGGCTGTAGAAGATTAGGTGAGATATCAGTATTGTGAGATACTTCTGGCCTTTGTTATCAGGCTTGCTTTTCACTTCTTGAATAACTTCATCATCTTGGCCTTGTTGCCTTGCTAACCTAAAGACATTTATCAGCGTTGAACATAACAGCAATTTGTGATAATCTCCTCTGCTATAAAAACTGACTACCTGCTGCTTACCCTTAGCCAGTCCTTTTCCCCTTAGGCTTAAAGCAGGAACAGGCTGAGTTTAAGACTTGGTAAAGGAGTTAAAAGTATTGAATGTTGGAGAAGTAAGGATATTACTGGCAAATGGAATGCTGCCCTTTGAGTCTGGGAAAGGCAAATGAGACGAGTTGCTTTATTGATGTTAATTTGAACAAACACTGAAATAGGTCTTCATTTACTACCACTGTTACAGCTTCATATCAATGCCTTTGAAGGGTGTTGTTAGTAACTGTTATGAGACCTTTAATGGGTTTGTTGGCATGTATCAAGCTAATAAAGTCAAATTTTTTACTTTTCCAACATGTTCTTAAAATTAGTGAATGATTTTACCCTGCAGCAGGCTGTCAGCTGGTTCACAGTCCCTATAAATCAGAGATTTATATTCAGTAGCAAGTTAGTTGTAGTTCTTTGTGGAATTTGTGTAAAGCATCGTAGTGATTGATTTGGTTCCTGAACTGCACTGTGCCATAGATCCTCCAAATGGGCGTGAGGGCTCTCTCCCAAGTGCTATGAAATGATGTGCTTCTGTTTACAACAATATTGGATCAGAAAATTTGGAGTTAGAGCAGCTCACTAATGAAACTCTCAATTGCATTTAATCACTGATGACTAATGCAGCTTTTCCATATCAGTGGAAAGTCACTAGGTAGAGAGAGAGAGAGAGAGAGAGATAGATGCTATTGTATGGCGGTTTGTCTAATTAGATAAAGACGACTTAATCTGTCTCTGAAACGTGTAAGGAAATCTGTCCTTGGAGCTGTCATTAACCTAGCAATCAGAGATGTAAGATGAGCCTGATAGAAAGGGAAGGTGAGTTCAATTCTCTTGACGGCAGTGAGTAATCTCAGCTATTTTTAGGTTTGCTCTACCTCATGATGGTTTTGAGTTAAGTGTTCTTTGGTGCTATAGAGAAGTGTAAACAGCTCGGTGACCCACGGCATTACAAAAGACAAAATCAGATGTATTTGTAGAAAAGTTTCTCTTGGCTTGGGCTTATCTTGTGCTAAAACATCGCAGACTCAAAGGGGCCAATAACAAAAACTGAGTGGAAATGTTAGTCTATTTGTTAGATGTGAATCCGTGTTAAAGGATTTCAGTTTACACTTCCAGTGCTTTGGCAAGCCTGTCGTAGCTTTGTCCTTCCCTGTCCAGAGCTCTGTCTTGGTTGTGTAAACTCTTTCCTAAAGTGAGATCCTTCAGCATTTGAATGCTTACCTGATCTACTTTAATCCTGGGCTTTCAGCTAGGCAAAGAGGAAGTATTTATGTGGTCCTGTTTGCTATTTTTAATTGAAGCAACTGGTGTAAGATTTGGAGTTCTTCCAAATGCTTTTCCGTCTCCAGTGCTGGAACTGTGCTGGAGTGGGAGGACCTTTGGGTTAAGAAATCATTAAGAATTCATTTGGGAGCAGAGGTTGATGAAGGACTTGAGAAAAAAGAATCCATTTCAGTTTCTTATTTTCCATTTTCATCTGCATCTCACATGTAAATGAACACAATTTCTTTGGATTTTATTAGCCTCTCCTTCAAGCTCCACCAAGGGAGATTTAGGCTAGAGATTAGGAGAACGTTTTTCACGGAAAGGGTCGATGGGCATTGGAACAGGCTGCCCAGGGAGGTGGTTGATTCACCTTCCCTGGAGGTGTTTAAGGGACGGGTAGATGAGGTGCTGAGGGACATGGTTTAGTGTTTGATAGGAATGGTTGGACTCGATGATCCGATTGGTCTCTTCCAACCTGGTGATTCTATGATTCTATAAGTTGCGGACAAAGAGCTGTAAAATGACAGAGGAGATAAAACCACTGCCTTCTAAGTACAAAATGAAAATGCCACAAATTTCTGGCTTGGACAGAGTGCAGGGAAGTATGTCTGAGGCTCATGAAGTCTTGAAGGCAGTGAATAAACTGAACGCAAAGCTTATTTGCTAATTCCCACAGCTCTAGAGGTGATGGACACTTGGACACCTCTGGATGCTGGGGGAGTCTTGAGGAAAGAAAGGGGTTTTTGGAAGAACCATATCTGAATATCATCTCCAGATACTGTCATGCTGGGCAGGCTATTGAGCTCCATTAACCTTTGTTCTGACCCAATGTAGTATTTCATATGCTCCTAACACTGAATCCTTTTCTCACAGGTCATATGTAGATGAGGTCCTGAGGGACATGGTTTCGTGTTTGATAGGAATGGTTGGACTCGATGATCCGACGGGTCTCTTCCAACCTGGTTGTTCTATGATTCTATGATATGTTCATTTTCTCATCTTTTACTGTCCTCCAGTTGTTGTTTGAGACTTTGCTTGGATGACACAAGTAAGGACCTGCAAATTATTCAGCGTAGTTATGAAAGAACTGGTGTTAAATAGGACTTGTGAGTTTCTAATGTCCTTGGGGATATTGTATATAACAAAGTGTGCAGTTATATTGCCAGATCTGAGAACTTCCTTTGTTTTCTAAGCAGATTGGGGATTATTTTCTAATTTCTAGGCTAAAGAACATCATCTAGTTCTTGTCCAAGCAATCAGCGGATGAAAAGCTCAGTTCAGAACGTTCAGACCTAAAGGATGTGAGTGCTCCTTGATTTCTGTGGCACATCTTAGCTCAGCATTTTGTTTGCCTCCCACGGCCCTCACATGCTCATGGCCCTTTAACATCTGGTGAGTAAAGCTCAGGATTAATAAGTGCTCCCGTGAGGCCTTGAAGAGCAAATTCTGCTTTCATTACTTGATTACAAGAAAAAATGCCTAATTATGAGGGAAGATCCTAACTCTATTAACGGTTTGTATCCACGCTGATGGTTTTGCCCTGGTGTGAATATCCAGCCCAGACTCATTACTGCAGATTACTTTTTGTAACTTCAAGTACAGTCAGTGTGAGAACCTTTTGTGTGCTCCTTGGGATATTTGGAGAGAAAAATCTGGGTCAAAGGGAATTGCTCGGATACCATCCAAAAGTTTGGAGTGGTTCTTAAGTCTTAGCATTGGGGGAAACTTCTCCGTGACCACAGGAAAGTATTTAACCTTTTAACACGCAACGTTTTAGGCTGTTTGTCAGGGCTACCAGTTCTTCTTCCTCTTGCTTTACCCCACTTCTCTTTTTTACCATATGTCTCCTGGAAATGGGGCTTCTTACATCTAACATGATGTGGTTGACTCCTGGGCTGCTTAGATTCCAATTAACATTTTCTAAAAAGCGAGGAAGCACGTGGGAGTGGAACAGGGAGTGGGAAGGATTGTCTGATGTGCCAAAACATTTTTATATTTTTTTCCCCTGCTGCTCAGTGACTCATCCAAACCATGTGTTGCGTGTCCAGTTGTTCCTTGATTTTGCAATAGCTGATTTCCATGGGACAGCCTTCTAAAATGCTAATCATCTGGTTATCTAGACTAATTTTTTTTTTAATGCTGTTTGATTGCCTGTCCACATCTCTGCTGGTTTAAGGATTTAGCAGAGCACAGCTGAGCTGTTAATTGATTTTAATTGATTAGTTCTGGGCCACAAGAAGGATGTTGAGGGGATTGTTTATCCTGGAGAAAAGGAGGCTGAGAGGAGACCTCATTGCTCTCTACAACTACCTGAAAGGTCGTAGAGGAGGAGGGAGCTTGGCTCTTCTCCCAAGTGCCAGGGGACAGGACAAGAGGGAATGGCCTCAAGCTCTGCCAGGGGAGATTTAGGCTGGAGATTAGGAGGAAGTTTTTCACACAAAGGGTCAGAGGGCATTGGAATAGGCTGCCCAGGGAGGTGGTTGATTCCCGTTCCCTGGAGGTATTTAAGGTACAGGTGGATGAGGTCTTGAGGGACTTGGTTTAGTGTTTGATAGGAATGGTTGGACTAGAAGATCTGATGGGTCCCTTCCAACCTGGTTGTTCTATGATTCTGTGATTCTATGATTTTGATGAGATTTCTTTGGATGCTGGAGGTGAGCACACCTTTGGGAACAGAGAAAGAGAAGAGATCTACTTTTTTTAGTGTACAAAGGCCACCTTGGAGTTTGCAGTAGGAGTGGCCTGAGGGCTGGGTGGATGATGCATGGTTTAGAAGCTAAACTACTCAACTAGTTGATGGTCTGAAGTTGCCTGAAGCAGGATTCACTGAAGATGTGATGATGGCACTTTCACAACTTGTTTCTCTTTCAACAAGAACAGAATTTTTCTTACTGCCTTCAGGCAGGTGCCAGACAAGCTGCTAAGACCCTAAGTAATGGGCATGAGTGGAAGTTTAACACCTCCGATGTAGAGAATAAATTTTGGAGGGTTATGAAGGTGGATAAGCCTGTTGGCAAAAGGTTTTGGCCTGTGTTCCAGTTCAGATCATAGAATCATAGAACAAACAGGTTGGAAGAGACCCACCAGATCATCAAGTCCAACCATTCCTATCAGACACTAAACCATGTCCCTCAGTACCTCATCTACCGGTGCCTTAAACACCTCCAGGGAAGGTAAATCAACCACATCCCTGGGCAGCCTATTCCAATATTCAATGACCCTTTCTGTGAAAAACTTCCTTCTCCAGATGCTGTAATTTTCCCCAAAGCTTAATCAGCGTTTGACCACCTTAAGACACAGGTATCATCATTGTAGTGTGTCATAACTAGGACTGTGGCCCTAACTTGGAGTTTAAAAGACACTAAATCAGCCAAACACCAGGGAAGAAGTGGATGACAGTAAAGACAGCTTGATACTATGAGCAACTGAGCAGTTTGTAGGAAGTCTCTGTCCTGGGGAGGGAGGTTTGCTTTACTGATCTCTGGAAAATGAGAAGCCTAGCCTGAAATTTGATTCAGTTGAAGGTAGCACCTGCAGTTTTGCACAGCTTTGGTTGTGGAGTGCAGAAAGAACATAGAACAACCAGGTTGGAAGAGACCCATCGGATCAAGTCCAACCATTCCTATCAAACACTAAACCATGTCCCTCAGCTTTAACCTAGAAATTAGAAAATAATCCCCACTCTGCTTAGAAAACAAAGGAAGTCCTAAGATCTGGCAATATAACTGCACACTTTATTATATACAATATCCCCAAGGACATTAGAAACTCACAATTCCTATTTAACACCAGTTCTTTCATAACTACGCTGAAAAATTTGCAGGTCCTTACTCGTGTCATCCAAGCAAAGTCTCAAACAACAACTGGAGGACAGTAAAAGATGAGAAAATGAACATATGACCTGTGAGAAAAGGATTCAAAGTTAGGAGCATATGAAATACTACACTGGGTCAGAACAAAAGTTAATGGAGCCCAATAGCCTGCCCAGCATGGCAGTTCCTAGAAATGATATTCAGGTATGGTTCTTCCAAATAACCTGTCAACCAGCACCCCCAGGTCCCTCTCCTCCTGGCAGTTTTCCAGCCAGACTTCTCCCAGTCTGTAGATCTGCATAGGGTTGTTGTGCCCCAAGTGCAGGACCCGGCATTTGACCGTGTGATGCAAACCATGGCTCGTGAGGTTTATTGCTGCTCATTTCCTTTTCAAAGCGGTAAGAGCAGAAGAGGGGGCAGAAAGGAGAGATGGAACGAAGCGTAGTTGGTGAGCTGCGGATGGTCATGGTGGGACATCATGACTGTTAGATATTCCACTATATTTTCTGCAAGGGAGGCTATCAAGTAAAAGAAAAGGAGCTAGGGCAACAGTACTGTTTCGGTTGGAGGGTGCCTGGTAACATAAGAGAAGAGCAACGAGGCTGGTGAGGGGTCTGGAGAACAGACCTTATGAGGAGCGGCTGAGAGAGCTGGGGGTGTTTAGCCTGGAGAAGAGGAGGCTGAGAGGAGACCTCATTGCTCTCTACAACTACCTGAAAGGAGGTTGTAGAGAGGAGGGAGCTGGGCTCTTCTCCCAAGTCCCAGGGGACAGGACAAGAGGGAATGGCCTCAAGCTCCTCCAGGGGAGATTTAGGCTGGAGATTAGGAGGAAGTTTTTCACAGAAAGGGTCATTGGGCATTGGAATAGGCTGCCCAGGGAGGTAGTTGATTCACCTTCCCTGGATATGTTTAAGGCACAGGTAGACAAGGTCCTGAGGGACATGGTTTAGTTTTTGATAGGAATGGTTGGACTCGATGATCCAGTGGGTCTCTTCCAACCTGGTAGTTCTATGATTCAATAAAGATGTGAGATATCTGCAGTCTAAGTAAGTTTGGTCTAATTAGTTGATGCATGACTAAGCTGGCTTTTAGAACAAACCCCAAAACTTAGGGTTTTTTGAGTATTTGCCTGAGGATGAGATCAGTGAATATTTGTTTGGCTTAGCCTAGTAGCCAAGGAAACAACCAGACCTAATAGATGGGAGCAAGGTAGAGATCACACGTGGTTTATGGGCCTTTTTTTTTTTCGCTTGAGTCTCTGAAGTTCACTCACTACTGATTCCCACCTTCTTGCTAAGGATCAAAACTGGGGTTTGATTGTTGTAGTCAGCACTTTTACAGTCAAGGCATTGAGTTTTTTAACCATGAAATCTAATGCTTATTTCTGCTTGACATGCAAACATATAGGGGCAGGTTCTGCAGTGGTTCTGTCACACAAGCTGTGGATTTTGTGTGAACTAGGAGGATTTCTGTCAACCAAAATCTCTTTTGCTTAATATCTGTGAAGACATAGTGTCAGGGAGAATCGTTCACTCTTTTCAGACTCTCTGTTCCCTGACAGAATGTGCTGGGCGATCATAACGAGTATGTAAGCACCACAGCAGATATTTTTCTAAGCTTCTTAGTTCCTGGATGTGCAGACACGGATGGAAAGGATGTGCAGAAAAGGCCCAGGCGGGAGCTGCAAGCTGACAGGACATTTTCTGGAGCAGTCCTGGTGTATAAGAGCCAAGACAGCAAGATTTGAGTCAGAAAACGAAATTTCATGGTGGTAAGACCTTCATTGTTTCCATCTGGATGCTGCTAAAAGAGAAAAGTCGTGGTACAGTTGGTGAACCTGAAAAGGAAAAACATTGCAAGAGAGTCTGTGTGCTCATGGACAGAGAGGGAGTGAATTTTTTTCTATTGTCTTGTTCAAAATTCTGCCTCTTCTCACAAAGAGACCTTTTTTGGAGTAGTTGCATCCAGCTCAGTGGACAGCAGGTACCCAGATATTTGTTTAGGCAAGAAGTCAGTTCTGAGCCCTCAGATGGATGATGGAGAGTTTACCACAAGGACTTGGCTTACGTGAGAAGTCTTAAGGGCAGCCAGATCTTCGAGTTCCCATCCATCCTGCAGCCTGTGTGTTTGTACCACAAGAAGAGATGTTGATGTGGAAGCAAACCACCCCTGGGCCAAAGAAACAGGGAGAGATCTGGTCTCGAGGTGCAAGCCTGTTGTTAAGTAGAAAAAGGCTGAACAGCAAATCAGTGGATTATAGTGTGGTTCTGGGAATGCAGTTAGTTTCTAGAAACAAGACGTAACTTGGATACATTCAGAGCAACCTAGTTCTGTGTAGAGATTTTTCTCCTCTGTGCTAGCATCGGGGAATGTAATTTGCTCAGATTCTCCCACTTCCTGTGCAGTTAGGTCTTGTGAGAATTTCTTATCTGCCTCTTCTCCCAAGTGATGGGGACAGGACAAGAGGGAATGGCCTCAAGCTCCACCAGGGGAGATTTAGGCTGGACATTAGGAGGAAGTTTTTCACACAGAGGGTCATTGGGCATTGGAACAGGCTGCCCAGGGAGGTGGTTGATTCCCCTTCCCTGGAGGTGTTAAAGGGACAGGTGGATGAGGTGCTGAGGGACATGGTTTAGTGTTTGATAGGAATGGTTGGACTCGATGATCCGATGGGTCTCTTCCAACCTGGTTGTTCTATGATTCTATGACTGTGAGATTCAGATCGCTGGGGTTAATCTGTAAACTCTCTGGATGCCTTCGGAGAGCAGCTTCATGTGCTGGCCTTACTCATAGGATGTTGAACACTTGTTTTTCGTGAGAAATTGGAAGCCCAAAGGTCATCAAGATCTACATGCTCGCATGGATTTTACTGCCATTCTGGGAGATCCCTTAATACTTACTTGGGGATTTTGTTGTCACTGTGCTGATGGGAAACCTCTGATTATTTGCTCCGATTTTTAAACTCATAAACTTATGGTATTATATTAGCTGTGGGACTCAGGAGTTCTTACATCCTTCTCTGTCTTTGGGTGTTTCCTCCCCCCTGCCCTTGTTTTTTTTTTTGGTCACATCCTTCTTAGTCCTAACGACCCCCTCATTTCATGGAGAGGCCAGGTGATTTTGTCAGATTCTTGTCTTTCCCTGCAATATGCCGCGTGCTTTCCCCTGGAGGTACTTAAACAACATGTAGATATGGTGCTTACGGACATGGTTTAGTGGTGGAGTTGGCAGTGTTAGGTTTACAGTTGGATGTGATGATCTTAAAGGTCTTTTCCAACCTGAATGATTCTATAATTATAAGTCTTCCAGTTTTACTGAAGTGAAGATCACTCAAGATAATGCAAGTGCTGAGTAGATGTTTGAGAGTTTTGAAACCCTTTTTTTGTGAATAAGTGCATCACAGAAAGCGTTAGGGATTTAATTCCCAGACACTCTGCAAAATACATGTGTTCATTTCTTCTGTACAATTAGCTGAAGCTGGAAGCACTCGGCAGTGATAGCAAAAAGCCAGTAGGATAGTTCAGCTGAGCTAACGTCTGGGAAAGGAATGGAAGTCTTTTTCTTTGCTCTCTTAGATCCATGTTTGTTTTAAATATTTTTGGCCTCAGCAAAAGACTGAAAAAGAACAATGTGTTTCTTTAGTTCCTTAGATTGTTTTGCCTTGGGGGCAAAAGGTCTCTCTTTAAAAATCATTTCCCGTTCAGTTTATCTCTTAAATCTCATTTCATCCAGTTCCCACTGTAGTCAGTGGAAGTCTTCTGACTTGAGTGCAAGATGATTTGGGTCAAGATATGTGACCGGAGGAGGTTAGTAGAACTGACTAATTAACGCTTCAGAAGAAGGACCCTGTGGGCTCTGCTGAGGTAAGAAGTAAAATGTTTTTATAATTCCGTCTGCTGCAAAGATGAGCAGCAGTATTGACTCTGAAACTCTAAGTTTCACCATTGCCATTTTCTCCTCATTAAAATGACAGACGATCAGATTCTCAGTACCTGGTTAAGTCCACTGGGAAATTAATAATTTCCCTGTTTTTTCCACAGAAGTGTATAAATTCATAGAATCATAGAACAACCAGGTTGGAAGGGACCCACCGGATAATCAAGTCCAACCATTCCTATCAAACACTAAACCATGTCCCTCAGGACATCATCTACCTGTGCCTTAAACACCTCCAGGGAAGGTGACTCAACCACCTCCCTGAGCAGCCTATTCCAATGCCCAATGACCCTTTCCGTGAAAAACTTCCTCCTAATCTCCAGCCTAAATTTCCCCTGGTGGAGCTTGAGGCCATTCCCTCTTGTCCTGTCCCCTGTCACTTGGGAGAAGAGCCCAGCTCCCTCTTCTCTACAACCTCCTTTCAGGTACTTGTAGAGAGCAATGAGGTCTCCCCTCAGCCTCCTCTTCTCCACGATAAAGAACCCCAGCTCTCTCAACCGCTCCTCATAGGACCTGTTCTCCAGCATTGTTACCACAATGCTCTTTTTTGCTTTCTTCTAAGAAGCAACTACTTTTCTTTCTTTAGGAGATTAAACATTTTGAGACCAGGTGAATGATCCTACTGTGAGAAAGTGCCCAAGAGGTGAAAAGCCAGGAAGAACGTGGGACTCTGGTGAAGCTGAGAAGTCCTTTTCCTTTTAGAGAGAATCATAGAATCGTTAGATTGGAAAATACTTTAGGGATTATCAACTCCAAGTGTACCTGTCTACTACTAAACCACATCCCTGAGCACCTCATCCACCCACCTTTTAAACACCTCTGGGGATGGTGACTTAACCACCTCTCTGGGCAGCCTCTGCCAGTGCTCGAGAACCCTTTCTGTGAAGAAGTTTTTCCTACTGTCCAATCTAAACTTGCCCTGATGCAGCTTGATGCCATTCACCCTTGTCCTGTCCCCTGTCACTTGGGAGAAGAGCCCAACACTCACCTCTCTGCAAGGTCCTTTCAGGTAGTTGTAGAGAGCAATAAGATCTCACCTTAGCCTCCTCTTCTCAAGGCTAAATAACCCCAGTTCTCTCAGCCACTCCTCCTATCACTTGTTCTCCAGCCCCTTCACCATTTTCATCACTCTTCCCTGGACTCGCTCCAGGAACTCAATATCTTTCTTATAGTGAGGGACCCAATTCTTAGTGTAACCCTTTTCACAGAAAGGGTCATTGGGCATTGGAATAGGCTGCCCAGGGAGGTGGTTGATTCACCTTCCCTGGAGGTGTTTAAGGGACAGGTAGATGAGGTCCTGAGGGACATGGTTTAGTGTTTGATAGGAATGGTTGGACTTAATGATCACCTGGTGATTCTATGATTCTATTTCTGGTGAATTCTTTTAAAGGCTAGTTGGTCACAGTTAGGAGCATGCCAGAGAAGGTCTGGAAGACCAGCTAGTCACTTACAACTCTGAATCCACATTTCATAGAATCATAGAATCACCAGGTTGGAAGAGACCCACTGGATCATCTAGTCCGACCACTCCTATCAAATACTAAACTATGCGCCTCAGCTCCTCATCCACCTGTCCCTTAAACACCTCCATCCAGCATCTTTGCATCTAGCAAGGTTTATGTGTCAAAGAGGAAGGGCTGCCTGCAAACCGTGACTCCAGATGTACCCTAGTGTCCTGGAAGGCACCTCAGGTGCAGCATCTGTTCCAGGGGGCTGAGCAGCCCCATCTCCCCAAGTCACCCGAAGTTGCTTTAATTTTACCACTCTGGTAAAGAAAAGGAGGGATGGTGGCACCAGTTCTAGCTCTGCAGATTGTTCAAGAGCAGAAAAATTTGCTTATGTGTATTCTAAGGACTTGAGAAAGTGAGGCAGAGCAGATGGGAAGCCACAAAAGCGAGGGAAAGTACATCAGATTCATTAGTCTTTGTTACCCAGTTTCTTCCAACATCTTTGCAAATATTGACAATGAGTCATTCTGCAGCCTTGTCATTTTTCCTGTGGCTAAGAGTTCCCAGACTTTTAAGAGATGTGTCCCGTTAGAAACATGGATCTTCTCCAGACTCTTGCAGGGATCTAGGCTATTAGAAACAGTTGTCAAGAAACGTAGCTCAAACCTTTTTTTTCTTTTTAAATAAAAAAGCCAAAACACATCAACACAGTGAAGGTAAGGAGCAGTGTCCTGGTTTATGCATGGATATAAACCAAATCCTATTATTCCTAGATAGGAATTGATGACTATATATTTACCTACTTGGATACCCAGCTTCTACACCTTAGAAAAATGATCTAGTATTTACTTATAGAATCATAGAATCACTGGGTTGGAAGAGACCCATCGGATCATCAAGTCCAACCATTCCTATCAAACACTAAACCATGTCCCTCAGGACCTTGTCCACCTGTGCCTTAAATACCTCCAGGGAAGGTGAATCAACCACCTCCCTGGGCAGCCTGTTCCTGTGCCCAATGACCCTTTGTGTGAAAAACTTCCTCCTAATCTCTAGCCTAAATCTCCCCTGGTGGAGCTTGAGGCCATTCCCTCTTGTCCTGTCCCCTGTCACTTTGGAGAAGAGGCCAGCTCCCTCCTCTCTACAACCTCCTTTCAACTCCTTTCAACTTAAGCTATGAAGTTTGTAATAGATGTGCTTTATTGTGTCCCTCTTCATAAGGAGAAAATAGGAATATGGACTTGGCTTCACCGTTTATATTTTGAGACGCAACGAGACAGTAGGAACAATGCAGAGAGAATGCTTTGAGAGCATGTGAGATAAAAGATGGAATCCTCTTCCCACTAAAGACCATGAGGAATCTTCCACTGACTTCAGAAACTACAAGGATTCCTTCCTCAAGTCCAGCGCAACATCTGGAGAACACATTAGGCAACTTGGCAAGAGAACTGTGGTAAGGAACTTTGCAGGCACAGCTTGGAAGCCACTGAGAACAGGAAGAAGGAAGGACATGGATCTGTTGGAACAGGTGGAGAGGAGGCCATGAAGATGATCCAAGGGCTGGGCACCTCTCCTGTGAGGCCAGGCTGAGAGAGCTGGGCTTCTTCAGCCTGGAGAAGAGAAGGCTCCAGGGAGACCTTAGAGCAGCTTCCAGTGCTGAAAGGGGCTCCAGAAAAGCTGGGGAGGGGCTCTTGATCAGGAAGTGCAAGGAGAGCTTAAGGGAGGAATGGTTTGAAGCTGAAAGAAGGGAGATTTAGGTTAGATCTCAAGAAGAAATATTTTCCTGTGAGGTTGGTGAGGCACTGGCACAGGCTGCTGAAAGAAGTGGTGACTGCCCCATCCCTGGAGATGTTCAAGGTCAGGTTGGATGGGGCTTTGATCACCCTGATCCAGTGGGAGGTGTCCCTACCCATGGCAGGGGTTAGTACTGGGTGGGCTTTAAGGTCTTTCCATCCCAAACCATTTTATGATTCTATGAAGCTTGTCCAAAACCTAGAAAACAGCAGAGACAAAGGGGGAAGGAGAAAGATATGGACATGATTAACTTCTTCCTCTAAATTTCATGCTGTTACAGACATCTAGTACAGACCTTAACTTCTGCTAAACGGGTAAATTTCCCAGATTCAGACAGTGAGTATATCAAGAGAGGGAGGCTGGACTCCAGAAATTTTGGCGTATCCAGAGGCTGATCAATTTAACAGTACACCACAAGACCAATTTCTTCTCTGTTGTATCGTATCCAACACAGTGGCAAATCATGTTATCCCTAGTAATAGCCTCGGGCAGCAGTCATTCTGTGGGAGGGGTGACTTAAAATCTCTCCTGACTCCAAGAAAACTCTTCCTACTCAGAGTTACTGAAGGACTCTCCTCATATCTCATGGATGCAGTTGGCAAACCCTGAACGACTGTTAATTTCTTGTCCCTGTAGTATTTGTAATCACAAGGCACAACATTCCTATGCAGAGCTACAGACTTGGAGAAGTCTGTCTAGAAAGCTGTCAGGAGGAGAGAGACATAGGGTGTTGGTCAACAGCCGACTGAACGTGAGCCAGCAGTGTGCCCAGGTGGCCAAGAAGGCCAATGGCATCCTGGCTTGGATCAGGAACGGTGTGACCAGCAGGGCCAGGGAGGTTATTCTCCCTCTGTACTCAGCACCATTCCTATAAAACACTAATCCATGTCCCTCAGCACCTCGTCTACCTGTGCCTTAAACACCTCCAGGAAAGGTGACTCAACCACCTCCCTGGGCAGCCTGTTCCAATGCCCAATGACAATTTCTGTGAAAGAAGCCCCATAGTCTTCCCTCCCTGGTTTATTTTTAATGTCACATGGCACATTTTTTTTGTGCCTAATTGCTCTGGTCTCTACAGAAGGATGCATGCGAGATGATAGGTGAGATGAATTTAACCTAAAGATCCTGGGAAAGTAGCTCAGAATTTAAAAGAAGGTCAGACGGGATGAACTCAAAAAAATCTCTTGGCAAGGTTATTAACTCAGCAAAGGTTTGCATTATGCTTGAGATTTTGTTCCGTTCCCTTGATCTATATTTTTTGTAAACTAACTCATGAGGATCTCCAGTTCTTCAACCCTCCCAGGTGCACATTGCAGAGTGAATAGAAACTCTCAGAGTTTAGTAGCTCAGGAATGCTTTGCTGTGTTTGCAACATGTGAAGAAACAAGAAAGGTAACCTTCTGTTTAGGTTGTACTTTTGTTCAGGTAAGGACAGCAGTCTAGGTTTCAGGGGAGGTTTGGGCTGAACATTAGGAAAACATTTTTCACGGAAAGGGTCAGTGGGCACTGGCAGAGGCTGCCCAGTGAGGGGGTTGATTCACCTCCCCTGGAGGGGTTTAAGGGACGGGTGGATGAGGTGCTGAGGGACATGGTTTAGTGTTTGATAGGAATGGTTGGACTCAATGATCTGATGGGTCTCTTCCAATCTGGTGATTCTATGATTCTAGCTGTAGCCTGCATACTGATTCTGATTACCTGTAGTATCCTTGTGTCTGTGTAGCCCAGCAACGTGCTGGGGAGTGAATCAGCACGGAGAAAAGCTGTCAGAGGTTGCGGTGGACATTTTTGACTCGGTGCAAAACAGAATATCTCTTCAAACTATTTCTGCACTGTGCTGACTCATGTCAGGAGGAGACCTTTCTCTAGTTTCCCCTGACTGCCTCTTGGGCTCATTTGTTTTTCTTACAGTGGTGCTTTATGTGGCGCAGGCTGCACGTAGAGAGGAGCCTTCCTCTGACATATCTCTGCCTCGCAACGCTCCTGGTCCTGGAGACCACGACTGGCACAACTGCTTCCTTGAAGAGGTTAAAGGAACGGCTGCGTTGGATTCATCGCAGGACGGGGCTGGTAGGAAATTGAATGGTGCACAGCGCCAAACCCATGATGTGTGTGCTCTTTCCATCGGGAACACTGAGTCATAAAACGAAATAAAAAGCTGTTACATTTCTGCGTGATGAAAAAAACGGGCCCCAGTCTCGCCTCTCTCATGCACTCACACAATCTCCGTTCAGTGAACGCTCTCCCTGTTATAGGTTATGAAACCTGGCTCCCCTCGGTAGAAATTCAATTTGTTTCAGTTGAAAAGAATGGGGCGTCACCTTGGACGGGCTTTCTCCCTTACCCCCAGTCAGAGCCAAGCACTAGTCTTGTGATTCACTAAGTACGATCCAGGTTTCTTATTTGCTGTTATTTTAATTCAGCTGAGAAGCGCTTGGCAGCCTCTCCGTTCGGTTGTGTTGTCGGCTGATCAGTTGTCCAAGGTATACTTGGTAGAAACTAGAGAAGGAAGTGCTTCTGATTCCATGGTTCCTGCTCCTAATCCCTCCTTGAGGTGCAGAGTGAGCGTGTGGCACATCAATAGGAAAAGTGATGTCAGATAATTAGAGGCAAGGAAGCTTAGGAGAGGACATGAGTATTCTCACTTTCTGTGTCCAGCATAAGGTGGACGTGGTTAAGTACCAAGTTTTTTGTGTGCTTAGCTGCAAAGTGATTTCAATGTGGTTTATGTCTGCGGCTTCATAAGTGGGTAAAGCTTAGGCAAAACCATAATCGATTATTGCAATGATAAAATTTGATACGCAGTTAAGTTACAGTTTATATTACTGTGACCATGGTCTAAACTATCTGAGATTCCTTCAAGCACCTCTTTGTTCCCTGAAATATGAACAAACGCGGCATAATTCGTGTAGCGTGACGGAGCACTCTGGTAGAAGCAGCATGGTGTGAGTAGAAGGTGAACAGAATCTGACAAGAAGGAATAGGGAATGTTTTGCTTTGTGTTAGGGCTCAGGCACAGATGAGGGAATTGCTGCTAATCACATATTTCTCTGTACTCAGCACTGGTGAGGCCGCTCCTTGAATACTGTGTTCAGTTGTGGGCCCCTCAGCACAAGAAGGATGTTGAGGCTCTGGAGCGAGTCCAGAGAAGAGCAACGAAGCTGGTGAAGGGGCCGGAGAACAGGCCCTATGAGGAGCGGCTGAGAGAACTGGGGGTGTTTAGCCTGGAGAAGAGGAGGCTGAGAGGAGACCTCATTACTCTGTACAACTACCTGAAAGGAGGTTGTGGAGAGGAGGGAGCTGGGCTCTTCTCCCAAGTGCCAGGGGACAGGACAAGAGGGAATGGTCTCAAGCTCCACCAGGGGAGATTTAGGCTAGAGATTAGGAGGAAGTTTTTCACACAAAGGGTCATTGGGCACAGGAACAGGCTGCCCAGGGAGGTGATCGATTCACCTTCCCTGGAGGTGTTTAAGGCAGGGGTGGATGAGGTGCTGAGGGACATGGGTTAGAGATTGGTGGGAATGGTTGGACTCTGTGATCCTGTGGGTCTCTTCCAGTTTGGTGATTCTATGATTCTATGATATGCCGTAACAACTGATGATTATGTGAGTTGTCCTGTGTCTTAGCTAAAACCTGTTACTTGTATTTTTTTGCAGGCTGGGCATAGATACTCAGCTAGCTTGGTTTTGCTGGGGGAAGGTAAGTTTTTGAGGTGGTAATTTGATTGTTTGGACATTGAAGAGCAGGATCTCCTGATATGCTGTTTTGATGAGATGAAAGCATGACCTAGTTATACAGCAGTTAACTAGCTGGAATACTTAAAGTCCAGGTACTGCCTGTCAGAAGGTTTCATGTCAGAAATAACTTCGCTGAAGTAGATTTGCGGAGGAGGCTTTTGTTCTTCAGAGGATCCTGGTTTTCTGAAGCTTGTGGCTGAGTAGGAATGGCCACTTGACAACCCTGTCTCCTTGGCCCACACAGAAAATCAAAAAAATATTCGAGTGCATAGCTGAGAAAATAATCTCTGGAGCCTGGTGGTTGTTCTGTACTCTGGACACTCTCTCATGTTACCCTTGAGCATGTGCACTTGGCTTATCTTAGCCCCATGATATGGGTTTGAGGCATGACAAAGTCCTCCCTTGTCCAAATCCAAAGCGTTGGCGGCAATTTGGTGCTTCCTTCATTTTGTGCTGCTGGTTGTTGTCGCCAGGAACAACTGCCTGTGTGCATTTTGGATATACTGTGAGCTGCTGGGGATGAAATCTAGGTGATGCAAGGATGACATTAGTGTTTGATAGGAGTGGTTGGACTCGATGATCCGATGGGTCTCTTCCAGCCTGGTTGTTCTATGATTCCATGATTCTATGACACTGCTGTTGCGGCAAAGCTGATTCTTCCAAGCAGTGTCTCCTCTGATGCATGCACTTAAATAAAATTAATATACGGATGGAGAAACAGGCATTATAACCACGTTTAGTGACTCTTTGTTGTGCCTTTTGTTCCATTTTGAGTGGAGATAATAGGTGCAGGAAAATCCAGCTCAGGGGCATCAATAAAGAATGCCAAACAGCTGAGGGCAAGCAAGAGAGGTTGTGCTGTTCTGCTCTCCAGTGGGATCATAGAATCATAGAACAACCAGGTTGGAAGAGACCCATCGGATCATCGAGTCCAACCATTCCTAGCAAACAGTAAACCATGTCCCTCAGCACCTCATCTACCCGTGCCTTAAACACCTCCAGGGAAGGTGAATCAACCACCTCCCTGGGCAACCTATTCCAATGCCCAATGACCCTTTCCATGAAAAACCTCCTCCTAATCTCTAGCCTAAATCTCCCCTGGCAGAGTTTGAGGCCATAATGTACGAGTAAGGTTCCCATTACTTGATGACAAGTGGATTTCTCCCCAATGTCCTGCTTGGGCCATTAAATTCACTTCTAACTAACTTCAGTTGTGCTAGTGAAAAAATTCATGTTGCTTTGGCTGGACTTGACTGACTATGTTTTTCATGCGTTCTGGGAACACGTCCTAGCTTTTCACTTCAGCATTCCGGATAAAACACTGAGGTTATGAGTGTTTTCTGTGAATTCTGAGGTTATCAGTGAATTTCTGGAGACAGGGTGGCTTCCTGCTCACAATGGGAACAGAGTTAAGAGCCAGGAACTCTGTTTAAATCCCTTTGTTATCAGGAAAGTGCACTGTGGCCTTTGGTGTTCTCTCCTTCTGCCTCTCTATCTGTGAACTGAAGGTTGTTACGGTATCTATCATTTGGAAGAACGTGGAGGGTTGCTTGAGATGTAGGCAGCCTCTTTAAAAATGTGCTACATCTGTTGACTATTAACGGTTTGTTAAATTTATTGAGCATTTTGGGACTGTTGAATGAAAGACCTTATATAAATGGCACTTAATTATTGTTATTACCGGGGAAGGACTAGCACAAAAGCAGCAGTTATTTGGGAATCCGTGAAACAAAGGTCTGGAGTATATTGCCAACATCTGCTACTACTTAAAACTTCAACCCACTTACAACACGAGGCACTGTAACTTGCAGACACAAACGGAGAAGGAGTTTCGTGATCTCTGGGTTGTGACTGTTCACGCGCTGAGTATATTCTGTACCTGTGGAAGCACTTTGCCCTGTAGGATTGTCGCAGGGATCAAGTGATCCTCTTTCTACAAGTCTGGTTTAAGCCAAGTTCCAACAAGTCTGTTTCCTTCCTTGCAGAGTTGAACAGAAGCGTTCACTGGTGGTTTTCATTCTTGACCTCAAGTCTCCTCACAAACACGGGCTGGAAAGCACAGAGAAAAGTTTGCCAAGGCAGATAATGAAGCTTTTTATTTCTAGGAGCCCTAACAGATCTTCCGATGTGGGAAAATATACATTAGTTCATGATATTTGGCTCTGGGGCACAATCAGCTTTGCTTCTGGAGCAGTGAGAAGCTCTGCCCCTCAAACCTTGATATACTGTGAAGCTCAGCCCCTCAAACTCCTCTACTGGGAGATATCTGCTCGTTGGCCTCAGAATAGAGAGTATGAAACCTTCTGCCCTTAATGCTGGTTGCCAATGACCATGTCAGTTTTATTAGGCTAATTTTCTAACAGCTTCCCTGATAGTGTGATGGGTTCACTGACAAGTTCAGTGCCCAGAGAGGTGGTTGATTCACCTTCCCTGGAGGTGTTTAAGGCACAGGTAGATGAGGTCCTGAGAAACATGGTTTAGTGATTGATAGGAATGGTTGGACTCGATGATCCGGTGGGTCTCTTCCAACCTGGTGATTCTATGATTCAATGATTCTAAGCTTGCCTTCTTTTAGTCCTTTCAGTGGAGTAAAAACAGCAGAGGAGACGGGACAGGGCAAAGGGATTTATTTTAATGATCTTATGTATGTTGATATTGAGGACCAATAAATCATCAGCTGGGGCATGAGGTGAGTGGCATAAGGAGCAGGTAGTGTAAATGACTGGTAGCTTTGTACGGTCATTGAATTGAGATAAATTCATCCCATAACTGCTAAAATGGATCATTTGGCCATTTTGAGAGTATATTCAGCTGAAAACAAAACCCATAATTCACAAAAGATGGTACCACTGCTTTTTTTTAACCTGCTAGTTAAACATACTCCTGGGGCATGGGAGCTTCCAAATCTTGGTCTGGTAGCTACTTATGGATTTTTATATTGTGCAGAACCAAGAGCTGTTGAGAGAGAGTCCTGGGCCAGAATAGCAGATTTGTGAGTAGCCCTTCTGGGATGCACAAGATAACCAATGTGAGGTTTAGTTTTATATCAGGTTGAGGAAGAGTTTGCATCTCAGAGGTCTCCTATGCCACATGTGCTTCCTACTCACAAGAAGAGGAGGAGAATAAAGGAGATCTCCACCTCTCTCCCCTCTCTAGTCTCTCAACCAGCCTTGAATTCCCCAGGTTGCTTCATTTAGATATATCCATCCTATTTTTTCCAGCAATAGTCACAGTGGTGTTTTAACTCCTTTTTATGCATAAATATTTTATTATTCAGCAAGACCTTCTGTCAATAGTTGAGGAAGAGAGTGAAGGAGGGATTCTAAAATCTATGGATTCTAAAATCCCATCAAGAAAAGGCTTCTCTTCCCCATCCCGGACTCGGTTTTGGCGTTGGTTACTCACGGGCAATTTAAAAATACAGATTGCCCAGAGAGGTGGTGGGTGACCCATTCAAGGTCAGGTTGGATAGGGCTCTGAGAAACCTGGCGGAGTTAAAGACATCCCTGCTCCTACAAGGGGTTGGACCAGGTGACCTGAAATGGTCCCTTCCAACCCAAACCATTCTATGGTTCTGCTTAGCTGGGTGGATAAAGTGCTGAGGGACATGGTTTAGTGACTGATGGGAATGGTTGGACTCAATGATCCAGTGGGTCCTTTCCAACCTGGTGATTCTATGGGTTCTTTTTCTATGAGATCTTTCTTCTGGCTTTAGCAGTGTAGCTAGTAATGGAGGCAAAAAATAGAATCAATGAATAATCGAAGCCCTTTTACTCCTGTTTGTTCTTCCCTGTTCTTATGACATTTTTGTTGCTGTTTCCACCCTGCGCAGATGATTATTTCCTCTAGCATCTGCCCACCCATGAATCCATCCCAAACAAAGGTTTGTGGTTGCTCAGCACACTTCCATTAGTAATAGTTTGGCTGAGAGTGGTGCCAGTCCCAGGAGTGCCCTGTGCTCAGGACACGTCGTGATTGCTCTTGCGCTTGCTTTGCCAGAATACTAAGAAGGAAAAGCGCTTCAATAGGTCCTAGCTCCTTGGCTCAGGGAAGAGCAGTGCCATTCTCTTTTCTTAGACCTGTGTGGTGCCAGAAAGGCTGTGCAGGCTTGATTCACCCTGTACAACAGAGCGCCTTGCGTGCCTTTACTTTGCCACGTAAAGCGTGCCAAAGCTTAATTGGTTCCCAGATAATTTCACGGTGGCAGAAGCTGTAATTTCCACAGATTAATCTGTGGGTTCTGGTTTTGACTGTGAATCTGTGGCTTTCCCACTTGTGTGCTGGGCTGTTGGAGTGCGCAGCAGGGGAAATGTTAATTTGGCCATGGAGGGTTAATCTTTTTGCCAGCGGCTCTGGAGAATGTAACTTAGTACTCCTGCATCCACGCGAACTCTTGTTTTGCAGAAATCTTGCTTCTTGATGGAGTAGTGGATAACTATTTCCTTCCAGAGGCAAGCAAGAGAACATGGCACTTCAGCACAATTTGAAACTCCGTCAGTTCTCGGAGTCTAATTGAACACAGACAAGTCCTAAGGATAGAAACATAGAATCACCAGGTTGGAAGAGACCCATCGGATCATCGAGTCCAACCATTCCTATCAAACACAAAGTAGTGCATATCATGTATCGTGTATCATTCCCAATTCAGATTGCCTGGTTTCCCTGCCTCATGATCTGCTCTACACAGTTTTTGATGTCTAGTGGGATCATTCCCTCAGTTAATAGAGAACTAATTTTTTTTTCTTCCTAGTCTTGAGTCTTCCCCTTAGGAACAGCTGAGGCTGACTCCTGATACTTTGACACTGGCTTTGATACTTTTCTAATCAGATAGGTCTTAAGTATCATTGATCTCTAGCTTAGAAATCGTAAGTCAGAGCCTCAAAGACTGAGAGATTCAAACAAAACTCCTTTCTCTACATCTTCTGTCTGTAAATCCTGTAGGTCTTGTTAGTTCCAGTTCCTAAGGCCTTTCTGAACTGTAACTGCTAAGCTCTTTATTTTCTTACAAAATAAAGTGGCTACCAGAACAGAATCTTGAATAAAATATTAGGTATTGCGAAAGTTAACAGTGTTGGTTGTGGGGGGTGTTGTTTTCTTATTGTTTCTTATGCCGGTTCTAAACATTCAGTGGTGTCGAATGTTGCTCAGAGTGTGATTAAAGTACTGATGTGCTCAGCCTCAAGTTGTTGGCAGAAGAGGAAGGTACCAGGGTTGGAGTCCAGGCAGATGGGGTGGACCTGCTGTGAGCTTTCAAGTCTAGGCTCTCCATGGAGTTCATTGAGCATCCCCCTTGCGTGTGATGCTGAACTGAGGTCAGGACAAGCACCAGCGCATTCGGGAAAGCTCATTTCCAGTCTTAGGCTGGGTGCTTGTACAGCTACGGTAGCTCATGCTGTCAGGGAGAAATAAATCTGTGCTGCTGCAGCTCAGTTCGCACTCTGGTTTGGTTTTTATTTTTTTTAATGGCTGCTATCTCTCAAGCCCAGCTACTGCTGAATTCGTTCCTCAGGACTGTTCAGCATATCTATATCGGGAACTGGAGAGAAAGAATGATCCTTCTGCATTTTTACAGCCTCTTGGATGCAGGGCTGGACGAATTTTCTGTCTTCCTTTGCAGTGGTTTCAGGAAATGTTGTTTTGTTCCTGGTGATGCTCCATTAGAGTTTCTCTGAGGAGACACTCTGGCTGACATGAAGCTCAAGCCCTGGCGCTCGTTCCAGAAACGTTTCTGCCAAATGCTTTGCCACTGAGTTACTGCTCCTGAGCGCCAACTGTTTGCTTTTTGCAAGGTGGGGATCTGCTGGGGGAGGGAAGTATTGAGTGAATCACAACTCCCACGCCTTTGTATACCCACTAATTCGCAGCCAAAATACTTTCAACCTTACTCACAGCAGATGCCACCTTTACTCCAGAATCTTTTCCATCCATCCCGTAGACTATATGGTATTAGGTATGGTATATCCGTAGACTATATATCTATGTTTATGGTATATCTGTAGACTATATATATATATGGATATGGTATATCCGTAGACTATATATGAATAAAGGAGAGGGGAGACTCCGGGGCTTCTCTGAAAAGGCAGACAGCTGACCTGAAACAATAAATAGGTGTGTGCCTGCATCAGGCATCTGAGCTAACTTCTAGTGACTTCTCTAGTCCAGAGAAGAGCAACGAAGCTGGTGAAGGGGCTGGAGAACAGACCTTATGAGGAATGGCTGAGAGAGCTGGGGGTGTTTAACCTGGAGAAGAGGAGGCTAAGAGGAGACCTCATTGCTCTCTCCAGCTACCTGAAAGGAGGTTGTGGAGAGGAGGGAGCTGGGTTATTGTCCCAAGTGCCAGGGGATAGGACAAGAGGGAATGGCCTCAAGATCCACCAGGGGAGATTTAGGCTAGAGATTAGGAGGAAGTTTTTCATGGAAAGGGTCATTGGGCATTGGAACAGGCTGCCCAGGGAGGTGGTTGATTCACCTTCCCTGGAGGTGTTTAAGGGATGGGTGGATGAGGTGCTGAGGGACATGGTTTAGTGTTTGATAGGAATGGTTGGACTTGATGATCCGGTGGATTTCTTCAAGCCTGGTGATTCCATGATTCTATGAATAAAGGAGATGGGAGACTCCCAGGCTTCTCTGAAAAGGCAGACAGCTGACCTGAAATAATAAATAGGTGTGTGCCTGCATCAGCCTGAGCTAGCTTCTAGTGACTTCTCTTCTCTGTTCCTGCTGCCAGATGCCATTGCAAACACAGGGGTGACAGCAGAATGGGGACTGAGGTACCCATCAGTCTGACTGTAGGAATATCCTGCAGCTTAACATGAAATCCTGTAGTGAGAGGATTAAGGACAAAAGCTATAAACTGGGGAAGGGCAGATTTAGATTAGACGTAAGGAACAATTTCTTAACTATGGGAGTGTTGAGGCCGTGGGCCTGGTTGCCCAGAGAAGTTGTGGCTGCCCCATCCCTGGAGATGTTCAAGGCCAGGTTGGATGGGGCTTGGAGTAGCCTGATCCAGTGGGAGGTGTCCCTGCCCATTGCAGGGGAGTTGGAACTAGATGGGCTTTAAGGTCCCTTCCAAAACCATTCTGTGATTCTATGAAGCTGTGTCAATGTTTTTATCGGGTGCTTTGTGAAGCTTTCTCAGCTCTGCTAGCTTTGGGTGGGACCATGTTGATCCTTCATCAGATGTATATTTGATATCAAGCCAGAAAGTGTATTTCCTTTGGGTCTTTGGTAGCAGGGATTTATTATGGTATGGTCTATTTTAAGCACCTTAAAATATATGCTGAGTGGTGTAAGATGCTCTAAAATCGCTTGATTTTAACATTCACACGTGTTGATGCCTGACAGGACAGATTCAATCATTTGTCTGAACTGCTAGACATTAGTAAAACTATACTCAGTGAAACAGCTGGTGTGGTGTTTGTACTACTCAAGTGAGTGGTTAAAATCTTGATTTCCTAAAGACAGGACAGGTCTGAGAAGAAAGTGCCTCCTTTTACTTCACAGAACTGAGACTGTATTGCAAACAGTAGGCAAGTCAGCATCCTGGCTTGTATCAAAAATGGTGTGACCAGCAAGTCCAGGGAGGTTATTCTCCCTGTGTACTCAGCACCGGTGAGACTGCTCCTTGAATCCTGTGTTCAGTTGTGGGCCCCTTACCACAAGAAGGATGTTGGGGCTCTGGAGCGAGTCCAGAGAAGAACAATGAGGCTGGTGAGGGGTCTGGAGAAGAGATCTTATGAGGAATGGCTGAGAGAGCTGGGGGTGTTTATCCTGGAGAAGAGGAAGCTGAGAGGAGACCTCATTGCTCTCTCCAACTACCTGAAAGGAGGTTGTGGAGTGGAGGGAGCTGGGCTCTTCTCCCAAGTGCAGGATGAGAGGGAATGGCCTCAAGCTCTGACAGGGGAGATTTAGGCTAGAGATTAGGAGGAAGTTTTTCACAGAAAGGGTCATTGGGCATTGGAATAGGCTGCCCAGGGAGCTGGTTGATTCCCCTTCCCTGGAGGTGTTTAAGGTGAGGGTAGATGAGGTGCTGAGGGACATGGTTTAGAGTTTGATAGGAATGGTTGGGCATGATTAGCCGATGGGTCTCTTCCAACCTGGTTGTTTATGATTCTATGATTCTGTGGCCCCTGGGGAGGTGAAAGAGGCGAGGTGGGAACTGTTTGTGCCGCTAAGATTTGAGGGAGCAGTATAAGATCCAGGGTGAGAGCAGGCAATGCGTGGAGGCCCACGATCTGAAAACACCAAGCTTCAGAAGTGTATTTGAACCCTTCTCCTCGGCCAGACATGAAACGTATTCTGGCATAGAGTCAGTGCCAGAATATGGCACCAGCCTGAACATGTGATATTTTGCAGTCTGGAAGCTTAACCTTAGAAAATACAGATCAAGTCAGAGATTCTCTTCTGCCTGTAACTGTTCTTGCCGTGTAGAGAAAAATCAGGTAATGGTGGTGTTACTGGTGCAGAATGTTTGAAGGACCTGGGTGTGCTTGCCAGCAACACTTTAAGCTCTTATGAGTTTGTGACATTAGCAGAGCTTGGAAAGGAAAAGATTGTGGTTTTCTTGCTGGTGTGAAGTGGTGGAAGCAAACAACTGTATTGTTGCAATATTAATCATAGAATCACTAGGTTGGAAGAGATCCACTGGATCATCGAGTCCAACTATTCCTATCAAACAATCATGAAGGTATAGGTGTTGGTAGCCCCTTCTACCGTATGTTGATGTGGCAAGAGTAGTGTTCTTGCCACCTTTTCTTTCTTTTCCCATAGAAATAAGGAAATTAGGATGGTCTGCTTGCTTGTTAATCATCCTATAAGTACTGCAAGGATCTTTGTCCTGTATTTTGAGTTGGTATGTGGATGCTCAATGAAATGGTTGAGCATTAACTGGCTAAATCTCACAAGGTGTACCTTGTCCTCAGAGAAATTCCCAGAGCTGAATCCACTAGCTAAACTAAGTATTGCTCAAATATGAATAGGGCCACTTAAGTTAGCTAATGATGTTAAAGACTGGTAGGAGTGACTGGAGCTGGCTCAGGCTTTGCCGGAGGCAATGCCAGGCAGGAGTTTGTCACTAAATAAATGACTGATACCATCACCTCCACCCTGCTCCCCTCCCTCAAGCTAAAGCTTTCCATGGAAACTTTAGCTGCGTTGGCTCTGTCTGAGACTTCAGACGTAGAAACACTCTTGCACTTCTGCTTGCGTTCGGGTCTTTGATAAAACATAGCAGCAAGTCAGCCCCTCTGAGCTCATGGTCTAGTTAGCATGGCCTTCCAATGACTGACAGATGAGAAGCTGGCCCTGGCCCCCAAGGTTATTAGTGGTGGTTATTTTTTTCTTTATGGTCATGCCTAGCAATCTCCAGGGCGCTCAGGTTACAGAAAGGGGGTGACTCAGCTGTATCAACATCTGAACGGCCTTACAACTTTGTCTCTTCATAAAACATGTAAAGAGCTTGAGCAAACTGGGAGTGGAACTCAACACCTGCGATTAGCTGTGTTGAGTCTTGGCAATGGTGAGAGGCAGCTTCTTCTTCCTAACTTGCTGGTAAACTTCCCTAACTTGCCCTATGAGGAGCGGCTGAGAGAGCTGGGAGTGTTTAGCCTGGAGAAGAGGAGGCTGAGAGGAGACCTCATGGCTCTCTACAAGTACCTGAAAGGAGGTTGTAGAGAGGAGGATGCTGGGCTCTTCTCCCAAGTGACAGGGGACAGGACAAGAGGAAATGGCCTCAAGCTCCACCAGGGGAGATTTAGGCTGGACATTAGGAGGAAGTTTTTCTCAGAAAGGGTCATTGGGCACTGTTAGAGGCTGCCCAGGTAGGCAGTTGATTCACCTTCCCTGGAGGCGTTTAAGGGGAGGGGTGGATGAGGTGCTAAGGGACATGGTTTAGAGATTGATAGGAATGGTTGGACCCAATGATCCAATGAGTCTCTTCCAACCTGGTAATTCTATGATTTTAGGATTCTAAAACATTGACAGGCTTGGTTAGCACTAAGGATTAGGAACCTTTGTTTCAGAGAGAAATTTGGCATCACAAATCAGAACAATTCAAGATGCTTATTTTGCTCAAGAGTGAGACAGAGAATGTCAGGATGTGACTCTGTTTCTCAACCGCAGAGTTGCATTTTCTTGCACCCACAGCTTTGTTTAATGTGATGGGCTCCTGAGGCTTTAAAGATTTGATTCAGCCAGAGACAGGTCTTCAAGATCCTGTAGAAGTTCACACCAGGTATCTGTGTCAGAGCTAGAAATAAAACCCGTGTTTCCAGAGAACTGTTCATCATCCTGGTAAGGCAATTCTAGAGGTGCTTTGTCCTCCCTGTTTCTATGAAAAGAAGGCTGGAGTGTCTGCCTTGACTGAGTTTTTCCTTTTCCAGGGAACGAGGGGAGATTCACTCCTTCCAGTGATGATAATTGCCTCTCTGTTTGAGTCCATAAACTGCAAGAGGTTCAGCTGAACATTATGTACAGATTAAAAATGTAATTTTGCCCAAGAACTAAAGAGGCAGGAAAAACAGTTGTGGCCTTGGCAGCAGCCTGGAACATACAGCGAGTACTTACGTTGGGTGTGGGAGGTAATACTATTACTTATTGCCATTGCAAGTAAAGCTTGGTTAGACACCAAGCAAGACACCAAGTCTTTCAATGACTGCCAGAGTCTTCCTGGGAGCAGAATATTCAACAAGGCAGTAGGGGAACCCTGCAGCATTTCTTTAAACCAAACCAGCCCCTCGTTAGCCTTTGTCTTAAATCTCTAAACCTGCTCTGCACCCCAGGGCGGACCAGGCTCCGTGAAAAATCATGCAGCTTGAATAAGAAAGCTGGAGGCACTTCACTTTTTATCTGGGAGACAGAGGTACAAACACACCTAGAACAAACTGATTTATTTTTTTTTTTCCTATTCGCTGCGCTTGGGTGGGGAAGCATTTTTTTAATAGGAATGAAAAAAAGATGAGCTGTAATTCTTTTTCCATTTGGAATCCAAGGGGGTAGAAATCGCACCTCCAATAAAAAAGGAGAAAATTATGTTGCTGGACCTGTTGAGGACACGAACAATTTCTTACTTTGCCGTTCAGCATCAGCAGCTGAGCTTGGAAAAACTATCTGTAGAATAAAGAAACATTGTTTTAAATGAAGCCATTTCGGGCTCTAAACTTGGAGGTTTTCCCTTGAAAAATGTTACAGTGAAACATCCTGAGAAATGTGAAACTTAAGACTCATCTGGAATAACTCTTTCCTATGAATATTTTCATTTTTAATGAGATCTCTATTTGCTCCAGTGTTTTAGTGAAATATTCCTAAATAGCCATTAGGCCCCTAAAAAATATTGCTTCCCCAAGCGGGTCCAGGGAGGTTATTCTCCCTCTGTACTCAGCACTGTTGAGACCTCTCCTTGAATCCTGTGTTCAGTTCTGGGCCCCTCACCACAAGAAGGATGTTGAGGCTCTGGAGTGAGTCCAGAGAAGAGCAACAAAGCTGGTGAAGGGGCTGGAGAACAGGCCCGATGAGGAGTGGCTGAGAGAGCTGGGGGTGTTTAGCCTAGAGAAGAGGAGGCTGAGGGGAGACCTCATTACTCTCTACAACTACCTGAAAGGAGGTTGTAGAGAGGAGGGAACTGGGCTCTTCTCCCAAGTGACAGGGGACAGGACAAGAGGGAATGGCCTCAAGCTCCACCAGGGGAGACTTAGGCTAGAGATTAGGAGGAAGTTTTTCATGGAAAGGGTCATTGGGTATTGGAACAGGCTGCCCAGGGAGGTGGATGATTCACCTTCTCTGGAGGTGTTTAAGGTGTTAGACCAGGTCCTGAGGGACATGGTTTAGTGTTTGAAAGGAATGGTTGGACTCTGTGATCCTAGGGGTCTTTTCCAACCTTCTCATTCTGTGATTCTGAGGAGTGGTGGACAGGAGATGCTTAAGCCTTGTTCAGGAACATCAGGCAGGAAGAAGGCAGTGTTCTCCAGGACGCAAGGAAACACAAACTGTCGTTTGTCTATTATTGTAATTGCAAAGACTGCTCTCCACAGAGGCTGACTTAGCCCTTGAATTAGGAATCCATTTTACTACTGCTACAAGCAGCCATGTGTGTGCTGTGTCTTCCTGAAGATACCTTGGCTTTCTGTGTCCATAAGGTGGACCATGACCAAGCTTTGGCTTTCACTGGGGCCACATCATCTCTAGTACTTTTACAGGCACTTTGGAGTTCAGATCAAGTCTAATTTGCATTAGGCATCACAGGGTGATGAAGTCAAACACATACAGGGATAATGCCAAGCAATAACCCTTGTCATATCCCTGGACTGCACTAGAAGTCACTCTTGTTCTGCACTGAGGCTGTTCCAGTAACTAACTGGCAGTTAGTGACGAGATATGTCACCATAGATGCCACTAAGCCCAGCCCGTCTGTCTGCTAATGGAGACATTCCTTGTCTGGCTTTTCTTGTGAATCACAGGGACAGTGAAAAATTACTTGCCAACCTCCTACTCAAATGTTTCCCGAGAATATTCATCTAAGGTCCTGACGCTGTTCTCCAGAAGTCTCCTAGGTAGCCATGCCAAGAGAACAGGAGGAACGTCAGGAGCTGGTCCAACGTCCTGCAGCTTCCAACCTTGTTTGCACCACGAAGTTTCCACTGTGGCTTTCCAACCAGAGAGAGTCCAAACCCCAAACTGTCCAATGTATAAGGTGCAGGTCACCAATTTCAGTGAGGTCAGCAGGATCCAGGTAGGAAGGAAAAGGAAAGGATCATTGGGCATTGGAACAGGCTGCCCAGGGAGGTGGTTGATTCACCTTCCCTGGAGGGGTTTAAGACACAGGTAGAAGAGGTCCTGAGGGGCATGGTTTAGTGTTTGATAGGAATGGTTGGACTCGATGATCCGATGGGTCTCTTCCAACCTGGTGATTCTATGATTCTATGAAGGCACAACTTCCTCTCTATCCAAAGTGTGATATCATGCAAGGAGCTTCAGGTACGATTCCCAGAAGCACTGTGTACACATGGTGTAATCACCATGAAATCAACTCTAATTATTACCCTGTTTATTTGCCTCTGAAAGTCGTTCTCTATTACTTACTTCCCAGCACGGATTTACAGTTGTTTCAGTGCTTCAGATTCTTCTGTGGAATAGTGGATGATGATGCAGATTTGAATGGATAGAAAGGGCTTTGAGGCAGAGTGCGAATCCTGTACTCAATAAGGTGACAAATGTATTCCAGGATGGTTCTAGGAGGAGTAAGTTAGGAAGAAATGTTTTCCTGTGAGGGTGGGGAGTCACTGGAACAGGTTGCTCAGAGAAGGAATGGCTGCTCCATCCCTGGAGGTATTCAAGGCCGGGTTGGATGGGGCTTGGAGCAGTCTGGTCCAGTGGGAAGTGTCCCTGCCCATGGCAGGGGTGCAACTGGATGGGCTTTGAGGTCCCTTCCAACCCAAACCATTCTGTACAAGACGGGAGACCTAATCTCTTGTGCCTTTGTGAGCTCCCATGCTAACAGGACTACTCTTAATTTAAGGATTGATGCTCTCCTTTCCCTTTCTGAAAGGCACTGAACCAAGTGCTAGAGGCTCCATGACAAGCCTTGCTTTAATTCAATCTGCTTCAACCAGCAGAAATACACACATGCTATAAAGAATTATGGGCTGCCGCTGCCAAAGATGCCATCAAACGATTGAGTGAAAGGGAACATTTACAAACAAGCAAAACCTTTTATGAAGGGGGTTAATAATGAAAGGCCTTTGGAAAAAAAAAAAAAAAAAGTAACCCCCTCCTCCTCAATGTTTGTGGTTATTTCTTTTTTGCAAGATTCTTTTTTTTTCCCCCTCCCCTCTTCTTTTTAGTAAACTTCGTGGGAAGATAAATACCACAACATTCCTCAAAAAAAAGGAGTGACTGAAGAAGCAGTGAGAGTCCTATGGGTCATTTATTTGGGACCTGGACGTTTTGCAATAGCACATGTCACTTGTCTGTCCACCCCGGCCACTCTGCACAGATGCAGTGAACTTCACAGGCTGCTCTAATTAGCACCAGGCTTGATGAGGAGCTATGGAGTGGGAATTCATGAGTGGGAGACGGAGAAAAAGAATTCACGCTGTTATTATTATTTAGTTTTGGTTAGCTAGGGTACGTGTTCACAGGGCTGGATAAAACCAACTTGGCATTTTAGGGTTTCACGTAGCAAATGGGGTGAATATTCAAAAGAAATGTTGCTGGCAGATTGAGGGAAAGGATTCTGTGTCTCTGTTGTGAGACCTCGTCTGGAGTACCGTGTCCAGCTCTGGAATCCTCAACATAAGAAGGAGATGGAGCTGTGGCAATGGGTCCAGAGGAGGCTACAAAGTTGATCAGAGCGCTGGAGCGTCTCTCGTACAAGTTTGGATTGTTCAGCCTGGCAAAGAGAAGGCTCCAAAGAGATCTTATAGACACCTTCCAGTACCTGAAGGGGCTACAAGAAAGCTGTGGAGGGACTGTTCACAGAGGCTTGTAGAGATAGGACGTGGGGAAACGAGAATAAACTGGAGAGGGGCAGACTTAGTCTAGACAGAAGGAAGAGTTTCTTCACTATGAGTGGTGAGGTTTCTTCAACCTGCTTTCCCTGGCACAGGTTGTCCAGGAAAATTGTGGCTGCCCCATCCCTGGAGGTGTTCAAGGCCAGGCTGGATGGGGCTTGGAGCCCCTGATCCAGTGGAAGGTGTCCCTGCCCTTTGCAAGGGGGTTGGAACTAGATGGACTTTTAAGGTCCTTTCCAACCCAAACTATTCTATGATCCTATGAATATTTGGGAGACAGGGGAACTGCCCAGTATTCCTGGATTTGGGATCATGTAGGCAAGAGTTTGCCTGTAATGTCGCCTTTGCTTGCCTTGCTCAGGACAACAAAGCTTTACTATTTAGCACTGAACTGACAAGGTGAGAGCAGTGGTTTCTTTGTATTGGTGCTGGCAGAGCAGCTGCAGTCTCTGTCTTTCCCCAGCAGCTCCTGTTCCTTATCAAAGTAATTAGTGTTTTTTTTTTCCTAGTGAATGGACCATCAACAGGTCGGTAACACCTGCTTTGTGTGCCCAAGAGCACTATTCATACAGTTGGCTGCAATATAAACTGTGCCTCAGGAGCAGACATTCTCTGTCCTGCTGTCTCTGCTGTGAGAAGAGCTGGGAGGAGAGCTCTCCTAAATCACAGAAGATCTTGCATCCTGTGAGAAACAGGTCCTGGCTTGAAGAGAGACAAACAGGTAAGAAACACCAAGAGAGGAGGAAAGAGGAGAGGAGGGAGGTGGTTGACTCACCTTCCTGGAGGTCTTTAAGGTGCATGTGGATGAGGTGCTGAGGGACATGGTTTAGAGACTGGTAGGAATGGTTGGACTTGATGATCTGGTGGGTCTCTTCCAACCTGGTCATTCTATGATTCTAATAGCACTGAGAAAGGAGCTTGTTTCTCTATTCTATGAAAGGAAACCACAGCTTTGCAGCCCTGACCAAGATGGTCTGCTCCTTGTTTTCAACCGTGTCCCTCCAGTTTCTACATCCAGCCCAGTGCTGGAGGAGCTGGTGCTGTAGTAACATCCTGGCAGTGTGCGAGTCCTGTTTAAAGGATGCCAGTGTTAATTTACTGAGTGGTGCTTTGCACGTGGATCAGATGGGAGCCTGGAGATGAGCCCAGAGAGGGGGTTGAGTCACCTTCCCTGGAGGTGCTTAAGGGACGGGTGGATGAGGTGCTGAGGGACGTGGTTTAGTGTTTGATGAGAATGGTTGGACTCGATGATCCAGTGGGTCTCTTCCAACCTGGTGATTCTGTGATTCTCTAAGCCCTTTCAGGTGGCAATGTGGAGAAAAAAGCCCCCATCTCCTGAGGGTCTTTCTGCTTTTACACTGGTTTGGCCATTTGCTCGTGGCTAGGGTTTCAAGGTGACTCTGTGTCCCTTGTTCCTGGTACAATGCCCAATGCCCCATGGTGTGTGGCCATGAGGTTTAACACAGCCAAATGCCGGGTCCTGCACTTGGGGCACAACAACCCTATGAAGAGCTGCAGACTGGGAGAAGTCTCTCTAGAAAGCTGCCTGGAGGAGAAGGACCTGGGGGTGTTGGTCGACAGTGACTGAACATGAGCCAGCAGTGTGCCCAGGTGGCCAAGAAGGCCAAAGGCATCCTGGCTTGGATTAGAAACTGTGTGACCATCAGGTCCAGAGAGGTGATTCTCCCTCTGTACTCAGGACTGGTGAGACTGCTCCTCGAATTCTGTGTTCAGTTGTGGGCCCCTCACCACAAGAAGGATGTTGAGGCTCTGGAGTGAGTCCAGAGAAGAGCAACAAAGATGGTGAAGGGGCTGGAGAACAAGTCTTAGGAGGAGCGTCTGAGAGAACTGGGGGTGTTTATCCTGGAGAAGAGGAGGCTGAGAGGAGACCTCATTGCTCTCTGTAACTACCTGAAAGGAGGTTGTGGAGAGGAGGAAACTGGACTTTTCTCCCAAGTGCCAGGGGACAGGATGAGAGGGAATGGCCTCAAGCTCCACCAGGGGAGATTTAGGCTAGACATTAGGAAAAAAAAATTCACAGAAAGGGTCATAGGGCAGTGGCAGAGGCTGCCCAGGGAGGCGGTTGATTCACCTTCCCTGAATGTGTTTAAGGGACGGGTAGACGAGATGCTGAGGGACATGGTTTAGTGTTTGATAGGAATGGTTGGACTCGATGATCCAGTGAGTCTCTTCCAACCTGGTGATTCTATGATTCTATGATTTAATTTAAAATCAAGTGAGGCTGACAGACCAAGTTTAAATACACTTTTGCCTATGGTAGCACCTATTTTACCTACAAGAACAAATCCTGTTGCTGAGGAAAAGCCCAGGTCTTGCTGTGCAATTCTGTCTGTCTAAGGACGAGGTGATGCTCTCCCCTATGATGATATACTGTAGGCAGGGTAGGGGAAGAACATCTCCAAGCTGGAAACCAGCTGGGGCTTTCCCTGAAAGTCAAAGCTTTTCTGGGAATCTTGGAGCAGTTTGACGAATGCTTGGAGGCTCAAAGTGCCCAAAGGAGAATGGCAGGAGCTGATTAGTATGAAGAAGAGGGAGAACAAGGCCAAAGTACCTGAGATAGGGAAGGCAACCTGCACTCCATTGAGGGACCTAGCTTGGTTATGCAGCAAAAGGAGTCAGGGTCCTGCTGCTCTCCACTAATCTCGCTCTGTTCATGAGCTCAAACAGCTGGTAGAAAATGGATGATGCAGAATAGGCATCTTTGGAGTTGGAAGCAGTAAAAGTCTTGGCTTTTCCTACAGCAAATGTTTCCGGGAATCAGGATGGAAAAAAATTCAGCTGGACGAGGAGTGTGCAGCTGGGAGCAGGGACCCTGCCAGTTCCTCCCTCCTTGCTGTCACTGTAAAGCAAAGCAAGGGAATGCATTTATAGGAATTTCACATGATGCAATTGCATCTTTCTTGAGGTTTGGGAGGCAGAGGCCTTGCTGATTTTGGTCTTGCTTGCATCCCATGCAGATTGCCCCTGAGGGCCACATACTCTTTGCTCTCTGCCAGTGTAATCCAGCTGCATTGTGCTCCAGATAAAAACTTTTGGTCTAAATGAACCGGGGAGCTGAGCTGTTGCCCTAATTAGTGGAGCACTTATCTTGTGTGTGGCACTGTTGGAACAGGTCCAGAGAAAGTCACAAAGATGCTAAGAGGGCACCTCTGCTATGAGGACAGGCTGAGAGGGTTGGAGAAGAGAATAATAGAATCATAGCATCGCCAGGTTGGAAGAGACCCACCGGATCATCGAGTCCAACCGTTCCTATCAAACACTAAACCATGTCCCTCAGAACCTCATCTACCCGTCCCTTAAACACCTCCAGGGAAGGTGAATCAACCACCTCCCTGGGCAGCCTGTTCCAATGCCAAACCACCCTTTCTGTGAAAAATTTCCTCCTAATGTCCAGCCTAAATCTCCCCTGGTGGAGCTTGAGGCCATTCCCTCTCGTCCTGTCCCCTGGCACTTGGGAGAAGAGCCCAGCTCCTTCCTCTCTACAACCTCCTTTCAGGTAGCTGTAGAGAGCAATAAGGTCTCCTCTCAGCTTCTTCTTCTCCAGGCTAAACACCCCCAGCTCTCTCAGCCGTTCCTCATAGGGCCTGTGAGAAGCCTCTCAGAAGAACTTAGAGCAGCTTCCAGTACCTGAAGGGGTTACAAGAAAGGTGGGGATGGACTTTTGATGAGGGCGTGGGGTGATAGGATGACAGGCAATGGATTTAAATTGGAAAGGGGAGGATTTAGATTAGGTGTTAGGAAGAAATTCTTCACCATGACGGTGGGGAGGTCCTGGTCCAGGTTGCCCAGGGACGTTGTGGCTGCCTCATCCCTGGAGGTGTCCAAGGCCAGGTTGGATGAGTGTTGGAGGTGTCCCTGCCCATGGCAGGGGTGGAACTGAATGGGCTTTGAGGTCCCTTCCAACCCAAACCATTCTATGGCTTAGTCTGCCTATGTCAGGATGGCAGGAGGAAGGAGGCACAGTGTGAAGTAACCATCCCATTATATTCTAAGTTGTAAACTTATCTATAAACACAGAGACATTCATAAGTGTGCAAAAAAGGAGAAGTACTGGCAGGGAATGTAGGATTTGTGTACTTTTTTTCTCCATATTTTTTGTTAACAACATGTATTCAAAAAACTTTTGATTTAACACAATTTTGATAGGAATGGTTGGACTCAATCATCCGGTGGGTCTCTTCCAACCTGGTGATTCTATGATTCTGTGAAACGTAAATAGAATCTTTTTTAATTGCATCTAATTGATAATCTGGCTCCTTTGGAGAAAAATCAGTCTTAATGTGAAAACAATCTATCTCAGTCAGTATAAATATTTTCCACTGAAGTAAAGACAGATGGAACATTCTAACCCATTCCTGCAGCAATGTCTCATTCCTAACTGCGTGGAAGTACTTTAGAAGAATAAATTTTTTAACATAAGTTTCTTTAAAGGTTCAGGCTATTAGAAACATCTGCTTTCCCATGTATCCTGAAGCGCTGCAGCATTTGAAAATGGAGAACATGTATCATGCTCGTCCTAGCCACCATAAAACATCATCTCCACAATTTAAATTGGGGGATTTTAATTATGGTGTGGATATGTTATTCAGTATTGTGTCATGCACTTTTGGTTATGGTGCTGTGATCTCTCTTCCTTGGTTGGAACCGGACCAGCTGACCATATTTGCAGTCTGCGGCCAAACATCAAATGCATCCGAATAAGCAGAGTAATCACTTCCAGACTAAACACATTTCAGATTTGTTTAAAATATTGGACAAACTTCATCACCGGGAGATGTCTCTTCTGTGACATGAAGCTACCATGATGTATCGCTGCTGATGCCAATCTCTTTTTCTTGTGTTTAGGTATCAAAACACCAAGTCCCCTTAAATCTTCCATTGACTGCAGTGACTATTGGCAGAGGACCAACCTCTGTCTTACGTCTGAGCGTCTCCAAGTATGAATAGCTTCAACTTCAGTGGCTGCAGTGGAGCAAAAATGTTATAAGTTATCCTTCTCTTTCAGATGGGAAAACCGGATCGTGAACAGGCAATAACCTGTTTAGCTTGCAATGACTTGGGAGAAGCTGGTGACAGCACAAGAGGAAAGCAGAAATTTGGCATCGGTTGAGTTCACTACAAGATCCTTACTTGTTGAGCAAAAATGTTTGCTGATGGCAAACTGCTGATGGGGAAGAGGGAATCAAAGATCATAGAATCATAGAACACCCAGGTTGGAAGAGACCCATCGGATCATCAAGTCCAACCATTCCTATCAAACACTAAATCATGTCCCTCAGCACCTCGTCTACCCGTCCCTTAAACACCTCCAGGGAAGGTGAATCAACCACCTCCCTGGGCAGCCTATTCCAATGCCCAATGACCCTCTGTGTGAAATACTTCCTCCTAATCTCTGGCCTAAATCTCCCCTGGCAGAGCATGAGGCCATTCCCTCTTGTCCTGTCCCCTGTCCCTTGGGAGAAGAGCCCAGCTCCCTCCTCTCCACAACCTCCTTTCAGGTAGTTGTAGAGAGCAATGAAGTCTCCCCTCAGCCTCCTCTTCTCTAGGCTAAACACCCCCAGCTCTCTCAGCCATTCCTCATAGGGCCTGTTCTCCAGCCCCTTCACCAGCTTTCTTGCTCTTCTCTGGATTCACTCCAGAGCCTCAACATCCTTCTTGTGGTGAGGGGCCCACAACTGAACACAGGATTCAAGATACTGCAGACCTCAGCTGTGCTGGAAGAGCAGGTAAAGCCCATGTACCTGTGTGACTTCTATCCCTTCCTACTGATATGCAGTCTCATGGTTATGATGATTTTTTTTTTTTTACCCTTTTTTCTGTTTTGGTATTTAGTTCTGATGTTACCCTGAGCGTGCTTTTTATTTAGTGCTTTGGAGAATTACATAGAAAGGCAAATAAAGCAAGGAGACAGGAGATGCTAAAATTGTGTTTTGGAGACAGAGCAGTGAGAGGGAAGAGCTTCAGCTCAACTGCACGTATTCTACATCCATTCAGGTGCTGGTCTGGTCTTATAGGAATGGTTGATAGGAATGATCTGGTCATATAGGTTGATAGGAATGGTCTGGTCATATAGGAATGGTTTGATAGGAATGGTTGGACTAGAAGATCCGATGGGTCCCTTCCAACCTGGTTGTTCTATGATTCTATGATTCTATATCTCCTGCTGGTACATCTGGCATCAAAGGCAGCGAGGATGTCTGAGTGCTTGCAGGGTGTTCTGTCAGTGGTCCTGCAGGATGCACAACATCCTTCTTGTGGTGAGGGGCCCAGAAATGAACACAGGAGTCAAGGAGCGGTCTCACCAGTGCTGAGTCCAGAGGGAGAAGAACCTTCCTGGACCTGCTGGTCACACCATTTCTGATCCAAGCCAAGATGCCATTGGCCTTCTTGGCCACCTGGGCACACTGCTGGCTCATGTTCAGTCGGCTGTCAACCAACACCCCCAGGTTCTTCTCCTCTAGGCATCTTTCTAGGCAGACTTCTCCTAGTCTGTGTTCCCAAACACAACATCTTAACATGAATTCTTCATTCTTTTATCAAAGTGATTATGAAAAAAAAAAAAAAAAAACCAAACTCATGTCATTCCCTTCAATGTGTACTTTACTATTTAGGCTCAATCAGGGGGGAAAAAAAGACACTTCTGAGTATAAAAATTACAAAAAATAATTGGAGCAGGCACAAACAATACAGGAGCAGGCTGAAATGATTGACTACATTGCTATTCAGGATAAAATATTTTAAAGGGGGAAGACAGAGTTCAGCTGTAAAGCATTTACGAAGTCTAAGAAGAAAACTCTGTCTCTAAGTGGGAATGAGCTGCAGGAGATGTGATACTTGGCTAAAGCTCTGCTCATGTTAGGGTGCAACAGAGAGACCCTCCCACCTCCAAAGATGCTTTTTTGCTCATTTGGCTGTCTTCTTGCTGGCTGCAATTCTGAGGTTATGTAAAGAGTTTATAATGCATCTGTGGTCCCTGAGGATTCTCTGGCTCCCTGTTTCTCTGGAGTGAAGGGTGCTATTAAATATAGACTCCCATGAAATTCCAGTGACTAACTGCACACAGACTGTTGTCCCAAACCAGCCATGACTCAGACAGTTAGGACCCTCTGAGTAAGGATGAGGGAAGAGCTAACACATTTCTTCCCTTTCTTCCCTAGCCTTCCACAGGCAATGGAAATGCTGAATAGGAGCAGACCACGTAACAAGGCTGGTTCCTGAGCCAAAAAGAAAAAGAACACCTCCAGTCACCTGGTATTGTCCAAATGCTGCTCAGGGCAACCTGTTCCAGGGCCTCACCATCCTCACAGGAAAAAAGATCTCCCCTCTTTCAGTTTGAAACCATTCCTCCTCATCTTCTCCCTGATCAAGAACCCCTCCCCAGCTTTTCTGGAGCCCCCTTCAAGTTCTCAGAGGCTTAAGATTAGGTACAGGTTTAAGCATCCCACTGGAGTGATAGTCTGGCTAACAGTTAAATAATGACTTCCTAATCGAGCTCATTCCCACTTAGAGACACAGTTTTCTTCTTAGACTTTGTAAATGCTTTAGAGCTGAACCCTGTCTTCCCCTTTTAAAATATTTTATCCTGAACAGCAATGTAGTCAATCATTTCAGCCTGCTCCTGTATTGTTTGTGCCTGCTGCAATTATTATTTTTTTTTTTATTTTTATACTCTGAAGTGTCTTTTTTTTCCCTCTGATTGTGTACTTTACTATTTAGGTTCATTGAAGGGAACGACACGAGTCTGGTTTTTGGGTTTTCTGGTTTTTTTACATAATCACTTTGATAAAAGAATGAAGAATTCATGGTAAGATGTTGTGTTTAGGAAAACAGACTAGGAGAAGTCTGTCTAGAAAGCTGCCTGGAGGAGAAGGACCTGGGGGCGTTGGTTGACAGTGACTGAACATGAGCCAGCAGTGTGCCCAGGTGGCCAAGAAGGCCAATGGCATCTTGGCTTGGATCAGAAATGGTGTGACCAGCAGGTCCAGGGAGGTTCTTCTCCCTCTGGACTCAGCACTGGTGAGACTGCTCCTTGAATCCTGTGTTCAGTTCTGGGCCCCTCAGCACAAGAAGGATGTTGAGGCACTGGAGCAAGTCCAGAGAAGAGCAGCGAAGGTGGAGAAGGGGCTGGAGAACAGGCCTTATGAGGAATGGTTGAGAGAGCTGGGGATGTTTATCCTGGAGAAGAGGAGGCTGAGAGGAGACCTCATTGTTTTCTCTAACTACCAGAAAGGAGAGAGGAGGGAGCTGTGCCCTTCTCCCAAGTGCCAGGGGACAGGACAAGAGGGAATGGCCTCAAACTCTGCCAGGGGAGGTTTAGGCATTAGGAGGAAGTTTTTCACAGGAAGGGTCACTGGACACTGTTAGAGGCTGCCCAGGGAGGTGGTTGATTCACCTTCCCTGGAGTGGTTTAAGGGACAGGTGGACAAGTTGCTGAGGGGCATGGTTTAGTGTTTGATAGGAACTGTTGGACTCGATAATCTGGTGGGTCTTTTTCAACCTGGTGATTCTATGAGCAGGAGTAGCCTATGTGAGTGCTGCCATCTGGTAAGAAGCATTTATTGCTGATGCTCCCGGTGTCTTCCATCAAGCTACAATTTGCCGTTGCAGCATGTGTAAACTGCTTTCGGTGCAGTCACAGAGACTTAGGAGAGCCTGAAGGTACATGAAAGAAGTGTACGTGCAGCAGTCGAGCTAACTGAATGATGCAGAACTATTTTTGCAAGTCTGAAAATACCAGAGGAAATGCAATGAAAGGATTTTCATTGATAAACTGATGTTTTTGTGTTATAGCACTGCTGGTTGCCACCCATTTTGAATTGTTTGATTGTAGAAAAACATAGAATCATAGAACAACCAGGTTGGAAGGGACCCATCGGATCACTGAGTCCAACCATTCCTATCAAACACTAAACCATGTCCCTCAGCATGGGCTGAGGGACATACAAACACCTAGTGGTAAAGGCTTTATTATATATTCTCTCCTTGCTGATGAGTTTGCCTTTTGAAATGTTCTCTAAAAATAAAGCAAGAAAGAGGCATATTTTTCTTACTGCAATAGCTGTTGCAAAAATATTTCCAGCACAGGCTTCAGATCCTGAAGAGGCTTTGTACTGGCTCATTGTAAGAAGCTCTGTTTGCCAGAAGTAAACATGCCGAAAACAGGGGAAAGAAAACTGCTTGAACTTTTGCCTGGAGAGCTCGGGATGAGGTGTGACCCAGCTGAGAAGGGGTGAGATGGAAGAGGAGCAATCCTGCTTCTCTCCTGTGATCTGCCAGGCCACTGAGGCAAGTGCATCTTGCTAAGCAGAGTTCTGCTCTGTTTTGACTGCATCGTTTCTTTTTTTTTCAGATGGGGCAGAGGCTGTTCTGTGTGGATACTGCCTCGATACAGTTGGCAGGTCTTGTCTCACCCTGTGCCTGCTCTGTTGGAACTGTGAGTTTGCAGCCATGTACAGAAATATAGGCTGAACCTGCAACACCTCCTTGACCTGTCTTGTTTTTTCCCTATCATGTATCATTTCAGGATTTTTTTCCTCCAGAGCCCTCTAAAGAATACAACTGTAATTTAGCCGTCTCTGTCTTCTAATGTTCTTTATTGAATTGCTTTTTCTCGTACTGAAGGGGTAAACATCAGCCTTAGGTCTTTTCCTTTTCCAATGACTGCTGGGTAAACCTACTTTTATAGAATCATAGAACAACCAGGTTGGAAGAGACCTATCGGATCCATCGAGTCCAATCCTTTCCAAGGATCTCTGCCTGAAACCGAAGCCGTCCAATGACCGGAGGAGAGGTCCTGGTCTCTCAAAATCCCTTCTTCATGTAGGCCTGAAGGGCTGCTCGACTGCAACAGGTAAGGGAGACCAGAGCAAAGGTAACTGCCACCTGCCAAGCGGCTGTGGGAGAGAACGGCTTATACCTGAGATGACAACACAGCATGAACTCAGAGGTCAGCAGCCATGTAGATGACCTGGAGAAAGCAGCTCAAAGCAAGCAAACATGGGGTTTGTGTTGTTTCCAAGATCTGGCTGGGTCACCCCCTTATCTGTGATTTATTTATCTCACGAACAGGCTGCTTGACTATCTGCATGAGAAGACTCACCACCTTGGAATTAAAGCTGGGAAACGCTCTTGGAAAAACAGAAGATGTGCTGGATGAGACTAGTGTTGTCCCTCTGGCCTGGCAGGTTTGTATAGGGTTTTTTTCCCATTAAGAGGAGACATTGATTATATTATTTGGAGAGAGGTACTCCTTGGAAAAATCATCATTTACTCCATGTACATGATGTCCTGTTGCTATGTTCTCAAAAGAAACAAACAATGTCCTTGTCAGAAATTTCCTACTCACTTCAGCAATCTCTGTGCCCCCGAAGACCTCTCTACCTTCCTCCTTATACAGGCATTCTTCTTCCTCTAGGCTTTCTCCTTTGCTTATGTACGTGAAAGACATGTTTCCTTGCCCTTATTTAGGTACCAATGTGAGAAAATGTTGAGAGAGATGGGATTGTTCAGCCTGGAGAAAAGAAGGCTGTGGGAAGACTTTAGAGTAGCTTCCAGAACTGGAAAGGGCTTCAGGAATGCTGGGGATTGGCTCTTTATAAGGGAGTGCTGGGACATGGTGAGGGGGGAATGGATTTAAGCTAAAACGCTGGATTTTGATTGGACCTTAGCAAGAAATTTCTTCCTGTGAGGGTGGTGAGGTGCTAGCACAAGTTGCCCAGGGGAGCTGTGGTGGCTGCTCCATCCCTAGAGGTGTTCAAGGCCAGGTTGGATGGGGCTTGGAGCCCCTGATCCAGTGGGAGGTGTCCCTGCCCATGGCAGTGGTGTTGGAATTGGATTATCTTTAAGGTCTCTTCCAACCCAAACCATTCTATGATTATACAAATTGCGGGAAAGAGATTATTCTGCAGTGGGATGAGTTAATCTGGTCCAGGTGTGAGCATGTGTGTTGCCCACAGTGTCTCAGAGCTTCATCGTTGCACAGATGATGTTTTATTCCATGAGTGTATGAGTGAACTATGCTCATGCATTTCAGCACTGATCTTAGGCCTGAGAAATCTTGTGCCAACCACACCACCCTGGGGATTTCTTGGCTGTTTGTGTAATCCCTTACATGCTAGACCAGATGACCTCCAGCAGTGCGGGGCCTCCCCTTGCTAGGGCAGCTGCTGTTTGCTCTGGGATTTCCCAGTGTATTCAGGCAGCGACAAGCCTACTGCTTCCACGGGAGGCTCAGATCTACTCTGGATGCACAAATCAGTTGTACAGTGGGTGGACAGCCCTCAGAGAGCTGCATTTCATAGAATCATAGAACAACCAGGTTGGAAGAGACCCATCGGATCATCGAGTCCAACCGTTCCTATCAAACACTAAACCATGTCCCCTAGTACCTCGTCCACCCATCCCTTAAACACCTCCAGGGAGGGGGAATCAACCACCTCCCTGGGCAGCCTGTTCCAATGCCCAGTAACCCTCTGCGTGAAAAACTTCTTCCTAATCTCCAGCCTAAATCTCCCCTGGTGGAGCTTGAGGCCATTCCCTCTTGTCCTGTCCCCTGTCCCTTGGGAGAAGAGTCCAACTCCCTTTTCTCTACAACCTCCTTTCATGTAGTTGTAGAGAGTAATGAGGTCTATCAAATCAATTGTACAGTGGGTGTATAGCCCTCAGAGAGCTGCATTTCACTGAGCTGCTGTTCACAGCACAGATGTTGGGCACATCTGCCAGATACTTGCTGAAATCTTTGACTAATGGAGAAAAACACCTTTCAGCCTCAGTCTGTGGGCAGGGAAAAAAAAAAATCACAAATGTAAAACAATATGAACATATCTGAAAGACTGTAAATTGGAACTGATTTATGTTCTATGGCGCAGCCAGGCCCTTCCTGCACTGCAATAGCGTGAAATTTGCTGTGCATTAGGAGCGTTGTTAAATGTGTATCTATTTCTGTCCAACCAAGTGGGAAAACCTTTGGGTCCCATTCAGCAGGTTGAGAGAGAGGCGACTCAGTCCCCAGACTTAGACTCCCAGCTGAGTTGGTCACCCTGCCCCAGTTCTTACAGTATTTGACACAAAAATTGATTTCTGCTGGCCCACTTCCTGGGAATTTTTTTGTTTCTTATTGCAAAACCGTGTCCTCTTAAGCCCTGACAGCTCCTAGTTGCTGCTGTGCACCACGGCGCAAGGTTGACCTTCGTTACTCTTAACATGCCATGAGGAATGGGCAGTTTCTAACCTGATTGTGTGGTCTCAGCCTCCTTCTCCTCATTCCCAGGTTTCATGGGACATTTTTCCAACCATCTCATCTCTTATTTGTGGCTTGCAAAGGAAGATAAGATAGTCGTAAGCACATAGTAGCTATCAGATGGGATTTTTCCAAAGCACTTTTCATGTGAACTCCATTTCTCTTGGAATGACGTTGATTTCCGTAGGTCAGGGTTAGAGCAACAATGAATGAGGTTACAGCAGTGGATTTTCAGCATTCCTCATTTTGAATTCTCTTTAAAGACAAGAAAGAAAATCCGATCAAGTCACCTTAAATGAACGTAAAACTTTCCCCACTCATTTCAGCACAATCCATGGGAGCAGAGAGCTCTTGTGAGCTTGTCTGAATGTTCTTACCTCTGTTTATCCTGTAAAAGAATCATAGAATCATAGAACAACCAGGTTGGAAGGGACCCATCGGATAAGAGAAATAACCTGAACAAAAGATGGTGAATTTTCAGATAGATGAACGTGTGATCTTGAGTTAAATGAAACTTGGTCTTGAAGTATCAGGATTTCTTGTGTCACTGCTCTAGAGACAGTGACAGTAGTCGTGGGGGAAATAATATTCTATTTTTGCCAGTAACAATCCTGGCCCTGAAATCTGTGTTGCTAGGCTGTAGGGTTAACACCTGATGAAAATGATCTGTGTAGGTTCTATTTGCAGTGTGCACAGGTGTCCAAGAAAACCAGTGGCATCCTGGCCTGTGCCAGAAACAGTGTGGTCAGTAAGACCTGCAAATTCATCCTTCCACTGCACTCAGTGCTGCTGAGGCTACACCTTGGATCCTGTGTTCAGTTTTGGGTCCTTCCCTACAATAAGGACGTTGAGGAGCTGTAGCGTGTCCAGAGGAAGGGAACAGAGCTGGAGAAGGGGCTGGAGAATAGGGTTATGTGGAACAACTGAGGGGCCTGGGGTTGTTTAGCCTGGAGTAAAAGGAGGCAGAAGGAAGGCCTCATTGCTGAGAGGAGGTTATAGTGAGGTGGGTGTTGGTCTCTTCTCCCAAGTAACTAGTGACTGTTTCAAGAGGAAATGACCTCAAGTTGTGCCAGAGGGGATTTAGACTGGATATTAGGAAGAATTTCTTCACTGAGTGTGTTGCCAAGCTCTGGAATAGGCTACGTAGGGAAGTGGTTGTGTTCCCATCCTTGGAGGTGATTAAAAGATGGATAGATGAGGTGCTCGGGGATATGGTTTAGTAGCAGGCAGGCATGGTTGGACTCAATGCTTTCAAAACCAGTTCTACAATTTCTCTTATTTCTTTTAATCATGGTATTAGGACTTTCAAGATGTGCACTCCAAGTTCTTGGAAGGAGACTGACCTTCAGCTTCACTGCTCCTGGGCCCTGTTCCTTGAGTCTTGACTAGGAAATCATAGAATCACCAGGTTGGAAGGGACTCATCGGATCATCGAGTCCAACCATTCCTAGCAAACACTAAACCATGTCCCTCAGCATCTCGTCAACCCATCCCTTAAACACCTCCAGGGAAGGTGAATCAACCACCTCCCTGGGCAGCCTATTCCAATACCCAAAGACCCTTTGTGTGAAAAACTTCCTCCTGATGTCCATCCTAAATGTTATGTCCCCTCAAAACACGGCAATACAGCTTTTTCCTGTGGCTGATTGAAATAATTCAATATCCTCATTATCACCTGGCTTGGCAAAACACTGCTCTTTTGAGTGAAAACTCCATTCAAGCCAACTTTTATTTAAGTTCTCCATCTCCCAGATGCGGCACTGTAAATTCTACAGCTGCCTAAGCAAGCAGATAGAGCTGCCACTCCCCGTCTGTGTGCAGCATGTGTTCCTGGCTCTGCATGTCAGCATGGTAAAAATAGCCATGTTTAAAATCTATTGGAAATATTAAGGGCTTAATTATCATCTGGTTTGGGGCTTTTTGCAGCCGAGACTAAGGAGATATGAAGAATTTGGCTGCCGCTCTCTGCTCCTGCACCACCCAGAAGTAATGAGAGCAAAAGCAACTCGGTGGCTACTGGTTTTTTAGTGGCCCTGCTGGCAAGAAGAGACTAGAGGGAATGCAGTTGTTTCAATACCCCCTTGTTCTAGGCGTGTGTCTGTCTGTCCCCAGCAGACCCCTTGGCTGCGTGTAGCTGTTGCAGGAGCTTGTTTTATGTGAAAGAGGGAAAGTAAAATCTATTTATAGGCAGTCTGAGCAGTACTTTATTCAAGGTTGTTGACTCATGCCCATCTGATATCATTTAAAGGGTTAGATATTGCCAGGGAACAAAAATAAGTTCTGTTGCTCCCTTCTAGTCAATAGAATTAACTGCTCTTAAGTTGACATTTGCTTTCATGGCAGAAGAGATGTGCCTCAAGGGTCCTGTTATAAATATACGCTTTGCTGAAAAGGTGCTAATCTGGTTTTTTTTTTGGGATTATGGTGACGGAAACAGAAATACGAGGGCAGCAAAATCAGCAAAGAACCTTCAGCTCTGTGTCAGTCGCTTAACGTTCATCTCTATTAAAAGGGCCTGCAGAAATCAAGGGGGAAGGAGATAAAAGGCAGCGCTGTTAATACCAAGGGTTCCTCCTTTTCCACGGTAAAGCCTCGGAAAGGCCTTTCCTTCCTCCTCCTCACCCCAGCCTGTCTCAGGAGTATTCTCTTTGTTAAATAGAAACCATTCTGTTTCCTGTCTGTCTTGAGCCATTGGATTTTGGCCTCGGATTTCAAGCCCTGAATCACTCTCTGGGGATGCCTGCTGGAAAGCTGATGGGAACTGATTGCCTATCAGCAGCTGAGATGCAATTCTTGGCTTTGCTCTTCTTGGGAATTACAGTGTGCAGACCCGGACAGCACGATGTGCATAGCGTAAGAGACTACGCACCTCTCGTGGGCTGAGTGCACGAAATAAGCAAATGCTTATTGCGAACTTCAGGGCACGAGGGAGATGGGAGAGAAAAATATCTGCTTGTAAAGCTTTGCCTGCTGGCTCAGGAGCAGGGAAAGAAATACCAAAAGAATGAATGTAGTTCCTTTTCTTCTTTAGCTCACAGCTGAAACCAGCCATGAGATACCTAACACTGCAGTGGAGGAGAAAGATGAAAAACTAGGAAAGAAATTACTTGAAAACTGGTGAGGCATATGTCTCTTTCCAGAAAGAAAGAAGCAGGATTGTTTGGTGTAAAGTGACATTTATCAGCAAAACTCTTGTCTTTTCTTCCCACAGCTGGGCTAAAGAAACTAAGGCCAAGGCTTCAGGCATCCTGCTTGAAATGTAACATTAAGGGGAGATGCAACAGGCGGGTGGGAAAACTGGCTGTGAAATAGGACTCCCCCTCTGCACCTTACACAGTGACTGCTCTGGGCCAGGTTGGCTCTGTGGAACCAGATCAGAACTGAACTCCTTCTCACAGCTGCTTTAAATCCCTTTGCTGCCCAAGTCTGAGCATGAAAGGCCGGGTTGGATGGGGCCTTGAGCAGCCTGATCCAGTGGGAGGTGTCCTTGCCCACAGAAGGGGGAGTTGGATTTAGATGATTTTTAAGGTTGGTTCAATTATTTTTAAGGTCCCTTCCAATTCTCTGGAGCAAGACCAGAGAAAAGCAATGAGGCTGGTGAGGGGTCTGGAGAAAAGGCCTTATGAGGAACGGCTGAGAGAGCTGGGCATGTTTAGCCTGGAGAAGAGGAGGCTGAGGGAAGACCTCATTGCTCTCTAGAAGTACCTGAAGGGAGGTTGTGGAGAGGAGGGAGCTGGGCTCTTCTCCCAAGTGACAGGGGACAGGACAAGAGGGAATGGCCTCAAGCTCTGCCAGGGGAGATTTAGGCTGGAGATTAGGAGGAGGTTTTTCACAGAAAGGGTCATTGGGCATTGGAACAGGCTGCCCAGGGAGGTGGTTGATTCACCTTCCCTGGAGGTGTTTAAGGGACGGGTGGACGAGGTCCTGAGGGACTTGGTTTAGTGTTTGATAGGAATGGTTGGACTAGATGATCCAATGGGTCTCTTCCAACCTGGTGGTAATTTTTGATTCTTGGTTCAATTCAAACCATTCTATGATTCTATGATGACCAACATCTCCCATTGAAGGGATGCTAAAGTCTGCTCTACAGAGAGAGTCCACTCTTCGGCTCAGAGCAGTGACAAAAGTACCTTGATTGCACATGGGTGGATGAGGTGCTGAGGGACATGGGCTTAGTGTTTGATAGGAATGGTTGGACTCGATGATCCGGTGGGTCTCTTCCAACCTGGTTGTGCTATGATTCTATGATATAATCAAGGCTAATCAATTGTGTTTTGCCTCTGGAAGAGCTTTTATATAATTATGATATTAATAACCATCTCAGAATAATCCTGGAAAAGTTTTTGTCCCAAATAAGGATGGCAGCTGAGAGAATGTTACTCATAGGATTCAGTATCCTAGTTGATCCCAACCCTTTGTGGGGCCTGGAATGATTTTGATGTGCTGCTGTGTCCACTGCTCCTCATTAATATTGAATATGCTGGGCTGGGCTCTTTCTGTCTACCTAGGAAGTTTATCCTACACCTGAAAAAAAACCCCTTCTCTGTCATTGATAAATTACTTCCTAATATAAAGACATTTTCTTTTTCTAACAAAACAAGATTTCCATGAGGTGAGTGGGAGAAAACAACATCCAAAAACGCACAGCAAGGAAGCACATCACAAGAATATAGACGCAGTCATCAACAATTAGAATAGCCTCTTGGAGAGGGGCCTGAAATAGCAAAAATAAAAGCTGCTGTAGTTGTGATAGATTGATTAATGATGTGCTAATAGCTGAGACATGCCTGTCGTAACTAATTGGTTTTAAAAAAACTAAGCAGAGCCAGGAAATTCTTTGGGCTGAAAGGGCATTTGCAGTTTGCCAGCAGGACAGATATTAGGACTGTACCCAGCGGATCTGGGAAATCATGGTTCAGCAAAGCCCAGAAAGCATGTGCCTAACTCTACCCTTCCTCTAAAAACCTTGTGAAATACATAGACAGGACAGAGCAAAAGGAATATTACTGCCATTGGAGAAGGGGAGAAAGATGACGGGAGTTGGCCAAGTCAGGCAGGAGGCCCGGGTCAGAGCCAGGAGCTGAAATCACCTCTCTTGGGGACGGTCTTTAATGCCATTGCCAAAGGCAGGCTCCCCTCTCCTTGTGGCTCCTTGTGCAAGGTCCTCCTGCTCTGCAGGACCTACCACTTGCAACCACCCTCTTACTTTTATCTTTTTATTTCTTGCCTGCCATCATTCAGCTTTCTAAGTAGACCATGCTGGGAAAACCATAACCAGTGGAAGGCTGTGAGAGAGCTTCTCCTGTCAGCACAACCAAAACCTACAAAACCTGTTCTCTGAAGTTTAATGCCACAGAGAACTAGTAGGATTCAAAAAGTGCAGAGGAGAGCAGGGATTAGCCCTGTGGCAAGTAGAGACCCCAACGGAAGGCAGAGACTGCCAGGATCTGCTCTGCAAAACCTGGAGGAAGCAAAGAGAAGCTCAGCTCTGCCTGCAGGCAGGAGGGATGGAGATGATAAAAAACTGAATTTCACCCCTTTGCCCTTCTGCTCATCCCTTTTAGGAACTCCTGGATCTTGGAGAAAGGACCTGGTTTGACAGAAACCGAGGTGGCCCTAGGAGTTTGGGGGGTTGCTGGGACAGACCTTCTGCCTGCTAGAAGCCCTGCACCAGAGGCAGAGGCTGCTCTCTGGAGTGAGGGAGGTGAGTAAACACGCTGAGCTGGGTTTGATGGTGGTAAGGAGCATGTCGAGAATGTTGAATGTTCTCAAATGTCACACAGAGCGACCATGCCTGAGTAAGCATCCTTCTGCCAGCTCCACGGTGTTTGATAGGAGTGCTGGGGTCAGGACCCTGGCAGTGGAATGTGTGCAGATCTGTGCCCTGTGCAAGCAAGAAGGTATCAGAAATGGTGTGACCAGCAGGTCCAGGTTGGTTATTCTCCCTCTGGACTCAGCACTGGTGAGGCTGCTTCTTGAATCCTGTGTTCAGTTGTGGGCCCCTCAGCACAAGAAGGATGTTGAGGCTCTGGAGCGAGTCCAGAAAAGAGCAAGGAAGCTGGTGAAGGGACTGGAGAACCAGCCTTATGAGGAGCATCTGAGAGAGCTGGGGGTGTTTAGCCTAGAGAAGAGGAGGCTGAGAGGAGACCTCATTCCTCTCTACCACTACCTGAAAGGAGGTTGTAGAGAGGAGGGAGCTGGGCTCTTCTCCCAAGTGCTAGGTGACAGGACAAGAGGGAATGGCCTCAAGCTCCGCCAGGGGAGATTTAGGCTGGAGATTAGGAGGACATTTTTCACGGAAAGGGTCACTGGGCATTGGAATAGGCTGCCCAGGGAGGTGGTTGATTCACCTTCCCTGGAGGTGCTTAAGGCATGGGTAGATGAGGGACATGGTTTAGTGTTTGATAGGAATGATTGGACTCGATGGTCTGATGGGTCTCTTCCATCCTGGTTGTTCTATGATTCTATGAGGTGTTGGCATGTTGGGAACAGCCTCCATTTGCAGAACTAGTGCAGAGAGCAAGAGGAGGAACTAATTTAAAAGGGAACATTTTTGGAGGAGCTACCCCAGTCCACCCTGTCCCAAGATGTTCACCTTGCAGACAGATGCTTTTCACTGGGGACACAGTCCCTGCCTAGTTGCATTTGCCCAATCCGTGACCTTTTAGGTCAATGGGAAGAGCCTCAAGCAGTCAGCAGGCTTGGGAAAAAGCCCCAAATGACTGAGAAAATTGGACTTTGGGATCTTTGAACTGTTATTGCTGTTTGACTCATGGCTGTGGGTATTTTCTCTGTGTGCAGCTGTTGGGAGAACTGGGGGTGGCTACTAGGAGATGATTAAATCCATGTGACATCCCTGAGGTAAAAGAGCTCTGTGGTGAGACCTTAAAATATTCCGGCAATCCGAACAACCAGAAACTCTGACAGGCATTGCTGTCCTGCAGGACTCTTTCTGGGGGAGCAGACTTGGGCTCTGTTGTGAGATTCCTTGAGTTATTTGCAGCGTTCACTCCCACCACCCCCAGTCTTACACCCTCAGATTCAAAGGGATGGTTTGCTGCCACCAAGAAACCTTCCAAAAGAAATGAGAAATGGAAATGAAGGGACTGCTGCAGATTTGAAATCCTGAAAGAAATAGGAGGATTGGTCAAATGTGGGTGAAGCCTGAAGTCCAGGCTTTCTAGCTGCTTTTTGGTGCCTTCTCAAATGGAGCTGGCTCCTCTAAGAAGGATTTTAATGAAGTGAAAAAGGAGCTCATCTGCTCCAGAAGTTAGGACTGAGGGTGATTGCATCCTTGTCAGTCAAGTCCTCTCAGTTGCGCAGAGAAAGACAGAAACTTAGCCTTTTATTGCTGTCAGGCAGCAGCTAAGGAAGCTGCAGGGCTGAGCTGCTCACGTTTGCAGGCTCCTCTCTTCACAACACTGCTTCTACGAGGGTTCAGTTTCAGGGTAAAAGCCAAAGTGCCAGGGAAAATTTTCAGCGGAGATAGCTGCAATTTCTTCTCCATCTGCAAAGCTGAAAATGGAGAGGAACCAAAAAAAAGTCTGAAGCCCCACAATGATAATAATCCCCAATTCCCTGGTAGTCAGTCTCATCCCACCCCACCCTTTATTTTTCCTGTCCAGCAGGAAAATGTTTCCCTGGCACCCTTAGCAGGATGGATCCGGTGCGGGAGTTGTGCTGGGGGGTCAGGCAGAGAGATAGCATGAAGGGCTGGGCTGGGCTGCTGGGTTTCTTTCAGGACAGTGAGTTCAGATCATTGCTCTGCCAGAGGATTTTCCACATGACCTGAAGGCTGCCTTTTAAACCCCTCTCTGCTTCAGTCCTCCAGCAATTAAATAGGATAGTACTTCCCTCTTTATGGCAGAGGCTGTTCTTTCTTATGCTTGTGTACATCTCCTAGCACATCTGGTCCTCGCTGTAGCAGCTCCTGTGACAGCCCTTGTAATGAGAAAAGATGAGCACACGTGCTTCTCTCTCTGCTCAGGTTTAGCCAGTTCTTCCCCTTTTGATTTCCTATTAGAACATTCGCACTGGGGTTAAGAAGACAGGATTTGACTCTGTATTCTCCATGCTGTTAAGTGTGTTGTAGCAAACTGTGTGAAGCAATCCTGAACTTAGAATCATAGAATCACCAGGTTGGAAGAGACCCACCGGATCATCGAGTCCAACCATTCCTATCAAACACTAAACCATGTCCATCAGCACCTTGTCCACCTGTGCCTTAAACACCTCCAGGGAAGGTGAATCAACCTCCTAGTTGGGCAGCCTCTAACAGTGCCCAGTCACGCTTTCTGTGAAAATTTTTTTCCTAATGTCCAGCCTAAATCTCCCCTGGCAGAGCTTGAGGCCATTCCCTCTTGTCCTGTCCCCTGGCACTTGGGAGAAGAGGGCATCACCCTCCTCTCTACAACCTCCTTTCAAAGAGCAATGAGGTCTCCCCTCACCTGTTCCATGACTTTCCCTGGCACTGAGGTCAGACTGACAGGCCTGTAGTTCCCTGGATCCTCCCTGTGACCCTTCTTGTCGATGGGCACAACATCAGCCTCCAGTCCAGTGGAACTTCCCCAGTCTTACAGGACTATTGGAAGATGATGGAAAGGGGTTTGGCCAGCACATCCGCCAGCTCCTTCAATACCCTTGGGTGAATCCCATCTGGCCCCATAGACTTGTGGGTCTCTAGTTGGGCTAGTAAGACTCTGACCCACCTCCTCTTAGGCCATTTGAGCCTCATTTTGCTCTTCTAGTTCCGGGATTTGTACACAGAGCGAACAGGTTTCTTTACAATTAAAGACTGAGGCAAAGAAGGCATTAACTACCTCAGCTTTTTCCTCATCCCCTGTCACTGTTGTTCCTTCTGCATCCAATAGGGACTGTATGGTCATAGAATCATAGAACAACCAGGTTGGAAGAGACCCATCGGATCATCGAGTCCAACCATTCCTATCAAACACTAAACCATGTCCCTCAGGATCTCATCCACCTGTGCCTTAAACACCTCCAGGGAAGGTGAATCAACCACCTCCCTGGGCAGCCTATTCCAATGCCCAATGACCCTCTGCATGAAAAACTTCCTCCTAATTTCTAGCCTAAAGTCTCCATAGTCCTACTTTTATTATTTATATATTTATAGGAAGATTTTCTGTTATCTTTCACAGACTTTGCCAGTCTGATTTCTAGTTGAGCCTTAGCCCCTCTGATTTTTTCTCTACACAACCTCACTTCCGTCCTGTAGTCCACTTCACGCAAATCCATTGCCTGCGCTGGAGGGAAACACAGCAGCTTCTCTAAATAATGTCTAAACAAGCATTGTCTCCGATAATGTCTAAATAGCAATGCTGCTCAGCACAAATTCTTGAGGGACTTGGTTTAGTGTTCGATAGGAATGGTTGGACTAGAAGATCCGATGGGTCCCTTCCAACCTGGTTGTTCTATGATTCTATGAAATTAGCCATTTGCAGAAACCATGGGGCAGTATCCGCTCAGAGAATGAAGTCCTCCTCCCCTTGGGACAGGCTGTGGGTATGCAGAGCAGCTGGGTCCCTCTGGACCTCTGGGCTCTCGCTAGCAGGATTCTGAGCAGGTGTTGCAAATTTCGCTCCTTTTTATTTATTTTTTTTTTTATTTTTTTTAATCTACAAGCAGGGCAGGACCATCTGTTGTGTTCTGAGATCATTAATGATTTCCAGGATCGCCAGGAAATAGAAAATACTTCTGCAGCATACAGCGTGGAGGGCAAAAAAAAAAAAAATAATATACATGCATATGCAAGAAAATAGAGCAGGGTGTAGCGTTCAATAAAATATTACAGTGGAGCGGCTTCCAGGGATTTTTGCCTTAGGAAGCTGCACAGCTGTTTCAAGCTGTTGAGCACTTGGGAGATGAGCTGTATTTGCATGACAAAGGCAAAAACAACATAGTTGTCTGCGTCACCTCTTCATGTGCCACACAGGGGTGCTTCCAGCTCCTTGCTCAGATATGGGACAGGGCTGCTTCCATTCACAGCCACAGACCCCTGAGTCATTACCTTGTTGCTCAAACCCACCTCTTCTCCGGAGAGCTCGGTTGTGTTGGGCTGTAGCCCAAAAAGGCAAAGAGAAGCCTGCGGAAGCCAGTGGGAATCTTTCCATGAAATGCTCAAGGGTTTGCCTTGGGTTTTATTTGCTCTCTGCAAATCTGACCCAGAGCCAGCGGAATGACTCTGCTTTGCGATGCTCACGCATCCTTTGAGGAGCATTTTGGAGGTTAGGAGGAGCTTGCCTCCAGATGGGAAGCAGAGCCCTACTAGGAGCAGATGAGGTCCCATGGACCTAATCAGCCGTAAAGCCTTAATGAAGCACTTGCAGGGGGCAAGACCACTTAGTGCTCTGTCAGGAGCTTATGTAGAAATCATCCGCTGCACTGCAAGGCAGCAAAGTGTGCTTGGAGGCAGCCTGTGATGTACTCTGCTCTTGAAGCTTTGATACTGACCATCAATATCTGTGACAAGGAAGCCGTTGACTTGTTGAGGCTCTGGAGCGAGTCCAGAGAAGAGCAATGAAGCTGGTGAAGGGGCTGGAGAACAGGCCTTATGAGGAATGGCTGAAAGAGCTGGGGGTGTTTAGCCTGGAGAAGAGGAGGCTGAGGTGAGACCTCATTGCTCTCTACAACTACCTGAAAGGAGGTTGTGGAGAGGAGGGAGCTGGGTTCTTCTCCCAAGGGACAGGAGACAGGACAAGAGGGAATGGCCTCAAGCTCCGCCAGGGGAGATTTAGACTACACATTAGGAGGAAGTTTTTCACAGAAAGGGTTGTTAGGCACTGTCAGAGGCTGCCCAGGGAGGTGGTTGATTCCCCTTCCCTGGAGGTGTTTAAGGCACGGGTGGATGAGGTGCTGAGGGACATGGTTTAGTGTTTGATAGGAATGGTTGGACTCGATGATCCGATGGGTCTCTTCCAGCCTGGTTGTTCTATGATTCTATAAAAGTAGGGTTTGTTGCAACCTTTCTGTTATGCTGAAGTAGAATTCAGGCACAGTGGAGCCTGGTTTGAAGTGGAGGCTGCAAGTCCTGCCTGCTCTGGAGAGATGCCTAAAGCCCCACGTAAGGAACTGGGCAGCTCATTACTCAGTAGGTGCTTGACACTGCTAGTGCTTTTGGACAGATTTACACATGGGGTGATTGGAGGCAGGCTGCCCTGCAGCATGACTTGTTTGGGTTTACAGATTTCAAAGTGTTCTAATCGCCTTTTAAACAGCTGTTCCTTTATTCAAGGCAAGCAGCCTCAGGCTTTCCCAGTTTAAAGTCCACATTCCCATGGAAATCCAGGAGTCTGGCGACGTTTAAGGCTGACATCTAAGCTTCGTGATTTGTCTTTGTTCGGAATTGTTAGATGCTACGTGTAAATCAAATGGTAAAATATAAGTTCTTAGGAAAGACTTTGGATTTAGTTTTGTTTGCAAGATGAGAAACAAAGTCCAGCCTCCAGTCCTTCATCATGTTACAGCTACCCAGGCTTAGAATAAACAGCCTGTTAAGATAAGATGAATTCATGCAGCTTGCAAAGGACTTGCTTTATTCAAGTCTCACCCACCTAATATTTCAGCCAGGCTAGCTCCATTCTTTATGTTTTGGGGTTTTTTTTTAAAGTATTCTGTGAGCTTTCTAGGAAAAAAAAATGTTTCCCATTGTAAGGTCCTGCAACCAAATATAGTCCTAACTCCTACACGAACAACACTTTTGATGTGCTGTTCAAAGCAAACCCATTGAAGCAGGATACTGTTAATAAAACTCAGGAGAAATAAGAGGTCAAGTGACGTGAGTGAGGAGACCTTTCTGTCTCTTCGGAGCTCTTACTCGAAGACAAGAGGAATTCATGCTGACAAAACCAGTGATATTTAGCTTTGGAGATCGCTCTTTGAACCAGAAAGAACTACTTCATGCTAACAGATTGCATAAAGACACTTATTCACATCTTTCCAGTGCTCCCAAATATATCCAGAAACAACTCCTATTTTTTTTTAAATATACTTATCCATGAAAAGACTTAAACCCCAAACTAGTATGTTTAAACCTTTGGTGTCCCCTAGACTTGGGACAGAATTTCAGCATGTCAGCAGTAGAATAATTTAGAATCATAGAATGCTTTGAGTTGGAAGGGACCTTAAAGTCCATCCAGTTCCAATCCCTTTGCCATGGACTGGGACACCTCCCACTGGACCAGGCTGCTCCAAACCCCATCCAACCTGGCCTTGAACACTTCCAGGGATGGGGCAGCCACAGCTTCCCTGTACTAGAGCCTTAACCCCCTCAGAGCAAAATATTTGTTCCTAGTATCTCCTCTTTCAATTTAAAACTAATCCCCTCCCCATCCCATCCCTGCACTCCCTGATCAAGAGCCCCTCTCCAGCTTTCCTGGAGCCCCTTTCAGTACTGGAAGCTGCTCTAAGGTCTCCCCAGAGCCTTCTCTTCTCCAGGCTGAACAACCTCAACTCTCTCAGTCTGTCCTCACATGGGAGGTGTTCTAGGCTTCTGATTTCTTCATGACCTCCTCTGGACTCGTTCCAACAGTTCCATGACCTTCCTGTGCTAAGGATTCCAGAATTGAACACAAGGCTCCAGGTGAGGTCCCACCAGAGCAGAGCAGTGGGGCAGAATCCCTCCCTTGTCCTAGTCCGACTGCTCTGGATGCAGCCCAGGACATGGTTTATAAGATGGCTTGTAACATGAGATAAATTGCCTTTGTTCATATTTATCATGTAATATAAACTTATGTTGCCAGTTCTTGTGGTAATACACGCTCTCTCACTTGGGCAGTTGGAAAACCCAGTGAATTTAAAATAACTTCAGCTGGTAAAACTTAACTTTTTCTAAACTCTGTTCTGTTTCACTTGGCAGCCTTTTGAGAGAGTGTGCAGATATCTTCGGTGGCACCCATGTCTTGACACAGAGCTGAATGTCAGCCACTACGTAAGTCCTAGACTTTATTTGTTGTTTCTTATGTTTGTACATCTCTTCTGAATGGAGTCTGAGGTATTTAATCTGAGGAAGAGGCGATATGTGAGGGTTTGCACAGGATAGTAGCTGCCACGGCTAACTTCACCCAAGGAATCTCTTTTTCTAAAGTCTGTTAATGTTTTGTTTGCTTTCTCAGAGAGAAAACCAAGGGTCATTGGGCATTGGAATAGGCTACCCAGGGAGGTGGCTGATTCACCTTCCCTGGAGGTGTTTAAGGCACTCCTGGATGAGGTCCTGAAGGACTTGGTTTAGTGTTTGATAGGAATGGTTGGACTCGATGATCCGATGGGTCTCTTTCCAACCTGGTTGTTCTATGATTCTATGATACCACTTTCTTTTGCACAAGTCGTAGTGCTTTTAGCTGACTTTCCACCCTCCCCTTCACATAATCAGCATGTCTTGCAGAAAAATTATTCCTCAGACATTTTATAGGGGAGTCATAGAATCATAGAACAACCAGGTTGGATGGGACCCAGGTTGGAGGGGACAGGACGAGAGGGAATGACCTCAAGCTCCACCAGGGGAGGTTTAGGCTGGACATTAGGAAGAAGTTTTTCTCAGAAAAGGTCATTGGGCATTGGAACAGGCTGCCCAGGGAGGTGTTTGAGTCACCTTCCCTGGAGGTGTTTAAGGGACGGGTGGATGAGGTGCTGAGGGACATGGTTTAGAGATTGATAGGAATGGTTGGACTTGATGTTCCAATGGGTCTCTTCCAACCTGGTGATTCTATGATTTTATGAAATGAAGAACTTCAGCAAAAAAAATCCAATGCCTCTCAAAATCTGACTGTTTCTCCAAGTCTTGCATCTAATTCAAATCCCTTGGCATGGGCGCTGTGTCAAGTGTGTGGGCTGCCAGACTGGAAAGATACGTATTCTGTTCAAGATTCACTGTACCCTGAAACCTCAGTCCCACTGTTTCCGTGTAACCTGAACTTATAATTTCTGCCGAGGGAGGTTGAATTAAGAGAAGCCTGTGGTATTCCTGAGGGATGAAAAGTAGCATATTGGAAAACCTCAGCCTGTTGAATGTCCAATGAATACTTGCTGATGGGAAGATAGTATGTGGGATATACTCCGTAGGGACTCTCTCCTTTCCACCCCTTTGGCGCTGTGCCTTCTGTGTGCAATTTCCATGGCTGTTATCCTGGTGACTTTCTTGTCCAACTCCTCCTTCAGCTAATGGACATAGTCTTCAGGCTCACTGAGCAAAACTTGCCCTGGTTTGGCTCAGGACCTAACTGGTCTTTGTTCCCAGCCCTCCCACAACCCTTGCATCGATTTCTGTGCCTGCAGACGCCTACGATTATTCCAGATGTAGGATCTGCCCTGTGAACCCATTGTCCCCAGCTTCTAGGGGATTCCCTTTCCTCCAAATGACTCATGAGCTATGCGGATACCCTTTCTTCCAGAAGGCTCCAAAAGATGCTGGGCTTGTTGCAAAAAAGGGCAAAAGTAATCTGAAAATTACTGTGTTGTTGGGATAAAATGTAAAACATTGCAAAGTCAGGTTTGCTTTCCCAAGGTAAGAGCAGCCTGGCTCACTCAAGTAATACATCTCTCCCACCTCTCTCCGGACAAACTGACTCACCTAGAGTATCACAGAATCACAGAACAACCAGGTTGGAAGGGACCCATCGGATCTTCTAGTCCAACCATTCTGCTTGTTCTTGTCTCATTCTGCTGCAGTCTTGGCTTAGGGCATCTAACTCCTAGGATCCTTACAGGATGCTACATCCTCTTAATTTATTTTCAAGGGAGGTTGGTTCAGTTGCTTAGTAAGTCACTAGATTGTGTTTCTGAGCTCGCATTTGATACACTGAACCACAACCCCAGCCCAGTCTAGCACAATGCAAAGGGAAGGAAAGAGCATAGCAGCTTGCACAGGCTCCTTTCAGGCTCTTGATCTTAGTGAGTCAGGATGGAAAGAAAACAGCCTCTCCTGGAGTGGATGCATGGGGAATGAGCAGCCAGGAATGCTAGACATCCCTCGTCCCACTCTGGGTGAAACACAGGTAGAATCATAGAATCACCAGGTTGGAAGAGACTCACCGGATCATCAAGTCCAACCATTCCTATCAAACACTAAACCATGTCCCTCAGCACCTTGTCCACCCATCCCTTAAACACCTCCAGGGAAGGTGAATCAACCACCTCCCTGGGCAGCCTGTTCCAATGCCCAATGACCCTTTGTGTGAAAAACTTCCTCCTGATGTCCAACCTAAATCTCCCCTGGCGGAGCTTGAGGCAATTCATTCTTGTTTTATCCCCTGTCACCTGGGAGAAGAGGCCATCACCCTCCTCTCCACAACCTCCTTTCAGGTAGTTGTAGAGAGCAATGAGGTCTCCCCTCAGCCTCCTCCTCTCCAGGCTAAACACCCGCAGCTCTCTCAACCGTTCCTCACAGGACGAGACTCCTTTAGTTTGTGAAATTCTGAACTTAGAAGTTTACAGCAATGCTACAAAGCCTCTGAGTCGCCTCACCATCAAGGCAGGGTAAAGTGACACTGCTTTCCTCGTACCTCTGTGGGTTGGTAGTAGCCAACCTTGCTGCTAAGCACCTGGCTTGGCCTTTAATCACAGAATCGTAGAATAGTAGAATCATAGAACTGTTTGGCTTGAAAGGGACCTTAAAAGTCTGTTCCAACCCCCCTGCCATGGGCAGGGACACCTCCCACTGGATCAGGTTGCTCCAAGCCCCATCCAGCCTGGCCTTGAACCCCTCCGGGGATGGGGCAGCCACCGTTGCTCTGGGCAACCTGGGCCAGGGCCTCCTCACCCTCACAGGAAAACATTTCTTCCTACAATCTCATCTCAATCTCCCCTCTTTCAGCTTCAAACCATTCCCCCCCATCATATCCCTGCCCTCCCCAATGAAAAACCTCATAGAGTAAAACATGTAAAACGAGCAAGTTCAAGCCAGGCGGAATTATCTGGGAATCATATGAATGAGGCTTGCAAATTTTGGTTAATGCTGTGTGTATCTGAAAGCAGAGTTTGGATTTAAATCTCAGTTTTCCACAATGCTGAGTGAGAGTAGGCTCATTTTAACAAAGATAATTTTCCTGTAGTTTTTTCATATTTCTGTGAGTGCACGTGTCTGTCTACTTAAATACAGCCCTCGCTGCAGTTATTACATCATGAACTTAATATCTCTCCCTGGGAAAAGAACCACTTTTTAGGGAAGGAAAAAAAAAAAAGAAAAGTGAGAGTGAAAGAATAAGAAGGAAGTGTTCAAAGAAGTCCAGAAAGCCCTGGATCCCTCTAGGGTCCCCAGCTGTGCTGTATGTTGTCCCAGCTGAACACCAGATATTTCCGTTCTGCACATTAATGTATTCAAAGAGAAATCAAAGCGGTTGTCTTGCGTGTACTCTGGGCCAAGTGTGCGCATCCTACCTCAAAACAGCCCTGATTTAAGGCTACAGACCTTTATTCTTCCTTCCTTATAGGCCTGGGGCTGAACATGAGCTTTCTGGACATTCTCATGGCTACATGCCCATCAGTGCATGAAGCGATAGGCAGATCTTTAGATGCTTCATGGTCCCAGTAGCCTGGAAGCCACATCCTTTGCTGGACCACTGCTGGTGAGGCAGCAATCTTTCTTTCCCTGTTGAGGGGAAGAAAAGCAGCATTTCTCTGATGGTCTCATTGTTATTGCGTGTTCTGTTGCTGTTGCTCTCCACAGAGGTGCCTCCTCTGCCTGGAGGAGAAGGACCTGGGGGTGTTGGTTGACAGTGACTGAACATGAGCCAGCAGTGTGTCCAGGTGGCCAAGAAGGCCAATGGCATCCTGGCTTGGATCAGAAATGATGTGACCAGCAGGCCCAGGGAGGTTCTCCCTCTGTATTCAGCACTGGTGAGACCGCTCCTTGTATCCTGTGTTCAGTTGTGGGCCCCTCACCACAAGAAGGATGTTGAGGCTCTGGAGGGAGTCTAGAGAGGAGTAACAAAGCTGGTGAAGGGGCTGGAGAACAGGCCTTGTGAGGAACGGCTGGGAGAGCTGGGGGTGTTTATCCTGGAGAAGAGGAGGCTGAGGGGAGACCTCATTGCTCTCCACAACTACCTGAAAGGAGGTTGTGGAGAGGAGGGAGCTGGGCTCTTCTCCCAAGCGCTAGGGGACAGGACAAGAGGGAATGGCCTCAAGCTCCACCAGGGGAGATTTAGGCTGGACATTAGGAAAAAAAAATCACAGAAAGGGTGATTGGGCACTCTTAGAGGCTGCCCAGGGAGATGGTTGATTCACCTTCCCTGGAGGGGTTTAAGGGATGGGTGGATGAAGCACTAAGGGACATGGTTTATTGATTGACAGGAATGGTTGGACTCAATGATCCAGTCAGTCCTTTCCAACCTGGTGATTCTGTGATTTCTCTGATGGTCTCATTGTTATCACATGTCCTGTTGCTGTTACTCTCCATAGAGGTGCCTCCTCCGGAGGTCCATGATGATGGGTGGCCAGACGCCGATGGCATTAAGGCAGCCCTGGCTTGCAATCCATCCAGTGTGGTAGGAAGGCTCTGCCAGATTCATCGCCCCATGGGTTTACTTTATTAGTCTAATGTTAACAGGACCCAGCCCTTAGCATGAAGCCAGGCTTTCATGAGTCATATCTGCAACAGAAACCCTTGTCACAGTCCCTCTTTCCTTGTGTCCCTGATGAAACTCTGTCTGTGGTTGTGATCGTGCAGCAGCGAGGGGCTGAGTGCCTCCACACCCTCAATCTAGAAGGCTGACTGGGGGCTCTGCAAGGTGCTGCAGGAGCATTTCAAAGCAAAGCAAAAGTGCAATATACTGAACATCTCACAAAAATTATCTGTCTGCCTCCTAGAAGGTTTGGGTTGGAATCATAGAATGGTTTGGGATGGAAGGGACATTAAAGTCCATCCAGTTCCAACCCCCTGCCATGGGCAGGGACACCTCCCATTGGACCAGCTTGCTCCAAGCCCCATCCAGCCTGACCTTAAACATCTCCGGGGATGGGGCAACCAAAGCTTCTCTGGGCAACCTGGGCCAGATGCAGGGGGCTTGGCTGACTTGAGCTGGTCATGCACATGGTTTACCTGGTTCGGGCTCTCAGTTCAGAGTTGCTGAGGCTGTCATTCAGATATTCCATTGCCCTTATGTTATTTACTGTCCCTCAGGCTTCAGTGGGATGGGGGATTTTTATGTGTGTCCTTCTTGAGGGACTATTTCTCTTCATGCTACGCCCTGTCATTACTTGCTTAGGTGGCACATTGCACAGCTCAGAACAAAGCCATGTCAGTTACCAGCCAGTAAATGATTCAAAGCAGTATTTCCCATCTTGACAGTAATTGTTCACTCTAACTACAAAGAAGACTATTCCAAAATATGTCCTTATCCCTGCCTTTCTCTTTGTAACCGCTCCAGGCAACCAGGACTGAGTGTGAAGCAGTCAGGGAGATCTGCTGAAAACTGGAAGTCCTGTGGACAGTAGAGCGCGTTGTGCAAGAGCTCTGTCCCTCATCTGTGTCAAACTGCGTGAATCAATGCTGGCCAGAAGAAATGAAATAACGGCTCACTTCCTAAAATGGAAATATCCCCATATGTTGTTCCTGGCACAGGACAGCTCTTGGGGGCAAGATCAGCAAGCGGACGGTAGTGAGTGCAGCACACCCTTCGCTGCTCCCAGGCCCTGTGGTGCTTAAGAGAAGGAGACCTATTTGCTGTTTTACTAACAAGTAGCAGGAGACTTTTCACCCTATAAAAATCCCTTTAATCTAAGCCTACCTGCCAATAAGTTGACTTTAACCTAAAGAGCATGTCATCCTTGAAAAGAAGTTGCTGTTCTCTGGACTCCAACCTCCGATGATTAATCTGCCTCTGCTAGCTTTGCTCTGACACTCCCTAGGGCTTAACAAATGTCTTGGGCAAGTCATTAGCACAGCAAATTAAAACGGAAACATGGAAAACCATGTGCCGGGAGTTCATTTGCGCAGTTTAACAGCAAAAGACTGTTCTTCAACAGCAGAGAAAAGTCAGTGACTATGGGCGCAACGTGGAGGAAGCCCAAGTGTATCATGGGACACCTCACTCTGGCCAAAGGAGCAGGTACCGCTCTGTGCTTGGGATTTCAGGTCTCTTCTGTTTTAAGTTTTAACAGCTCTCACCATTTTTAGCTCTGCTTGGAGGTTTTGGACAACCTGTCTTGCCTGAAACCTGGTAGGTCAGTGTCATTTTCTGCTATCACAATTGTTACCTCTTGTGTGTTCCTTAGATGGCTGCAGCAGCGCATCATGAAGGTATTTACGAATAAGCTATTCAACCAGATAGAACATTTGTTTATCAGTAGCTCCGGACGCTAGCTTCTTCCAGATGTCCTTGAAGTTGATGATGGGTCTTGCTCACAGCTCTCTATTAACCGTGCAGTCTCTCCCTTGCCAGAGCTTGTGGATGGCATTTGTCATGATGTTACTTCCAATGCATTTGAACATTTTTTTATCCATTTAAGGAATGTGAATTTCAATTGCTAGCCCTTCCTTATAAAGTTATCCATAATTTAGCCATTTGACCGATGCAAGCTCTTATCATAGAACCATAAAATGGTTTAGGTCGGAAGAGGCCTTAAAGAGTTCCAACCCCTTTGCCATGGTCATGGACACCTCCCACTGGACCAGACTGCTCCAAGCCCCATCCAACCTGGCCTTGAACACCTCCAGGGATGGGGCATCCACCACTGCTCTGGGCAACCTGTGCGAGAGCCTCCTCACCCTCACTCTACCTAGTATCTAAATTAAATCTCCCCTTTTTCAACTTAAAACCATTCTCCCTTCATCCTATCCCTGCACACCCTGGTTAAAAGCCCCAACCCAGCTTTCCTGTAGCCCCTTTCAGTACTGGAATGTTGCTGTAAGGTCTCCCCAGAGGCTTTTCTTCTCTAGACTGAACAAGCCCAACTCCCTCAGCCTGTCATTTTGTAGTTAGCATGCTATTTTCTCATTAGATTCTCTCCACATTCATTCACCCATTTCTCTAGAGTTTTCTCTCTCCCGCACATTTTCTTTCCCAGAAGCTCCTTGATGGTATCTGCAGACCTGTTGTTTCAGCTTTCTGGAGCCCTTTGGCAAAACTCATCTCTTTTGTGCTGCATCATGCGGAGTTTCACTGGTTGCCCCTGCAGTCCAGTTTAACTTCGCATTTCGTAAGTGTTTGCTAGCCCTCACCCCAGCTGTCACCTTCTTTGTATCACCGATCTCCTAGCATCTGTCCCTCCATGTGGTTCAAGGAAGATCTTCAAGACATCAAAGAAAGCCTACAAAAATCATTTTTTTCTACAGAATCGATGAGAATTGCATCCAGCCCACAGCTTCCTTCCATAGCTTAGTTTCAGAGCCAACTCTGGCACCAGCACAACCAAAGCTACAAATTACGCTTCATAGAATCATAGAATCACCAGGTTGGAAGAGACCCATCGGATCATAGAGTCCAACCATTCCTATCAAACACTACACCATGTCCCTCAGGACCTCATCTACCCATCCCTTAAACACCTCCAGGGAAGATGAATCAACCACCTCCCTGGGCAGCCTCTAACAGTGTCCAATGACCCTTTCTGTGAAAAACTTCCTCCTAATCTCTAGTCTAAGTCTCCCCTGGTGGAGCTTGAGGCCATTCCCTCTTGTCCTGTCCCCTGTCACATGGGAGAAGAGACCACACATCTACTTCCACACAGATGTTCCCACTGGGATTTGGGGTATGGCTGCAGAAGGAAGCCAAAGCTAGGTAGTAAGTCACTGAGCTTAATCCTTCTTATGCACAGTCCTCATTTATTCCTGTCCTGAATGTGTGAGCAAAATACAAGCAAATCTAAAGAGATGCAGATCGAATACAGGTCAAGCCGCTGCTAGCAGGGTGCAGGCAAAGCAGCAGAGGCAGGGATGTCAAGATGAATAGGGAACACATGGTTGCTTTCAAGTTATTGTTGTACTTATTTTAAGACCAGAGATCAGGAACGGGGATATGTGTTCCAGGGAAAATCAGTGGAGTCATTCGTGCACATCTGACCCTGATTACTGAAGTTAGTCTTTGGATTAAGACGTTGTGAGATTCTAGGTGTAGGTACAAATACACGTTATATAAAGTCAGTGTGGTTCTTTAGCAGAATAAGGGGACAAAGTCTTGCCCTGGTTCATGCAATGAATACTCACAGCAGCGTCTTCCAGCACTGCGACCCAGCCAAGCTGGGCAAGGAGCCGAAGGAGTGAGGTTTGGTGTTGGGAGGCCTGAATTTCAGCTGCCTTTGCCCCACAGCAGACTTACCGCAGGCCCTGTGAGGAGCGTCTAAGAGAGCTGGGGTTGTTTAACCTAGAGAAGAGGAGGCTGATAGGAGACCTCATTACCCTCTACAACTACCTGAAAGGAGATTGTGGAGAGGAGGGAGCTGGGCTCTTCTCCCAAGTGATAGGGGACAGGACAAGAGGGAATGGCCTCAAGCGCCGTCAGGGGAGATTTAGGCTGGAGATTAGGAGGAAGTTTTTCCCAGAAAGGGTCATTGAGCATTGTTAGAGGCTGCCCAGGGAGGTGGTTGATTCCCCTTCCCTGGAGGTGTTTAAGGGACGGGTAGACAAGATCCTGAGGGACATGGTTTAGTGTTTGATAGGAAAGGTTGAACTCAATGATCTGATGGATCTCTTCCAACCTGGTTGTTCTATGACTCTATGACTTCACTTCAGCACCCTCTGAGCTTTAACCACAGTGGAGACCGGTTCAGGTGGTATCAACAGTCAAACTAGGAATTTCTGCTTTAAGAACTAAGGAAGCATTTAATGGGTTTGTCTTTTGCTTTGTTTGTTCTTTCAGGAACAGGAAAATTGACAGTGAAAGCCATAGTGGTCACTAGAACTGTGGAGCTGCCCAATTTCCAACTACAGCTCACAGGACTGGGGTCTGTCTTGAAATTCCATTTCACAAGGAGTCTCCAGTGCTCCAAGGGAAGGATTCACAGGTAAGCTTCAGTGTGCAACAACAAAACACCACGAGAACAAGTGAAATAAAGATGACACAAATTTTCTTTAGAAATTCTGACTTTTTAAGGTAACATCAGGATTTTTCTGTGATTTCACTCGTGTTTTTTTGGAAGGGCTGCAGCCAGAGATGGAAGCGCAGCTTCCCAAGTGGTGCTGGCAGGGCTGGGGAGGGAGAGCCAGGAGACATGAAGTCTCCAGCATCAACTGCTGTGGGAAGGGAGGATTGTTTCCATTTCCTTGAGGCAGAGCTCATCTCTCACATACTTGGGAAATATTTGATAACATGAACTTTTCAAAGCCCTCACCTTCTGAGTTTTTATGTGTTGACCTGAAAGCTTAATTTTTTTGTAATTGGATGTTTCTTTTATTTAACTGAGAGGGAAACTGTGTGGCTGGTGCTGTCTTGCCTAGTGTAAATTTCTAGGGTAAATACCTCTCAAACTTGTTAGCTCTGGGCTGGGATTCAGCCCATCAACTAGCTTCAAATGTGGTTGTTTTCATTTCTGTCCCCCTTGGCACAGCAGGGACACAGGCCGTGACTAAACTTTTCTGGCTTCAGTGCCAGCACAATCATGTGAGAGGTTCGGGGGCTGAAGAAAACGCCGAAGAATCGCATCTGAAATTGGAGAGCTTTTTGCATGTCAGGCTGCAGATTAAAATGAGCTACCAGAGGCAAAAATTAAGCAAAGGCTGTTTCTCTTCAGCAGAGAAGTACTGGTCAGAAGTAACAGCAAGAGCAAAGCGCAGATGCAAAATGCGTTTGCAGCCTTTCTTCTGGGCTAGTCCAGAAACCTCTGCCCTGGTCCACCAACCCCAGCTGGCCTATTGCTGGAGGGTGGGAGCCCTGAGAGATGCTGATGGGTGGTTGTTTAAGGACTAGTGCTGCAAGGCCACATGGATGTGGGGAAATGTCTGATATTCTTCAGCTGCCCAGCTCAGAGCAGCATGGTCAAGGAAATCTGTGAGCTGAGTCCAATAGGAACCGCTTGTCCAGGAACTCTCAGCTGGTGTCTAGAATGGTGCAAGCTTAGGAGAATCAAACAGCAACCTGAAAATTAAGAAAAGGCTGGTATTCATAGTGAAATCATGGAGATAACAAAACACATGTGTATTTTTTTATATATATAAATACAGCACTTCTACACACTCTTTAGAAACTGCAGTGCCTGCTGGAGGCACTGGCAGTAGTCACCCTCCTTTACAGTAATTAGCGAAGACATGTATCAAAGTGGTCAATGAAGCTGGTTTCTTCTTCGTGCTACTGGGGGTGTTGGTTGACAGCCAACTGAACATGAGCCAGCAGTGTGCCCAGGTGGCCAAGAAGGCCAATGGCATCCTGGCTTGGCTCAGAAACGATGTGACCAGCAGGCCCAGGGAGGTGATTCTCCCTCTGGACTCGGCACTAGTGAGACCACTCCTCGAATCCTGTGTTCAGTTGTGGGCCCCTCAACACAAGAAAGATGTTGAGGCTCTGGAGCGAGTCCAGAGAGGAGCAACAAAGCTGGTGAAGGGGCTGGAGAACAGGCCTTATGAGGAATGTCTGAGAGAGCTGGGGGTGTTTATCCTGGAGAAGAGGAGGCTGAGAGGAGACCTCATTGCTCTCTACAACCCCCTGAAAGGAGGTTGTGGAGAGGAGGGTGATGGCTTCTACTCCGAAGTGACAGGGGACAGGATAAGAGGGAATGGCCTCAAGCTCCACCAGGGGAGGTTTAGGCTACACACTAGAAAAAAAATTTTCACAGAAAGGGTCGTTGGGCATTGGAACAGTCTGCCCAGGGAGGTGGTTGATTCACCTTCCCTGGAGGTATTTAAGGCACAGGTAGATGAGGTGCTGAGGGACATAGTTCAGTGTTTGATAGTTGGACTATCAAACTGGTTGGACTCAATGATCTGGTGGTTCTCTTCCAACCTTGTGATTCTATGATTCTGTTAATAAGGCTGGTTTTTACCTTGCATATAATTGCACTCACTGTGTGTGGTTTCCTTTGCTGTCCCAGCAGGGAAATACAGAGTTGCTGTTTGCTGGGCAGTAAGGAAGCACCCCAAACCCAGCACAGAAATCCACCTGCAGGACGAAGAGGCAGTCCTACTCCAAAAACCTGTAGTCTGTCAGTGCTTGCAACCTTGTGATGCACATAGCTGAGCTGCAAAAGTGAACAAAGTGAAAATGTCCTTCTGTCTCTTCTCTCTGGTTATGCACACAGGTTAGGTTAGCCCGAGAGAAGCAGAGCCCTTGTTTTTTCCGTGCCCTGGGAGGGATGCTGAGGAATGCTGAGGCATTAAGACAAATGTGTCCTCACTTTCGTGTACCACCCCAACTGCCTTCCTAGGACTGAGTTCCCCTGAGTTCCTCCAGAGCCTTTTTGGAGGTGGCTGGAGGAACGTGTGGTGCATGCAAGCAGTCCTTGGCGCTGGCCCACGACTTGCTGTCATTCCTCTCTGTCTTTTCTTCATGCTATCCAACAAACCGATGGAACGATTATAAAAAACACTGTCCTGGGACTTCCATTTTAAACAAGGTCACACCTTTACTCCTTCCCGTGGCTTTGCTCCAGATGAGCTCAGCTCACTGCAAATGCTGCAGAAACATGAAAAGAACAGAGTTTGCTGGGAGAAAATGCAAAACAGGCCAGTGAGGGGGCAAGCATCGCTTCCTCATGACTTCCAGAAAGCTGGTCTTGAATAGAGACCCAGAAAATGCACGTCACCCCTCTCCTAGCTCACGCTCTGCCTTATTACACAGTTTACTCTCTGTTGCCAGTCCCTTAGACAGTGGAGGCTGAACCGAAGGTGGTTTCTTGCCTTGCTTGGATGGTCATTGCACCTCCAGCAGCATCGTACTCCTGCTCTGGGCACAGGCAAGTCATGCTTCCCACCAGCCACCTCCTACGCTTTGGTCTTAATTTGAATCATAGAATCACCAGGTTGGACGAGACCCACTGGATCACCAAGTCCAACCATTCCTATCAAACACTAAACCATGTCCCTCAGCACCTTGTCCACCCGTGCCTTAAACACCTCCAGGGAAGGTGAATCAACCATCTCCCTGGGCAGCCTCTAACAGTGCCCGATGACCCTTTGTGTGAAAAACTTCCTGTCACCTAGAAGAGCTGTGTCACCTCTTCTACCACACTGGCATGTGGTAGGATTTGTGGTGGACCTGCCAACCTCCAGGCAGGACGTCCCTGTGTGTGCTCAGGGCTACACAAGCCCCAGCAATGAAGAGTCCCCCACCCGAGTTGTGTGAAACTGTTATTTTACAAGACTAGAACTATCTAGCTGAAACATAAATATATAAATGAAATCATTTACGTTATTTTTGTTTTGGTTTTCCTGGGGGTGAATATTTTCATAGAATCATAGAACAACCAGGTTGGAAGAGACCCATTGGATCATCGAGTCCAACCATTCCTATCAAACACTAAAACATGTCCCTCAGGACCTCATCTACCTGTGCCTTAAACATCTCCAGGGAAGGGGAATCAACTACCTCCCTGGGCAGCCTATTCCAATGCCCAATGGCCCAATGTGTGAAAAACTTCCTCCTAATCTCTAGCCTAAATCTCCCCTGGTGGAGCTTGAGGCCATTCCCTCTTGTCCTGTCCCCTGGCACTTGGGAGAAGAGTCCAGCTCCCTCCTCTCCACAACCTCCTTTCAGGTAGTTGTAGAGAGCAATGAGGTCTCCTCTCAGCCTCCTCTTCTCTAGGCTAAACACCCCCAGCTCTCTCAGCCACTCCTCATAGGACCTGTTCTCCAGCCCCTTCACCACCTTCACTGCTCTTCTCTGGACTCTCTCTAGAGCCTCAACATCCTTCTTGTAGTGAGAGGCCCACAACTGAACACAGGATTCAAGGAGCAGTCTCCCCAGTGCTGAGTCCAGAGGGAGAATCACCTCCCTGGACCTGCTGGTCACACCATTTCTGATCCAAGCCAGGATGCCATTGGCCTTCTTGGCCACCTGGGCACACTGCTGGTTCTTGTTCAGTTACTGTTGACCAAAACCCCCAGGTCCCTCTCCTCCTGGTAGTTTTCCAGCCAGGCTTCTCCCAGTCTGTAGCTCTGCATAGGGTTGTTGTGCCCCAACAGGCAATACTAGGCAAGCAAGCCACTTAATAAAATCATTACTCACAAAAGAAAAATAAGTGGAAAATGGAATTGAACCATAAGATGCTATAAAAGCAGTTCACACACGAGGTTCTAGTGCTTTAAAACAAGGACTTGACGTTACTGCACCACACCAGAATGGTGGAGGGTGGTAAAAGACGAGCCAGGATTTTTGATACCTCTCCAAAAGCCTCATCATGGACAAGAGAGGTAAGTGTCCTCTTCTGCTTAGAGTGCACAGGCCAGCTCTGTGGGACGAAACAGAGGTACAGAGCCAATCTGGACTTAGAAATCCTGGTTTTTACTGTTTTTCTTCTCTTTTTTTTTCCCCTCTTAAGCACAAGAGGGTGGTTCCTCCACCACCTATTTAAGCAAGAGTTGTGATGTCTTGTGCCAGCAGGAAGGCAAAGGAAAACACAAAATCCAGACATGAGCACTGTTGTTACTGCCGTCCCAAGGTAAGACAAACTGCTAAGAACCTTAAATTAAGGGTGTCTCTCGGGAGGGGTTTTCAGCCAGCGTATACAGCAAAATTTCACCTAACTTCTTCCTTTCCCATTTGTGCCAGTGTTTTAATTCTGTTTGATTTGGCAGCCTGTGTTCACTCTCATAATATTTTTTTTTAAAAAACCCACCTAAATTAAACGAACCTTTTCCTTTGCAAACTTTGTTTTCTGGCTCATCACCAGGTTCACACCAGGATAATTGGGGACTAGCTACTTGAATCACAGAATCATAGGACAACCAGGTTGGAAGAGACCCAGTGGATCATCGAGTCCAACCATTCCTAGCAAACATTAAACCATGTCCCTCAGGACCTCATCTACCACTCCCCTTAAACACCTCCAGGGAAGGTGAATCAACCACCTCCCTGGGCAGCCTATTCCAATGCCCAATGAACCTTTCCGTGAAAAACTTCCTCCTAATCTCTAGACTAAATCTCCCCTGGTGGAGCTTGAGGCCATTCCCTCTTGTCCTGTCCCCTGTCACTTGGGATAAGAACCCAGCTCCCTCCTCTCTACAACCTCCTTTCAGGTAGTTGTAGAGAGCAATGAGGTCTCCCCTCAGCCTCCTCTTCTCTAGGCTAAACACCCCCAGCTCTCTCAGACGTTCCTCAGAAGGCCTGTTCTCCAGCCCCTTCACCAGCTTCGTGGCTCTTTTCTAGACTAAAGAAGTCACTAGAAGTTAACTCAGATGCCTGTACAGCAAGAAAAATACACAGCAAATGTGGTCAGCTGGCTTTTTGGGGATAGGACTGGCTGACTGGTACCTGTTTTCCCATCCTTTGTGCCTTAGGGGGATGCAGCCCAGGAATAGAGGTCCCAAATCTCTTGAGGCAATCCCAAACACCATTACAGGTTGGGCAGAGAATGGGTTGAGAGCAGTCCTGAAGGGAAGGAATTGGGGTGATGGGGGATGAGAAGCTCAACATGAGCTGGCAACATGTACCTGCAGCCCAAAAAGCCAGCCATGCCTTGGGCTGCATCCAAAGTAGTGGGGTAAGCAGGGCGAGGGAGGAGATTCTGCCCTTCTACTCTCATGAAACCTCACCTGGAGCCCTGAGTTCAGTTCTGGAGTCCTCGGCACAGTAAGGACATGGATCTGTTGGAGAGAGTCCAGAGGAGGCGGTGAAGTTGTCCGTGTGTGGACAGGTTGGGAGAGTTGAGGTTGTTCAACCTGGAGAAGAGAGGGCTCTGGGAAGACCTCAGAGCAGCTCCTGGAACTGAAAGGGGCTCCAGGAAAGCTGGGGAGAGGCGCTTGATCAAGGAGCATGGGTGGAAGAGCAGGAAGAATGGTTTTAAACTGAAAGAGTGGGGTTTAGACTAGATATTAGGAAGAAATGTTTTCCTTTGAGGATGGTGAGGCACTGGCACAGATTGCCCAGAAGAGTCATGGCTGCCCTATTTGTGGAAGTGTCCAAGACCAGGTTGGATGTGGTTTTGAGCAGCCTGGTCCATTGGGAAGTGTCCCTGCCCATGACAGGGGTTGGCACTGGATGGACTTTGAGGTCCCGTCCAACCCAAACCATTCCATGATTCTATGAATTGTAGGAGAGAGATTATACTGCAGTGGGATGGGTCCAGGTGTGAATACATGTTCTATCCAAAGTCCCAAAGCATCATTATTGCATGGACAGTGTTACATTACAATATCGCATGTGTAAAGTATACTCATCCCTTTCAGCTCTGTTCTTAGCACTGAGAGTAGTAAGAAATTCTGTGCCAACCATACCTCTCTGGGTTCGAACTGGATGATCTTTAAGGTCAATTCCGACAGAAATTATTCCATGATTCTGGGATGAAATCACAACAGAGAGATGTAAGCACTAAGCAGCTCTAGCATCACCAGTCTCAGTGCATGTGAGGTGTGAACTCCCCAGAGCACCTAGTAAGCTGTCTTTTATTTATTTATTTATTTATTTTTAAAATGGATTACTTGTTTCCTATATTTCCACCTCATAACGGAGCTGTTCCTGAGCACAAAGGAGATTTCCAGATGGGTTCCCTGTGCCATATCACTGTCCCCTCTGGCAGAGCCGGGACCCTCTACATCACATCTGTGCTCACCCCCTGCTCTGGCAGCACAGAGTCTGCTCCAGCCAACCTCCCCAGTGACCATCATCACCTCCCTGGGGTCTTTATTTTTTTTATCTTAATGATTTTCTCTTTGCCAAAACAGCAACAGGCTCTCACCAGTAGAAATAAATTTCTTTTTATCGTTGCTGCTCTTTGATGATAGTGACAGTGGAGAGGAAAGGGCAGCTGTTGGATGTATGGGAAAATGGGATGATAAAAAGAGGAGTCAGGAATGAGACTGAGAGACTTCAAGTCTCACACAGAATTTTGGGTCAAAGCCTGACATGTTTCAGAGACACTCATCAACCCAGTGAACATGGGAATGGCCTCAAGCTCCGCCAGGGGAGATTTAGGCTGGAGATTAGGAGGAAGTTTTTCACAGAAAGGGTCATTGGGCACTGTTAGAGGCTGCCCAGGGAGGTGGTTGATTCACCTTCCCTGGAGGTGTTTAAGGCACAGGTGGATGAGGTGCTGAGGGACATGGTTTAGTGTTTGATAGGAATGGTTGGACTAGAAGATCCGATGGGTCCCTTCCAACCTGGTTGTTCTATGATTGTATGATTCTATGAACATGAGCAGCACCCATGTTGCTCCTGCTCTGAGGATTTTAAATAATTTTAAAGAGCTCTGCATGCCTGATAACAATAAAGGTGAGCTCAGCAAGCTTTAATCTATACCCCAAATCAGTATGAAGCAGCCTTTTTTGTATTGGTGGGAAGGGAGGTCTAAGTTAATGGTGGGATCATAGAAGCATAGAATAACCAGGTTGGAAGAGACCCACCGGATCATTGAGTCCAACGATTCCCACCAATCACTAAACCATGCCCCTCTGTACCTCATCCACCTGCACCTTAAACACTTCCAGGGAAAGCGACTCAAACACCTCCCTGGGCAGCCTGTTCCAGTGCCTAATGACCCTTTCTGTGAAGAATTTTTTCCTTATGTCAAGCCTGGACCTCCTCTGGTGGAGCTTGAGGCCATTCCCTCTTGTCGTGTCAAGGACAAGAATGATGATTTCCAAGCCTTTCCTTCTGAAGTTCTCCCACAGTCCCTTAGCACAGCACATTATTGCAGATACTTTTTCCTGAAGAGGCCAAGTCTCCCCACTGCTGGTGTGAACAGTTCAAAATGCAGCTGCTCCAAGGGGTGCAGGTCTCTCCACTTGCCATTTGCACTCATTTTATTGCCTTTTGTCCAAGTGCCAACTCTCTGTTTCATCTCCCTCCTTAAGAGATATTGGCTGTGCTTGAGTTTTCACCTAGCAGGGATGAATAAGCCCCACTCTCCTTGTGCACCCTCGCAATAAGTTTCTCAGTGGGATGGCCCGGGCTGTGCATTTGGCGATTCCAGCAAAGGGGATGGATCTTCCAGAAATTTTGGGGTTGTGCAAGTCTGAGCTTTTTATAAACCAAGAAAGCAAGCAGAGATGTGCCTTAAACACCTTCCCTGGAGGTGTTTAAGGGACGGGTGGATGAGGTCCTGAGGGACATGGTTTAGTGTTTGATAGGAATGGTTGGACTCGATGATCCGGTGGGTCTCTTCCAACCTGATGATTCTATGATTCTGTGATTCTTTGGCTCCTTCGCCCATCAGCCTGACCTTGGTAATTCATATAACCCTGCATACTGGGTACTGGCTTTACCTGCTGCTCACCTGCATCTGTGATGGGGAAGGAGATTGGAAAACTTGCTTCCAACCAGCTCAGCGTCACACCCCTCTCCATGTCTGCTGGGGTTGTTTAGCCTGGAGAAGAGGAGGCTGAGAGGAGACCTCATTACTCTCTACAACTACCTGAAAGGAGGTTGTGGAGAGGAGGGAGCTGAACTCTTCTCCCAAGTGCCAGGGGACAGGACAAGAGGAAATGGCTTCAAACTCCACCAGGGGAGATTTAGGCTAGAGATTTGGAGGAGGTTTTTCACATAAAGGGCATTGGAACAGGCTGCCCAGGGAGGTGGTTGATTCACCTTCCCTGGAGGTGTTTAAGGGGAGTGGTAGATGAGGTTCTGAGGGACATGGCTTAGTGTTTGCTAGGAATGGTTGGACTCGATGATCCGATGGGTCTCTTCCAACCTGGTTGTTCTATGATTCTATGATTCCATGTGGTTTGGTTGTTTTTTTCCTGTCTTGTTGAGAAGTACATGGGGTATTTAGGCATCTGCTAATTTATTTATTTATTTACTTTTAAACTGTTTCATAGAGAAAATGTTTTCTCCCATCTGGAGGGTCAGGGGAGGGAGAACAAAGATTTTCAGCTTTGTATCAGATCACAAGTGGGACAGGGACGCTTTTTCCAGCGCAGCCCAGCAGCATGTGGTTATCTGCCAGCTTCACGCCCCGAGTGGCTGCCAGGAAAGTTGGGCTCTCACGCCTGGCTTTTATTTGCTGTGAAATATCGCCTGGACGTCTCTTCTGAAAAAAAAAAAAATGGCAGGGAAAGCAGCCAAGTAACAAAGCTTTTGAGGACACGTTTTCAGCCCAGCAGTCAAGTCCCGTATGGCTGGAACGTGGAAGAGATTTTGGATGAGCAAATGGCTCTGCGATATCTCTCAGTACGGCAAAGTCCCCATGAAAACAGAGGGGGAAAAGTGTAAATAAAGCTTGAAGATTTTCCTTTGTTAACATACTGCTAGATTAAGGTATTACTAGAAAGCACTGAGTTCCTTTAAGCCCAGCTTGGGCAGTCAGTTGCTGTTACAAGAAGGTGTTTGGCCGTCGCTGTAAAATATGAGAAACCACACTGAGCGGTAAAGCTTTCTGCAGAAAATAGGTTAAGCGAAGCAAAGGAAAAAGATGCTAATTGGAGGAAATTACTAGAAATTCTGCCTTGGATCAGCTGGTAGCCAGCCCCAGGTTTCTGGAACATGGCACAGGGAAGGGCTTGGAGCGCTGGGGAGGTTCTTGGCTCAATTTTACTGTTTGCTGAGGATTAGCCACGTTGGTAGGGCTGCAATGGGCATCCAGCGTGTGACTGCATCAAAGCTCGTTTAACAACTTGGTTAGTGACTGGGATGCTATGAGTTAAAACAAAAGACTGTGTGCTGGTTTTGCAAATAGCTCCCTGAAAGCTGCTTGTGGCCAGGAAAACAGAAACTACTGGATAAAGTAAGTGGCAGCCATCTGAATCACTCGGAGTCTGACTTAGTATATTTTTCTCTTTTCTAAGAGAAACAACTTGGGGCTTCCCTGCAAAAGGTACATATCCTGGGTGTCCTTTGGGTGCTAGACAAGGTGGGTCTTGCCACTCATGATTTATCATAGAATCATAGAACAACCAGGTTGGAAGAGACGCATCGGATCATCGAGTCCAACAATTCCTATCACACCCCTATTTATAGGGGCCTGAACCCATCTGGGGCTGCATGGGATGCATGTGGGCTGTGAAGAGGTTTCCTCCCTCCCAAACACTCATCCCTTTCCCAGCATTTGGATGCCTGAAAGCTCCTCCAGATGCCAAGAGCCCTGCAAGGGCCAGACTGTGATTGGAGTTGAAAGAGATTAGGAGGAAGTTTTTCACAGAAAGGGTCATTGGGCACTGTTAGAGGCTGCCCAGGGAGGTGGTTGATTCACCTTCCCTGGAGGGGTTTAAGGCACAGGTAGATGAGGTCCTGAGGGACATGGTTTAGTGTTTGATAGGAATGGTTGGACTCGATGATCCGATGGGTCTCTCCTAACCTGGTTGTTCTATGATTCTATGATCTCCTACCAGGAGGGTGAGTACCACCATCACCATCACCAGTAGTGTTTAGTTATGGCCAGTGCTGGCTGGACGTCAAACTCCGCCAGGGAAGGTTCAGGCTGGGCATCAGAAAAAAACTTTTCACAGAAAGGGTCATTAGGCACTGGAATAAGCTGCCCAGAAAGGGGGTGGAATCACCATCCCTGGAGGTGTTTAAAAGACAGGTGGATCAGGTGCTGAGGGGGAACTCACAGGAGCCTCTTCTAGGGCAGCTGCTTCTTGGGCTGGACTCTAGTGAAGTAAATGAATCCGCTTCCCAATCTGACAGGGTTTTTTAATCATGAGTGGCACTACTCTTGATAAAGTGACTACTAGCTGGTTCAAAAAGTCAAGGAACACAATTGCTCCTGGGACTGTCACTTGGTGTAAGGCAGTTGTATGCTGTGAAACCTCATTGCTCTCTCCAACTCCCTGAAAGGAGGTTGTAGAGAGGAGGGAGCTGGGCTCTTCTCCCAAGTGACAGGGGACAGGACAAGAGGGAATGGCCCCAAGCTCCACTAGGGGAGGTTCAGGTTGGACATTAGGAAAAAAATTTTCACAAAAAGGGTCATTGGACAGTGGCACAGGCTGCCCAGGGAGGGGGTTGAGTCACCTTCCCTGGAAGGGTTGAAGGGACAGGTGGATGAGGTGCTGAGGGACATGGGTTAGAGATTGACGGGAGTGGTTGGACTCGGTGATCCGGTGGGTCTCTTCCAACCTGGTGATTCTATGATTCTATGACTTGGTTTAGTGGTTGATAGGAATGGTTGGACTCAATGATCCTGGAGGGTTTTTCCCAACATCATCGTGATTCTGTGATTCTGTGATTCTGTGACATGGTGGATGGTTCTGCCTTGGAGACAGGAGAGGTAACCGCAGCAGAGGGATTAATGTATAGATGATGCTATAGTGTCAGCAGGTAGCACTCCTGATGCCTGCTCTCTGCATATATATGTCTACATGGGAGTGAATCCTACAGGATATCTGGCCCGGGAGCAGTGCAGGTATCTGGGAATGGGAAGATCTTGGTCCTCAAAGCTGCTGTACTCAACTTGAACTGTTGAACTGTTTCTGTTTTTTTATTCCTTAGTAAAGCTGTTAACATTGGGCCAAAAAAAAAAAAAAAAGATATGATTTATCATGGGTCTAGGATAGTGTCAGTAAGAATTGGATGAGTTTCGCACTCCAGCTTTTCAACACTGATTTGGAATCCTGAGCAGCAAAACAATTGTTTTTCAAAGCTCTGCCAACCCCAGGACTTCTCAGCACAAAAATAAACCAGCAGCAGGGGGGAGATGAGAAAGAGCAGCGGCCCTATCAGCGAAACGGTGCAGCTGGCAGCGGGACTTGCAGTGCAAACCTCCTGCCACTGGGCCGTAGCCTGCTAATAATGGTTAATTGCATTGCACAGTGGCTGCTTCATCAGGAAAGGGCTCTTCACACCAAGGACAGGGGATTCCCCTCCTACCACAGCCCCATTGGCTGGACAAGAGATTGTTCTTCTCCCACTGCTCACTGTAAAACAGAGAAACAAATCATTTTAGGCTCATAGGCTGCTTTAATTCCTGTAGACCTTGAAGTTTGATATGTAAAATCATGATCAGCTCAAGCCCGTTCACTACAGCTAGAGCCTGTAGGATGTTCTTGCCTGCAAAATTCATCCCACTCTAGGCTACAAAAAGTATGGAAGTTGTCAGTGCAGTCTTGGCATCTCCTGAACAGGTGATCAGTCTCACTTTTTATTTCCAGCAAGCTTGTAAGTGGCCTGATCCCTGTGTGTGAACATGGCTGAGCAGGCAAAGTCCTGGGTTCCTCTGCATGGACCTGAGGATGCAAGGGCTGCATCAATGGAGTCCAGTTATGTAACGTGGGATCATGTACACAGCAGCAAAGCTGCTGCCTCTGCTCATACTGAACCTAAAACTCTTTCCACTGCAATTTACTTGCAGTCTCATTCATCTCCACTCCCTCAGAGAGTAATTTAGTGGTTTGACACAGGAACTGGGAATACACCCGAGGAAAGGAATCAGTATCTGCCTTTGCTTTTGAGGCAGAATAATTGGTTTTTTAAGCTCTTGTGAACATGGGGTGAGGTGAGTGCTGGAGTGAATGTGATGTTTCTGTGGGTTACAGTACCTGGTGCTTATCATGAGGATTAGGTTCATATTTTCAATAGGAAATGTGTGCTGGTGCTATAGAACCTTGAGGCACAAGTCTAAACCGGAGGTGTTTAGGGCCAGGTTGGATGGGGCGTTGGGCAGCCTAGTCTGGTGGGAGGTGTCCCTGCCCGTGACAGGGCGGTTGGAACTAATGATCTTTAAGGTCCCTTCCAACCCAAACTGTTCTATAATTCTATGTTCTATGATTCTAAGTCTATCCCTGCAGCCCTTTTCCCACAGATCACCACCTCACCATGCATATTCCCAGTGACCAGGCTGCCGCCGTCACTGCACTGACTGCAAACAACTGGCTGATGCTCCCTCAAGCTTCTCATCCTTCTCTTTTGCTCTTAGAAAATGTTCCTGCTCCCTTCTCCATGTCCCCACCCTCCCCTCTCTTCTTGTGGGTGTCCTACCCTGATCCTCGGCCATGCACAGGGTTTGGCTCTTCCCACCCCTGGTGCTGGCAACGTAGCAGTGTTAAGCTTGCCTGTGAATCTGATATTTCACCTCCATCCCCTGGTGATGAGCTGTGAGGCTGGGGTGTCCCTGCCAGAACCCCCTGGCACGGGGAGGAAGCTGCAATGAGAAGGGTTGCTACTGCAGAAGCTTGGAAAGCCCCATCCTGGTGGAGCTGGATGCACTGCTCACCTTCCCTGGAGGTGTTTAAGGCACAGGTAGACGAGGTCCTGAGGGACACGGTTTAGTGTTTGATAGGAATGGTTGGACTTGATGATCCGACAGGTCTCTTCCAACCTGATGATTCTATGATTCTATGATTATGGGGCAGGGTAGCATCCTGGGGGAAAGCACTGAAAAGCAGCACCCCTGCTCCCCCTTGAGCTCCCCATGACACCCTTCTGGTTGCCCCATGATGAGAAACAGCTTAAAACACGCTTGAATCTCACTCACTTTTTGATCATTTTTCAAAAGATTAGCAAGACTGGGTTCACCATTGGGAGGAAAAATCTCCTTCTCCACCTTCCCTTGCTAATAAAAGCACATCCTGAAATTCACAGTGCAGGTGGGATGGCCGTAGCTACACAAGGACTGCATTTTCTCACTCGCCACGTATCAAAATAGTCAATTATGTTTGCGCAAATTTGGTGGATCTGGGTATACAACGTGCATTTACCATCATGCTCTGCCCAATACTGAGGACAAGTCAGCTTGTGGGTGTCTTCCAAGCTGGGTCCCACTGGGACACTACAAATAAAAACCTGCCTTATAGATGCTTTTACAGTTCCCAGAGGATGGTTAAGAGCTTTTATTGGTGTTTTATCATAGAATCATAGAACAACCAGGTTGGAAGGGACCCATCAGATCATTGAGTCCAACCATTTCTATCAAACACTAAACCAAGTCCCTCAAGACCTCATCCACCTGTGCCTTAAACACCTCCAGGGAAGGTGAATCAACCACCTCCCTGGGAAACCTCTAACAGTGCCCAATGACCCTTTCTGTGAAAACTTCCTCCTAATCTAAAGCCTAAATCTCTCCTGGCGGAGCTTGAGGCCATTCCCTCTTGTCCTGTCCCCTGGCATTTGGGAGAAGAGCCCAGCTCCCTCCTCTCTACAACCTCCTTTCAGGTAGTTGTAGAGAGTAATGAGGTCTCCTCTCAGCCTCCTCTTCTCCAGGATAAACAACTCCAGCTCTCTCAGCTGCTCCTCATAGGGCCTGTTCTCCAGCCCCTTCACCAGCTTCGTCGCTCACATGATGAGGAGTGCTGGGGTATCCAAGATACAGATGATAGACAATGTACCGAAAGAACTGACGCTCCTTCCATCAGGCAGTATCGTAGCTGACCAGGTCATGAGTGGGGCACTTGGCCCGTTGTACAAGGCAATGAGAGGAGCAATTCTGCACTAATAGATCAATGAGGGATTACTAAATGAGTTCATCTGTGGCTGAAGCACATGTCTACAGGACATGTGCAGGTTTTCTGGAAAAAAATGTAGCAGTATTTTTCTCTGGCTGGACCAGCTGTGATGTGGAGCGGCAAGGGACGAGCCACCTTGTAGGATCTCCCACAGGAACCTGTCTCCAAGTGGTGGTCCCGGCCCTGCAGGAGCCAGGGGAGATGACGGTAATAGCACAAATAATAAAGCTGTTGCTCTTGTTGACCAAATTCTCCCTTTTTTCCACCAGCCTGGCCCTTAGAGAAAGAGACAGCAGCTGTAACGTCAACGAGGGACCTCATCCAAATCTCATGCGGGGATTTGTGGCCGAAAATCATCCTCCTGTCTGAACAAGCTCAGAGAGGAGAGCAGCCAAGCAGCGTCATATCATATCATATCTTCAGAAACACTAGCTTTTCCAAACACTAGGTTATTTACTCACATCTCTTGTTCTTTGAGCGTTGTCCCCTCTAGAAGCCTCACAGTTAGCAGAGGTCCTTGAAATGTGAAAGACGATTGCCAGACCCTTTCCTAAGAGAGAGGCAGAGGGTCTGGCAATCATCTTTCTGGGAAGAGAGGCAGAGCTGTCTACCTGTACTAGTATCAAACGCATAAATCCTTTTTCCTTTTTCTCCTTTATTTTTCTTCATTATTTCTTTTTACTCCTCCTTTTCCTTGTGCTGCCTTTCCTCTCTTTCTCCTTCATCCTTGGTCGGCCTGGCAGCACCCCAGCAATGAGCTAATGCAGCTCGGCTGGATCCCGGATCTGTGTGGGAGGCAGCAAGACGCTGCTCGGCCACAGCTCAGCTCAGTGCCGGACGCAGTTGGGGTCTGGCCTCAGCCTGGCTAGCGTGGGGCTACCATGTGCCGAAAGATCTGGGGCAGAAAAGGGCGGACGCAGACAGCCAAGTGCTCCTTTTGCTGGTGGGACCAGGAAAGGATTGCAAAAGTCAGATGAGGTCTGAACCTGGGGTTGGTCCCTTCTGCTGGGTGGAGGAGTGCAAGGGATGAACATCGCTGCACCCAGAGAGGGGAGTGAGACTGGTTTCTGTGAGGTCAGGATGTTGGACCCTTGGGTCTGGCTCAATCCCATCCCATCACAAGAAAATAAAGCCTTTGAGAGCAAGATGTGAACACGCAGAGTTCCTGCCAGGCTGATGGCAACAGGATGACATGAAAGGCACGGGTAGATGAGGTCCTGAGGGACATGCTTTAGTGTTTGATAGGAATGGTTGGACTCGATGATCCGATGGGTCTCCTCCAACCTGGTGATTCTATGATATGAAGACATGGCCTCTCCTCTATACACTCCCTTTTAACTTTGCAAACGGGCATCCCTTCTCAAAGGCTCTCTCCTCACAAAGAAATCAAACCAGGGAGGAGCTGGGCAGTTTCTTATGTTGAAGAAGCAACTCCTGGCCACCAAGGCCTGAGGTGGCAAAGCCACTGTGACTCCCAGGGACAGCAGCAGGCAATTAGGGATCTCAATGGTTTGTAGGAAGTGCAGAGCATCTCCAAGAGCAAGGAGATTAGGCAGCAGTGAGATGGCTTACAGGGATACACGAGGTGCACCATAAAAGCTGGATATATTTTGATGCTCAGGCTTATTGCTTTCTTCATAGAATCACAGAATCACAGAACAACCACGTTGGAAGAGACCCATCGGATCATCTAGTCCAACCATTCCTATCAAACACTAAACCATGTCCCTCAGGACCTCATCCACCTGTGCCTTAAACACCTCCAGGGAAGGTGAATCAACCACCTCCCTGGGCAGCCTATTCCAATGCCCAATGACCCTTTCCGTGAAAAACTTTCTCCTAATCTCTAGCCTAAATCTCCCCTGGCGGAGCTTGAGGCCATTCCCTCTTGTCCTGTCCCCTGTCACTTGGGAGAAGAGCCCAGCTCCCTCCTCTCTACAACCTCCCCTCAGGTAGTTGTAGAGAGTAATGAGGTCTCCTCTCAGCCTCCTCTTCTCTAGGCTAAACAACCCCAGCTCTCTCTTCTTGGCTGATTGTGTTCTCTGTTTCCATCCTACCACTGATATCCACGGTGTATCTGTCATCCTCCAGCTCCTCAGCATTCTGGACAAGCCTTTCTCATATATTTTAATGTTAAATTTCTTTTTTTCCTGTTGTCAACCCCCGAAATAAGGCGATTGAGTTTTATCCCTAGGGGATGTGATCAGTGACAAATTTGAGATTGCACTGTTTCCCTCGTGATAACCATCTCAATCCATTTGCAAGTGGCTTTCCAGGATATCTATAAACTTTCAGCAATGCTTCTTGTAATAAATGTGGGCTCATTTAAAAAAAAATGTGTCTGAACTCAGGTGTCCAGAGGTGCTGGTTGCACCTTGCACCTAAGGCACCTCCTGGGGCTCATCATGAAGCCAAAGGTGGGTGAAACAACAGTGCAAGGAAGAGATTGTAGTGATATGGATGCTGGTCTCTTCTCCCAAATAACAAGTGATAGGACGAGAAGAAATGGGTCAACATAAGGGAAAAATTCTCCACAGAAAGGGTCGTTAAGCACTGGAATGGGCTGCCCAGGGAGGTGGTTGATTCACCTGTTTAAGGTGCAGGTGGATGAGGTGCTGAGGGACATGGCTTAGTGTTTGATAGGAATGGTTGGACTCAATGATCCAGTGGGTCTCTTCCAACCTGGTGATTCTGTGATTCTGTAAAAAATGTAAATCCATCCTATGTTGTCACTAAGCACCGGGAGCTCTTTGAAGCACAGAAATGACTAGAAGGAGGGCTGGAAGACGCTCTCTCCTTCTCTATCCAGTTCTGCACAAGTTCGTCTTCAAGTGTTTGACTTTTGGTGAAAATGAACAACTGAGGGAGCATTATTGGTGGTTTGTGCTCTCAGATACTGAGCTGCCGAAGTTGTTATGGTGGTGTTCAATTCAAAGCTTGTTGCAAGACAGTCCTTCTGCACTGCAGCGTCGTCTTTCCAGCTCTTCCAAAGTCCACCAAGACCCACTAGCAATGTTACCAAGGCTTTACAGCTGGGAACTGGCAACAACCTCCTGAGAGGCCCTGTTGTCACAAGATTTTTCATCTTGATTTCCAGAGCAGTGGTCTGGATATGCTTCAAGCATCAGACTGCTTTTTTTTTCCAAACGGAGTTGTTGCTTGGGATTTTTTGTCTTTTTTCTTTTTTCTGGACTCTCCTTTCCCCAGTGCTCAGACCGTCTTGTGCAATCGGTGTTCCTCCATAGACACATCTGTGAAAAATGCAGAGATTTCCTGAGAGTGGAGAAGTGGAAATTCCTGAGATTTCTGGTGCAGGCGCAGACGTTTCTGAGGCTGGGGACGACGAGGCAGCAGTTCAGGGAGATGACTTTTCTGCAGAAATAAAGCTTTTCTACTCATCCTCTCTGTCTGCACCTGCAACAGGGCTATTCAGCCCATGTTAAACCAGAACTGTGGGTGGATGCAAGCGTTTGCCGCTGCCCTGAGTTTTTGTTGCTGCTTTTGTGATTCTGGCAGCCTGGTGGCTTGCAGACAGGGCTTGGACCTCTCCTTGATGTGGTCACCTAGGGGCAGTTCTAGCTACGTGCACTGCTCTGTGATGTTCAGGAGATTCTGTCCCCAGCTTCCAACCAACCAGGAGATTTCCTTGTGTGGCTGAAAAAGACCAAGGGAGAAACGGTGTGATGAAAGCTCGTTGGAGGTAGTGGATTTTTGGCAGCGCGTGGCTGCCAGCCCTCATGCCAGATCCTCCCCTGCTGCTGCTGGGGCTGAGAAACTCATCACATGCAGCGTCTCACACGCCTGGAGGAGCTTGGTGGGATACGCCGCTGCAGGGCAGGCAGCACCCCAGGTCAGGATGACCCTGCCAAATGCCGGGTCCTGCACTTGGGGCACAACAACCCTACACAGAGCTACAGACTGGGAGAAGCCTGGCTGGAAAACTGCCAGGAGGAGAGGGACCTGGGGGTGTTGGTTGACAACCAACTGAACATGAGCCAGCAGTGTGCCCAGGTGGCCAAGAAGGCCAATGGCATCCTGGCTTGGATCAGAAATGGTGTGACCAGCAGGTCCAGGGAGGTGATTCTCCCTCTGGATTCAGCACTGGTGAGGCCGCTCCTTGAATCCTGTGTTAATTTCTGGGCCCCTCACTACAAGAAGGATGTTGAGGCTCTGGAGTGAGTCCAGAGAAGAGCAAGGAAGCTGGTGAAGGGCCTGGAGAACAGGCCTTGTGAGGAACGGCTGAGAGAGCTGGGGGTGTTTATCCTGGAGAAGAGGAGGCTGAGGGGAGACCTCATTACTCTCTACAACTACCTCAATGGAGGTTGTAGAGAGGAGGGAACTGTCCTCTTCTCCCAAGGGACAGGGGACAGGACAAGAGGGAATGGCCTCAAGCTCCACCAGGGGAGATTTAGGCTGGAGATCAGGAGGAAGTTTTTCACAGAAAGGGTCATTGGGCATTGGAATAGGCTGCCCAGGGTTGATTCACCTTCCCTGGAGGTGTTTAAGGCACAGGTGGACGAGGTCCTGAGGGACATGGTTTAGTGTTTGATAGGAATGGTTGGACTCGATGATCCGATGGGTCTCTTCCAACCTGGTTGTTCTATGATTCTATGAAGCTTAACTCCTGAGCTTCCCCTGCATCCTGTAAATTGTCTTGGCAAGCCCACGCTTATGAGGAGAGGAGCTGGGAACATGGCCACAGCACTGGGCTGGTGAATCCTTGAACCCCCTTGGAAGAGGGCTGAGTTTCTTTAATTACAGAGCCTGGCTGGCAAAGAAGATTTGCAAGGGGAATGTTCTGCTCCCCATCTTTACGTGACCACCAGCATCAGATGGCCCCAGGATGGAACACAGCTGTAGGAATGATGCACAGGGCTGACCAGAGCACAGCCTGCTCTTTTGCAATGAGTTTGGCTCCGGACTGCAAGCAAAAAAATGCCTTGTTTTATTCCCAAAAAGAAAATCAAAAGAAAGAAAGCAAAAAAAATGGAAGCAGCGTTCTGGCAGCTGCCTTTTGCAGTGGCAGAAGAAGAAGGGTGGAAACAAGGTGCTGTTTTCAGTGCTGCTGCTTCCTAATTGAGCAATACTCAAATGCTTACGGTCAAAACTGAGGTCTCAAGCTGGAGGCTTTGGATAGAAGGAGTCAACTGGACTAGAAATGCCTTAGATGGATTAAAAAAGCATTTCAGTGGCACATAACTGGGGAAAAACATGTTAAATGAAGATGTGCAGGGGATGGTTGCTGCTTGCCAAAGCCTAGGGTGCTGCAAGCCCAGTGTGGAAAGGGTCTTTATGTGTTTACCTGTGCTCACACCCCTTTCAGAATCACAGAATCATAGAACAACCAGGTTGGAAGAGACCCTCTGGATCATCGAGTCCAACCATTCCTATCAAATACTAAACCATGTCCCTTAGTACCTCGTCCACCCGTCCCTTAAACCCCTCCAGGGAAGGTGAATCAACCACCTCCCTGGGCAGCCTCTTCCAGTGCCCAATGACCCTTTCTGTGAAAGATTTTTTCCTAATGTCCAGTCTGAACCTCCCCTGGTGGAGCTTGAGGCCATTCCCTCTTGTCCTGTCCCACCTTTGGAGGAGAATTACAATTTTCCTTGCTAGGAGAACTAGCATCTCTTTCCTGAAATTATGGGCAAGATGCAGATGTTACATAAGGAGCTACTACAAGGTCTGTGGTTCCCACGCTGCACTTAGTCCGTGTTGTACCCTTGTGTAGTTAGATGTAACCATTCTCAGAGACCTTGTGGGCTTGTCTGCTGAAGTTTTTCACAGTAAGGTTTGTATTTTTAGGTTCCCCGTTGAGCAACTTGCTGCTTTTAGTCCCAGATTGATACCTACAGCCTGCTCTGCATCAGGTGTGAAGAAGGAGTGCAGCTTCCAGACTGCTCCTGAAGGTGCTCCTCTGCCTTTCCTCGTGGCTTCTCCCGTCTTGGAGAAATAATATTAAATACGCTCAGTAAGGAGCCTGTCTAGGACCACCTGTATCCGCTGCTGAGGTTGCACAGAGGGTGATCCAGAGCCATTTCTGATCCAAGCCAAGATGCCATTGGTTTTCTTGGCCACATGGGCCACTGCTGGCTCATGGTCAGCTGCTGTCAACCAGCACCCCCTGGTTCTTTTCATAGAATCATAGAATCACAGAACAACCATGTCGGAAGAGACCCATCGGATCATTGAATCCAACCATTCCTATCAAACACTAAATCATGTCCCTCAGGACCTCATCTACCCGTCCCTTAAACACCTCCAGGGAAGGTGAATCAACCACCTCCCTGGGCAGCCTATTCCAATGCCCAATGACCCTTTCCGTGAAAAATTTTCTGTGGGGCAGCTCTCCAGTCACACCTCTCAAAGCCTGTAGCGCTGCATGGGGTTGTTGTGACCCAAGTGCAAATCGCAGCAGAGGGATGGAGGATGAGAAAGCACAAAGAAAACGAAGGAGTCTTAAAACGCGACTGGAGCAGTGGGGATTTTGAATAATTATTTTGGAAATGGCTTCCGGATTTGGCAACCTCTTGATGTTTGTCGAACTGTCAGCAGGTCTATCCGAAATCCACCTCTGCATAACTTCAGGTGCCACGAGCCTAGGAGTCCAGCCAGCCAAAAATTTCACCCAGCAAATTGCACAGGGACCCCAGCCCCTAGGGCAGCCGTAGATAATTGAGCTCACTGGCTTTTGCCAAATAAGTTCTCATTCCTAGCAGCCTTAAAAAACAAACTGAGGTAAAATGTAAGGCAACGGGAGGAGCTGAGCTACATATTAATGGGAAATATGAGGCTCTGACTGCAAACCGCCTCTTTAAAACCATTGATCATCTTTTACTTAGAGATCGTTCTTGCCACAGAAAATGCCAGAATTCCAGGGGAAAAAAAGAAGAAGTGAGCAGGCGTATTCATTGTAACTTTTCTTTCCAAATGGCACTTGTATAAATTTCTAGTTGCTAGACAGCAAGTGGTAATGCTGTCATCTGTGATTTACGCGTCCTGCAGTTAAACCATCAGTATATGCCGCGATGCTCAAAGGGCTGGAGTCGGGAGGCAGCCGCGAGCTGGGCAGGGGAGTGTGAAACACATGCCACAGAAGCACTGCCACAGCAGTTCCAATATTCCCAAAGCAGGCTCTGTCATGCCTTCTGCAGTATTCCGGTCAATCTAATGCAATCCTGGTTTTTGTTTTTTTTTTCATTAACCTCCAACACAACCTCCCCATCTGCAGGATTAATCACTGTTGGAAAACTAGACGCGTATTTTAGAAATAACAAACTACTGCTTTCATCCCCAGCAACATTTTTTTTTCAGGCCTTTCAGTTCCACTTCGGTTCATTGGTCATGCTCGTGATGTGGCAGATTCCGTTTATAGGCTATATGTATATAGAATCATAGAATCACAGAACAACCAGGTTGGAAGAGACCCACCGGATCGTCGAGTCCAACCATTCCTATCAAACACTAAACCATGTCCCTCAGCACCTCGTCCACCCGTCCCTTAAACACCTCCAGGGAAGGTGAATCAACCACCTCCCTGGGCAGCCTCTGCCAGTGCTCAGTGACCCTTTCTGGGAAACATATAGATGCCATCCAGAGGGACCTGGACAGGCTTGAGTGATGGGTTTTTGTGAACCTCATGAAGTTCAACAAGGCCAAGTCAAGGCTGGGGCTGCTACAGGCTAGGCAGAGAGTGAGTTGAGAGCATCCCCAAAGAGAAGGAACTGGGAGATAAGAGCTCAACATAAACCACAAGCGTGTGCTTACAGCCCAGGTTGGATGGGCCTTGGACAGCCTGGTCCAGTGGGAGGTGTCCTGCCCATGGTAGGGAGGATGGAACAGGATGGGCTTTATTGTCCCTTCCAGCCCAAACCATTCCATGAAAACTTATGATAATTTTACAACAGTTCTCTTGAATATGGTAAATTCACGTGTATGTCTTGTATATAGACCAACCCTGGGTCATTGGGCATTGGAACAGGCTGCCCAGGGAGGTAGTTGAGTCACCTTCCCTGGAGGTGTTTAAGGCACAGGTGGACGAGGTGCTGAGGGACATGGTTTAGTGTTTGATAGGAATGGTTGGACTCGATGATCTGGTGGGTCTCTTCCAACCTGCTGATTCTATGATTCTATGTTAATAACATACACACTTAAATAATTTTTACCTTTTCTCCAGAGTGATGGGTTAACTGGCCTTTGGCCACTAGGATATCCTAAAACTGAGACACTCGCATCTCAGCTGAGATTTCCAGTAGCACACTGAGGGACTTTCACATCAAGCATGGAAGCTGGTTTTGATGGGGTTTAACTGCTGGATATCATTCCCAGGGTACTTCCCTGCCTGTCTAGGCACTGAACTAGGAAAGCGCAAGCTTCAGGTTCTTGCTTTCAATACCCTCATTGCTCACACTGGGCTGTGAAACCATACCCTGTGGTCTTTCCCTGGCAGAGTCTTCCCAGAAGCTTTTCATCCACAGGAACGTGAGACAAAGCCCAAATGTCTCCCACTCCTTGGTCAGAAAACCCCCCAAAGATGGTTGACCTCCTGCCCTCATTCCCTCTGCGCTTCCCCTTCCTCAGCCCCACTTTCCCAAAGACCACAACCACGGAGCAAATCTTCCATCCTCTGCCCGGGTTATATCATTATAATATCAGATTTTAATGGACTAACGAGGTGAGGTCATCGCAGCCGGCTGCACTTTTATTTCAGCGCAGTCACTATAGCAGCAGAGGTTGAAACAAAACATATAGTTCACCAAAGCAAAGTTTCCTGGCTGGCGACGTTCATTTTTCTTTATGAGCTGACTTTGGAAGGCAGCAGAGCAGCAGCTAATGGAAACTCAAACGTCTTTCTCTCTCCCCCGTCTGCTCCTCCGTCTCCGCAGCCATCGAGATAAAGGTTAGACATCTGGTTCGGATCTGCTCTGTTTAACCAAAGAAAAGACCCGCTCCTGCTGTCTCATAAATCATCCCACAGCTGGAGTGCAGTCCCAGCTCTTTGCTGTTTACCCCACCGTGTCCAGTTTGGCCGCGGGTTTGGCTTTTGGAAAGGTCGTGCTTCCAGCAAGCTGCCTGCTGCCATTTCACGAGGGCTGAGAAATTATCATGCGTTTAAAATTATCTCGGGATTTAAAGCCATCCAGGATGCCCATCTCAGTGGCAGGTACATCCGCCGCTGAGCAATCAGCTCAGCTTGTGGGAATGGTTCTTGCTCACAGAGAGCTCCCTGTGAGATGCTGCTCCCCAGGAGCAACCACCCCGCCCTAAAGGGCTTGTGGATGCACACCTATCAAACCTGGCATCTTCCACATTACCTTATCTGGAGGTGTTGGTCGACAGTGACTGAACATGAGCCAGCAGTGTGCCCAGGGGGCCAAGAAGGCCAATGGCATCCTGGCTTGGATCAGAAACAGTGTGACCAGCAGGTCCAGGGAGGTTATTCTCCCTCTGGACTCAGCACTGGTGAGACCACCCCTCAAATCCTGTGATCAGTTCTGGACCCCTCACCACAAAAAGGATGTTGAGGCTCTGGAGTAAGTCCAGAGAAGAGCAAGGAAGCTGGTGAAGGGGCTGGAGAACAGGCCCTATGAGGAGAGGCTGAGAGAGCTGGGGGTGTTTATCCTGAAGAAGAGGAGGCTGAGAGGAGACCTCATTGCTCTCTACAACTACCTGAAAGGAGGTTGTAGAGAGGAGGGAGCTGGGCTCTTCTCCCAAGTGCCAGGGGACAGGACAAGAGGGAATGGCCTCAAGCTCCTTCAGAGGAGATTTAGACTAGAGATTAGGAGAACGTTTTTCACACAGAGGGTCACTGGGTGCATTGGAATAGGCTGCCCAGGGAGGTGGTTGATTCACCTTCCCTGGAGGTGTTTAAGGGGCGGGTGGACGAGGTGCTGAGGGACATGGTTTAGTGTTTGATGGGAATGGTTGGACTCGATGATCCGGTGGGTCTCTTCCAACCTGGTTGTTCTGTGATTCTATGATTCTATATACATATAGCCTATAAATGGAATCTGCCACATCATGAGCATGGCCAATGAACCGAAGTGGAACTGAAAGGCCTGAAAAAAAAATGTTGCTGGGGATGAAAGCAGTAGTTTGTTATTTCTGGATCCAATGGGTCTCTTCCAACCTGGTTGTTCTATGATCTCAGCTTAGCATCTTCTTGTTGCTCACAGGTTTAATGATTTTATGGCTGGGAGATGCAGTACTTCCATCTCACAAGCAGGAAGGGGCAAAGGGAAGAGTCACGACCACACAGAATTCCCACGGCTGAGGAAGCGTCCACATGTCTGTCTCAGTTATTTGAAGATCCTTTTCACCAGGAACGGCTTTTTGCAAGTTTATTTTCATCTTTGCTGAAGCTCTTGGATACAGTCCTGGTTTTCAGGAATGCCCGGCGAGGAAGACATCCTTTTCCTTAAACTCTTGACCTTGCAATGTCAACACTCACTGGGTAGGTCATTGCTGTGCTGCGGCAAACCTGCTTCTGCTGAAAGGAACTAGGCAGGTGCATGGAAACGTGTATATCCTTTTAGACCTGCTTCTTTCACTAAGGTAATAAATCTAATACTGGCTAATAAAATGTATCAGAACCACTTTGCCTCTTCTTGTAAAGGTTTGCCATGAAGGCTATGATTATACGTCCAGTGGATATAAGTCCAGTTCCCTAGGAGACCCTACAAACTTATTTGAACTTACTAAGATTACTCTCTCTCTCTAGCTGGGTAAGACTCTGAGGAAAAACTTCTGGGGAGACCTTATGGTGGTCTTTCAGTACTTAAAGAGGGTTTATAAGAAAGATGAGGACAGACTTCCTCATAAGGTCTGTGGCAATATGACAAGGGATAATGTTTTTAAACCAAAAGAAGATAGATTCAGCTTAGGCTGAAAGAAGAATTTTTTATGATGAGGGTGGTGAAACCCTGGAACAGGTTGCCCAGAGCAGGTGGTAGATGCCTCAACTTTGGAAATATTCAAGGTCAGGTTGAACAGGTGAATAACCTCATCTAGTTGAAGACATGCTGGCTTATTGCAGGGGGTTTGACTAGATGACCTTTAAAGGTCCTTTCCAACCCAAGCTGTTCTATGATTCTATATGCAAAGCCACCACATTAAGAGAACTTGAACAAGCATTAAATGCTACTGCTCTCCTCCGTGTAAATGCCTGGCTGCAACGCTTAACTCTGCTATGTGTGATACCATCGGTTATGTCTCCATTCTGATGTTGAACACTATGGTTTTCACCAGCAAATTCAGAGCTCATCTGCATCAAAGTGCAGCATCTCCATCCAAGGGCAGCATCTGCATCCAAACCCCTCCCCCCCCCCCCCCCCCCCCCGCCAAGTTTCAATTAGAACAAGGGAGATTTGAGACTGGATATTGGAAAAGCCACGTAATACCTCATTTCAGGTACTGTCCTCTGTCACCCTTCAGGACTATTATAGGCTTGCCCTGAACCTCCAGAGTTTTCTGGGAACAAGTTAGACAAACCCCTGTCTGCAGGGCTGTAGGTCAGGTTGACCCTGACTTGGAGACCCACATAAACTTCAAGCAAGTTTCAGGTTTGATTACGCTACGTTTTTCATCATTGACTTCTTTGATGTCAGGCACTCAGATGGAATGTCTGCTTAAAGGACTGTGTCCTCTGGATTGCAGCCAATCCATCCATCACGTCCACCTTGAGTTCACCAATGCGGTATCTCTATTTCTTTTACGATGCTGCTAAGAAATGGTTTCACAACGAGGTGGGAACTATTTCGACAGATCTAATTTTTCTGAAAGAAAAACACATTAGGGGAGTGTTTGTGTTGGAAGAGACCTTAAAGATCATGTAGCTCTAACTCCCTGCTATGGGCAGACACCTCCCACTGGATCAGGTGCCCAAGCTCCATCCAGCCTGGCCTTGAATCCCTCCAGGGATGGGGCAGCCACAGCTTCCCTGGGCAACCTGGGCCAGTGTTTGAGCACTCTCATGGTGAAGAAATTCTTCCTTATATCAAGCCTACATCTGCCCTTCTCCCGTTTACAGCTGTTTCCCCTTGTCCTGTCACCACAAGTCTTTCTTAATGGTCCCTCTCCAGCTTTCTTGCAGGCTTCTTTCAGGTACTGAAAAGTCACTATAAGGTCTCCTCGGAGCCTTCTCTTCTCCAGGCTGAACAACCCCAACTCTCTCAGCCTGTCTTCATAGGAAAGATGCTCCAGCCCTCAGATCATCATTGTAGTCTCCCCTGGACCCGTTCCAACAGTTCCATATCCTTCTAATGCTGCAGATTCCAGAACTGGACACAGGACTCCAGATGTGGTCTCACAAGAGAGGAAGAGAGGGGCAGAATCACCACCCTGGGTCTGCTGGCCACACTGCTTTTGATGTAGCCCAGGACACAGTTGGCCTTCTGGGCTGCGAGCGCACGTTGCCAGCTCATGTCGAGGTGGAAGTCTGCTTTCCTGAAATTTAGTGACATAGGGAGCTTGGGGGGATGCTAGCTGGGTCTGCAGCATAAGCTGCTAACAAATGATGGTGGAAGCCAAGGACGGCCACCCCAAGAGCAGCAGGTTATGGATATCGGGGTGAGCTGGGAGCGGAGCGCGCTGCCCGAGGCTGAGCTGAGCTATTTTTACTCCTGGTCTGGTCCTGCAGCCACGCTGGCAGATGCGCTCCCAGCTGCAGATGACTTCCATGTGTAACCCCGCGTGGCCGCTGGCCGGGGGCCCAGGGCGTAACGTGCTTCCTTAAAAGGTTCGGAAGAGGCCACTGCAACATCCCACAGCCCCAGGGATTGGAGGGGATGGGGGGGCCCCTAACGAGGCCTCCCACTCCCTGGCACCCGTGAAAGCCCAGGCTGCGCCTTCATATCCGCACAGTCCATCAAAAGCAGCTTTCCTGGGAGACAGGGGTGTCACCGGCATTGGGAAAACCTCTTCCATGCTGCAGAGAGGAGGGAAGGATAGTTTGTGGGTTGCTTTAAGCTGGCTGCAACTTTTATACCCCAGGAAAGCAAAGAAGTGGGTCTTTGGGACACCTCCGTGCAGGGCAGGCTGCTCTGTCCTCTGGGTGCAGCCATTGCATGAGACAACTATAATAATAAATAAATAAATAAAAGTTACCGATTCCTCTCTTTTTTTTTTTTTTTTTTTTTTAATGGAGTTCTTGTGGTGTGCTCAGAGAAGGTGCCAAACAAACAGCACAGCTTCCCAACTGCAGCTGCCAGGGCTCATCTCCCCGTTGTCCCCAAGCCCTGCACCAGTAGCTTGGTGATGATGGGAACTGTTGGGAGCTGGAAATGGCTTAATAGCTGTCCCATGAAAGGGACACCTAAATCCCTGCATGGACAGAGCCCACGGCAATTTATATGCTCCCCTTGCCACTATGAATCTGCATGTGGAGAAGTCAAGCTGAGCCCTGCACATCATGCACAGTGAGGAACTGAGATCATAGAATCATAGAATCAAGATTTACACAGACTGAAGCACAACTTAGAATCATAGAATCACCAGGTTGGAAGAGACCCACTGGATCATCGAGTCCAACCATTCCTATCAAACACTAAACCATGTCCCTCAGTACCTCGTCCACCCGTCCCCCTAAACACCTCCAGGGAAGGGGAATTAACCACCTCCCTGGGCAGCCTCTAACAGTACCCAATGACCCTTTCTGTGAAATTTTTTTTCCTAATGTCCAGCCTAAATCTCCCCTGGTGGAGCTTGAGGCCATTCCGTCTTGTCCTGTCCCCTGGCACTTGGGAAAAGAGCCCAGCTCCTTCCTCTACACAACCTCCCTTCAGGTAGTTGTAGAGAGTAATGAGATCTCCTCTCAGCCTCCTCTTCTCCAGGATAAACAACTCCAGCTCTCTCCACATTTGAGACCGTTCAAGACAGAACTGTAGCACATTTTTTTCATACAAACTAAGCTTCTTGATCACTAGAATAGTGTGGTGGGGTTTTTTTCCCCCTGTTTCCAGCTCATAGAATCATAGAATCATAGAACAACCAGGTTGGAAGAGACCCATCGGATCATCGAGTCCAACCACTCCCATCAAACACTAAACCATGTCCCTCAGGACCTCATCTACTTGTGCCTTAAACACCTCCAGGGAAGGTGAATCAACCACCTCCCTGGGCAGCCTATTCCAATGCCCAATCACCCCCTGTGTGAAAAACTTCCTCCTAATCTCCAGCCTAAATCTCCCCTGGCGGAGCTTGAGGCCATTCCCTCCCGTCCTGTCCCCTGGCACTTGGGAGAAGAGACCAGCTCCCTCCTCTCCACAACCTCCTTTCAGGTAGTTACAGAGAGCAATGAGGTCTCCCCTCAGCCTCCTCTTCTCCAGGTTAAACACCCCCAGTTCTCTCAGCCATTCCTCATAAGGTCTGTTCTCCAGACTCCTCACCAGCCTCATCACTCTTCTCTGGACTCGCTCCAGAGCCTCAACATCCTTCTTGTGGTGAGGGGCCTCAGCTCAGCTGAGGCTGAGTTGCTCAGCACTGCATCCAGTTGGGTTTAAATTCCTCCAGGACGGAGATTTCACAACCGAGACATCTCAGTTTCCATGTTTTTCCAAGCTGGAAAACGCCAGGTTACCAGCAGTGATGTCCTCCTGAATCCATCCCCTACAATCCTCCCCCTACATCCATCTTCCTTTTAACGGTCAATGGGATTTCCCTCCAAATAAATGCATTCTATGCCCTGGAAAGTGACTCCACTGATGGCCACTGTGGCTTTTAAAAAGACAAACCCGTGAATTTCTTAAAACCTCCATTAGACTTTATTTAAAGTTCTTTGTATAGACTTCCTGACACAGAATCCACAATAAAAATAAAATCCCCCTCCCACCCGCCCCCCCCTCCTCCCCAAATTGCTTTTCGCTTTGTGTTTTATAAAACATACAACATCAGAAGAATGCCAGGGGCATCCTACACCACAATTTCAACATTTGTTAACTGAGGCCTTGGTCCCAGCAGTGCATTTGCATTCGGAAACTTTGGTTCTTTTTCCTTGCTAGTTCGGTTGGCCACGTACGTTACAAATGCATACAAGAGATGGAGTTCGAAATCTAATCCAGCGAAAGGAGAAAAATCAAATTAAAAAAAAAAAAAAAAAAGAACGAAAGGCTGAACCACTTGTTTATCAGAATTAGCTACTCTCTTACACCAAGGCTTCCCCTGTAAAGTTATGCTCAGTTATGAAGAAGATAAAAGCAAGCACATAACAGTTGCGGTGAAATTATTATGATTCCTTTTTTTAATCCCATTTTTACGGTGCCTGAGATAGGCAGCCTGCCGGAATTGGAAAGAACGGGTAATTTTGAGACAATAACCATCTGCAATCAGGTAAATATTTGGTAATGTTGAAGCGATACGATATAACCTGGACACATGTAGCACTCAGTCCACAAACGGTTAGCACCATATTGATAGGTCATGCAGCGAAACGCTTGCTTCAAGGTCTGCTCGGAAGGTAAAAGCATGAAATAGTACAGTGCAAGGTAGTCTATACCCTTAGCTTCTATAGGGGTACGGAGGCAACGGCTGATGCTCCTGGCTGTCTCAGAGGTATGTGTTGGCAGGTCGCTGGCTCTATGTTTCTGTCGTTGTCACCGCGCCAGGGATGATGTTTCCTGAAATGTTACCTCCTTGGTGGAGGAAGAGAAAAGAAATGAGGTTATTCCACGCATTGGAAGCTGCACAGGATGTTAAAGGTAAATAGAAGGTAAGGGAAGGTAAATAGAATTCATTGCCAGGACTTGCTGTGGAGTCTAGAGCACCACAAGCAAAACTTCTACCACCAGGCACCGGGAAGTGCCAAGGACCTGGCTGCCCCACCTCTCCAGCCACACAGATGCTGCTTACCAGACATGCAAACTTTTTCACAGTCTTTCTGCGTTTCAAATCGGTTCTCGTTGCCTCCGCAGTTGCCGTACCAGAACCGGGCGCAGCTCTTGGTCTTGGTGTCGTAGTACCATTTTAGCTTAAATTCCCTGCAGGGCCCCACGTCTTTTTGCAGCCAGCAGATATCTGCGACTGCAGAGAAAAAAACGAAAAAAACAGGAGCAAGAGGAGTCAGCCATAGTGCTCCTGGCTGAAACACAGCCTCTCTGAATCCACGTGAATGGTAGAGAAATGCCTGTGGGCAGGGCTGGCATGCAAGCTCAGAAGGGGCAACCACCGCACAGACTTTGCACATCTCTTGTGACTAAATCCCATCCCTTAGTTTGGGTGTTTAGGGGACGGGTGGACGAGGTGCTGAGGGACATGGTTTAGTGTTTGATAGGAATGGTCGGACTCGATGATCCGATGGGTCTCTTCCAACCTGGTTGTTCTATGATTCTATGAAAGTGAATATGTAAAAAGTTCCATTTGCAATCAAATCTCTTGGGGTCTTATGAAAGCAAAAGCATGCTAAACACTTCTAAAGTTTTCTTGGAAAGAAGAGTGCAGATTATCCCTGAAATCCTGTCTATAAAGTAGGTTTAGCAACAGACCCCAGGCAATAAGAAAGCCCCTGGCAGTGGGTTTACTTTAAAGGAAATTGTGGTTGGTGCTGGCAGTTGCCCACAGCCTAGAATTCCGCAGCGAGGCCAGGATTGTCCCAGGGTGGACATGGGAATGCCCAGACCGGCACACTTGATGGCGTTAGCAGGGAGATGGTTGGACTCGATGATCCGATGGGTCCCTTCCAACCTGGTTGTTCTATGATTCTATGATTCTATGAGATTGGGTGGTTAATATGAGCAGTGGGTTCACTGTTCAGACAGGAGGAGCAGGGATTATGTCCTTTCTGAGAGAGGAGATGTGTCTCAAAGTACACTTTTGCCCATTGCCCTGTTCTCGATGTGGCTTTTTAAAGCAGGATTTCTTTTTTCATCTCCGTTTTCCTTGGAATTTGAAATCAGTATTGGCCTTCCAAATTCAGCTTTGCTTGTGGGATCCTACGGCCAAAAACTTGTCCTTATCTTTGGCAGCCTCTTTGCCTTTTTATTACTCAGGGGCTGTTTTTTCCATCTCCCTTTCTACCTGCCATCCACAAAGGCATTAGATGCAAGTACATGAATGACTCTGCCCCAAACTCTACACAGCGTTTTGGAAATTCAACCAGTGAGCAAAACATTCAGCTGATGGGAGGGATAACATGATTTTTCTCTGTGACATAGCATCCAGGCAGCTTTCCCCCTCTTCACCCCCTTTAAGAGCAGAAGCAGCCTTTGTGATCAGCACAGGGGAATTCAGACACCACTTTAGAATCAGATCTGGCTTCAGGAGAACTGCTGAAAATTCACTTTAATCATGACCTTCAGTTTGCCTGCCCTAACATTCACACCTCTGGGGTTTGTGCCACTCTCTGGTCTGAGCACCACCAAACAGTATCCGGCAACTGCTCCTAAAATCCCCTAAACGGCATTTTAACAAAAACTGCTCAGAGATAGGGTTAAATAGCGGGCAAGTAGGGTTGACCTCAATGACTTTGAAGGTCTTTTCCAACCAAACAATTCTATGATTCTACGAAAGCTCCTCCTCAAGCTCAAAATCCAATAAATGAAAATAAAACTCATACAAAAATTTCAAGAATTGATGGAGAACAAGAACCTGTAGGCGTCCAAGGCCAGGTTGGATGGGCCCTTGGGGCAGCCTGATCCAGTCGGAGGTGTCCCTTCCTATCACAGTGGGGTTGGAACTAGAATCTTCATCTTTAAGGTCCCTTCTGACCCAAACTAGTCTATGATTCTGAGAAGTGGTTTAAGCTGTGACTAGCTCTGGCAGGTTCAAAAGATGGGGACAACCACCTTAAGCCAGGATTTGAATTCATCTGTGGAGAAAATGTGCCTGGACTCCTCTTAATTAACTTACAGTTAATTTTGTCATGGTAAAAAAAATCATACATATATATATATATATATATATATATATATATATATATATATATATATGATTTTTATGTATATATGTATATATATATATGTATAAATATATATATAAATATATATATATATGTACGTATAAATATTCAATAATTAAAGGTTATCGCAGTGTTTTAAAGGCTTCAAATGGAAGGTGGGTCTGGTGTATATTTTCGCGCCCAAAGGGAATTTGAGAGAACATCTCATTTCTTACTGTCACACCTTGCTACGGTACGTGGCATGGACTGAACCGAGAGCCCCTCCCGACACTCAGCATTTTGAAAGCTGAGCTGCACGTGGATTCCCACATCGATTTCTCTGTGGTGTATTCAAGCTCTGGGTTTGCGGGAAACAAAATGGGACTAGAGATAAAGTGGCGAATAGAGCAGGAGACACGGACAGGGCAGGCAGAGATGTGAGTGTCCCACCAGGGCCCCACAGTTGCTATTCTTGACTACCTGCCCAGGGCAGAACGGTGCCAAATTCACAAAATATCACTTTAGCCTGAACAAGAGTTGCTGGAAACAGCATCAAGGCATGTGACAATGATCAGAAGGGGCTGGCCTGTGGGATGGGGCTAGCAGAAACACACCCTCTGGAGAATAACGCATCACCTGCTCTGTGAGGATGAAATCTTGCACTAGATTAAAGCTACACATTCTTGCACAAGTCATACACTGCTTCCACCAGCTGAGAAGCCCTCAAACTGTAACCAGGGGATCTTTGTGATGTTTGTTTGCAGCCCAGAAGCAACTTGCAATCCCCTTTTTTAAGCTGCGGCCACACCAGGCATCTCTATGGCTAGTGGTGGCTTCCTCCTTGCTTTCCCCCTGTTTTTCTACAGGGCACTTGGGCTGCACTACTACCAGTGATAAAAATTCCCAAGTCTGATTTAAGGAGCTTAAAATACACCTAAGAAAATGAAACCGGCAGGAAAGGACCTCATTGCTCTCTACAACTACGTGAAAGGAGGTTGTGGAAGGGAGGGAGCTGGGCTCTTCTCTCAAGTGACAGGGGACAGGATGAGAGGGAATGGCCTCAAGCTCCGCCAGGGGAGGTTCAGGTTGAACAGTAGGAAAAATATTTCACAGAAAGGGTCATTGGACACTTACAGAGGCTGCCCAGGGAGGGGGTTGATTCACCTTCCCTGGAGGTGTCTAAGGGACGGGTGGACAAGGCGCTGAGGGACATGGTTTAGTGTTTGATAGGAATGGTTGGACTCGATGATCCAGTGAGTCTCTTCCAACCTGGTGATTCTATGATTCTACAAAATAATTGCAGTGCTTTACACCTCCTCGACAGCACACTGCTGAGTGGTTGCACTGGTTAGTCACACAGTGACAGTGGAAATCACTCTGGGACTGTGCCACGCTCCAGTTCAGCAACCTCACACTTCTTACAAAAACGTAGTACGTGATTTTGCCATGAAGCTGTGCTTTGCCCTCATAGAATCATAGAACAACCAGGTTGGAAGAGACCCACCGGATCATCGAGTCCAACCATTCCTATCAAACACTAACCCACATCCCTCAGCACCTCATCCAACCATCCCTTAAACCCCTCCAGGGAAGGTGACTCAAGCACCTCCCTGGGCAGCCTCTGCCAGTGCCCATTCCAGTCCTTTAACCATCTTAAAGACCCTTGTCTCCCTCAGGTAGATGGAATAAGGCACAGAGCTGGGTAGGGTGGCACTTCCTTCTAGTTTTCACAAGTGATGTCTTCCCTTAGGCAGAAATCCCTTCTTGAATAAACCAAGAGAGTCACACAAACACAACGTTTCCCGGTGCGACAACACACATGCAAGGTGACTTGCTCATGCAAAGCAGATGGTGAGGCACGGTCATGCCAAGGGCCAAGTGAAAATCAAGTCTACACTACTGGTGATCCCGTATCGGACAAGCTTACATGCAAGAAATCAAATGATCAAGGTGAAATAATGGATTTGCTTTGATTTGTGATGATTATTTTTCTGGAGGTGTTACCTGGCGATAATCTTTTCTGAGGGGCTGGCTGAGGCATGGCTTTCTCAGCTGCTGCTGGAGGAAAAAGCACGTGGGTTTGGTTTTTAAATGATGTCTTCTCTCCAATCCAAACAGTATTTGATAATATGATAAAAGGCGGAAAGCTTAACCCCCACGTGGCACTTACATGGTTTTAAGCATTTGCTAAGGCACTCAGCTTCAGCCTCAAATCTATTGGCATTGCCACCACAGCCACCATACCAGCCCTGGCGGCAGATCTTGTTTTTGTAGTCAAAGAACCACACAATCTGATAGTCCTTGCACTGCATGCCCATGTCAAAGTCCAGCAAGCAAGGGTCTGGCCAATCTGCATGTCAAAAGGTGCAAAGGTTAAGTGACTCCAAAAGGGTTAAAAGCTGCAAAAGGTAAGAGAATGAAAAGAGAAAAAAAAAAAAAAAAAAAAAAGCCTGATATAGGGCTGATGGCATTTTGTTGTCTTGTGATTTCTCCTGCTGAAGAGGCTGAGAGGAGACCTCATTATTCTCTACAACTACCTGAAAGGAGGTTGTGGAGAGGAGGGAGCTGCTCTCTTCTCCCTAGTGACAGGGGGCAGGACAAGAGGGAATGGCCTCAAGCTCCACCAGGGGAGGATTAGGTTCGACATAAGTTAAAAAATTCTTCACAGAAAGGGTCATTGGGCACTCAAACAGGCTGCCCAGGATTGAATTGCCTTCCCTGGAGGTGTTTAAGGCACAGGTAGACGAGGTGCTGAGGGACATGGTTTAGTGTTTGATAGGAATGGTTGGACTTGATGATCCAGTGGGTCTCTTCCAACCTGGTGATTCTATGATTCTATGTCATCTGATAGAGAGAAGCAAGGTGAAGGCTTCAGAGGGGAGGCCAGTGCCAGGGAGAGGGGCCAGACAAGCAGGAACACGTGGGATGACAGGACGTGCAGCAAGGCAGAAAGGAGACGGTCCCTGCCCAGTGGCAGCCCTCGGGGCTCTGCCACAGCAAGCTCCAGTGCTTCCACCAGCCAGGCTTGAGATCCATGCTAATCCCTTCCAGCGTCAGCACCCAGACCCCAACAGCAGCTTTGCAGCTCTTGTCAGCTCAAAGCGCTGAGCAGCAGCATCTCCCCCATGCTCTCAAATCACCTCAGGAAGATAATGAACCACGGTGCAAGCAAAATGCTTGAAGAAAAAACATGAGTGGTGATTCAGGGATAAGGTTTGGATGGCAGATCCATAGCTGGTGCCTGCAATACGGCTGTGCTGCCTTAACAAAGGCTGAGAGCCCTTCCAGAGCCGTGGAGGAATGTTGAAGCCTGGCACTTGTGGTACAGCTGAGTGTAATAGTGCTGATATAATGAGTTTGATGTCAACAAAAGCAGTGAGATGACCTATTTATCTACGTTAATTAACAAAGGTGAGTTCGATTAACAAAAGAGTAGGTGCTGACAGCTTGCCTGCTCAGCAGTCCACTTCGTAGGCTGAGAAAGTCCACTTGGTGGCAGAGAAACAGGGGTTGAAGAGATGGGTGAAACCAGTGGGAGGCTACCAGTTAGCTAAATTTATACAAATGTTTTAGATTAATTCCCCTGCAATCCCTGCCTGTTGGTCAAACCTTTGTTGGGAGCTTTGTGTTAAACCAAGGAGCCAAGACCTGTTCTTTGCCCCATGAATGGAAGGAGGGAGCGAGCAAGCATCAGGTGTTCTCCATCCACACATGCTGTGGAGACCGTGGGGAACAACTTGTCCCTGGAGAGCAGCCAGGACTTTTTCTCTGGCTCATCTCCCATTCTTGCAATGGAAGCAAGACCTGGTTTGAGTCCCACATGAAGATCACAGCAACTTCAGGGGGCTCTGGTTCCAGGATGAAGCAGAGGCATCAATACAGGGCTCAAACCCACATGGCCAAGGATGTCTTCTAGATCATAATCTGTTGGCTCTGTCAAGCAAAAGTCCTAGTGGGGCTCTGAGAAAGAGTAGTTTTAGGAGTGGGCAAGGGGCAGATCGGTGCGAATGGCCAGGTTCTTGATGGAGATCCTAGCAGAGCCCCCAGCTCAGTGCTCCCGCAGTAGCCCGTACTCACCACTCTCGGGCCCTTCCAGCGGTTCAGTGTTGAGCATCATGTTGGCCAGGGACACCTTGGGCTGCGCCGGGGTCTCTGCGGAGAAGAAGTAGCAGGGTCAGCCAAAGGGAAGGCAATGTGCTGCAGCACCCTCGGCGCAGCCATAAACAAACTCACTGGCCCCAGTTCCAGCACGGGGGATGCACACAAGTTTCAGGAGTCAGGTCTGGATCTGTTTACCCTAGCGCAACCATTTCAGAAATGTTTATTGGAGGCAGCTGACGGGATGAGTAATCCATGACCGCCCAACCGCGCCAGGATAGGTTTGTCTTGCTCTTCCCCAGCTGGCGTCTCTGCTGCATGGTTGGGCTCATCCTTGAGGTGACTACAAAGGAGCACCCTGAGAGCCCCTCACATCTGCTTTGGATGGCCCCCACTCACCACGCAGCATGTGACTGGGCAGCAGCTCTAAAGGAGCCGGTCATGGCCTCTCTGTGGCCAGTTTATCATAGAATCATAGAACAACCAGGTAGGAAGAAACTCATTGGATCATTGAGTCCAACCATTCCTATCAAACACTAAACCATGTCCTTCAGGACCTCATCTACCCGTCCCTTAAACACCTCCAGGGAAGGTGAATCAACCGCCTCCCTGGGCAGCCTATTCCAATGCCCAATGACCCTTTCTGTGAAAATTTTTTTCCTAATCTCTAGCCTAAATCTCCCCTGGCGGAGCTTGAGGCCATTCCTTCTTGTCCTGTCCCCTGTCCCTTGGGAGAAGAGCCCAGCTCCCTCCTCTCCACAACCTCCTTTCAGGTAGTTATAGAGAGTAATGAGACCAGCTTCATTGCTCTTCTCTGGACTTGCTCCAGAGCCTCAACATCCTTCTTGTGCCGAGGGGCCAGAACCAAACACAGGATTCAAGGAGCGGTCTCACCAGTGTGGAGTACAGAGGGAGAAGAACCTCCATGGACCTGCTGGTCACGCCACTGAAAACTGGAGAAACAGATTTACTTGCTTATTTTGCTCTCAGGCTGGACTGAATTTACACTGTGTTAATCCATTTTGTTTCGTATTATTAATTTCAGCAACTCTGGCTGATCCCCACCAACACCCATTGTGCGACGCCTCATGCATGCACAAGAAGTCACACCCCCTGGCTGGGACTGGCTTGAATTCACCCACAGTCTGTGTCCACTTAACACCACTGAACTGTCTGCTCGCGTTTGCCAGAGAAACACATTTGCAGTGTTTCATAACCAGGTCCTGCTGCTGATCTGGAGGATGCCAAACACACAGAGACACAAATGAATCATAGAACAACCAGGTTGGAAGAGACCCATCGGATCTTCTAGTCCAACCATTCCTATCAAACACTAAACCAAGTCCCTCAAGACCTCATCCACCCATGCCTTAAACACCTCCAGGGAAGGTGAATCAACCACCTCCCTGGGCAGCCTATTCCAATGCCCAATGACCCTTTCTGTGAAATACTTCCTTCTAATCTCTAGCCTAAATCTCCCCTGGAGGATCTTGAGGCCATTCCCTCTTGTCCTGTCCCCTGTCACTTGGGAGAAGAGCCCAGCTCCCTCCTCTCTACAACCTCCTTTCAGGTAGTTGTAGAGAGTAATGAGGTCTCCTCTCAGCCTCCTCTTCTCCAGGCTAAACAACCCCAGCTCTCTCAGCCGCTCCTCAAAGGTTCTGTTCTCCAGCCCCTTCACCAGCCTTGTTGCTCTTCTCTGGACTCGCTCCAGAGCCTCAACACCCTTCTTGTGGTGAGGGTGTGTGAGCATTTCCAGGGCTGGGATCATTGGTACTAACTGATTCCCTGTCCTTTACACGTTTTTTTTTTTTCCCCCTGATTTTTGCGTGCATTTTATATGAAAACAAAATAGATATTTGTTTGTCTTCCCCGAGAGGTATTTACTTGTGCTGAATGTCCCCGCGTAGGTTACTCTGGGTTGGGATTTCTGGTAGCCTGTAATGACTACAAGGTATTTCTGTCCACTTTGGAGTCCTCGGACGACATGCTCAGTACCGGTCAGGTTTTGCTTCTGCACGAGCGAGTGGTCCTGTGCCAAGGTGATGGTGATGTCAAAAAGGTAAGCGTTCTGGGACTCAGGGCTGGCCCAACGCAGCCTGGCACTGGTCTCAGTGACGTCTGTGATCTGGATGTCGTGAGTCTTTGCTGCAATGCAAAAATCAGAAGAAACACTAAGCAAGGTCTTGAAGAGGAGAAATCTCAAGGAAAAATTGTCTCATAGAATCATAGAACAACCAGGTTGGAAGAGACCCACTGGATCATTGAGTCCAACCGTTTGCTATTACCAATTCCCATTCCCTTATGCTTTGTAAACAATTCCTTTGTTTTCTACTTCTCCTCCTCACCCCCTTCATATGTTGTACTTTGATCTCTTTCAGCCATTCCTGCTTGTCTAGTCTTTTCTCTCCCACACTGAAGTTCAGACTGTTTCATAAGCTTATTAAGCACACTTTCATCATTTCCCTCTTGCCCCTACTGGAAATTCTCTCTGTTATTCCTTGGCTGGTTCTAATTTGTCAGAGAAACAGTCCTGATGTACACTGCCACAAAATTTATATGCCAAAGCACCCATTACATCATCAGTGCTCAGCTTCAGCGAAGATCATGCTCATTCAGTTTTTAGAAAGATAATGCTTCCTTAGCCCTATGAAAACCAAAAAATCATACAATGTTACGGAATCAGATAGAGAAGTGCATTGCAGGATCTCCTCCCCAGTCCACAGCAAATAAACTGGTCTGCAGCTAGTTGTAGCATGGGCAAACCAGGCTGTGACTTTGCCATCTCAAATGCCCAACCCAAGAGATTGGAGGGAGGTTTTCTTTTTTCCCATCTGAGACTATTTTAAGTGATTGCAACCTAAGAAACCAAAGCAATTTTTTTTTACAAGATTTACACAGACTGAAGCACAACTTAGAAACATAGAATCATCAGGTTGGAAGAGACCCACCGGATCATCACGTCCAACCTTTCCCAACGATCTCTAAACCATGTCCCTCAGCACCTCATCCACCTGCACCTTAAACACCTCCAGGGAAGGTGAATCAACCACCTCCCTGGGCAGCCTCTGCCAGTGCCCAATGACCCTTTGTGTGAAAAATTTCCTCCTAATCTCCAGCCTAAATCTCCCCTGGTGGAGCTTGAGGCCATTCCCTCTTGTCCTGTCCCCTGGCACTTGGGAGAAGAGGTCAACTCCCTCCTCTCCACAACCTCCTTTCAGGTAGTTGTAGAGAGCAATGAGGTCTCCCCTCAGCCTCCCCCCTTCTCCAGGGTAAACACCCACAGCTCTCTCAGCCGTTCCTCATAGGGCCTGTTCTCCAACAATTGTCAATGTGTCCAGTCAGATCCTTCTCTAAGGTGCAGTGGATTCACTGAACTATTGAAAACCTTCAAGCAAAGTCTGCTTATAGAATCATAGATTCATAGAATCACCAGGTTGGAAGAGACCCACTGGATCATCGAGTCCAACCACTCCTATCAAATGATATGAAATGACTCTTTACCCATCATATAACTTATAAATAATATTTTAATCCTCTTAATTTTGAGTATTTTTATACATACTAAATGAGAACCTCTGGGGAAAAGTGAAGTATATAACTTATGATCCAGCATGACCTTGAACAGGGCAAAGAATGTCTTAGGGAAAGGTTTTCCTGATGTGGCAGTGTTAGATGAGGCCTTTGCAAATGCTGCTTGGAAGCGACAGCAGAGCATGGAACACCCAGAAATATTTGTTCCCTGCAAGCTGATGAAAGCATTGACTGCTAAATAAAAGCTAATTGCTGTTTATTTATTATTTACACAAGAAGATGCATTCGTCGACTGCTTAAGCATTCCTGGGCTTTGACACATGTTCTTTGTAACTTGCTCATCCAGCACAGAGCTGCCTCTGCGCTCACGTGAAAGAGCTTTGGCGTTCCCAAAGCGGCCTCCCCGCCGATTCCATGATGAACAAACTGAAACAATTATTTATATTAGCTGATGGAGGATTCAAACACCACCAGTGTATGAATCACCATAAACAGCAAAAATTAGCCAAGGGGGAATGTTACAAGGGAAAAAAAAAACATAGAAAGCAAATGGGCTGCCCTAGAAAGAGGAGGCTGAGAGGAGACCTTATTACTCTCTACAACTACCTCAAAGGAGGTTGCAGAGAGGAGGGAGCTGGGCTCTTCTCCCAAGTGACAGGGGACAGGACAAGAGGGAATGGCCTCAAGCTCCGCCAGGGGAGATTTAGGCTGGACATTAGGAGGAAGTTTTTCACAGAAAGGGTCATTGGGCATTGGAATAGGCTGCCCAGGGAGGTGGTTGATTCACCTTCCCTGGAGGTGTTTAAGGGACGGGTAGATGAGGTCCTGAGGGACATTGTTTAGTGTTTGATAGGAATGGTTGGACTAGATGATCCGCTGGGTCTCTTCCAACCTGGTTGTTCTATGAGTCTATGATTCTATGAAAGAAAAATTCTCTGCCACTGTACTGCTGGGCCATCTAGATGATGGATGGCCCTGTATTTAGACCTATATTTAGTTTTGCTTAGAGGCTGTCTGTCCCCTACCTGATTTTGCACAAGCTTCTCAACAGAACCTAACAACCCTGCCCTATGCAGATTCCCAATTCTGCACCTAAAACCTTGTTTCTGCAAGGACAAAACTTCATAGAATCATAGAATCACCAGGTTGGAAGTAACCCACTGGATCATTGAGTCCAACCTTTCCCACCAATCCCTAAACCATGCCCCTCAGTACCTCATCCACCTGTGCCTTAAACACCTCCAGGGAAGGCGAGTCAACCCCCTCCCTGGGCAGCCTGCTCCACTGCCTAATGACCCTTTCAGTGAAGAATTTTTTCCTTATGTTGAGCCCGAACCACACTAAGATAACGGTTGCTCTATTTACAGTCAATCATACGCAATGTCTTACAGCAAAACACTACAAGAAACATCAAGAAGATGGAAGTGGGTCTCGCAGTGAACTGGAGTGAATTTGGCTCTTTAATGACTTTTCCCACTGGAATAGTCAACTTGGGGAGGGAGAAAAGCCACAACCCACTGTGATCCAGACAAGCGAGAGGCACTCCTTGCCCGGGAAGAGCCTTTCACGTACCGCCTTGTCTTCTCCTGCCACCTGACCCAGCAGCTGCAGTGCCACGGCCGGAGGCTTTGGTGTGAGCAGCGGTGCCTGCTGCGCTCTGTGAGGTGATGTTCACCTGGACCACCGTGCTCTCTGTGGTCTGGCTGGTGGCTCTGGTCTGGGGGGTGGTGCGGGCGGTGGTGCGAGCAGTGGTGCTGGCAGTGGTGGTTCTGGCCTGGGCGTTGGTGCTCGCAGCAGGCTTGATGGTTGCACTGACGGTGGTGCTGGCACCAAGGGTTCGGCTTGTGGTTGTGTTGGGTGCCACGTACCTGTCAAACCAAAAGCACACAAAGTGACTTTTCCCCTTCCTATATAAGCAGAACTAAAGGAACAGGCAAGATGCTGAAAATCCCGATTGTTATCATAGAATCATTGGGTTGGAAGTGACAGTTTCATCCCCGTGCCGTGGGCAGGGACACCTTCCACTGGACCAAGCTGCTCCAAGCCCCATCCAACCTGGCCTTGAACACCTCCAGCCATGGGGCAGCCACAACCTTTCTGGGCAACCTGGGCCAGTGCCTCCCCACCTGGAAAAATTTCTTTATGGATGAAATGCTTTTTCTTATTTTTTTTTTTCCAAGCAGGGATTTGGAAACAAATGCTTCTCCCCGAGACAGGCTGCTAGGGAAGTTCATTCTCTTACAGACATATCACTACTTACACAGCTTTCTGCCCAGTGTGTGCAGGGCTCTGGCTGTTGATTTGCTGATCTCTCTGCAACCACTCGCACTGTTTCCTTACCTCTGGAGACAGGTAGAAGGCAAAGTCACCTAGAGAAAGAGAGAGCCTGGTATTAAACACTGGTCTTGAGGATGGTGGTTGCCTACAAGCATTACATTATATATATTTCTTTTTGATTTAAAAAAATGACTTTTCTCATTGTGCTTGTTTGCTATGGAATATTCCTTGACTTTTGGTGCGGGAGATCCTGGGCTGCGAGAGCTGCTATTCCGATACAAACACTAGAGCAGTAACTACAAGATAGCAGATGGCTGCGTGTCTTAGTCTGTCAGATGTACACAATTTTCTTATAACAAGACACTTCTAAACACACAGTTAATATGTTTTTCAAGTGCTAGAAGTTTCCAGGACCCCTGTAAGCGGAAAAAAGCAAACTGAGAAAACCTAAACATTTATTTTCAGGGAAAGATCTGCTTATGTTTGCTTCTTGTTTAGTGCAAAACTCCCAAATCAATGGTTTATTAGCCCCGTAGATTGGGTTTCCTAGAAAAGGTCCTCGTCTTGTCCCTGTTGGTCAGGTCTGCTTAGGATCTTTGGCCGCTGGCTCTAGCTGGAGATCCAGCCTGGGGTTTCTAGCAAAGCCAAGATGCAAATTTTCAAGGTGCCAGCTGCACATCCCAAACACAGTAGCAATATTTATCCCTGAGCAAAGAATCCTGTTGATCGGGCCCTTGAATCAGCCTACAGCAAGTCCATCTCAGCCTTAACTCTCCAAGCACCTGCTAGACACCTTGTTTCTGCTGAAGCTGGACAGAAAGGTTTGCAGGGTGTTCGGGTAGTGGGGGTTAAAGCCATCAGGCTGCTGGGCTGCAAAAGGCTGAGGGACGTGTTGCAGATGTGACCAGCAAGCCCAGGCAGGATTAGGTCAGATCCCACACACGAGCCCACGGAGACCAAGTCAAGCCAGACAGATCCGCTAACTCTGCTTTGGCAGAGCAACAGACTGCGTGGGATGGCCTGGGGAGACCAAAATGAAAAATAACCAGATACACCAGCGACAAACAGACCAAACGGCACAGAACGTACAAAAGGAGACTAACTTTAGTGGGCCCCACTGCCCAAAGAGGAGGTCAGGCTATAGACCACCTGGCCAACAGGCAGGTAGAGGAAACCTGGCAGATTAACCCCTTTGAGGACACATGTTGCCCATTCCACAATACTTTGGCTGCGAGACGTTACACTTACTTCTGATAAAAGATGGCAGCAGTCTCCCAAACCGCAGTAACGGCTCTTCATGAAGCTCTCCTGGTTTATTAATCAATTTGAAGAACACATCATTTGGCTCACTGGCGAGGCTATAGATATTCTTGGCATTCACCTTCCTTCCAATGCCCAAGACAACAAAGAAGTACCCTTTGCATTTTGCTTCAATAACCACCTTCTGCAGGTACTCGAGTTCTTGTTTATTCACTTCCCCAGTCATCATTAGGACTATGACTTTTAGATCCCGAGGGTTTGGTGCACTTTCAAAAATATGAGCCATTGCGTGCTCGATTGCACTTCCCATAGCCCTTGTGCCATGGAGCTGGGTCATTTGGTTGCGAAGGTAATTAATGATCTTCTCTTTGGATCCATAATCAGTTAGGGAAAACTCAGTTTTTACTGGTGGGAAGCTTGAGTTGGTTTCATATTCATAAGGAGCTTGCTGGAGAACTGCCACTCTCGCGTGGTGTTGAGACACTTTTGGCTCAGAGCTGATTTCCAGGTTGCTGACGAGGTGAGAAATGTACTTTTTCATCTCATTGAACTGCAGAGGGGTGGTGGACTCTGAGCTATCCATGATGAAGGCTATGTCGGAGTCTACATCTGTGGGGGCTGCCCTTCTGTCTCTGAATGCAGGTCTCTGACCAAAACCACAGACGGGATCGGGGTCACACACATCTAGAAAAGAAATACAGTAGGTTTCACCTCATAGAATCATAGAACAACCAGGTTGGAAGAGACTCATCGGATCATTGAGTCCAACCATTCCTATCAAACACTAAACCACGTCCCTCAGCACCTCGTCTACCCATCCCTTAAACTCCTCCAGGGAAGGTGAATCAACCACCTCCCTGGGCAGCCTATTCCAATGCCCAATGACCCTTTCTGTGAAAAACTTCCTCCTGATCTCTAGTCTAAATCTCCCCTGGTGGAGATTGAGGCCATTCCCTCTCGTCCTGTCCCCTGTCACTTGGGAGAAGAGCCCAGCTCCCTCCTCTCTACAACCTCCTTTCAGGCAGTTGTAGAGAGCAATGAGGTCTCCTCTCAGCTTCCTCTTCTCTAGGCTAAACACCCCCAGCTCTCTCAGACGCTCCTCATAGGACCTGTTCTCCAGCCCCTTCACCAGCTTCGTTGCTTTTCTCTGGACTCGCTCCCCAACCTCAACATCCTACAACTTGAAGAACCTTCAAGTTGAAGGATGAACCTCAAGGAACGGAAGATGATCGTCCCTTGTCATTGTAAAAATATCTTATGTCGAATGAAATACTAACAAGCCACGAACATTTAATTGCCTATTACTTGATACCAAAGTAATTTCATTCCAAAACACGTTTAGTTATGCATTTAATGTTTTACACATTCCTTTGTCCAAAGGGATCCCTGAAGTGCTCTGTCATAAATGGCAAAAGGCCAACTTTCAGAGTACTTAGCAGCTGGTATTTGGGTTGTAAAAGTGGAAAGCAGCCAAAATAGGAGTCTCTCTCAACAAAGCAGGGAACGCCCAGCAAGCCTCATTCACTATGCCAATGTTTCTGCTCAGCCTAAGAATATCAACCCTTTGTCTTCAGCAGCAAAAGGGCTGACTCCCAGCTGGGCTTCCCTTCTCCACCACTGACAAGTGACGGCTGCGTGGCAAGAAGGATTTGGCACTATCTAGAGGAGAAATTGGATTCCTTACCCAGACAAATGTGACAAGTCAAGAGCCTCCGGATAGTATCGTTCAGCTGGCTGCCACTGGTTGGAAGAACAATTGCATGGCCGACTGCTGTATTGTTGATCTGGTTAGATTCAAACAGAAAAACATAGTGTTAGCAATGTCACTTTCTGTTATGTGCAGCTCAAAGTAGTGGAAAGCAACCCACATCTCTAAGAGATTCTCTGATCTGGGTAACAAGTGCTTTTTGTGGATCCTTTGGAGAAGCCTAATGGCTCAACATCAGTTAGTGGAACTAGTTTAGAATCATAGAATCATAGAACAACCAGGTTGGAAGAGACCCATCGGATCATAGAGTCCAACTACTCCCATCAAACACTAAGCCATGTGCCTCAGGACCTCATCCACCCACACCTTAAACACCTCCAGGGAAGGTGAATCAACAACCTCCCTGGGCAGCCTATTCCAATGCCCAATGACCCTTTCCGTGAAAAAATTCCTCCTAATCTCTAGCCTAAATCTCCCCTGGTGGAGCTTGAGGCCATTCCCTCTTGTCCTGTCCCCTGGCACTTGGGAGAAGAGCCCAGCTCCCTCCTCTCTACAACCTCCTTTCAGATAGTTATAGAGAGTAATGAGGTCTCCCCTCAGCCTCCTCTTCTCTAGGCTAAACATCCCCAGCTCCCTCAGCCATTCCTCAGAAGGTCTGTTCTCCAGACCCCTCACCAGCCTCGTCGCTCTTCTCTGGACTCACTCCAGAGCCTCAACATCCTTCTTGTGCTGAGGGACCCAGAGCTGAACACAGGATTCAAGGAGCAGCCTCACCAGCACTGAGTACAGAGGGAGAATAACCTTCCTGAACCTGCTGGTCACACCGTTTCAGAGACATAAAACCCAAGAAAAAAGTCAAGCACTCAAAACAGTGCTCAGCATGTTCATCTGGGGCTTTTTTATTGCTTTAAAACTCTCTACTGTTATTTCTTTTATCTGCCAATGGTACTGCTACCTTCCTATCCTTCACATTTGTGTCTCAATCAGACCTTTTTTTACTAGGACATCTGTCTTTTCTTCTGTTTCATACCACACCTGGCACCCTGGGCCATGTTCTGGGTAACAAATGACTCATCGTAACCTCACTAGCATTTCACAGCATGCTCCGTGTTTCGGATTTCTCTCCTAATAGACGTGCTGGATGAGTTTGGCTTGCGATGACTTCTCAGCGCTAAGCACTTGAAAGGTCTGCGGAAGCCAACTACAGCCTGCAGGAGCCAACACCATCAATCTCCCCAGAAAGCAGAACAAGACCGTGCGCAGAAAAGGACAGAAAGGATGAACAACCCCAACCTCAAGAGCTCTGGTGAGAACCGCGTCCTGCCTGCTGGTGAGGAACACTGGGGTGACCCCAGCATCGTAGAGTTTCAGCACAGCGTCATTGAGCTGCGGGGAGGCTCTCGTTTCCCCGTTGCTGAAGAAGACAGCCACTTTCCTCATTAGGAAGCCGCTTCGGGCACGCTTGAAGGTATTCCTGGCCACAAAGGACATGGCAGTCTCCAGGTTGCGTGGTTTCGTGGTCAGGGCTGCCTGGAAGTTTTGGATCTGCTGGAGGAGGCTTGATTTCTTCCGGGCATCAGCGAAGCGGATCTCTGTGGTGACCTCATTGTTGTAGGTGACCAGAGCTACCCGGGCGCCTCGAGGACAGTTGCTCTCAGCGATTGTCAAGTTGTTGACCACTCTGAGCACGGTTTGCTTCATCCTGTTGAAAACTTCCCTCACAACGCCCGAAGAGGTGTCGATGGCAAAGGCCAGCTCGGTTGGGAACACTGGGCATTCCTTGGGACCTACCAGAAACATTCATTAGGAGCAAACAGTGCCCCAAATAGCAGTCAGGGTGCAAGCACCATGTACTCAGCAGGGATAAATACATGGGGAGAGAAACAATTCAGGCATCCAGCTACACTGGGGTATAAAGAACCTACTTACCGTAGCAGCAAGCTGTGGGAAAGAGGGGAAAAAGAAGGAGTTTGGTCAGTGTCATTTGTGTAACGTTTGTACAAACAAGGGGAGCGACAGGGAATTAGCAAAGCATCAATGTACTCACGGCATTTGTCTTTGATGTTCCGCACAAGCGCGCATTGCTTTTGAAAATTAAATACGAGAGAGAGAGAGAGAGAAAGGGAAACATAAGATACATGCCATATCCTGCAAATGAAGATTTCAAAATGAGAGAAATTATGTCATACTTACATCTCTGGATTCTCCTTTATCGCCTTTAAGTCCCTGTTTAAAATGCAGAGTAAAATTAAGCATGATGTTTATTTTCTGGGTGCCCCATGAACACAGTTGGAATAATTATTTAACTACAGGCCTTGCAGAAGCTAAGGGGAAATCTACCTGGTTTCAGTTGTATTTCCAACAACTGAGGGAAATGTTTTGCCTTGTGAAAAGTAAACCTAGCTCAGATAAAATCCAAAAGGGACATTGTGGAGAGGGGGGTGCTGGGCTCTTCTCTCAAGTGACAGGGGACAGGACGAGAGGGAATGGCCTCAAGCTCTGCTAGGGGAGGTTTAGGCTGAACATTAGGAAAAAATTTTTCACAGAAAGGGTCATTGGGCACTGTTAGAGGCTGCCCAGGGAGGTGGTTGATTCACCTTCCATGGAAGCATTTAAGGGACGGGTGGATAAGGCACTGAGGGACATGGTTTAGTGCCTGATAGGAATGGTTGGACTTGATGATCCGGTGGGTCTCTTCCAACCCAGTGATTCTATGATTCTACGATTTTGTTGCTCTCTGTTCATGTGCAAAGCAAGCCAAATCGCCTTGGCCTTTGTAAAGTGCTCTGTGTCAGATTTGATTGTGGACAATATCCTATGTGGAGTGGTAAATGATAAAGTGTTGAGAACTTCCTGGAAGAACCCATGGGGAAATCCTAGTGTCTGATAAGATCCTGTGTCCTGACTTTTTCCTACTGCCATGCTTCGCGGTTTGAGCACAGGTGACTATTTATCAACGATAAACAGCTAGTTAGGAATTTACAGAGACACAGCCAAGAAAAATAAAGAAGAATTTGTGCAACTTGGAATGAGCAGGAGATGGAGGTGGGCATATCCTCCACCTTCCCTGGAGGTGTTTAAGGCACAGGTGGATGACATGCTGAGGGGCATGGTTTAGAGATTGGTGGGAATGGTTGGACTCGATGATCCTGGGGGTCTTTTCCAACCTAGTGATTCTGTGATATATTTCAATCCCTGGCACCAATAGGGACGGCTACATTTCTCAGAGAGGCAACCAGGAGTGTGTCTAAGAAGGAAGCCAAAGGCTCCATCAACAACACAATGAACACTTACAGGTGGTCCAGGGTATCCAACCTCTCCTTTCTGACCAGGTGTCCCAGGTTCTCCTGCATTTCCCTAGAGAGAGAGAGAATGAAAGCTAAGAAATTCTCTCCATAAGCATCTGCAGGAGGACTCCTAGGAGTTAACTTTCAGGTCATTTGTGCAGAGGGGAAAAATTGTCATGGTCCAACTTACTCTGCGGCCTCTGTTTCCTTTAGGGCCAGGGCCACCAGCAATACCACGGTCACCAGGTCCACCCTAGTTGAGGGAAAGCACAAGCAGTAGCTCTAGACCTGCACAGGACTGTAGGAACAAGTAACATTGCTTGGAAAATTAATACATAACTCAACAGCCGAACCATACCTTGGGTCCTGGGTAGCCTATGAAGCCACGTTCTCCCTGAAACAACACAAGGGTTTACGTGAATACAGGAGATTGGAAAGCGAACCTGATTCTGCAGGTAAATCTATAACAACTGAAGGAATTAATTGATGGAGGAAAAAGAGTGCAACTGCAAATTCATCTTGCAATTTTGTTCCTCATACGGTTAACAAGAAGCAAGCAGCTACTCTCTTTAGCCTTTGGGGAGCGTAATTGCTTCTCTAAGGCTAATTTCAGCTGTAGAAGAACTACAGAGATGCTGGCATATGTTTTTCAAAGTCCCACAGGTCTTCAAGAGGCTTTCTGGCTAACAGGCACAAAGAGATTGTACCTCCCTTCTTGGAGAAGCTGATTTGCACTGGCAAAATCAGGGCAAAGAGGGACTGGTTTGAAGAGTCTTGTCTGATGTTCTCACCAGGGTGCACACAGGCCTGATTTTTTGTCCCTGTATATATTTGGCTTCACCCAGGTTCTGCCTTTTCCCATCTGCACTGGAGACTTTGGCTGCTTTCTTGTCCTTAGTAGCTCATGGTGCTTGACACGCATGCTGAGCATACACATACCTTTCTGCCTTTAGGACCTGGGCCACCAATTCCATCTCGCCCATCGTCACCCTAAAATTGGAAGGACAAAGTCACTAATGTGCAGTCATAGGAGAACAGCTTAAACCTCATGGATCCAGCATCATCAACAGAAAGAACCCACTGATGCCACAGGCCTTCAGGAAGACCTCTGTAGATGAAATTATTGCAAGGGGGAAAAGCACAAGAAGGTGGTGCCGAACCCACAAATCTGACTTAAAACCTGCTTATTATACACACATAATGTGTAAAACCCAGTTGGGAGTCAGCAATGGGAAGCAGGTCAGGAGATCAGTCAATGCTAGGGGTTTATAGCTGTATCTGACCCAAGCTCGTCCTCCCTTACTTTGTACAAAATATTTTATCTCAGCTGGCTCCTCATTTATACAGTGGAATGAAGATTAGGCCCTAGGAAAAGGCTCACTTAGTCCACACACCTTCTTTGTAGGATACTTTGAACTAGCACAACAAGTCATAGAATCATAGAACAATCAGGTTGGAAGAGACCCATCGGATCATCGAGTCCAACCATAAGTCAGCTCAGGGTGTCCACTCATGCATCATGCAGAGCCAGGACAGGCCAAGCAACTCTTAATACAGCCTCTGTTTTGCACACTGATCTCTCCGAGGTGTCAAAAATCACTTTGAGTGAATACAATTCAACCCCTCAAAGGGGCTACGCTCAATTATGCTCATGCCAACTCAAGACAAGCTCTTCTCCCAAGCGACAGGGGACAGGACAAGAGGGAATGGCCTCAAAGCTCTGCCAGGGGAGAGTTAGGCTGGAGATTAGGAGGAAGTTTTTCACGGAAAGGGTCATTTGGCATTGGAATTGCCCAGGGAGGTGGTTGATTCCCCTTCCCTGGAGGTGTTTAAGGCACGGGCGGATGAGGTCCTGAGGGACATGGTTTAATGTTCGATAGGAATGGTTGGACTCGATGATCCGATGGGTCTCTTCCAACCTGGTTGTTCTATGATTCTATGAAGACATAAGGTTGCTTTCCCTCTCTCATATCGTACTATGAAGGACTTAAGGGAGTTAAACACTTGGTTGTGCTGCAGCAGGAGAGGGTTCACCCCAGTATAAGGAAAGCTCTGAGTATGTGGCCACACTTACCATCTCTCCTCTTGGCCCTGGCTGTCCGTTTGGCCCTTTGGGTCCAGGGTTCCCAGGTTCACCCTGAAAACAGGAGCATCTGTTAAAGCACATGCTGAAACTCCAGACAGCATTAACAGAAACATATTAACAGAAACAGACAAAAACTAAGCCTTTCCTAAACCATCAGCACCGATTTCTTTCCATAGACCAGTCTGCAGTCATCCTTGCAGCAGAAAGTCATGGCTAGACCTACATGGCCAGCAATGCTATAAAATGCTTGCTCTTTAGTGGGACCTTAAGTGATATCAGGAAAGCTGAGCGACGGGATGCAGGGAGGAACCACCACAGGCTGGGGGCAAAAATTAAAGTTCCCAAGCGCTGGGGACTTTTCCAGTGTAAATCCACAAGTTGAGCAGCCATGGAAATGAATCAGCGTGTGTGAATCTGGATTGAGAACCTATATGGAGTGTCTGGAGAGATCAGCACAACCATCTTCACACGTAGGTACCAACTGAGAATCCACCCTGGAAGATTACTAGGGAATCTCAGTTACTCAAGTATTTTTGCCTCTCTGTTCAATGAAATGGAGGCTAAGCAAACTACAAAAGGTCAGACCTTGTTCTACTCCACACAGTGCGAATCAGTGAGGACAAGTTAATTTTGCTTCAAGACGCTCCAGTATTTTTTTAAGATCACTCCTATCCTTAAGGCTTTCATTGCTGTTTCTGTTGCTGAAGTCTCTTGTGAAGACACACCTTTAGTCCCGGGGGACCGATCCTGCCCCGCTCTCCCGGGGTACCTGGTTGTCCACTCCCAGCCTGGAACAGAAGGAAGAGGCACGTTGACAACACGTAAATAAAATAAAAACTAGGGGTTTGGTCAACCACAGAAATGATCTATTAACTGCTAGGGCTGGTCCCTCTCAAAGCACCTTAAGAAATTCAATACTCTTAAGTCACAGCTAAGAAGAGCTGAAGGACCAGGTCAGGTGTATTCAAAGCAGCAACCGGTATCGTCCTCAGAGAAACCCTCCTGGGAAAGGTGTAAGCAGGAGGGGCAAAGACCGTCTCAGGATAGGGAAATGCAAGGTGTGTCTGGCTTTAAGGCCACAAGTCTTGCTGGTGTGTGCAGCAGGAAAGGGAAATAAACGCACGGTGGTGCTCAGCAAGCATAGGAGGTGGTCATGCTCTGCCCTCAGAGGTTAAAATATCATGGAATACACCCTGCCAGTCACTCAGAGATCGTTACTTTTGAAACATCTTAAACTGAAGTTCTGACCCCGTAGTGGGCGCTTTGGATTCTTTCTCTTTTGTAACTCTTGATCAAAAAAGATTGAGAGGAAGATTGTACTGAAAGTGTGTTATAAGAGAGTCAGAGTCCTGGAGAAGGAAAGAAGGCATAGAATAGAATCATAGAATGATTTGGATCAGAAGGGACCTTAAGGTCCATCCAGTTCCAACCCTCCTGCCATGGGACACCTCCCGCACCAGATCACGTCGGTCAAAGCCTCAAGGCATATTGACTGCATTTTATTAGGTCAGCAACAAGTTCTTGCTGAGCACAGCTGGGCCAGTGGCTAAAAAGAAGCAGAAGGGTTTACCCTGGGTCCAGGAATGCCCTGCTCTCCTCTTATGCCTGGTGTGCCGATCTGGCCAGGTGGACCCTGTGCGATGAGAAAAAAAGAGGCTGTTTCACAAACATGGGCAGAAACACTCCAGTGCTACACAAGATTGGAAGAGGAGGAAACACTACAGCACCTAAGAGGTGGTTTTCGAACACATCGCAACTCGGGTGGCATGAATGCAATGTCAGGCTTGACATCCCACAGCAGGACAGACAAAGTGCACCCAAAACCACTCAAACCTTGACAATCGTCCCTGCTTAGGCTCTTCGAAGAAGCAGCTGCGAGGCAATAATGCAACATCACCACGGGGTAAGACATTTACTTTGGTTTAAGTTCACTTACCTGTGGCCCTCTCAAGCCTTGTTCTCCAGCAGGTCCCGGTTGACCGAGTGAGCCTTTGGTGCCCTTAAAGTACCAAACAGAACAGTGCAGGTTAGCACAGGAGGGTACGATGTTGCAGTTTCAGTTAAATTAGAGTCAATTTTGTGACTCTAACTCAGTCTCATAGAATCATAGAACAACCAGGTTGGAAGAGACCCACCGGATCATCGAGTCCAACCATTCCACTTGTTTCAGACTAAGTTAACTCTTCCAAGACAAAATATCTTGGATAAAGTCACACCGGTGCCTTAGCAACTTATCTCTTCCAGGCACCCTCCTCAAAATTTATCTACCTTCTCTCCTAATGAAAACAGGTACAGATAAGTTTCATGAGACCTTCAAGACCATTTGAGTTTGGAATTGTCAGTGAAATTCTTAAAAATCATGTTCCTCTGAAGTGCTTAAAATGGTCTGACCTTACTCAAAATCATATAATAAACTGTTGGGGTTTTTCTATCAAACAAAACTAGGAATTCCAATATTCTTACAGTTCAGAAAGCATTAACAATTTCAAAATAATTCTTTCCCTCTGAGACTGATTTGCTGTGACAAGTCTCAGAACGGATGTTTTCAAGTGTCAAAATAAGAAATGAATATTTTTTATTCTCCATTTCTGACAGGGTCATAAGTCGTGGTGAAGTCCAAGTTAACTTCAAAGTTAGTAAAATCTTTCGGTAAATGCATAAGTAACTTCATTTTCTGAAAGCAAACTGCAAGGGTCTCATCCTCTTCCAAAAGAACTGATATCCAGAGAGGACCTCATCTGTCTGGTTGACCCTAATCCTGGGTTTGTGCTTTCCTGAATCCAGTTCCTGAGTCCAGCTCCCTCCTGGCCACGGACCCATTCCCTCGTGCCTGCTCTACAGCATTCATGATGATGGACGGTCACGAGGGGAAAAGTTGGTGCACAATCTCATATATTCATATATATTTTATTACTCTCTAATTACTTTCATCATTATCATTATTCAATTAAAGCTGTAGTTTTAGTTTCCAACCCACAAGTCCTTTCCCTCTCATTTTCCTTTCCCTAAGCCAGGGGAGGAGGGGAATTGGGAGTTCAACTGCATCAGTTCAGCTGCCAAAATTAACTGGGTTGGGGCTAAACCATGACACACAGTGAGGGAAAAGAGATCTCGGGGCATTTACAGCTGCAGAAAGAGCAAGGAAGAAGAATTTCCTGGGATATTTTTTTCAGATCATGGTTGTAGCAGAGAATGAACATGGAACTGGTGGGACAATTTTTCTCCTGCAATCAACAGGTACCAAATCTCCTTTATGCTTTGGTCCCATTATGCCGCTCCTGCAGCACATGGAGACAAAGCACCTGAGCAGGGAACACTGCAGAGGACAGGTAGATCGAGGCACAGGGATGGTTGGTTTTGCAGCAAGGAGCTTACAGGGAGATGGAAGGAAAACTGGGGGAGAGAGAAAGGAGGTAGATGGAGGCACATGGATGGCTGGTTTTGCACCAAGTCCAGCAAGATGCTTACAGGGAGATGGAAGGAAAACTGGGGGAAGAGAGAAAGCAGGTAGATCGAGGCACAGGGATGGCTGGTTTTGCACCAAGTCCAGCAAGATGCTTACAGGGAGATGGAAGGAAAACTGGAGGAGAGAGAAAGCAGGTAGATCGAGGCACAGGGATGGCTGGTTTTGCACCAAGTCCAGCAAGGAGCTTACAGGGAGATGGAAGGAAAACTGGGGGAGAGAGAAAGCAGGTAGATCGAGGCACAGGGATGGCTGGTTTTGAACCAAGTCCAGCAAGGAGCTTACAGGGAAATGGAAGGAAAACTGGGGGAGAGAGAAAGCAGGTAGATCGAGGCACAGGGATGGCTGGTTTTGCACCAAGTCCAGCAAGATGCTTACAGGGAGATGGAAGGAAAACTGGGGGAGAGAGAAAGCAGGCAGATCGAGGCACATGGATGGCTGGTTTTGCACCAAGTCCAGCAAGATGCTTACAGGGAGATGGAAGGAAAACTGGGGGAGAGAGAAAGCAGAGAGGAAGAGCAAAGCCAGTGACATTGCAGGAGCGGAGATGTCACCTCCATCACCACTTACCTTAACTCCTATCGCTCCCCTCCGTCCTGTCATACCCTACAAAAGAAGACACAACGAGGCTTGTTATGCAAGTATGTTAGTGCATGTTTCTCTATTGGTTTTAGTTCCACGTATCCCTGCATCTTTTAGTCCAAAATCACGTTTGAATAATTTAAACTAATGGGGAGAGAGAGGGAGAGAGAGATGTACCCGGCCAGCACTCTTAAGCCAAACTTAGAATCATAGAACAACCAGGTTGGAAGGGACCCATTGGATCTTCTAGTCCAACCATTCCTATCAAACACTAAACCAAGTCCCTCAAGACCTCATCCACCTGTGCCTTTGCCACATTTTCTCCTTCCTGGCTTCCTCTAAACCTCCTTTGCACAGGTGAGCTCCTCTCATGCATGCAGGAGCACAGCAAAGTCCCTGGGGCTTGTGTCCCAAGGAATAGGTGGCAGTGGAGCAGCAGGGAACACACCCCCAGACATCCCAGCTACACCAGCTCCGGTTTGGATTTTGCCTTTCACCAGCAGCCAAATGCAGTCTCACGATCCAGAGTAAATCAGTTCCACTTATCTGAGCACTGAGTTACTCACATGGGAATAGAATCATAGAATCATAGAATCATATAACAACCAGGCTGGAAGAGACCCAGAGGATCATCGAGTCCAACCATTCCTATCAAACACTAAACCATGTCCCTCAGCACCACATCCACCTGTGCCTTAAACACCGCCAGGGAAGGTGAATCAACCACCTCCGTGGGCAGCCTCTAACAGTGCCCAATGACCCTCTGTGTGAAAAACTTCCTCCTAATCTCTAGCGTAAATCTCCCCTGGCGGAGCTTGAGGCCATTCCCTCTTGTTTAAATTGAATAAATTCAGGATTAAACCTTTAAGGTCTCTACAAACCAGCAAACCACCCAGCATTTTCCTTTTGAGGATTTGGGGTTTTTTTGTAGCTTGAGCTTCTGGCACTCGTGAAACAAAATACATTGGAAGGAGGAGAAAAGTTATTGCCAGTCTGAGCTTGGCCCCTGCTGGATGCTGGTCTGGCAGCTCACCTTCCTCCCAACTCCACCTTCTTGGCCCTCCAGCCCTGGCTGTCCCAGCTCTCCCTAGAAGGAAAACAAAAACTCATGTGAGAGACCTGAGATGAGCAGGCACCAGGAAAATAGCTTCATTTCTCAAAAACTGGATCCTTTCACTCTCTCACACAAGCTACTTGATATTCCAGCATCAGTAGAAATCCTTCTAACAACTCACAGAGTCTTTCCATCGAGCTTCTGAGCTAGCACAAGCTCACATTCCTATTTTGGGGGAAATGCTTTCTAACATTTTAAGACATGTTTTTATCCTGAGCTGATAAGAAAACAAACGGGGGTTGAATTTTTCCAAGGAGTATGGGGTTTGGTGTATTTTTTTTTTTTACAAAAGTTTAAGGTGAATCGGGATATTCATATTTGGTACTATCTAAACTGTTCTCTGCTTTTGAACATGACACACAAGAACGTACAAAGTTCATTTCCAAGTACAAAGCTGGTTTCAGTTACAATCTCCCAAAAGGCACTGTAAAAATCAAATAATTAAAAAGAAAAAAAGCACTTTCTGCAATAAACGTCTTCTAAGCTGACATGTTCCTAGAGACACTTTTGCTTGCAAAGCAACATCATTTTCCCATGGAAAAGTATTCCATGTGACAAGGCACAATGAGTGTAAGAAACTTGCACCTTCTACATCGTCTTTTCTTACTTTCTCTGTCTCATCATATAATCATATCATAGAACAGTTTGGGTCTGAAGGGTTCTTAAAGCCCATCCAGTCCCACCCCTGCCATGGGCAGGGACACCTCCCACTGGACCAGGTTGCTCCAAGCTCCATCCAGCCTGACCTTGAACCCCTCCAGGGATGGAGCAGCTACAACTTCTCTGGGCAACCTGGGCCAGGGCCTCCCCACCCTCACAGGAAAACATTTCTTCCTAAAATCTCACCTCAATCTCCCCTCTTTCTGCTTGAAATCCCTTGTCCTATCTCTGCACGCCCTGATCAAGAGCGCCTCCCCAGCTTTCCTGGAGCCCCTTTCAGCACTGGAAGATGCTCTAAGATCTCCCCAGAGCCTTCTCTTCCCTAGGCTGAACAACTCCAACCAAAAAACAACAAAAGAAAACAAAGAATCTTTACCATTGGTCCAATTTCACCCTTTTGCCCTCTGGTTCCCCGTTGAGTATTATCAGCTCCTGAATCTCCCTGAAAGTAACAGAGCAACAAAAAACATCTGTTTAAGTGGGACACAGAAGTCAGACATGACAAACTTCTCTGCTCAGGACAAATATTTCTTTTCATTTTTTTTCTCTTTTGAATGAATTAGATTAAGTAATCTTGGGGTTTTGAGGCATACGCAACATTTAAACTGAGAAGTAATAATATTGAAGAAGATGGGGAATGTTGAGATAATGAAACAGCGACTGACAGGAGGGTCAAGAGTTTTTCCGCATAATCCTTACTCTGTTACTGGACTTGCCCCTGTCAAACAGCATTTAGTAAATTTGGGTGCATGCTTGAGGGTGACCCCCAGGACTGGTGGAAAGTGAGTGGTAAATCAAGAAGATGCCTTAGCGGTATTTACCGGATCTCCGCGGAGCCCACGGTCGCCTCGTTCTCCTCGTACACCTTTAACTCCCTTATCTCCCTGTGGGAAAAGACAAAGAAGTAGTGAGAGCAGCCCTGGCCTGCCAAAAGCACCTTCAGCCTCGAGGTGAGAGTGATGGTTTTCCAGCCCTCCCTAGCTCAAATCCACCTTTTCACCATCATTTGACTGTCCTGGCTTGTATCAGAAATGGTGTGACCAGCAGGGCCAGGGAGGTTATTCTCGCTCTGGACTCAGCACTGGTGAGGTCGCCCCTTGAATCCTGTGTTCAGTTGTGGGCCCCTCAGCACAAGAAGGATGTTGAGGTTCTGGAGCGAGTCCAGAGAAGAGCAACAAAGCTGGTGAAGGGGCTGGAGAACAGGCCCTATGAGGAATGGCTGAGAGAGCTGGGGGTGTTTAGCCTGGAGAAGAGGAGGCTGAGAGGAGACCTCATTGCTCTCTACAACTACCTGAAAGGAGGTTGTGGAGAGGAGGGAGCTGGGCTCTTCTCCCAAGTGACAGGGGTCAGGATGAGTGGGAATGGCCTCAAGCTCCACCAGGGGAGATTTAGACTAGAGATTAGGAGGAAGTTTTTCACACAGAGGGTCACTGGGCATTGGAATAGGCTGCCCAGGGAGGTGGTTGATTCACCTTCCCTGGAGGGGTTGAAGGCACAGGTAGAGGAGGTCCTGAGGGACATGGTTTAGTGTTTGATAGGAATGGTTCGACTCGATGATCCAGTGGGTCTCTTCCAACCTGGTGATTCTATGATTCTATGATTTAACCCCATCATAAATGTGATAAAAGCTTACCCTCCTGCCTGGAGACCCCTTCTCTCCAGAGAGGCCTGGCAAACCCTTGTCTCCCTAAAAAAGAAAAGTATTTTAGAAGAATGTTTAGCGCTTTTGGGGTCCCATATCTTATTATAAAGAGAAAAGTAATTAAAATGACTGACCTCTTCTCCATCAATGCCATCCAGACCCATCTCTCCCAGCTCACCCTGCAGAAGAGAAGAAAGGGGCAAATGCTCACAGAGAGAAAGCGGAACGGTAGGATGGGGGCACCAGAGTGTCCATATACTCACGCTCATCACTATGGCATGAGGAAATACCTCCATACCTTCTCTCCTGGGAATCCTCGAGAGCCCTAAAGAGATAAGAAAAAGGAGTCACTCCGCTTTTGCCTAGTTCAGTGCCGTGGGAAGTAGTGGGGAAGAGGGGCTGTGCTTGGTGGCAGATGTAGAGCCAGGAATGAGGTAACCTCAGGGTTCAACTGCCCCTTTTTTTCTGTTGTGCAGATATTTTTCAACTGTCTCCTCAACGCTTGTGCCAAGATGAGATATGTGCATCATGGATTATAGCCAGGTGATCCAATAAATCAGCCATAACTCTTTCTCCACTGACTTTCTTTTCTCCCTGTACCAGTTTTTGTATTAATCCAGATCCAGTCTCAGTGGCTTTGGCCAAGGTTGAGCAGCTTTTTAAAGAGACTCAGTAGCTCAGCTGCAACTAATGGCCTTGGTTCATCCTCTGCCAGAGGATCCTGCGTCAGAGCAAATGATGGGAAACATCCCCTTACTATCACTGAATGTTTCCCATAAATATCCCATCTTTCACCACCTTTTCTGGCCTGTGGCATGGCTGCTGTCCTGAACATTTTGCTTAAGGTTCCTTAAAGCACCAGCCATGGCTGACTCCTCTTCCCCCTCCCCAACAGGGGATTTCCACCCAGACACTGACGCAGCCCTAAGCCAAAACACGCACAAGCCACTTCTCGGTGGTTACAACAAATCCATCTCCTCTCACATCTTTCCCCTGGAGCCAGACTGCAGAAAATAAATCGGTCTTCTCTGCAGATTGAGCCTGGATTGCTGGGCTGCCCTTTTGCTTTTCAGAGCAACATTAAAGTTACAACATCTACTGAAAGCCTTGATGCTCGTCCAGGTGGACATCACTGCTTGAGTGGGCTTGATGGCTGTTGTTTGACAGCCAAGAGCAGTAGGGGTTGCCCTCAGTGGTCTCCCACCAGCTAAAGTCTGGTCCTGCTCTTTGCAGGTTCCTTCTGAACATACCTTGGTTCCTCTGAGCCCAGGGCATCCCTGGAAACCCTGTGTCCCATTCACACCCGGTGGTCCACGCTCACCCTGTTGGATGGAGGAGAAAATGCAATGATCAGTGTTTGCCTGACTGTTCCTTCAGCTAATCGCAGGCATCAGCAAGTGGAGGAGCCAGCTTGGAAGAACAGGAGCAGACGGAGCATCAGGTTTTGAAAGGTCAATGTCCAGCCTCCCCATCATCTCCTGCCTACAAGCTTCACCTCTCAAGTCAGCTGCAGCTCCTCATTGCTGAGAAACATCCTTGCCAAACTCTCAGCTATGAAAGACCTTTATAAAACTTCTCCTTCAAAAATAAAATGATGAGACAACACCCTCTGACCTCTGCATAGATGCCTAATCCCATTCTGACCTTAAAGCCCCAGGGAATCGTTGCATCGCACGCGATATCTGACAGCAGCTTTTGGCCCCTGCCTGTGCAATTGGAAAAATAACGAGCACCGCCAAACCTTTGGCCTTGGCTTAACCTCCTGGGCGTGATGCGTGGGGAATTGTTTATTCCAGGGGTGATGTGGGATTCATGAAGTAAGAGTTTGGATGAAACAGTGATAGTAAGAAGTCACAGGACTCACATAGTCTGCCACTGTGACAGATAGAAATATCCTTTCTTGGTCCCATTCTCCCTGCGTTTGATACAGATAGCTCTGGCACAGGGTGCAGATTTAATGAAGTTGGGGGTTTTATATTATTCACAATCAACTTGCCCTGTTCACAGGTATTTGGGACCAGCTGCAAACTTTCCCACCTGCGTTGGACAAAAAGCACAGAGCCAGGTCACTTCAAATAGTGGGAGTTATTCCCTCAATCACGTCTTCTTCAGCTTTCAAGGAGCTCCTTACTGTCTTTCTCCCATGAGCAGCTGGGACCAGCAAGTCAGTCCATCAGGCAGGGGAGACACATAGTTCTGCTTACTCTCTCATCTAACCCACCCCTGTATCTCCAACAGAAAACATTTAGTGAAAAAGCCCCCAAATACTTCTCTATGGGTGAGGTGTTTGATTTGAGTAGTACAGTGCAGAGCAGGGGCAATCACTTACCGGTCCTCCTTCATCACCAGGATAGCCTCCATAGCCAAGTTCCCCTGTGGCACCCTAGAAGATAACAGAGAGGATTCTGCATTTCTTTCACAGTTCTGTGATCTCCCTCTAAACTGATATTCAAGATTTCCCTAGACACACACAAAGCAGCTGCTTGGTCACGTGTGTAACCAAGTCAATGAGAGCAACCACCTCCCTTTGACATCCCTGAATTGTTTCACAAAACACTTCAACCCCTTCTTGAAGACGGTCGTCCGTGCCCTCTCGGTTGTTCTACAGCACAGAGGCTGTGAGGAAAGGGAAGAGCAAACAGCAGCTGCCAATTGTTGTACATGGCTCTGTGGGAAGATTTTACAGAGAACAAGGCCTGGATGCCGTGAGACTGCCTGATACTGAACTACTCTAACGAGACCTTGAAGCAGAGAGCTGAAAGATAAACACAGGCCAGCTGGGAGGAACCCAGCAGCTAGTTCAGTGGGAACGAGTACCAGCTGAAAGGAAAACAATGGACATGAACTGTCAACATAGCTAACTTTAGTATAACTTGGTTTCTTGGCATGCACGGTAGTTTAGCCAATAATATGTTGGTAATAGTCTTATGGACACCTACCTTTAGCCAATAATACACTGTAGTCACCCTCATGGGCACACAGTTATGTAACCGAATGGGGTATATAGAAAGGGGGCTAAGCTGAATAAAGATGCTTGCTGACTGATCAGATGGATCTCTGCATCTGCTTTACAACATGACTCAGAGCCAGTTTTAAAATGGGAGGGGAGTGGATGACCTCAGCATTAACATCACCCAGTGCAACGCACACCGCCTGCACATCACCTGTCCTTGCACAAGGACACATCATCCTCAGGTGAAGAGACCTACCTTTGGTCCTATTGGGCCTGGCACGCCTCTGTCCCCTCTCTGCCCTGAGCACTTGCATGGGACCTTGCAGCATGTCCTCTCTGCGATGTTGTCCTGCAGCAAAACGCACATGACACACGAGAAATTGTTAGAAACCTGGCACAGCCCCAACATCATAACTCCTGCAAGCCCTTGGGTCTGTGCAATTGCCCTTGTTCCAAGCATAGAATCATAGAATAGTTTGGGTTGGAAGGGACCTTAAAGATCATTCGGTTCCATCCACAGGCAGGGACACGTCTCACTAGATCAGGCTACCCAAAGCCCATCCAACCTGGCCTTGAAAATCTCCAGGGATAGAGTTGATCCAGCAGTGTTTTGGAATCTCTCTGCCTTGAAAATAGCCAGGAGAGCAGGAGGAGGAGGTGTACACTGGGAGACTGGTTAGGTTGCATGGTTAGGAAGGGCAGCCCATGTTATCTTTTGTGTACAGGCATCAGAGGCAACGGTTTAAATAAGAACTGTGTGGGGCATAAGTTGTAGAGGGAATTTAGTAGGGGATCAGTCCTCAGAGCACTGCCTGTCCCTGAAGAGAACAATCTCATCTGCAAAGAAACAAATCAAATTTGTGGAGTAGGCCATAAGAAAGTCATAGAATCATAGAACAACCAGGTTGGAAGGGACCCATCGGATCATCAAGTCCATTCCAGTCATCGCAGTGAGTAGTTCCCCAGCAATCTGCAGGCTAAGAACAATTTGCGAGTGCACGGCAGAAGAGGAAAAATAAGGAAAGAAATGAGAGAGACATGTGGAGTCAGAGAAATCACATCTTGGTTTTGCATCATCCGCTAGAAATTTAAAAAAAAAAAAAAATCAAATCACTGTCTTTGCCAAGTACATTGCTGGCTGCAAATGTTTCCTGCCAGCTTTGCACATTTACATTTTGATAGGCTATTCCTAGGCAACTGAATTACGTGGAGATGGGCTGAAGACTAGCTCTTAGCCCGAACCCCAGTGTTCAGTCCCAAGTGGCTGTGCTTTGATTTGCAGAGAAAGGCCCTGTGAGGTTACCACCGGGATCAGTGGTTAAGCCCAACCTTATTAAATCTGCTTTAAAGGAGGTTATCATTGCTCGTAGCAGATGTGAAGTTTGGTGGAACTGGATATACCGTGGATGCTAGAAAATTAACTCAATGAGCTCAGGAGGGATTACCTACATGGGAGAGAAGTAAATCTATGAAGAAGGAAGAAAAACTCCTTCATCTGTTAAAAGCATCTCTGAAATACAAGCAGTGTATCAGCTTGGGGAAAGAAACCTAGAAAGCAGTGCTTCTGCAAGAGATTCAGCACTGACAAGGCATGACAGTGCATTACCCACTGGGCTAAAAAAAAGACAATGGTACAAAAATAGGCGGAAGGCAGGGGTTTTGGCAGGGCTGCTTCTGATGGTATCTTATCCCATCCCTTTTGACCTAATCCCATCTTGCTTTGTGCTGTCGCCTTGGTTGGAGCACAGCTTGTCCAGGAGTAGTACGAGACCAGACAGTGCCACGATCTGTTCTTAACCTTATTTGCTGTGGCATCCGTGAAAAGAGCTGACGTGAGATAGGGAGGAGAGAGGAGCAGAGCCAAGAGGGTGTAATTCAGCCACGGTTCAGCCCTGCGGGAGATCCAGTCATTGGCTTCCCTCCAGCATTACAAGGCAGAAAAGCCTGTGCCAAGGTACTTACGAGCTGCTCTGCCAGCTCAAAATCCAAGTCCAGCAGATTAACTCTGAGTGGCCTGTTGTAGGTGAACCCACGACCAAACTCCAGCTGCATCACTCGGTCAAAATTGCTCACTCGGTCCAGCCCAACAAAGATGAGAGCGTTGACACCTGAGAAAGGGGAAAGCAGAAGGGGCTGTGTGATGGGATGAGGTGCTCTGCCGAGCCTGCGTGCCCTTCCCCATAAGGATGGGTTATTCATAGAATCATAGAATGGTTTCAGTTGGGAGGGACCTTAAAGATCATCTCATTCCAGCTGCTCTGCCATGGGCAGAAATACCTCTGACTGGACCAGGTTGCTCAAGGCTCCATCCAACCTTGAATATCTCCAGGGATGAGGCAGCCACAACTTCCCTGGGCAACCTGGGCCAGGGCCTCACCACCTTCACTGTGAAGAATTTCCTCCTAATATCTAGTTTAAATCTTCCCCTCTTCCATTTAAAGCCATTCACCCTAGCCCTATCACTCCAAGCCTTAGTAAACAGTCCCTCCACAGATTTCTTGTAGACCCCCTTCACGTACTGGAAGGTCACTAGGTGGTCTCCTCAGAACCTCTTCTCTGGGCTGAACAATCCTAACTCACTCAGCCTGCCCTCATATGGAAGGTGCTCCAGCCCTCTGATCATCTCTGTGGCCTCCTCAGGACCTGTTCCAACAGCTCCATCTCCTTCTTATGTTGAGGATTCCAGAACTGGACACAGGACTCTAGGTGGTGTCTCACAAGGGTGGCATAGAGGGGTAGAATCACCTTCCTCAACCTGATGGTCATTATTTACCTCTTCACCGGTAAAATGAGCCACATGTGAACATTTATCATAATTTATACCTTAAAGAGTAAAAAAAGTTACCTTGAGCATGCAAATTAGATGAGGCAGCCTCCAGCTGAGCTATTGAGTCATCTGCACCATCAGTAAAATGGATTATGATCTGGAAGAGAAACAAATTTATGTCAGGACCCAGAGTATTTCAGGGGTGAAACACAACCAATGTGCAACCTGAAGAGCCTCCTTCCAAGGGCTGTTTCAGCTGAGAGGAGATGGCGGAATTGCAACACACTCCCCAGGCCATGAAGTTTTGCATTTCTGGGCCAGATTTCAGTACATTGTACCAGCAGGTGTTTGTTCCTAAAGAATGAACAGATAAAATCTGGACAGCACTGGTTTGCAGCCAAGCTATGCTGATGGGTATTGGCTGCAATAAATGTATTTAATTAATTGATTATGAATTTCATAGAATCATAGAACAATCAGGTTGGAAGAGACCCACCAGATCACTGAATATCGAATATCATTGAATATAATCAAATATTGAATATCATTGATAGGAATGGTTGGACTCGATGATCCAGTGGGTCTCTTCCAACCTGGTGATTCTATGATTCTATGAATCCAACTGTTCCTATCAAACACTAAACCATTCTCCTTAGCACCTCGTCCTCCTGTGCCTTAAACACCTCCAGGGAAGGTGAATCAACCACCTCCCTGTGCAGTCTATTCCAATGCCCAATGACCCTCTGTGTGAAAAACTTCCTCCTAATGTCCAGCCTAAACCTCCTCTGGCAGAGCTTGAGGCCATTCCCTCTTGTCCTGTTCTCTGTCACTTGGGAGAAGAGACCAGCTCCCTCCTCTCTACAACCTCCTTTCAGGTACTTGTAGAAAGCAATGAGGTCTCCTCTCAGCCTCCTCTTCTCCAGGATAAACACCCTCAGCTCTCTCAGCCCTTCCTCAGAAGGCCTGTTCTCCAGCCCCTTCGCCAGCTTTGTGGCTCTTCTCTGGACTCACTCCAGAACCTCAACATCCTTCTTGTGCTGAGGGGCCCACAACCGAACACAGGATTCAAGGAGCAGTCTCACCAGTGCTGAGTCCAGAGGGAGAATAACCTCCCTGGACCTGCTGGTCACACCATTTCTGATCCAAGCCAGGATGCCAATTGGCCTTCTTGGCCACCTGGGCCACTGCTGGCTCAATGTTCAGTCTCTGTCGACCAACACCCCCAGGTCCTTCTCCTCCAGGCAGCTTTCTAGACAGACTTCTCCTAGTCTGTAGCTCTGCCTAGGGTTGTTGTGCCCCAACACAATTTACACAATTTACAGTTGCTTTGCCAATGAAATTATATTAGAAGCCATGTTTCCTGGCCAACACCATCCCAGTAGCCTTGGTTTTGACTTACCTTGGTACTGCCAGAGGGTGAGGATCTGAACTTGTTCAGGTAGGACCTCAGCGTATCTGCTGTGAGGAAATAGGGCCCACGGGTGCGCATGCCTTGGAACCTCTCAAAGAGTTCAGGCTGGTACTCTGAGAAGTCCAGTCCATCCACAGCTCCCCCCTGAGCCTGCGCCATGATGGCAACCCTGACATTGGGTGCCTGGTTGCCCGTGCAGCTGATCCTCTGCATCTGTGTTATTCTGTTCAGCACAGACTCAACCCTGGACTCCAGACCTCTCTGGGAATTGAATATATTTTGGCCAGGCCCAACATCTGACACATCAAAGCCAAGTATCACATCTAAGTCGCAATCTGAAAGGGAAAAGAAGAAAAAGAGGAGAGTGTTACTATTGAACAATCATGCATTACTGCTTTCCTAATTACTCTGTTAGTCATTAGATGCTCTCAGTATCAAGAATTCCCATCATTTGATACACAAGTGTCTTCATGGCCAGTGATTTGGCAGTGGACAGGTACAGTTGGGCTTGATGATCTCAAAGGTCTTCTCTAAACTAGGGATTCTATGATTTATCCTTTCATCACAGCAATGATAACCTGGTAAAATCTGTTTCCCCTCCCACCCGTGCAATTGCTGCTTAGCATTGGGATAAGCCAACTAAATGAAATCCAATAGAAATCTGTACTTCAGCCAAGACTGATGCTTTCTCTCTGTTGCATGAAAAGCTGTTGCAACACTAGGCAAGTACCCTCTGCCCACGCTTAAAACCATCATCCTTCAGTCACAAGGATGTAGACGGAGGAGGCAACAACTAGAGGACTAACCTGAAGACCCTGAAAGGTCCAGCTAGGATTTACATGGGATAGGTGGGTATTACTGCAAAAAGGGGCATTGAATGTGCCCAGTCATAGAATCACCAGGTTGGAGAAGACCCATCAGATCATCGAGTCCAATCATAGAACCATAGAATCATAGAACAACCAGGTTGGAAGAGACCCATCGGATCTTCTAGTCCAACCATTCCTATCAAACACTAAATCAAGTCCCTCAAGACCTCATCCACCCGTCCCTTAAACCCCTCCAGGGAAGGTGACTCAACCACCTCCCTGGGCAGCTGCACATTGGTCTGGAGCACAGGGAAATCAGGCTGCCAGCCTTCTCCTATCTGGATATAACATCTCCTGCCTCTATGGGCTTTCAGGCAAAGAGGCATTTGATATGCTTTTGATATCAATCACACTAGCTCTGCACTTGGGACGCATTCGTGGTTACCACCAGGAGCAGTTTGCTTTTCCCTGCACTCAGTCTTCTATCCGGGCTGGAGCTGCTGCCCAGCTCCAGGCTGCTGTGACACTCCTTCAGCTTCTCCAGAGACTCAGGAGATGCTTCTGCTCAAAGGTCAGAGGGCTGAGCCGCAGTCAGTTGCGCTGGGAGTAAGATTTGCCAAACTGTAGTAAGTTAAACCAGCTGCAGGGAGTCTGGCCCGACAACAATATCAGCTCGTTTACTCACCCCAACTCCCCTTGCTTGGCTTCTGAAGTAGCCAAGTCAGAGGATTTCTTCTGAAGGCAATTTTACCTCAAAGTACAAGCACTTGTGCCCTAGCTTTTTCAAATACCTATCACGATACCAAGTGGGCACCCTAGATGGTCTGGCAAGAGAAATTATGATTTCCATCACAATGTGCCAGGGGCTGAACAGCCAAGGATTTCAGCTGCATTGTTAAAAGTGCAGTGAGTTGGAAGGGACCTTTAAGGGCATCCAGTTCCACACCCCTGCCACGGGCAGGGGCAACTTCCAACAAATCATGTTGCTCCAAGCCCCATCCAACCTGGCCTTGAACACCTCCAGGGATGGGGCAGCCACAGCTTCACTGGGCAGCCTGTGTCACTGCATCACCATCCTCCCAGGAAAACATTTCTTCCTAATAGCTTATCTAAATCTCACCTCTTTTACCTTCAAATCATTATACCTAATGGGTTTGGACTCGATGATCCAGTGGGTCTTTTCCAACCTGGTTGTTCTATGATTCTATGATTCAGGTCATTCCCAAGGGTGGCTTTTAATATCCAATCCATTTTGATGGACTTGTGCAGCTTGCTCTCGTGCTTTGCCAGTAGCCTGAGAAGCAGAGTGGGCGGACCATCGAGTCCAACCATTCCTATCAAACACTAAACCAAGCCCCTCAGGACCTTGTCTACCTATCCCTTAAACTCCTCCAGGGAAGGTGAATCAACCACCTCCCTGGGCAGCCTATTGCAATGCCCAATGACCCTCTGTGTGAAAAACTTCCTCCTAATCTCTAACCTAAATCTCCCCTGGTGGAGCTTGAGGCCATTCCCTCTTGTCCTGTCACCTAGCACTTGGGAGAAGAGCCCAGCTCCCTCCTCTCTACAACCTCCTTTCATGTAGTTGTAGAAAGCAATGAGGTCTCCTCTCAGCCTCCTCTTCTCCAGGCTAAACACCCTCAGCTCTCTCAGCCCTTCCTCAGAAAGCCTGTTCTCCAGCCCCTTCGCCAGCTTTGTGGCTCTTCTCTGGACTCACTCCAGAACCTCAACATCCTTCTTGTGCTGAGGGGCCCACAACTGAACACAGGATTCGAGGAGTGGTCTCATCAGTGCTGAGTCCAGAGGGAGAATAACCTCCCTGGACCTGCTGGTCACACCATTTCTGATCCAAGCCAGGATGCCATTGGCCTTCTTGGCCACTTCTGAGCACGTTATGAAAGTATCACACTCACCTCTTGTAACATCCGACACTCCTTGGCACAATTTCTCATCCATAGCAGCTTCCAGTGTAACCAGGACCTGTTCGTTCAGCTCAGATAGCTCCTGGGCTGTGGCTGCTCTGAAACTCGTGGCGCTGTCGCTGGCCAGTCTGCTAACTTCCTTCAGGTCGATGTTTTTCACACCGACCGCAAACACCTTGACGCCTTTCTGCGCAATTTCCGCGGAGGCACTCGGCCCATCGTCTGTAGACTTCCCACCTGTAACGATGAAGGCGATCTGGGGCACCCTCTCATCAATTCGGCTGCCGGCCTCCTTCACAAAGTGATTTGCTTGGATGTGCTTGATGGCAGCGCCAGTGTTTGCCACTCGGCCACCTTTGTAGATTACCTTGTTGATGGCTTCTAAAATCTGAGGTTTAGTGGAGTAGTCCTTGAGGAAAAACTCATCGGTGACGTCTGAGTTATACTGGGCCAGTCCTACCTGGATAGAGTCTCCATCCCTGTAAATTGCGTCCACCACAGAGTAGACAAACTGAAGGACTTCTTGGAAGTTATCTCTCCCCAGATTGATGGAGCCATCCAGCAAAAACACAATGTCAGCCTGTTTTTTAGGTCCTGAAATGATTACAAAGAAAGTACCGTTATTAACAATTGTGGCATCTATAATATTTACGCTGCTTAGTACTTTGTGAACTAACACTGTGATTCTCTCTCCTTTCTGCCTTTTCAGTTTCATTGGTCTTGGGCATGATTTTACATCCATGCAAGAAGAGAGGTTTTATACAACACATAGAATCATGGAATCATAGAACAACCAGGTTGGAAGAGACCCACCAGATCATCGAGTCCAACCACTCCCATCAACCACCAAACCATGCCCCCCAGCACCCTGCCCACCCGTGCCTTAAACACCTCCAGGTAAGGTGAATCAACCACCTCCCTGGTTGTAATAAACATGTTTATTACACTTCATACAACATTACTTGGTTTTGTGATAGATGCCTTAATCTCCTTTCAAATTTATTTCTATTCTTTCCTCTGCTCAACCAGATCTTCAAAGCCTTCTTTAAAGTAGTGTGAATAAATGGCTGGGAATCAAAAGGTGGGTTTTTTCTGTTGAGTATAGGAAAGAATCATTTTCACATCATGCAGATTCTATCTCTGACAAGACGAACAGCAGGCTTACCAGGTCCTGGGTATACAGGGGGTTCTGTTGTATATATCGGAATCTCTTCAAGCATACCCCGCAAGGCATCTTCTAAAGTTGGGAGTCCTGAGAAGTCCTGCACCACAAGTACACGCTGGGGATCATTGGTAATGACCTGCAACTGGCCCCTATCCACATCCCTGGCTCCAACACCCAGAGGTTTAATGCTGGTTGAAGTGATCACATTAGCAGGCCTGCTCACGTCATCCTGGGACCGGTCTCCGAGGATGACAATGAGGTGCTGGGGCACTCCATCTTCTATCCTGCTGCCCGCAGACTTGATGAAGTAGTTCTTCACAACATGGTCTAAGGCTTTGCCGGCATTCACAGGGGACCCCCCTCTAAGCCTCAAGCGGCGGATGGCTTGCAGGACGGCATTTTTGGACTTGTGGGTCTTCAGGTAGAACTCGGGGAAGACATTGTTGCTGAACTGTACCACACCGATCCGCACTTTGTTTGGCCTAACGTCCAGCTGCTGAACAATTCTGCTGATGAAATCCCGAATGTGAGCAAGCCCATCAGGCCTAACATTGTCGGAGCTGTCGATGAGGAAAACTATGTCCTTTTCATCGCCAGCAATGTCTGCAGGGAAGCAAGGAGAGAGGCAATGACTTGTGTGCTAAGTCTTTGCTGAAGCTTTGCTGAAGGATTTTCTGTGCTATTTGCTCTCATAGAATCATAGAATAGAATCACCAGGTTGGAAGAGACCCACTGGATCATCGAGTCCAACCATTCCTATGGTCCAATCATTCCTATTCCAACCATTCCTATTCGAGTCCAATCATTCCTATTCCAATTCAGTCCTATTCCAACCACTCCTCTCATGTGACAAAACTGCACAGCAAATTAGAATAATAGAATCACAGAACAACCAGGTTGGAAGAGACCCACCGGATCATTGAGTCCAACCGTTCCTATCCTATTGTAGCCACCTGTAGGGATGGTGCTATGAGGAGCCTCTCCAGGACAAGCAAGTGTGCATATGGGTGTTAATAATCTGCTTAATATTCAAAGCATGCATTACCTAGAGCCTTATCTGTTTCATTCCATTAATGCTTTTCTCTGAATTTATCAGTGTGTCCAGCTTTACAATTTTACATTTAATTTTACCCCAGGTTTACGTCTCTTTCCTAGAAAGTTGCTAAATGGGAATAGGTGGTATTTGACTTGAAAATTTAAATAGGCAACACATTGAGGTACTTGACTTGATGTATATATATATATGTTATAATGTATTTAGGTGCTTGGATAGAGTTTTATTCGAAAGCTCTACATATGCTACACCTTTGCTTTGAACTAAGGAAAATCTCAGGCTAGAGGGGAGAAAAGGAGGCTGAGGGGAGACCTTATTGCTCTCTATAACTGCTTGAAAGGAGGATGTAGTGAGGTGGGTGCTAGTCTCTTCTCCCAAGTAACAAGATGAGAGGAAATGACCTCAAGTTGGGCCAGGGGAGGTTTAGATTGGATATTATGAAAAATTTCTTTACTGAAAGACTGACGAAGGACTGGCAGAGGATCCCCAGGGAAATGGTGGAGTCATCATCCCTGAGGGTGTTCAAAAATCATGTAGATGTGGCACTTCAGGACATGGTTTAGTTGGCACAGTGATGTTGAGCTGACAGTGGGACTGATTGATCTTAGAGGTTTTTTCCAGCCTTAATGACTCTGTGATTCTATTCCATGATTCTACCAAGTTTATACATTTGGACAACATTCACTTGAACAGCAACCCAGAGGTAGCTGGTGTTGACAGAGCCTTACCTGTAGGGGGTTGCACATCTCCCAGCAGCTGCTTGATTTGGTCCCCAGTCAGAGTTTCAATAGGAGTCAGCAGCTTCTGTTCAAGGCTGGGCAGTTCCTGGAAGCTGGAGACTTGGAATACATAATCAGGACTAAGGGAAATCTTTATCATCTCCTCAAGATCCACATTCTTTGCTACCACCATAGGTGCCACTCCCACTTGTTTGACTTGGACTGACGGGTACTCTAAGTCATCGTCAGATTTGCGAGAGGAAAGGATGATCAAAAACTGAGGGACACCCTCCTCTATGCGGCTACCAGAGGGCCGGGTGAAGATGGTCTTTGCCACAAATTCCAGAGCCTCCCCCACGTTCACCTGCTGTCCTCCCTGTGGCCGAAGCTGTCTCACAGCGCTCTGCACCTCAGCCTTGGTGGAGTGGGCATTGAGCAGGAACTCCACGTGGGGATGCTCACTGAACTGGACCACCGAAACCCTGGTGGTGTCAAAACCCACATCCAGGTTGTTCACTATCCTCTCAATGAGATCACGGATGAGGTAGAACTCCTGGGCAGCATAGCGGGAGCCGTCAACCATGAACACAACGTCTCTTTTCACGCCCGCTGAGGGAAAGAAGGCAACAGTCAGAGGTTGCATCAGCATTACTTAAGGAGCACTGCTAAGATTGTCACCTACAGCACTGGCCCATGACTTTGGCCATGGGGAGAGATGCTCATTGTGTCATTCCCTGTGGTATCTCCTGGGATTCCCAGCAGGCAGCTCTAGGTTCAGCCCAGAGACAGGACCAGTCTGCTAGGCACATCCCCAGGCAGTGCAAGAACATCAACTTCCAGAGCAAAGGTAGGAGGAGAGAGCAGGAGAAATGTGGAACAAAAATTTCTCATGGGATCTCCACCCTAGAGAACACACCCTGCTGATGCTCCTTGCCTGGGGCAGGTTGTCAAGCAGCCTTGGGTTGTTTTACATTCAGTACCAACCCTGTTTTCCTTGGCCTTGTCCTCTAGGACAGCTTCTCTCCTATTGCTTCTTTCACCTTCTGCCTTTCCAGGATGAATTTTTGCTTCCTAATAAAATGTTTTCTGCAGTGGTAATTGAGGTCAGAGCCTGAATTATTGTTGAATATCACATGGAGGAATGAGGATGGAGGAAAGCAGCCTGGCTCTGAAGGGAAGGAATAGATAGAGTAGGATGGTGGACTTCAGAGGAACTGATCTGGAGTGGGTACCCTTCATCCCACAAATTCGTTGGCTGGATTTGGTTCCAAGCAAGCCAGAAATGGAAGATCTGACTCTTCCCCATTTTTTCATTCCCCCAGCGAATAAGCAGTGTAAATGTAAGATACATCTTATATGTAAGATATATCTTGTATGCAAATGTAAGATGCATCTTACATCTAGCACAAAGCAGATCTTGATTTATAGTGGTGTGAACATGGCCCTGTGTCATTTAAATGATGCCACTTCCAGTCCAGGAAGAAGAGTTTGGGCTTAAAATCTATGAAATTAAAATAAGCTTAAGGTTACAGCATCCACTTTGCTGGTCTTCCATGTGAACACGACATGGACCACATTGAAGGACTAGGCTTAAGCAGAATTACAACTCCTAACAACTCTAAGTACAACAAGGAAATGTATCAACAGTGAGACCAAGATGGACTTGGAGTCCATATTTGCTTTTCTTAGTTTGTGTTGCAAGCATAATGTTAACAAACATCATATTTTGTTACCGGCTCTTGGCGCAGACACGAACAACTTCTCACCTGGGATGGGTGATGCAAAAACCAGATCAGGGGCAAGTGACTCTATGTCTTTCTTGGTCAGTCGGACGACTTTGTTTGAGACAACCTGCTGCACTCTATCCAGCTGGCTGAAGTCAGGCACAGAGATAGCAAAATCCGGCACGAAGGAAATTGTCTGCAGCTCTGTGAGGTCGGCGTTTCCGATCCCGATGCCAAAGGGCACCGTGCCACTTGTCTTCAGGACCACTGAGGGCCTCCTCACATCGTCTTGGGACCGGTCAGCAGTCAGCAGGATCAAGAACTGCGGGACACCCTCTGCTATCCTGCTGCCGCTTGACACAGTGAACACATTCCTGATAAGGTAGTCAAGGGCCGCTCCAGTGTTCAGAGGAGATCCTCCCATAATCTTCAGTTCCTGGATGGCATTGATGATATCTGCTTTGTCTTCATAGGTGTCAAGCAAGAATTCGGGTTGTATGACATTGCTGTACTGTGCGACGGCGACACGGACCTTGTCACGACCAATATCCAGGCTTTCAACAACCCTTTGAACAAAGGTCTTCAGTAGAGGGAAACCTCTTCTGACACCATCCGAGCCATCGATTAGAAACACCACGTCCTTCTTCTCACCTCTGTCAACTGTTTGAGACAGGTAAGGGTAAGGGGAGGGAAAAGTGACTTTCTCTTTTGCAGTTATTATTTTTCATAGAATCATAGAACAACCAGGCTGGAAGGGACCCATCGGATCATCAAGTCCAACCATTCCTATCAGACACTAAACCATGTCCCTCAGGACCTCATCCACCCGTGCCTTAAACACCTCCAGGGAAGGTGAATCAACCACCTCCCTGGGCAGCCTGTTCCAATGTCCAATGACCCTCTGTGTGAAAAACTTCCTCCTAATCTCCAGCCTAAATCTCCCCTGGCGGAGCTTGAGGCCATATTTTCTCTGCATACATTGAACTGAAGGAGTACAAAGCTCAGGGAGGGCAAAGTGAGGTAGTTCAGTTCCTTTGCCATCAGGCGCAATCCCTGGCAAAGAGGCAGATGGGAGGAAGTTGGTGGAAACTGCAGTGCAACACATGCCATGCTTTATCCACCAAGTCACAGAATCATAGACCCATAGAAAATAAGGAACCAAGGGATCCTGCATACCATCCCCTACCTGTGGCTGGGAGAAGCCACCTGCTCCCAGTGCAGCTGAGAAGCTGGTGCGTGGTTTTGCAATATGCAGCAGGAGTCTGGGGAAATCAGGGAACTTTTGCTCCCAGAGAAAACTGAGTTTCTGAAGGAAATGCCATACTCCATAGGGTTCATGAAGACAGAGAGTGAAAAAAAATGCTTTCTGCACCCTCAATAAGTTTGCAGACAACATGAAGTTGGGTGGGAGCACTGATCTGTTTTAAGGAAAACTCTTCAGAGGGATCTGGAGAAGAGGAGGCTGAGGGGAGACCTCATTGCTCTCTACAACTACCTGAAAGGAGGTTGTGGAGAGGAGAGAGCTGGGCTCTTCTCCCTAGTGACAGGGGACAGGACAAGAAGGAATGGCCTCAAGCTCCGCCAGGGGAGGTTTAGGCTGAACAGTAGGAAAAAAAATTTCAGGTAAAGGGTCATTGGGCACTGTTAGAGGCTGCCCAGGGAGGTGGTTGAGTCACCTTCCCTGGAGAGCCTTAAGGGATGAGTGGACGAGGCGCTGAGGGGCACAGTTTGGTGTTTGACAGGAATGGTTGGACGTGATCATCCACTGGGCCTTTTCCAACCTGGTAATTCTATGATTCTATGGCCCATCTGCCCAGGACCTTTACAGAGAGATGATGGGGAGTTTGTACTTTTCCTTCTCACCACCTGCTGTTGGGAGACTGGTTAATTCTCAACTTCTGGCTGCCTAAGGAAATCACACAGCTGGATGCGCACGATTTCCAGTACCACAGTGTGGATTTATAACTGTGGTCATGAGATTTCTTTAATATTTTGGTTTTATTCTTTAACTAATCCATACTCGTCTACTGAGCTTGCAATGGTAACTGATCCAAGAGCATCTAATTTATTGTCACATGGTTACAACGTGCAGGAACTACCATCATATCCATTATGAAATAACGGAGCAGGAGTGAATCCAGCACACTGCAGTGATCCTTACCCCTTACCACTCCTCCAGAAAACAGAGGACGGAAAAACAAATTGATTCAAGACTTTATTTGCTTCTTCTACCCTTGCCTAGTATTGCACATTAATTTATTTAAGATTTCTGCACCAACAATTGTCATATTTCAGGTCCATATCGTGTTTTACACACCAAAACCAGCACCCACTGTAGCTCTCACGGCAAACAAATAGCTTTTTTCCTTATTAGGTTTTAAAATTAAGTTTGGATCTTAATGCTTGGATCTTGATGTTTTGCTGTCTGACCAGAGGAAAATCCAAGCACAATAAAAGTTTCTACACAGTCATTTTAACCATCACCAAAAACAATTGCCACAGCAACCAAGCAGAGAGAGGAATGTAAATGGTGTCTTTAAGATGCTTGGAAACCCCATGTGCCCCTGTACCTGTTGGCTGAAGCTCTATAGTTTTCAGCAGGTTGACTATGTTCGGCTGAAGCTCTGAAATCTGAGGGAGGGAGTCAACACTCAGAATGAATTGTGGGGCGTAAGCAATCCTCTCCAGCTCTACGGGGTCAGCATTTTTGGCTTTGAGGGCAAAGGTCACCACTCCAGCTTCCTTCAGAGTATCTGATGGTTGCTCCACATTATCAGTCGATCTCCCGGCCACAAGGAGGACCAAAAACTGAGGAACCCCTTCTTCAATCCTGCTTCCAGCTTCTTTCACAAACAGCCTCCTTATGGCTTCATCTAATGCAGCTCCAATGTTCAGTTGCTTCCCAGTTTTTATCTTCATCCTTTTCACTTTGAGAAGCATGTCTTGCTTAGATGGAAGTTCAGCGAAGTCGAATTCAATTTGGATGGTGTCGCTGAATTGAGCCACGGCCACTCGTGTGGCGTCGGGACCCACATTCAGGTCAGAAATGACTTTGTGCACAAAGTCCCGGACGGCAGGAAAGCTGCCCAAGAGGTTGGCTGAGCCATCAATCAGGAATAAAATATCTTTCTTGCTTTCTAGAACAAATTCACAAATGAAAAGAGGGGGAAATAAGGATATGAAGGCACTTTTCTTCTTTAAATATCATCCTAGAAACTTCTCTGCAAGTAATCTGGGTTTCCTTATGCAAAGCAAGTGATTTTCATTTATCCAGTATTCAAAGGCTACAGGATTAAATAATATCTTTAACTTGTTTATCTGAGGAGGAAAGTTAAGCAATGGCATCTCTATCAGACATGATAAATTCAGGCTCCAGACAGGCACATCATACATAGTATCACATCATATCTGTCATATCATAAATTAGCTGTTTCAGATTAAGCCAGAAATGTTTATACTCTAGCAATCCACCAGTAAACACAAGCAAGAAGTACAACAGTAGTAGAGGATTAAGAGTTTGGGTTTGGGTTTTTTTTTTTTTCTATTTAAAGGCTCAGCAGATATGAAATAGACATTAGGTCATACACACAAAAAGTGTTTTCTGCATTCTCTTTAAGCGTCTCTCCCTGTTGCATCACAAGGAGGCATCTAAATCCACAGGTGAGCTATGGTTTGGGGACAAGGAATGTTCTTTTACCTGTTTCCATTTGATACGCTTTTAATCTCACTGAATATCCAAGAAAAAACCAAGCAATTCATATCTATATCTTAACATCTTTCGTATTTGTCTTAATGGTCCCCTTTCTATACTAAAAAATACTGTCTGGTTTTGTCTTTATTGTGCAAACAGCCACAATGAGAGATTTGTTTGATAGGAATGGTTAGACTCAATGATCCAGTGGGTCTCTTCCAACCTGGTTGTTCTATGATTCTATGATTTAGTGAGCAAATATCTGTTTAAAAAGTTGCCAAAAGCCTTGGCATTTAATCTTGGGGCATAACTTTTAAGATCTGGAGCCAAATTCAGCCTCTGTGACAGCCTGGTAATAGCACTTTGACAGAGTGGCTCTGGGGAAGGATTTGGCTACCAGTACCTGGCTAGACCTCTGCTCCTCTGCGCTCTTTGGCACCACTTTAACCTTTCCACACAGTCCTTGTTGTCAGAAGTGCATTCTCCCGTAATCTGAGCTAATGTGGATAATTCATTTACATCATAACATTAATATAGCAACAGAAAGGGATCCCCTGTGTGACTGGTGGGGAAAGACTTAGAATCTTCTTCCATCCTGACCTTCCAAAGCTCTTAAAGTTGTGCTGCCTTTAAAGCACATTAGCAACTAAGAGCTGAGTGTGCCAAGCCACATATTGATGGTTAAGCACAGCACTAACGCTTTGACGTCTCCAGGCCTTGGACAGATACGAAGTTGTACATTGGGAAGAGCCAAGAGAAACAAGATTAACTTAATGCAGTCAACATGCAGGAAGGTAGGTATTACCTGTTGGGGCGAGTGGAACCTCTTCCACACCTCCACTAACATATGTTGTTATAGGCTTATTTAATTCCTGGGGTAAAGCTGTCAGGGCACTGAAATCATCCATAAAATACACCATTCTTGGATTAAAGGCAATCTGTTCAAGTTCTGCCTTATCCGCACTCCTAACGCCAACAGCAAAAGTCAGCACTCCGGCCCGAGCTAATTCATTGGAAACTTGCAAGAAGGGATCGGCAGACCTCCCTGCCGTCACCAGCACTAGGACCTGCGGCACTTGTTCATTTATTCTGCTCCCACCAGCCTCCGTGAAGTGATTCGAAAGCACAAAGTTCAGTGCAGAGCCGGTGTTCAGCACTGACCCACCCATGGGCCTCAGCTGCCCCATACGTTGAATTATGTCTGATTTGGTTTGGTACGAGTACAGAAAGAACTCGGTTTTAGGAGTGTCGCTAAATTGCACTAAGCCAACTCGGATTTTGTCACTGCCGACATCAAGGTTGTTAACTAGGGTGGCAACAAAGTCCCGCACATAGGGGAAGTCGGCATTTCCAACGTTGAGTGATCCATCCAAAAGAAAGATGATATCCCTTTTGGTTACTTGAACTGCAGTAGAGCACAGAAAATAACATGAGACATCACAGAAAAACAAACATAGCTTTTCTTTTCATGTGTGCATACAGCATACGCTGTACACGCATGTAAACATTGTTAGGAGGAAGCAGGGAGGAAAAGAGGAGAGAAAGCGTGATCAGCATAGAAGTAACAAGGACTTTGCTGGAAACAACTAAATTGGGCAGGGAAGGAGGTTGTAGAGAGGAGGGTGCTGGCCTCCTCTCCCAAGTGACAAGGGACAGAATGAGAGGGAATGGCCTCACGCTCCACCAGGGGAGGTTTGGGCTGGACATTAGGAAAAAAAATTTCCCAGAAAGAGCCAGTGGGCACTGGAACAGGCTGCCCAGGGAGGTGGTTGACTCATCTTCCCTGGAGGTGTTTATGGGATGGGTAGATGAGGTCCTGAGGGACATGGTTTAGTGTTTGATAGGAATGGTTGGACTCAATTATCCCATGGGTCTCTTCCAACCTGGTGATTCTATGATTTTTATGATTCTGACTTGTATTGAAAAGTCTTTCAAATGCCAGTTTTACCAATGGGGCTCAGCCTCTCACAGCAGATGTTCTCAACATGCTTGCTCTGGGCCAGATTCTTAGCCAGTAAAAGGCAGCTTCATTGATTTTGGTGGAACAACACTCAGTTCATGCCTGCAGACTCTTTGCTCACCTGCAAGTCACCACACATTCACTCAAGGAAAAAAAATTTCGCAGAAAGGGTCATTGAACACTGGAATAGGCTGCCCAGGGAGGTGGTTGATTCATCTTCCCTGGAGGTGTTTAAGGCATGGGTGGACAAGGTGCTAAGGGCCACAGTTTAGTGACTGATGGGAATGGTTGGTCTCTTCCAACCTGGTTGTTCTATGATTCTAAGGCTTTACAAGAAGAGCTTGAGCAAATGTTTCTGCACCTAAGGTGTGCTTTGGCACCCAGCTCTGTCATTGCCTTCTTAACCAATCCCCCATTCCATGGGGATGCTCCCACACACCTCTAAATGTAGAGAAACACGTCCTGTGGTTTTCCATGCCTGAGCAGCCAGTAGCAACTGGCCCGTGGCGCAGAGTTAAGCTCTACTTGCATGAGAAAAACGTTCTGCCAAGCATCCAATTCTGTTGGTATTTTGAGTGAGTATTAAAAATAGCTTTTTCTAATAGGTTTAGGAAAGTTGATCCAGATGAGTTTGCAACGGCCGCCTGAGACATCTGCCTTTTTCACATCTGCATTTGAGGCAGAAAAATGCATTTTGATGTCAGACATATATTTAGAGGGCAGCTAAAGGGGGAGGGAATTTCACACTTCTGGTAGTAACCAGCCAGTTCTTGGCTCCTTTTTAAGGTTAAATCCTTCCCAGGGCATCTGAGCCCCGAGACATAAATCTGCAACATCATCCCAAAGACATCATAGCATCACCCTGTGCTTTTTGTGCTTAACACATCATGTCCAGATCACAGACAAAAATGCTGAAACTTTAAGTAAGATCTCAAAGAACTGATAAGTGGACTCATCCAACGCATCCCCTGGATGACTTCCTCCAAAAAAATATTATATAATAAATTGAGGAGCGGCTGAGAGAGCTGGGGGTATTTAGCCTAGAGAAGAGGAGGTTGAGAGGAGACCTCATTGCTCTATACAACTACCTGAAAGGAGATTGTGGAGAGGAGGGAGCTGGGCTCTTCTCCCAAGTGACAGGGGACAGGACAAGAGGGAATGGCCTCAAGCTCCGCCAGGGGAGATTTAGGCTGGAGATTAGGAGGAAGTTTTCACAGAAAGGGTCATTGGGCATTGGAATAGGCTGCCCAGGGAGGTGGTTGATTCCCCTTCCCTGGAGGTGTTTAAGGCACAGGTGGATGAGGTGCTGAGGGGCATGGTTTAGTGTTTGATAGGAATGGTTGGACTTGATGATCCAGTGGGTCTCTCTCTCTATGACTCTATGATTCTATATTTAAGCCCTTTGCTAATTCCGTTCAATAGCTTTTGTTTTAAAGCATTTGCCTATGGATATACAGCTGTAAGGGAGGGGAGCTTGAGACGTGATATTAGATGATTATTTTTTTTTTTACAAGGAGGGTGGTCAAACACTGGCTCAGGTTTCCCAGGGAGGTGATGGATGCTACATCCCTGGAAACATCCCAAGTCAGGTGAGATGGAGTTCTGTGCAACCTGATTGAGTTAAGGATGTTCCTGCTCACTGGCTCAGTAAAGGTCCCTTCCAAGCCAAAGCACTCTATGATCTCATTGGATTGCCTTGTCCCTGTGACTTACTGTCTTATCTACAAAATAGATAAATACTAAGATATTCAAACCAAAACAGAGGAAAAGGTTCTTTGGAGCACAGGCATTGCTCTCAGGTTTTACAGATTGCCTTGGCTTTCTGCATTTTTAGATTTTCCCAGAAAAAAAAAAAATTCCATTTAAGGACCAAGGTGAGAAAACATCCAGTTGAAATTTTGCCCAGGGAAGTTGTGGCTGCTCCCATCCCTGGAATTGTTCAAGACAAGGCTGGATGGGGCTTGGAGCTGCCTGGTCCAGCGGGAGGTGTCCCTGCCCATGGCAGGAGGGTGAAACTGGTGATCTTTAAGGTCCTTTCCAACAGAGACCATTCTATTCTATGAAATGTAAAAGACTGCTTAGTGTTAAAGTCAGTTATATTACTGATAACAGTCATTTTATGGAGTAGGATCTCATTTCCTGATTATTGTGTATAAGAATAGCTACAAGTACAGTAGAGCAAAAGGCTATAGAAAAGAGAAGCTGCATGAATGAGCCTTAAAGAGCGAGAAAGTTTAGGAACATGTTTAATTTACATTGAAAAATAAAACCGTCAGGTGTGATGTAGAGCCATGCAAAACTGTATTAGCAGGAAACACATTTTGAAAATAAGCTTATTAAATGGTAAGTCCCGTGATATTCATCTTAATTAAGGATAAAAAAATTAGCAAAGTGATTTTAAAATATCTGCTTTTCATGTAAATCACCCATAGGCTTTAATTTTTAAAAATCTTTTCCAAAAGCTCCGTTTTCTTTTGTGTTATAGTCTGTAATTTTAAATTACTTGGAGAAAATAGAAAAAATATAGATATGGTTCTACACCATAATGTAAGCCAGTGGGAACCTCACTGGGAGCTGGATGAAGTCCTGTTTTTCCATTATTCATATGCCATGGGACAGAAATGCAAAGCTCAGATATGACCTAGCACGACAATAATTCAACCTCAAACATCTCTGTGGGGAGAAATCCTGAGAAATTCGATATAAAATCTCCATGCAGTTAAAAAACCTCCTGAAATGCAGGGGAAACTGCTTCAAAAGACATGACTCCAGTGACTGGATTGCTTCCAAAGTCTACTGATGTCAATGGCAAGACTGACTAAAAGGAATCCTCTGGCTTCATGGGGCTTTGGATGATCTTCTAAACAGATTAAATAAAATCAACACCATAAGAGCCTCAGATGCCTCTTAGAGCCTGAGCTGAGTCAATGATAAGACTGTAAATATGTTCCTAAAGGGTGAGTTTCAGTCCAACAGCATCAGGCTGGTTTTCTCTGAACATCTCCATGAACGCACTTGCTTATTTTCTTTACACTCAGCAGAAACGTTTAAGCTTTATTGAGCAAATGTCTACTACAGTCACTTTTCAAACTGGAGAAGAGATTATAACATTCACGGTGTGCCCTGTTCATAGGTTACACAAACTCTAAGGGAGAGAAAAAGCCTCTGCTGAACAATTTCAGTGCCTAACTAGCAATGCACATCATCTATGTCCATGCCTTTAAATGTGAGTGATAAATATGGAAACAATCAAAAATCTCCAGCAAAGAAGGGCAAACCTGCAACAACCACCATGTTACCAAATTCATCAAATCCGAAAGACAACACTTGGTTATGCTGAAACAAGTTCTTGATGTTTTTTTCTCCCTTAGCTCTACGTGTCACAGAGTAAGAGTCTACGAACATAAGCTATGTGTCCATAATTAGAAAAAGGTAATTCATTACCTGATGGTGGTTCTGGGACAATAAATCCGCCTGAGAGCGTCCGGATAGGCGACAGCACTTCGGGAAGAATAGCTTGCATGAACTGAAGGCGGAAATCATCCGGATTGAAGACAAAATCCCTCTCATGGGCAATTTCTTGAAGTTCTGCCAGGTCAGCGTTCCTCGATCCAATGGCGAGGATCACTATCCGGTTCCTTTTCATCTCCGCCACAGCTTGGTCAACAGCATCCCTGGACTTACCACCAGTGATGAGCACCAGCATGGGGAGCACCCCTTCCTCTATCCTGCACCCCGCAGCAGCGGTGAAGAAGTTGTTCCTCACAAAGTCCAGTGCCGAGCCAGTGTTGAGGGCAGTGCCACCCATCAGCTTCATCCTCCTCACATTAGCCATCACATCCTTCCTGGTCTGGTGGGTGTTAAAATAAAACTCTGGCTTCGCAGTGTCTGCGTACTGGGCCACCGCCACTTGGATCAGGTCGGGTCCAACCTCCAGCCTTTGGACAATTTTGGCAACGAAATCACGAATGGCATTAAAGGGGGCAAGCCCCAAAGCAGTTGAGCCATCTATCAGGAAGACTATATCCTTCTTGTTCACTTCAATAACTGCAAGTAACACATGAAGACAACATTAAGGGAAGCCTCCACTATGCTCTGTGCATCAATTCTACACCCAACAACGTTCAGGACTTCTTGTTTGCCTGAAGTACTGTTATTCTCAGCACTTTGAGAAGGTCTGGCTTTCAACAAATGTTTTTGGGGTTCTGGTACAGGGCTGATATGAAATCAAATTGAATATTTCCCCCTTCTAAGACACAAGATTGATGCAAGAATCGCACTTTTTAATAGAACTTAATACTGAGATGAATATATATGTCAAAACAAGAAAGGCAGGCAAATAGTCAGGAGAAATCATGGCACTTAGTTGGCACATGAGATAAGCAGGTGATGCTCCTCCTCTCTGCAGTGGAGCCATCTGAATCTTATCAGTGTGCTTTGGTCTCACAAGGATTAGGTACCCAAGAGCAATGACACAAGTGAAGAACAGTCTCCGATTACTCAACATACCTGGTCTTTGGTCTTCTCGTCCTATAACTTATTCTTTATCTACCAAAACAAGTTATGAAGTTATGAAGACCAGTCACGGAAGAGCTGACTTATATTCCGGTCACCACCTCTTTAACAAAACAGATACCTCAGGCTGTAATCCCTGAAACTTTATTATTGATGATGGCATCAATAGACACAGAAAGAGCAAACTTAGCTTTCCAGATCCCTGACTAAGTCTGAAGGAAGGTAGGAGGAAAGAAACCTGTTGTGTGGCACTGGAACCAAAGAACCCTCATATTCAACATAGCAAATATATGTATAACAGCAGCATATATTAACACCCATATCATTATGAAAAAAACATTATACACGATCATTATGGGAGATAAGCTTAACACCATCTTTTAAACAACTCTTGCTTGTTCTTTGTAGCAATGTGTTATCATCACTCATGTTGTGAAGAGCACCACTCGCATCATCTCCCTGATTTCATGCGATTGAAGTGATAAAGGAAAACTTGTGTTGCTTCCAGATTATGCTCAAGCATAAAGGAAAACCTGTGTTGCTTCCAGATTATGCTCAAGCATCGTGGACCATCATGTTATGTTGGACTTGGGAGAGTCATTAAATTAACTGCCTATGAACTCCCAGGATGGGGTCAATATTCAAGACAGCAGGTCCATCACCCCCCAAGCCCAGCGCACAGCCCAGTGGAAGAAGACATCCAGCATCATTGGACACCTTGGGGCAAGAGGTTATAAACACTCTCCTTTTCTTCCCAGATGGAAAAGGGAAGTCCCTCAGCCCATCACGGCTCCTCTGCATGAAGGTTATTTACTTTGGATTTGAAGAAAGAACAAAGCTTTGGCTGCGGTCCTCCTTGGCTGGACACCAGCTGGCCGCAGAAAGCAGTGCTCCCAAAGGCCACTCTCCACCAGGTTTCTCATTATGGGTGAGTATGATGAGACGTGGTTGCCCCAAGGAGTGATTTAGAGCTGGAGTTGATGCCTATGGCTCAGCTGACCCTTCTGCTTTGCTACCCGAGAGACCTGCTTCTGTCAGCAAGCGTGAGCCTTTGTAAAAACCCTTGTAGCCCCTTGCTGGGGACTGAGTATGGGCCGATTGTCCAAATTTGAAGCTTAAAATAGCCCACCTTGGTGCTGTCAGACACAAAATTAAGATTCCACGTGAAAAGCAAATGAGGTGGAACCCTCTCCAAGCCATAGCCTGACACGAGCTGCCAGTCATGTGCAGCTGACTGCCTGAGCTATCAAAACTGAGCTACTCACAAAGCAACAACGTGTTGTTTAAACTACCCCCTTCCCCGAGCCGTAAAATTCTCAGCATTTGCCCCCCCGCCACACCCAGCCAGCTTTTTTTTTCCCTCATCAGTTACTCGAAGGAGAGGGATGAAAACAGGAAACTTTCCAAACGGATAACAAGGGCTGGAATTCCTGCTTTGTATCACCCATGAAAGATGGACCTAGCGCTTCCTTAGCTTGTCAGCAGCCAGATACCCAAAAATGGAGACCCTGCAAAATTTTGACTTTATATAGACATTTGTTGGATACATCAAAGGGGGTTTGTGGCGAAGAGGGAGGCCGGGAAGGAGTGGATCCCTCTGCTACTAATTCCTCTTGCAGCTCTCAAATCCTGCAGAACATTTCCTCTGAGCGGAGGAATGCGAGAACCGAAACCAAAACCCAGAGGAAGGAACACCCCACGGTGCTGATTTCAATAGACATAATTAAAGCAGAAGCATTTATGCAAAGCAGTACACGTCTCACAGGGTCTAATCCAAAGCCCAGTGAAGCTGATGGCAAGTCTCCCAGGAATCTCAAATGACTCAGGATCAAAGCATTTTAAGTTTGAGTCTAAAAGCTGAGGATGTCAGAGGGTTTCAGCATTGAACCCAGCCCTGCATTGTTCACTTCTCATTGCCATCTCGGCTACCTAGAAGAAGAGGAAGCTGAGAGGAGACCTCATTACTCTCTGCAACTACCTGAAAGGAGGTTGTAGAGAGGAGAGAGCTGGCCTCTTCTCTCAAGTGATGGGGGACAGGACAAGAGGGAATGGCCTCAAGCACATTAGCCACAGGGCTATTTGTCTTTCCCATTATTCCTCCAGAACCAGACCAGAGAGATGCATTGCCAAAATGTCAAAACAAAAATAAAAAAAAAAAAAAGAAAAATAAATATGTTTTTAAAGCGTGCAAAAGGTCGTTCATTCATTGATTTATCAAAATGCAACAGTCTAGAAAGGTATACATACCTTCAGTCACAATGGTTGGGGCCTCTAATAAAATGAGCCTTTGGGCCACTCCAACAATGTTGGGCAGTAATAATTCTCGAAGAGCATCGAGGTTATGGATATCCAGGGCAGTAAATGTGAAGCTTCCATCAGTAGCAATCTGCTGCAGCTCTGCACTGTCAGCATTCAGGACCCCAATGCTAAATGAAAATATACCAGCTTGCTTTATCGCTAACAAGCCCTCTCGGATATCATCACTAGACTCTCCACCACTTATCAGCACTAAAATCTGAGGCACCGCTTCCTCTATCCTGCTGCCTCCCGCCTGGGTGAAGAGGTTCTCCACCACAAACTCCAGTGCGGCACCGGTGTTCGCTTCCTCACCACCACGGAAACTAAGTGCCTTCACGGCATCCAGCACATCCGCTTTTGTGGAGTAGCTGTTCAAAGCGAACTCGGTTCTGGGTTGATCACTATACTGCACCACCCCAATGTGTGTTTGCTGAGCTCCAACTCTGAGGCTTTCAATCAAATTTACAAGGAAATCGCGTATGGCTTGAAAATTGACACTTCCGATGTTGTTTGATCCATCAATAAGGAAAATAAGGTCAGCGGACTCTTGAGCTTGAAAAAAAGAAATGCAAAAGGTGAAAGCATTAAAATGAGTGATTACATGCAGTTGTACAGTGTTCTGACATGTTTCTTGGAAAACTAGTAAGAAACACGAAAATGAGAAAACAAAACACATGTTCACTGAGGAGGTGACATTTGCCTCTTTGTTCTGCATTCTGATTGAATACCAGCTCCCAGCCTCATCCAGGAGCATCCACTGCCCATCAAGAGATGGACCAAGCGGACGCAACCTGAGCTGGTGGCTGCAGTTAAGTTATGGGTAGAGTTATCGGTATGTGAGGAGAAACCTTGGCAAAATAGGATTTTTGGAAATCTAGATCCATTCCAGCAGTGCCCAGTACTGTCCAACTATATAGACACAATTAAAAGAAGAAAAAAAAAAGTGGATTTTGATGTTAATTCACTCTGACGACAGCAGATGAGGACAGTGATATTTGTAGGAGGTTTTTCCTCACTGAAGTCTCTTTCGCTGGGTTTTTTTTTTAGAAGGAAAAAGACCACCATTTACTGGATACACAAAAATATCAGACTTTCTGTTGCAATTCTGCTCTTTTGCTGGTTATAAACAGCGACTGAATATATTGACCATATCGGATATATTGACTGTATCGGATATATAGCTCATTGTGAAGGATTATCATTCAAAATGCATTTGTTTAAAACAATTCTAGAGGTTTTGGTTATTATTCTCGCACTGCAACTCTTTTACCAGATGCCAGCATACAAATGGTATTTGTCCAGCAATCTGAGCTGCACAGTTATCAGCTCATGCCATGAAAAACTTGTCTTTAATAATTTTGCACAAAGATGCACTGATTATCAACACATCTGTTGGGTCTGGTCTGTATTTTTTTCATATGGACTCAGCATATTCAATCAAGGAATGCAGAATCAGGTTAAAACAGGGTGATGAAATTAGTCATGACACAATTATCCAACTCTATTTGTGACCATATGCAGAGGATCACAAGCATCTGCTGAGAATATACACAATACTAAACAAAAGTTTTATATGACATTAACAACGTTGTTAGGGGAAGCGTTTGTGCTGTCAGACTTACCAAGGCAGACCCAGAATTCCCTGGTGTCTGCTCTTACTCCTTTTGCTCAATTAATTTTACCATCAATATCACCAAGAGCTCTATGCATGCAAAAAGGGGAGAGGGAGGGAGAAGACCCCAAAGCATGCTCAGGTGTTTTCATGCTATTACTCTCGAATCTCTCGTCAAGATATCAAATTTCAGGCTATTTGCAAATGAATGACAAGTGACATTTGGATGTCCCGCTCAGCTCTCAACTTTTGAAAGCCAAAGGTGAAACCAGTAGCAAAACTGGCACTCACTTTAGCAAGGCCACTGATAAACATGAGGTCTTTGCTATCAACCGGTGGCGCCAATCTTCATTTTTCTTCCTGTTTAGCTGTTTTTCTAGTAAATGTTTTCATACAGCACTATGCCACTGGGAGATTCAAAGAATGCTGCAATTCCAGTGACAAAGGAGAAGGTCTTCAGGGCATCAAGACTTCCCTGGGCCAACTCAATACCCAGTGCTGTCTTGGGGAACACAGAATCATAGAAGATCTCAAGTTGGAAGAGATCCATAAGGATCATCAAGTCCAACTCATCAACATGGTTCAGCATTGCAAAGGACTCCAGGATTTATTTTTCCATCATTGAGTTGAAATTTAGAGGTGTTTAGGGTTGCCTTTACCATGTCATTCTCAGTTGGAATGTTCACGTTCTACTCTATCATATATATGAAAGTATATATATGTATAATATAAGTATATATATATAAGTATATATGAAAGTTTTAGCCTAGAGAAGAGGAGGCTGAGAGGAGACCTCATTGCTCTCTACAACTACCTGAAAGGAAGTTGTAGAGAGGAGGGAGCTGGGCTCTTCTCCCAAGTGACAGGGGACAGGACAAGAGGGAACGGCCTCAAGCTCCACCAGGGGAGGTTTAGGCTAGACATTAGGAGGAAGTTTTTTACAGAAAGGGTCATTGGGCATTGGAACAGGCTGCCCAGGGAGGTGGTTGATTCACCTTCCCTGGAGGTGTTTAAGGCACAGGTAGATGAGGTCCTGAGGGACATGGTTTAGTGTTTGATAGGAGTGGTTGGACTTGATGATCCGCTGGGTCTCTTCCAACCTAGTTGTTCTATGATTCTATGAAAGGGAAATCTCAAAGCAGGGTACCCAGAGCTGCTTTAGACACCCTGGACATATTTTTGAGGAACAAGATTTCAAACACCAACGAAAGTCAACATAGGTCACTCTCAGAGGAGAGAAAATAGGTATGAACAGATGCGTTGGATAATATGTCATCACTGGAAAAAAAAAAATAAACCTTGTACTTCAGTGCACATTTATGGAATAAGCTGGTGCTGGAGAACAAATAAAAGCGTGATTGTTACACAACTAAGCAAGGAGGGGCAGATGAGACAAAGACAGCTAAGATTTAACGAATACATCAGGGCAAAGTTGGGGCTGACTTTCACACTTTAGGATAGCCAGCTCTGGGGACTGCCACAGACCAGCAGCTTTGGTTCTCTGTCCTGGAAGGACTACAGGACCAGAGGTTTGTACATTTCCATTTCATATTAGGACTCATTTCTAGCATAATATCCATAGCATTTTAATGCTACATGGATTTATCAGCTGAATAAATGACTTCTTAAACTCTCATGCAAACACTTGTATCGTGCTTTGCACACTCTTGCCATCCAAGTAGCATCTTTTTCCCATTTTTAATGATACTCCATAGATTGCCTGTGCAAGTCACACAGGGGCAAAACTATAACAGCATTACTAGCTTGAATTTGGGTTATAGGGAGGGAAGGAAATGTTTGCAAAAACATATCTTGGAGTAGAAACAAACTTGGAAAGGTGTGATATACACAAAGAAGGAATTTGCCTTTAAAGCTTTCAAAGTAATATTTGTAAGGCCAGATATCTATTCCCTGTAGGATTACCTGCTAGTTTGCCCATCCCTAAAGACCAATTCTGCTGCTGATTTCAACAGGGAAGCACTGGGGTCCATGACGAAGACACCAAACAGTGCCGACAGCAGGATGGGTATAACATTCATTCTCCACAAACACTGTCATAATTAAATTAGAAGTGGTGAACCTTATCTCGTCTTTCTGGGGCAGCTGCTATTCTTCCCTGTGGCCTGGATATTTGCCCTGCCAAGCACTTTGCACAACAAAAACACACATGAGCACAGCCTTTTGGTGTTGCTCGGTGTCATGCAGTGATGGAGAGCACTCAGTGGGGCTGGCGTGAGGGTTAATCAGGCAAGACAACACAGGGGGATTAATGTTACGCTGCCTCATTACACTGCTGATGCCTTACATCACCCCACAAGCTGTTGACCTTCAGATGGAGTCTCAGGAATAAAAAGAAAGGTTTGATCTCTGGGACTTCTGTTTTGAAACACAACAAAGCTGCTCAGAAGGCCCTTTCCATGCTGAAATTGCACCAACAGGGAAGGGACAGAGGAAGATTGGCTTCTTTTTTTTTGCCCCCTAGGCAAGTTGACCTCCTGGCTTGCAGTCAGAGTAGGTCAGTTTGAAGTCAACATGGTTTGCAGAGAGGTTTTGCTTACAGAAGGGGCCAGCGTTCTCTGCAGGTGGATTGGGAGGTGAAACCCCTCAGCTTGTAAAGAAGGCATTTATGTGACATTGCAAAAGGGACTCTCCAGCCACACACCTTCTCCATGTGGATAGGGAGAGAGGCTAAGGGCCAGCTCAGGGACAGGGTTTCAGTGGAGAAGTTCTCCACCCAACTGCTTTTGCCTCCTTTCTCCAAGAACGTGACTGTCTGGAGCAGCACGTTGCCTGTAAACCCTGCTAGCTGCAAGGGAACATCCTGCGTGGTTTCCCCACAGCCAGCAGCTACCTCCTCAGTCTCAGGAAGGTTTTCAGTCAGGGCCTCAAAGAGTCACCATCACAGCTCGTGTGTTCATCCTCTGTTTTTCTGCCTTAGGAGTGGGCAGGATGGGGTAATTTAATAACTCCACAGAGCTCCCTATGTTTGTATTTCCGTGCCATAGGAGCACTTGGATAGCCACAATGGGCTGCTGCCCATCCAAGTGCTCCTGCCCTGCTTGGTAGCAGCTCTGGCAGGGATGTCGGCTCGTGCTGCAAACAACGGCACATTTTATATCTACAAAGACAGGGCCACATGCCTCAAACCTTTGTTTTTAAACCTCTGAACGTCCATCTCAGTCTTGCCCCTACGAAGGCTTTAAAGAGCACAACGCCAGCAGACACCATGCTGATGGGAGCCACCAGCAATCAGCCATTACCTGTGATGTCTTTAACCAGTCCTGTGGCCCCAGCCTTTTCTGGAGTCATGGATGAATGGACACTCGCCACTAAGTCTCCAACTATGCCGTGGAGAGCAGTAAAATTCTCTAGGTTGAAAAGGTGCGTATCGAAGGGTTCGCTCGCTATTTCCTTTAACTCCCCTTCCACCGCATCCTGCACGCCGACCGCAAACATGTTTACACTGGCTGATTTAAGGACAGATGATGGCAGAGCCACATCATCCTGGGATCGTCCATCCGTTAACACTATAATAACTTGGGGGACGCCTTCACTGGCTCTGCTCCCAGCAGCTTCAGTGAGATGGTTCTCGATTAGGTACTCTAATCCTTTTCCAGTCTTGGTGTCTCCCCCCATGTAAGACATGTTGGCAATATGGGACAGGACGTCTCGGGTAGAGGGGTAGGTATTTAACTGGAACTCTGTGTGGGGGTTGCCGCTGAACTGGACCAAGGCAAAGCGAAAATCATTTCCTCCCACATCTAAAGCTTTTACAACATCATACAGAAACTTTCGAACGAGTTGGAAATGTTCCTTCCCAATTCTCCAAGAGGAATCCACTAGAAATATTATATCAGCCACGGCAACGGTTTTGACAGCTTTAAAAAAACAGATGGAGGTTTAGGATTTTTCTATCGGTCAGCACAAGCATGCCTCCGCCGCCTCCTCCTCCTCCTCCTCACCCAAGCAATCAGCAGCCTCTTTCGCATGGTGAAAGTGAAGCTTAGCTTCACCTTATCACACACAGCAAAACAAGAAGCACCAGATTAAAAGCATACAGCCCTGACACTGCAGACCCTGAGGAACAGGAGGGGACAGCATGTGACCTATCCTTCCCAGGGAGGAGGAGGCGAGATGCGTCTGCCCTCCTAGACCCTCACTGCACAGGTTTGGGCACCAGCCACGAGCCAGATAAAGATGCCCGAAAGCTTCACATGTGAATTTAGGTTTCCTTGGCTTCTAGCTGCCAATTGTCTCCTGCATGTTTTTTGCTGGCTCAGGGCTTGGCTGGCCCCTCAGAGGTGCTTGAGGAAGGGAGGGCCGCTCAGGTTAAGCACCCGGGGTGCAGGCATGAGTTTTCCACATTTCTCATGCTGTTAACACCCTGCTTTGTGACACCAGCTCTGGCACCAGAGTCTCCTCTTAAAAACCAGAGCAACCAGCCTTTCTGCAAGTTGGTGGCAATGCTCTTCTCACTGCAAAAAAAAAAAAAAAAAAAAAAAGCCTTCCTGCACATGCAAGGAGGACAAAACAGCTCTGCCCCAGGAGAAAATCCCCTCAGGGCCATCCTGGTTGCACATCCCACATGCCCATCCTCTGCAGAGCATCCTCCAAGCCGTGTCACCGGCCCGTGACATGCTCAGAAAGACATCGTGTGTGCTGGGTCTGGGTCCAAAAGGACCCTCAGCCAAGTGGGAGCTGAGGAGCAGAAGGTAAACCACAACATATCATTGACATGCATGATAAAAATCAAACGGTGTGAACTAGCAGCACGTTTCTAAGCGAGCAAAGTCAGATAAAACCATCCAGTCTTACCTGCTTGCTGCTGGGCATGAACCGAACAAAAGCCTGAGAGTAGAAAGCAAAATATTGCCACAAAGGGCAAATGTCGATGCTTCCTCATTTCGATCTTATATTGTTGTTTTCCTTTTGTCCTTTTTGTTTTAAAGCACCCAATGTGAGACCTGAGGGAGAAAAACAGGGAGAGTGAGAAACGGTGGCAGCGCTGGCCAGGCATACATGAGGCATTAGATAGAGAAGTCAAACCATGTGGATTTGCAAAGCTTTCATGGCACATTGGCAAGAAAAAAATATTTTAATGCAATATTTTAATCTTTAGCAAGTGTTTCACAGAAAGGGTCATTGGGCACTGGAACAGGCTGCCCAGGGAGGGGGTTGAGTCACATTCCCTGGAGGGGTTTAAGGGATGGGTTGATGAGGTGCTGAGGGACATGGGTTAGTGATTGATAGGAATGGTTGGACACATTGATCTGGAGGGTCTCTTCCAACCTGGTGACTCTAAGATTCTATGATTTCTTTAGAAGAGGAATCATCACTCACGTAACTGGCATTTAATCATCCCTGTGGACTTAGGCGGCTTTCTTCTTGCCTGTGCTGTCCCAGGTAGTATCTAACACACAAAAATGGTCAGCCTAGGTTTCTACCACCAACCCTCAAAATATATAATGGCCTCTCACCTGTCTTCTTCATCCACAGAATCATAGAATCACCAGGTTGGAAGAGACTCACCAGACCGTGGAGTCCAACCATTCCTATTAGTCACTAAACCACGTCCCTTAGCACCTGTCCCTTAAACACCTCCAGGGAAGGTGAATCAATCCCCTCCCTGGGCAGCCTCTGCCAGTGCCCAATGACCCTTTCTGTGAAATTTTTTTTCCTAATGTCCAGTTGAGATGTCCTAAGACCAGCTGAAAAATCTCAGCCAACATGTTCCCGCCTGCTGTTGTCCTTTCTTATTTTAGTTTTACAAACACCACAATAATAATTGCCCTGGACATCTCCCTGCCTCAGCTCACCTTTTCAGCTCTCCCAAACAGAGAATGGAAATTTAATTACTCCTGCCCCAGGACAGCCACATGATCTGGCTGTACAGCAAAAAGCCCTTGGACTGCCTCAGGCTTGCAGCCCCAGCAGGAGAATAGACTGTGCCAGCTGATCACATTTTGGAAAGGCACCAAGAATAATATTTTAGCCGCTGAAGCCCAAAAATATAATTTATGAACCTTGCTTATCTGTGATCTACCTGGCAAGCCTTCTTAAACAACATCTTCTTCAGGAAAGCTGTGTATCTGTTGTCATAGAGATGGCAAACTTATTATTTAATCTCCATGTCCAAGCCTACAGAGCAGAAACCAGCAAGGTTCGATTAACTTAGAAAAACATCCTCCCAAATGGGAATGCAGTGATTTAATACTTTTACAAAAGGAGCTCTAATACTCAAATGAGTAAAAAATGACTCAAGTACCTCAGGCTATTAGCCCAGTTATCATTGAAAAAAACAACCAGCTTTCTTATTACTATAGAATCATAAAGGTTGGAAAAGACCTCTAAGACCATCCAGTCAAACCATCAGTCCAACAGCATCAGGCTTACTAAACCATGACACAAAGAGAAACCTCTACACCATTTTTTGAACACCTCCAGGGATGGTGATTCCACCACCACCCTGGGCAGCCTCTGTCAGGGCTTCACCCCCCTTTCAGTGAAGGAATTTTTCCTAATAGTCAGTCTAAAACTCCTCTGATGCAACTTAAAGCCATTTTCTCTCATTTCTTATCACTGCCCTTGCCAACTCCATCAGTCCAGAAGGTTATAATTAACACAAGAGCCCAGAAAGAGTAGAGGGGGGGACTAACCCCTATTCAAGGAAATAGAATAGAATCACAGAATCACCAGATTGGAAGAGACCCATCGGATCATCAAGTCCAACCATTCCTATCAAACACTAAATCATGTCCCTCAGGACCTCATCTACCTGTGCCTTAAACACCTCCAGGGAAGGTGAATCAACCACCTCCCTGGGCAGCCTATTCCAATGCCCAGTAACCCTTTCTGTGAAAAACTTCCTCCTGATCTCCAGCCTAAATCTCCCCTAGTGGAGCTTGAGGCCATTCCCTCTTGTCCTGTCCCCTGGCACTTGGGAGAGCAACCCAGCTCCCTCCTCTCTACAACCTCCTTTCAGATAGTTATAGAGAGTAATGAGGTCTCCCCTCAGCCTCCTCTTCTCCAGGATAAACACCCCAAGCTCTCTCAGCTGTTCCTCATAAGGTCTGTTCTCCAGACCTCTCACCAGCTTCGTCACTCTTCTCTGGACTCGCTCCAGAGCCTCAACATCCTTCTTGTGCTGAGGGGCCCACAACTGAACACAGGATTCAAGGAGCAGCCTCACCAGTGCTGAGTCCAGAGGGAGAATCACCTCCCTGGACCTGCTGGTCACACCATTTCTGATACAAGCCAGGATACCATTGGCTTTCTTGGCCACCTGGGCACACTGCTGGCTCATGTTCAGTCGGCTGTCAACCAACAGCCCCAGGTCCCTCTCCTCCTGGCAGTTTTCCAGCCAGACTTCTCCCAGTCTGTAGCTCTGCACAGGGTTATTAAGCCCCAAGTGCAGGACCTGGCATTTAGCCGTGTTAAACCTCATGCCATTAGACTCAGCCTAGTGGTCCAGCCTGTTTAGGTCCCTTTGCAGAGCCTCCCTACCCTCCAGCAGACCATCACTTCCACCCAGCTTAGTGTCGTCTGCAAACTTGCTAAGGGAGTTACACACAATCATCATTGACACAGCTGGGAATAGAACCAAGTGCCAGCAATTAGGGAATAAACCTCTGAACAGCTGATCCCTCCCACACTGAAGACACATCCCTCAGGGCTATTGGAAAGAGGTTCAGTGGAAGGGAGGGGACAATGTCCACCTTATTTCCCAAACCCCAATGCAAACCAAACACTTCCATAGGTATCATAGCTGGGTTGGGGACTGGTCCCTCTGGGGAGAAGGGGTTTGCAGTATTCTCTCTTTCTTGTGCTCCAGGTGGCTTTTATGAATGCCATATAGCAGAAGCCAGGCCAAAGCTCCCCTCTACTTTGCCCCTCCCCCCCACCCAATTAGTGGATATTAATAACACCAGGTGGAGAGGCATCTGGGGAAGGACAGCAGCTAGCGCATAGTATTAATTAAGACATGACAGGTCTTCTCTGTTACTGGCATCTCCTCCATTTATAAAAGACTGTTTCTGCAGCCTGAAGATATCACTGTCATTCATAAAAAGACTGTAAAATCGTCTTTGTTAGCTGGCACCCATCCATCCCCTTGGCTATCAGAGTCCAAGCCAAACTTCCCAGTGCCTCCAGTGGGAGCAAACCTGCTCGACTGGACTGTGTCCCTGATGTAAAACTTGCTTCCAGAAAACCTAATTTCAACCACACGTTGGGAGGGGAAAGCTGGGCTCGGCTTTCCCAGGACTTCAGGATTATCCATGAGTGTCTCAGTGGGGATCATCCGTTCAGCACACAAATACAGATGTAAATCCCAGAGCTGAGGTTTGCAAAAAAACCACTGAGCTTTTGATAACCACCCATCCCACCCCAGCAGAGCATCACCCCTCTGGGCAGAGATTCTATCATAGAATCACCTGGTTGGAAGAGACCCACCGGATCATCGAGTCCAACCATTCCTATCAATCATTATGGAAGAGTTGCAAGTTTTTTGAGATGGTCTTGCCTTGCGGTATACATTGGGAGCAAAAATGCTGCTAGCAACGAATGAAAAACGTGAAATAAAATGCATATCACAGAAAAACACCCCATTAAAATAATGTACACTGCAAATTTGCTAGTATTTCTTTTCTTAAAGACAGGAAGTTATGTTATCATCCTGTTTATTGGCTGCTGGCATCCTATCCCTCTGCAGTCGCAACAGCTGGGGGTGAACAGAGCATCAAGATAAAACGTCGAAATTTAATGTCTTTCCAGTAAATAAATGACAGGACCAAAGCAAACATTTGGAGTTTTTTGGTTTTAATGTTCAGCAGCTGCAGAGAGCCTTACGGGGCTGTTTCCAGCCATGGAACACAGCAGAAGGGAAAGTAAATTTCCCCAGTACTGCAAATTCTCCCTGGCTTGTGACAACCCCCATGATCTTCTTGCAGTGGTGGGATATTGGGTTTTATATCGAAGGAGATTTCCAAACCCAATGGTGGGTCAGCACCTACAATTTTAGGGCTGCTTCAGCTTGAAACCTCCTGAAAAAAATTACTTTTTCAGGTTCCATCTCAGGGCACCTCAGGTGGTTCAGGGTTAAGTGACCGGTGTTAGGTCCCTTTGGATCATGGTTCAGTCCTGGATCTTTAGAGAAGAGAAACCACCAGCTGTGTTTTCTGTAGCTTCACTCTGTCATAGAATCATAGAACAACCAGGTTGGAAGAGACCCACTGGATCATTGAGTCCAACTATTCCTATCAATTCCTGTCCTTAATAAATGATGTCTTTTGAACTTGCCTTGCAACAGAAACAATCCAGGATTCCTCTTTGCCTATGTAACCTAGCTCAGTAACTTTAAAAGCCCAGCAGCCAATTCCTACCAAACGTGGCAGGTGAGAAGCAGTTCCAAGGATATTCGTGCAGTGCAGATAGGCAGATGGATCACACAATGAATTCCTTTTACTGGAGATTCTTTGAGAAAAAAAAATGAGAAACACATTTCTTTTCAATATTCATGGGTCCACACAGGGATTTCATGTGACTTTATGGCTCCAAGGGATTCAACTGGAAGTGCCAACACTATAGGACATAAAGCTATCTTAATTCCACTGCTTGCAGACTGCTTCTTTCCAAATCATAGAAACATAGAATAACCAGGTTGGAAGAGACTCATCGGATCATCGAGTCCAACCATTCCTATCAAGCACTACACCATGTCCCTCAGGACCTCATCTACCTGTGCCTTAAACACCTCCAGGGAAGGTGAATCAACCACCTCCCTGGGCAGCCTATTCCAATGCCCAATGAAAAACTTCCTCCTAATCTCTAGCTTAAATCTCCCCCGGTGGATCTTGAGGCCATTCCCTCTTGTCCTGTCCCCTGTCACTTGGGAGAAGAGCCCAGCTCCCTCCTCTCCACAACCTCCTTTCAGGTAGTTGTAGAGAGCAATGAGGTCTCCTCTCAGCCTCCTCTTCTCCAGGCTAAACACCCCCAGCTCTCTCGGCTGCTCCTAATAGGGCCTGTTCTCCAGCCCCTTCACCAGCTTTGTGGCTCTTCTCTGGACTCGCTCCAGAGCCTCAACCTTATTTAGTCACCTTATTTTCCATTTTAGCTTTGTAGAGGCCTCTGGATTCATTTGATAGGAATGGTTGGACTCGATGATCCGGTGGGGCTCTTCCAACCTTATGATTCTATGATTCTATTTCCAGCTTTCTCTGTGACCTCTATTGTGATATTTTTGGTTATATGAAATCAGAGGGGTTATTCATCAATGGGAGATGAGTTTTAGCATCATGCTTCCCCAAAACCACCCTAAAATCACAGGAGATGAGATTAGTTAGTAGAGAAAAAGAAGCAGTAAAAAAAAAAAAAAAAAAAGAGTTTTTTTTGGCACTGATTGATAATTAGTGGAGAAGAAGGCTCCTTAAGCACAGGTGTTCCTTATATCCTTCCCTCTACAGCACCTTCCCTAGTAAAGGAGGAGGTACTTGCAGGAAGGGTGGATGAGGAGATGAACTTCCTGTTGGGAGTGGCTCCTAAGAAGACACAGGATGGACAGCAGCTTCTTTTTGTTTTTTTCCAGAGGTAAGGTGCCTCTTGGGAGGGTTGAACTGAAACTCTGCTCAGAGCTGGTTTGACTGAACTAGCAGTAAGTGTGTCTGGTTTGGTGATAAACAAAAAAAAAAGTGGGTTTAAGATGGTAAATTGTGTGTTTTTTGTTGTTTAGGAGTAAGTCACAGAAAGAGTCACTGGGCACTGGAACAGGCTGCCTAGGGAGGGGGGTTGAGTCACCTGCCCTGGAGGTGTTTAAGGTGTGGGTGGATGAGGTGCTGAGGGACATGGTTTAGTGATTGATAGGAATGGTTGGACTTGATGATCCGATGGGTCTCTTCTAGTCTGGTGATTCTGTGATTCTAAGTCCTGCTTGTTTTGCCTTACTAAGGCACAAAGACATTCTTGCTTTCCTCAGTGTGTTCTTGCTTTGTGTCCTAAAGTACTACAGGTCACAAAAGCCAGAGTTGTCACCAGTGTGCAGGGAGTGGAGGATAAAATCATGAATGTGAACTTGTGCTCAATCGCTTTCATTCCTTACTGCATTTCAGTTTAATTCTTGATGATGTTGTTTATCAGTCTTCTGACTTTGTTCTCCTGGATTGTTGTTATTTTTAATAATGTATTGGTATAGAATCTCAAGATTGTTTGGGTGAAAAAGGACATTAAAGCCCGTCTAGTCCCACCCCTGTCATGGGCAGGGACATGTCCCAGTGGATCAGGGGCTCCCAAGCCCTAGCCAATGTGCCCTTGAACCCCTCCAGGGATGGGGCAGCCACAGCTTCTCTAGGCAATGTGAGCCTCCCCACCTTTATTTTCAATAAGGCAATTTCATTCTGGGCTCTTTTCTTAAAGAAGTTCCTTGCAGTCCTGGAGGATGAAAGCTCTGGTGGAGATTTAGCTATAACAACAACAACAAAAAAAAATGCTGGAAAACCTGACTCCTGAATGCTTTTAGTGAAGGAAAGCGTTTTCCTGAACTGTTATCAACTGGCATCAAAACCTGAGGAAACCTAAGTCCCTTAATTCATGTGCTGAAAGATAACTCATGTAGCCTTCAATAATCTGAAGGGTTTCTGTCTGTCTAGAGCTTAAATAGTGTTTGCTGATCCCTTAATATTACAGTGTGTTCCCTATTTCATCAGAAGATATGCATCTGTTGCCAATAAAGCTTTCAAAAGGCAATCATTCCTACCACTAACACAATGAAGTGATTTCCTTAAATATTTTTCCCAGCAGCCTTTTTTTTTTGCTTATTGCATGCTTCTCAGTGCACAAAATCTGACATTTTACATCTTTTTTTTTTTAATTTGAGTGGACATTCTGTATTCACTTTCTAAGCAATCATTCACTTGTATGTCGTGTCACTAGACTCTAGTTAAAGTAGGATCTGTAAAAGCGCAAAGCAGATGAGCAGAGTTGAAAAACAACATGTAAAAAATGGGGGAAAAATTATTAGAGCTACTGTGTATCACTTTGATTCATTACACATGATTCTCAGCTGGGTTGCTTGGTTTTGAGAGGTGGGAGAAGTTTCTATGGCCTTGAGGACCATGGTCATGGTTTCTATGGCTTTGATGACCATTGTCGTGGTTTCTATATGGCTTTGAGGACCATGGTCACGGTTTCTATATGGCTTTGAGGACCATGGTCAGATGCAATAAAGTTTATGGTTGGACTCAATGATCTGATGGGTCTCTTCCAACCTGGTTGTTCTATGATTCTATGATGTAAATAGAGATGTGATGCCTGTAAAAGAAAGCAGTCAGATAAAGCAAATCCAGTGAGGGGGGGTGTCTGTACTGGCATTTTGTAGTTGCTTGGATGCTTTTCTTCAAGTGTTTGATAGGAATGGTTGAACTTGATGATCCGGTGGGTCTCTTCCAACCTGGTGATTCTATGATTCTAAGGCTAAAGGGCTGAGCTGGTCAGAACTGACTCGTGGTGAGATTACCAGGAAATCCGAAACTAGTGATTTACTTGTCAAGTCTGTTCTCACCAGCTCTCTCTCTCCGTGGCAGAGTTGGTGTGGGAATGCAAGCAGCAATTGGGAAAGGACTGAGCACTCCAAGTAACTGTGGCAGGCAGAATCGTGACTTGTGTGTTCTTCCTGAGCACAGACAGCCTGGGTTTGGGTTTGGGCTTGGCCTTTGGGCAGCTTTGCGAGCTGGCACAGCAAGAGACCTTTGGGATGTCTCACTGTCCTCAATCCAAGTATGGGAGGTCCAATTTTCCTGCCCAGTGCCAGGGGCATCCCCCAGAAATAGCTTGAACAGAAGCTTGCAATGCAGTTGTGAACTTAAATTCCCTTTGTATGTGGGGTGGATCATCTCATACTGGGAGAAAGATGTCAATTTGCACCTACAGCCCAAGAGCTTTCCTGGATCAGGCAGGACTCGGAGGGAGGGCAAAGTATTGTCCTGCAGACTGTGTGGGACATGAAATGTTGCAAGTGTCCTTAGAGCCCTGTAAAACTCTGCTCCGTGGAGATGTCGGACTCAAAACCAAGAGACCCCAACCTTTATCTCTTTGCTTTGTGGGGATCTCCCCATAATGTACCATCACCCCTTTTTTTTTGCTCAGCCTGAAATCCCATGGACTTGGCTGTCCTCTGCTATATTCTTGTCCTTGTGAGGCAGCAGTGAAGCCACGAGGCTGCTGGAAGCCTTGTCAGTGGCTTGAAAGTGGATACTGGCCACCTAGAATAATTATTGTCAGCCCCAGTAGGGAGCTATACACACAATTATGGCTGTGGAGGAAGCAGGGAGAAGAAAGAGCTCCTGAAATTCTGATGTAAAGCCATGATAGCCCAGATTGCCCTCTGGAGGTGATTTGTGCTCCTCTCTCTCTCAGTTGGACGAATCCCCCTTAAACGTATCTACTCAGTTAAGAGCTCTGAGCTGGGGAAAACCTTAGCCAAAAGCCTCTCCTGGCGGTGATTTGAGCAACTAGAAGGTTCAATACCATGATATTTCTGGTGTTGAAATAGCTCAGTCAACCTTGAAAAGAGAGGTAAGCATCATGAGCCTCTAACCTGGCCACCTCTTCATCGTACGGCACCAAATATCACCTGGTCACAAAGCCTAAAGAAGAGAAAGGCTGTTTCTAGATACTTGGATGAGTTGTATGGGACAGATTTTGAATTTATTCACAGCTCCAGGGTACTGAGTGGAGCCACTTCAGTTTGCACCAGCTCTCCAGAAGGGTTTGCATTAACTGTTCCCTTTCTGGGACTGGTGGCACTGGGAAGGGGATGGTTGTTGGGTTGAGGGCTTGTGCTGAAAACCTTTCTTCCTACAAAAGGAGACCTGAGTGTTAGAAGCAAACAAGCCTAAAAGAGTGGAAAAATCTTTGTGGTTTTGCAAACCACTTAGGTTCCAATTTTGAAAACCATCATTCAGCAAAGTGGCTGAGTTAGATTACGTTTATAGTCCACATGGGCAAGTTCCCTGGTTGCAAGCATTTAATGAATCACATATTCATTTCTGTTCTTATAAGCAAGCTGTTGGCTTAAAATCTGGTTGTTTTCCTCATGTGAAGACTGAGACTAAAATAAAGTGGTTAATAAGAGGAAAGGGAGTATTTGCTAAAAAAAGGGGAACTCCCTCAGAGATCAATGACTCTTTATGTAAAGTAACCTAAGCCTCCCAGAGCCTCTCCACCCAAACAAATCAGCTCCTTAATGTGGAACGCAGATCGCTTTAAAAAAAGTGGAAAAAGTGATGGGCACGAAGAGTGGTGAGGTTGGCAATGATTCACAGTGGAGCGAGAGAGCAGGCATGCAATGCCACCCCCAGCCAGCCCTGCTGCCATGCACACCCTGCATGGGGGCAGGTTTGTCCCCTTCTTGCAAAATCAAATGCATCCAGGCTGAGAGGATGCAGTCCAAGGCTGGCAAGACTGTGCAGTTACCAGAGTTTGCGCTGCTGGAAGGGATAGGATGTTCCCAGACGTGCACGTAGTAGAAGTCAGGAGAGGAAGAACATTTTTTCTCCTTGACATATGGGAATACAATGGGGGCTGGCTTAACTCACCCTGAAATCGGGGAAAGCCAACGCGTTTGAATGGAAAATTGTGAAGGGGCTTGAAAAAACTAGAAAGGGAATTGAGGATGCTGATGAAAAATGGGATGGGAATGAATGAATGATAATCACAGAATCACAGAACAACCAGGTTGGAAGGGACCCATCGGATCTTCTAGTCCAACCGTTCCTATCTAACACTAAACCAAGTCCCTCAAGACCTCATCCACCCGTGTCTTAAACACCTCCAGGGAAGGTGAATCAACCACCTCCCTGGGCAGCCTGTTCCAATGCCCAATGACCCTTTCTGTGGAAAAACCTCCTCCTAATCTCTAGTCTAAATCTCCCCTGGAGGAGCTTGAGGCCATTCCCTCTTGTCCTGTCCCCTGCCACTTGGGAGAAGAGTCCAGCTCCCTCCTCTCTACAACCTCCTTTCAGGTAGTTGTAGAGAGTAATGAGGTCTCCTCTCAGCCTCCTCTTCTCCAGGTTAAACACCCCCAGCTCTCAGCCGCTCCTCATAATGTACCAGCAGCAGCAAGAGTGCAGCCCTCTGCTCCCAACTCAAACACCAGCAGAACTCTGGTCGTGGTCAGCCTCTCTGCAAAGACCAGGGTGAAATGAGAGTGTAAATTGAGGGAGCGAAAGCCTGGGTCCCTGTGTTCTGGTACTGGTGAGTCAAGGGATGCTCCTGGGAAGAGTAGAGTTGGGTGTCTGCTCTGCCTCTGCATTCCTATGTGACCCTGAAGTCCCCCAGATCTCTGCAGCCACCTCCAGCTGGAGACATCTCTCTGGCTTCCACAAAGCTCCTAAACCAGCTAGTTGTGTCCCAGAAACAGCACAGTAATTATCCAACCATTTTTTTTTTTTTTGCTAAACCAGTAAGTAATGGGGTAAAGCCAGAAGTTTGAAAAATGCAACATTCCTCCCCTGAGAGCACAAATGAATCATCGCAGCAACCAGAAATGAGCTGAGAGTTTCCCATTGCGCCCTCTGGAATTGGAGTGGCTTTGGCCACCTCCGCTCCAGCCAGTTTTGGCCCCTGTGCCTGGTCAGGAAACCAACTTGGCCGCAACTGTTTCTCACCCTGGGCTCTGGCTGGGAAGAGAAGGGCTTTTCTGAGCCAAGAGGGCTGGTGGCAGGGTGTCTCCAGGATTAGTCATAGCCGCCCCCTCGGCAAGAGCATCGTTGTATGGAAAGCCCTGGGGAGCTGAGGGCAACTCGGGCCACAGGGCGAAAGGGCTGGGAGAAAGGATGGAGGCGCTGGAGAGGGGAGGTGTTTCTTGAAGGCTGGAGAGTCCCTTGCGAAAATTATCTGCTATGTGGCAAGTTTGCCTCTCGTGGATGGCTGTTACAGGATAAGGACTGGTCCCTGAAGCTGGAGCAGCAGGGACATTCTCAGCAGTGGGACCTGCACGGTGTGGGCAGGCTGACGAGCATCTCTGGCCAGTTCATCTTATCTCACCTTGAGGCAGGAGCGGTGAGGGCTGCTACCAAACAACCCCCAGCCCTGGGTACGTGCCTTGGGAATAGGAAATGGGCAGCACGATACCCCCTTAGCTTGACTCCTTCCAGGGTCCCATTTATACGCCTACCTCCTTGTGCCCAAGCAGCTCCTCAAGCCGCTTCATGACCTCATTGGGGCACAATCAATATCCCACGGCTTCCCAGGACATCCCACTTCCATCCCATCAACAATATCCCACTGCTCCCATCCCATCAAGCTGCTGCTGCAGGGATTTCAAGGCATCCAAGGCAAACACTATCCTGCAGCAGCAGCAGCAACAGAATTACATTCATTCAAAAGCACCCAGCAGAGTTAATTTCCCTGCACTGGTGGGGCCAGGAGTGTCTCCGTGCACCTGCGGAGGCTCCCGGTGTAAGCAAGCCAGTTGCATTACCCTTCTTTTCCAAGCACAACGTGAGTCTGAGGGTAGCTTTCCTCTGAAGGCACCGCTTGAGAACTCCAAAAGGCTAATGCCCCACCAAGCAGGGGAAGCGCAGCAGCTGCCGAGACCAAGCAAAAGGTTCCTGCACAGTGAGCAACACTTACCCCTGAGTGAAATCCTGAAGAAGTTGCTTATTCCAGGTTTTTCTGCTTCGAAGCGCCTCTCACCCTTGCTTCATGGTGTGCCGGCACTTCTCAGCCTTCCCAATCCCCGCTCGCCTTGCTCGGTGGGGTGCAAGCACCAGCAGGGTAAGGGAAAGAGGGGTTCGATGGTCCCCGTGAGACGGCTGCTGTGGGTCTGAGCGAGGCTGGAGGAGGTGGCTGGCGCAGGAGTGCTGGGGGGCCGGGCGATCCGGCGTCGCAAATGGGATCCAGATGGTTGGCGTTGGCTTTCCCCGGGGCTGAGGTCAGAGCTGCTCATCACATGTGGTCCCCTCCGCCCCTGGGGAAGCCTCTGTGCTGTGTGGCTTCCCGTTCCTGTGCTGGCCCTGCTATCTCCAAAAGGCTTCTCCCCGTTATCAGTGAGAAGTCGTATATATATAAAAAATACAAAGCGCTGCAAAGTCCAGCTGATTTAACTATGCCTTCTGGTCTGGAAGGGCTGGACTTGGGATGTTTGCAAGAGTCAGGATGCTCCAAGGACTGTACCAACTTACTGAGGGCTCTGGCAATGTGCCCTTAGAAGATGCTCGAGGCTAAGAATGCTTAGCCTCTCCTCCTGCAAAGTTATGAACAACAGTGCAGAGAGAGGGAGAGTCGTATAGTGCAGTTTCCTATTTACATGTCTTGTTGGTTTTTTTTTACCTGCCCAGATGGGGAGGAAGAAGTAGGAGGATTTTGTTATAGCATAATTTACGCTAAGGGGTGACTTTTATCTACAAGGATAAATATTTTAAGGTGTATATAGCTTAGTGGAAAGTTTCAATTAAAAGTTTGAAAGCTCCTAACTAGTGATTTATTTCTTTTTAAACTTATGAGATGTGGGGAGGAAAAGTATCTTTAACCTTTTACTAGGCAAAGCCTATCATGTGGATATGAGGAGGTACTTTTATTTCTCTGCCTTGAGTGACAGGATGTCACCAACCGAAGTAAAACATTTCAGTCTGGTCTGGGTTGTGTTTTGCAAGAAATGGTGGTAAGGAAACATTATTTTTTTTTTATCTTGCCCTTGTTTGGTTCCATATAAGGCTGCAGCTAAGATGGTGTCCCTGGAATCAAATAGTCAAATTCTCCTCATTTCAAATGGGGATTTATTATGTTTGCTCTGGGGCTTGCGCTGCTTGAAAGACTAGCCACATAAAGAAATAGCTGGAATGCTTCAGGAAAGTGCTGAGCCCTTGAACTGATGCAATAGCTCATTTTAGAAATGTTGCTTGGCTTGGCGCTTGCGGAGCCTGAGCGCCGACCTCGCAGAGGGATCCACTGCAAACAACCCCAGCTGTGCCCCTGTGAGCAAACAGGCTGTTGCATCCCCATCCCTGAACCTGGTGAGCTGGAAGGCAGGATGCTCCCAAATAATAAATGAGCCTGTACCTCCTTGCTGGGTGTCAGTGGGCAGCTGAACAGGGGATGGAGGGAATGTTGGTTGTAGAGAGGAGGGACCTGGCCTCTTCTCCCAAGTGACAGGGGACAGGACAAGAGGGAATGACCTCAAGCTCCGCCAGGGGAGATTTAGGCTGGACATCAGGAGGAAGTTTTTCACAGAAAGAGTTATTGGTCACTGTTAGAGGCTGCCCAGGGAGGTGGTTGATTCACCTTCCCTGGAGGTGTTTAAGGGATGGGTGGACGAGGTGCTGAGGGACATGGTTTAGTGTTTGATAGGAATGGTTGGACTTGATGATCTGCTGGGTCTCTTCCAACCTGGTGATTCTATGATTCAGCTGTCCCAGAATGGTAGTGAAAACCGACCGAGACAGAGGACTAGGGGGAGATAAGTAATGTAACAATATTGACAAAATGCCTATAACCTGCACTGTGTGCCTGTCACAGCTCAGCTGAGAACACATTTAACTTGGACATGAGCATTTTATTCTTTTTGCAATGCAGAATTTGTCTTAATATGGTTTTAATTTTGATAGGAATGGTTGCACTCGATGATCTGGTGGTTCTCCTCCAACCTGATGATTCTATGATTCTAATATTGAAGCGACTTTTACCAGGTGCTTCCATAACTAAATGAGACTACAAGAGGTCTTAAATTTTCATCTGGTTGCCTTTATGACTGTAATAACCAAGCTGAGAAGTTTTCTCTGCCAAAAAGTGGCTTTATATCTGGCGCACAGGGGAAGAGCAGCCTGGCAGGATGCTGTGGGCATTTAAGGGTGGGATTATTTCTCTTTTCCCCTTCCACTTGCTTGCAATCATTTCATAGAATCATAGAATAGTTTAGGTTGGAAGCAATCTTAAAGATCATAGAATCATAGAACAACCAGGTTGGATGAGACCCATCGGATCATCGAGTCCAACCATTCCTATCAAACACTAAACCATGTCCCTCAGCACCTCATCTACCCATCCCTTACACCCCTCCAGGGAAGGTAAATAAACCACCTCCCTGGGCAACCTATTCCAATGCCCAGTGACCCTTTCCGTGAAAACCTTCCTCCTAATCTCCCCTGGTGGAGCTTGAGGCCATTCCCTCTTGCCCTGTCCCCTGGCACTTGGGAGAAGAGCCCAACTCCCTCCTATCTACAACCTCCTTTCAGGTCTCCTCTCAGCCTCCTCTTCTCCAGTCTAAACACCCCCACCTCTCTCAGGTGCTCCTCATAGGGCCTATTCTCCAGCCCCTTCACCAGCCTCGTTGCTCTTCTCTGGACTTGCTCCAGAGCCTCAACATCCTTCTTATGGTGAGGGGCCCACAACTGAACACAGGATTCAAGGAGTGGCCTAACCAGTGCTGAGTCCAGAGGGAGAATCACCTCCCTGGACCTGCTGGTCCACACACATCACAAATCACACCATTTCTGATCCAAGCCAGGATGCTATTGGCCTTCTTGACCTCCTGGGCACACTGCTGGCTCATGTTCAGTCTCTGTCGACCAACACCCCCAGGTCCCTCTCCTCCTGGCAGTTCTCCAGCCAGACTTCTCCCAGTCTGTAACTCTGCATAGGGTTGTTGTGCCCCAGGGATGTGTTCCACTAGATCAGACAATTTTTCCTTTAGCAGTTTTGTCTGTTTGTGTTGGTGACCCCCCCTGCAACGGGGTCCTCATCTCCCATGGAATCAGCCTTCAACATGGACAGGATCCACTGTGGCTGCTGTGATGCTCTGAGCATGAGCAAAACTTCTGGAGTTGGGGTGACATCTGCAGGGACAGGCTTCTTGCAGTCCCTAAACACCAAATAAACCCTCTCTGATAAGTGGTACAAGTCTGAATCGCAGCGCATTGGTAGCTTCTAGAGGCAGCTGGGACTAAGTGTAGCAAGATATCCTCCCTGGTGTAATAATAACTAGATGTGATTAATGCTATGAGTCAGGAAGAGGGTTTTGAGGAATTCTCTTTCCACCCACAACAAAGAAAAAACCCTGTGTGCGATTTCCTTGTTGGAATGCAAAGGGAACCTTGACATCCTCCCATCCTTAGAGTAAAGATCTTGGCTTGCGATCCTTAAAAAAAATTCACAGTGAAACAGGCAATGTATGGTGAATTACTGAGATTTTTTTTTTCCTGTGTATGTGTTTCAGCTGAACCATTCCTACCCCCAGTTTAAGAACTGCTCTGTGGATTTCCCTTGTGTGAATCACACAAGCACAGGGTCGATGGCTTCAGGTTTCCTGTGTGTTGGGGCACCCAGGAGCATCCCACTTTGGCTCCATCCTTGAGCACCATCTGCTGGCTTTTCCTCCAGGGGCTCCTCAGGCAGCTGCCAATCCCAAGGTCACCTTTTTTTTCTCTGGAATAAAACCTGTTCTTGCAAGATAGGGCTGCTGCTTGTTATGAAATTAGTGGGTACTGCTAAAACCAAGGGTTGCTGTATTATCGTCACCTTCCCTGGAGGGGTTTAAGGGATGGGTGGACGAGGTGCTGAGGGACATGGGTTAGTGATTGATGGGAATGGTGGGACTTGGTGATTCAGTGGGTCTCTTCCAACCTGGTGATTCTATGATTATTTTTCCATCACCAGCCTGAGCATTTACACAGGGAGCAGGAGGCATGGGGTCTAGCTGTGGCACTCACACCCCTATTTCTAAGAACAAGCTCTATCTCCTGTTTGCAAGGCAAGGCAGAGAGCTGCTCTGCTAGAGCAGGGTTGAAGATTGCATTTGCATTTTACTTGCAATAGGAGGTTTTCTTCATAGAATCATAGAAAAACCAGGTTAGAAGAGACCCACCGGATCATCAAGTCCAACTATTCCTATCAAACACTAAAATGAATGAAACCAAATATTTCGGCATCTCCTGTGTGACTGGAGGAAAAGCCCTCCCTGGGACGAGAAATGGTTTAGAGCTAATCAAAAAGTGATTTCCCAAGTTTCTTCCCTCTTTTTAAGTGCTGTTATTTAAAACTAAAGCTGTGAGACAGTCTTCACTGAGTGGAGCTTAAAAGGAGTTATTTTTATTGATACTACTATTTATTAATAAGTATTCTCATCAGTTTTACTGGAATGCATTGCATTGGAATAGGCTGCCCAGGGAGGTGGTTGATTTACCTTCCCTGGAGGTGTTTAAGGCACAGGTAGATGAGGTCCTGAGGGACATGGATTAGTGTTTGATAGGAATGGTTGGACTCGATGATCCGATGGGTCTCTTCCAACCTGGTGATTCTATGATTCTATGTGTCTTTTTCCCCCAAGTCACTGCTCTTTAAAATCTTTGTATGCTAGAAAATGCTTTTCATAAACAAGTGATCTCTTAAAAGGATGCGTGTTCAGCTGCAACATCTCCAGCTGAGGCTAAGCCTAGCAAAAGCAGTAAAAGCAATTCTGCACCAGGGCTCTGTGTGTTATCTGAGTGTATACACTCCTAATCCATGGCCTAGAGGATAGGTCATAACTCAGATGAAGAAGCTTGGAGGCCTGACCACCAGCATCCTGCAGAAAGCCCTCCTGCTAGAAGAGCTTCTCAGCATCTGTGATGAAGAGGAACAAGCTCTTCTCAAATATTTAAATAATGTCAATGTTTTCTATCTAGCACAGCACATGGCTTGTAGGCTGGTAAACTGTAATGTGATCCATGAGGCTCAGCTTCCAGGAAAAATGCAAGCTGAGCTCTTTTGTTGAATAAAAGATAACTTGGGGAACATGTGTGAGATGCCTTTTGGCCAACACAGACCTCACCAGTCACTGCCAGCATGCCCAAAGGAGGCCACAAAGATGATCCGAGGGCTGGATCATCTCCCATATGAAGAAGACTGAGAGAGTTGGGGTTGTTCAGCCCAGAGAAAAGAAGGCTCCAGGGAGACCTTGGAGCAGCTTCCAGTACTGAAAGGGGGTCCAGGAAAGCTGGGAAGGGACTTGGTCAGTGCAAGCAGGGAGAGGAGTGTTTTTAAGTTGAAAGAGGGGAAGTTGAGATGAGATACTAGTATGAAATGTTTTGCTGTGAGGGTGGGGAGGTCCTGGCCCAGTTGCCTGTGGCTGCCCCATCCCTGGAGGTGTTCAAGCCCAGCTTGGATGGGGCTTAGAGCAACCAGATCCATTGAGAGGTGTTCCTGCCCAAGGCAGGTGGTTGGAACTGGATGGGCTTTGAGGTTCCTTTCAACCCAAACATTCTAGGATTCTTTTCTGTTTGGGTTGCTCTTATTTTCTTGAATTAGATACTTTCATGTGATTCCTTGTACAAGGGTATCAAAGTACCTTTCAGTGTCTTGGTCCTGTGGCAGCTTCAAAGTCCTCTGCTGCCTAAAATGCTGTTTGAAACAGGCTGAATTCCAATAGTTCAATGAAAATTCCTATTTTGTGATGGCGATGACTGTTAGTAATTATTGAGGAGAGAGGTGAGGAGACTTGAAAAGAGCTGGAGTCTGTAAGAAGCCAGAAATACTCACTGCCCACGCAGACAGGGTGACGTAACGGCAAATGAGCCGAAGAGGAATTATAGGGAATCATTCATACCCACGATGAGTGTTACATTAGTCGGGAAGATTCGAGGGGGAAGAGATTTGAGTTTGCTGTAGCCAGATCATTGGAAACCTGTGGTCATTGTGCACCAGTGGGAAGGAGAAGTTGTATTACAGACAGCACTGGGAATGTAAAGCTCTGTATTGATGTACTAAACATCCCAGTCAGTATCTTGCTGGGTATGGCTGGACTCGATGATCCGATTGGTCTCTTCCAGCCTGGTTGTTCTATGATTGTTCTGTGATTCTATTGGAACATGTATTTTTCTTTCCCATACGGATTTTTGTTGATAAATGCAGTTTCCCAATTCTTGCTTGCGGGTAGAGTGAAAATAAAGCCAGGGGAACAGCAATACTAGAGTCCAAAGCATCCGCTTGGAGTCATGACCCATACCTTGCCAGGGCTGTTAATTCTCCCCCGTGGCACCAGCTCCTTAATCAGCTCTCACTGTGCTTTTCTGCTAGTTGATCTGCATAAAATACTGACTCCTTTTTTTATCTTTGAGGCCAATGTTAAGTTGGACAGAGTTAACCCAGCTGTGAGAACTGGGCCACTCTCCTGAATAGAAAAAAACTGAATCAGGGAGGGGAAAAACTCCACATTTTGCTCAAGGCGATCACCTGGATTTGAACAGAGTTGAATCCCCACTCTCCTATCCACCTTCCACATCAGGAAGCTTCTTGGGTTCCTCTCTAGACTTAATCCCTTTGGCTTCATCCCACTCCAAGTAGTCCCTCTCTGTTCTCTTGAGCCTTAATATGGGGTGTGTGTTTCTTCCCTGAGGCTGTAAGTGACTGCAGGATCTGGCAGTAAAAGCTGGGGAGGGTTGTGGTAGGTAGAGGTCACTGATGCTCCCCAGGGCATCAGGGATCTGCTAACACATGGAGGTTGACACATTTCCTGGGATGGCAAAAAGTAGTATTAGTTACTGAGAACCCTTGCTATATGTTGGATCCTGGCAGTGCTGTTACTAAACATACCCCAGGGTGGGATGCACTTGGTTCTCCTCTTCTCCATGGAGTGGTCCTTGCTGTTCCCAAGTGGGTGGCACAGGACTGCTCATGCGAGGGAGTCCAGAGAAGAATAACAAAGCTGGTGAAGGGGCTGGGGGTGTTTAGCCTGGAAAAGAGGAGGCTGAGGGAAGACCTCATTGCTTTTTCTAACTACCTGAGGGGAGGTTGTGGAGAGGAGGGAACTGGGCTCTTCTCCCAAGGGACAGGGGACAGGACAAGAGGGAATGGCCTCAAGCTCTGCCAGGGGAGGTTTAGGCCGGACACTAGAAAAAAAAATTTTCACAGAAAGGGTCATTGGGCACTGTTAGAGGCTGCCCAGGGAGGGGGTTGATTCACCTTCCCTGGAGGTATTTAAGGGACAGGTGGCTGAGGTACAGAGGGACATGGTTTAGTGTTTGATGGGAATGGTTGGACTCGATGATCTGGTGGGTCTCTTCCAACCTGGTGATTCTATGATTCTAAGTGCAAATACACTCTGGTGCATCCCATGGAAGTAAATACTAGGCTTTGAGCTGGGAGCATCAGTTATATCAGACACAAGCCCTTGCCCTGGCATGTGGCTTCCTGGCTGGGCAGGAACAATTCATCAGAGCTGTCAGGCTGCAGTTTTTGACATCTTTATGAAGCCCAGAACTGCTTTGAAATAGTGGCTTTCTGTGCCCAGCAAGCCTCTGCCGATCCAGTATTTACCGGACTGCTTGGTGGAGAAGGAGTGTTTAAGATGAAGAACATTTGCTAACCCACTTCATTTATCAGGCTGGAAAAGTGGAGTTTTGACTGCTCCAGCTTTTTACTGAAATGGTTGGACTCGATGATCCAGTGGGTCTTTTCCAACCTGGTGATTCTATGATTTTATGATAAGGTGGGCACAGAAGTCCAGACTGTATAATCTCACTTTGTCTCTTGTGAATATCCCAATCACTTGATGGGGAGCTGATATAAACAGCATCTCTACATCGTAGCGGGTTTGTTTGGAGTTACTGTTAAAAAGAAACCACAGGAAATAGCATGTATGTGGTCGGTATGTATTTATTCCCTGGGGACTTGTCTGTGATTAGCACATATGGAACAGTTTGTGCTTGAGATGTTTGTGTCTGAGGCTTTTGTAGATGCTGAGTTTCAGACAAGGAGATAAAACTGTGTTGTGTCCAAAGTCCCTTTCACCGCTTCATGTAGGGCTGGTGGGGCATCATTTTGGAGATCATAGAATCATATCATAGAACAACCAGGTTGGAAGAGACCCATCGGATCATTGAGTCCAACCATTCCTATCAAACACTAAACCATGTCCCTCAGGACCTTGTCTACCTATGCCTTAAACACCTCCAGGGAAGGTGAATCAACCACCTCCCTGGGCAACCTATTGCAATGTCCAATGACCCTCTGTGTGAAAAACTTCCTCCTAATCTCCAGCCTAAATCTCCCCTGGCGGAGCTTGAGGCCATGCTGGATTTGCCCCTGTAAATGCCTGGAGTTGCTTTAGAAGACAAAAAGCTGTGAGTTCTGCTAAAATTCATCTAGAAACTCACCAGGAGCATAGGTGCATTTGTGGCTGGTCTAGACCATTTTGAGCACAATATGTTTTTCAGCAGGAGAGCAACATTAGGTGATCCAAGGGCTGGAGCACATCTGCGATGAGGACAGGCGAAGAGAGTTGGGGTTGGTCAGCCTGGAGAAGAGAAGGCTCTGGGGAGGCCTCAGAGCAGCTTTTCAGTGCTTAAAGTGGCTCCAAGAAAGCTGGTGAGGGACCCTTGATGAGGGAGTGTGGGGATAGGATGAAGGGAAATGTTTTTAAGCTGAAAGAGGGGACATCTAGATGAGATCTTAGGAAGAAATATTTACCTGCAAGGGTGGGGAGGCCCTGGCCCAGGTTGCCCAGAGAAACTGTGGCTGCCCCATCCCTGGAGGTGCTCAAGGCCAGGTTGGATGGGGCTTGGAGCCCCTGATCCAATGGGAGGTGTCCCTGCCCACAGTAGCTAAAAATAAAATACTTTAACAAATTATTTACTATGGGAAAATAATGATTTTTTTTTTTGCTGAAGTGTGCGAGTTTGGCAAGTGGATTTGGTTTTTTGTGGTGGGTTTTGCTGAGAAAGGCAGCCTAGTTTTGCAGAGCAAAAGGAGAAATCGAGTGTTTTCATCCTGTTGCTTGGTTTTTGGGGAGCAGATGTTGGCTGTGGAGGCGGAAGCCATAGACACATCTCCCAATGACTGGGCAACCTCTGTGGCAATGAAATTTTCTCTCTTGCAAGCTTAGGTGTCTCACTGGGCAAACACCTCCTCCCACAGGCACCTGCAGGTCCTGGGATGCTGGGGCCACCATAGAATCATAGAATCACCAGGTTGGAAGAGACCCACCAGATCACTGAGTCCAACCATTCCCATCAAACACTAAACCATGTCCCTTAGCACCTCATCCACCCGTCCCTTAAACACCTCCAGGGAAGGTGAATCAACGACCTCCCTGGGCAGCCTATTCCAATGCCCAATGACCCTTTCTGTGAAAAACTTCCTCCTGATGTCCAGCCTAAATCTCCCCTGGCGGAGCTTGATGCCATTCCCTCTTGTCCTGTCCCCTGTCACTTGGGAGAAGAGCCCAACTCCCTCCTCTCCACAACCTCCTTTCAGGTAGTTAGAGAAAGCAATGAGGTCTCCTCTCAACCTCCTCTTCTCTAGGCTAAACCCCCCCAGCTCTATCAGCTGTTCCTCATAGGGCCTGTTCTCCAGCCCCTTCACCAACCTTGTTGCTCTTCTCTGGACTCGCTCCACAGCTTCAACATCCTTCTTGTGGTGAGTGCCCCAGAACTGAACACAGGATTTGAGGAGTGGTCTCACCAGTGCTGAGTCCAGAGGGAGAATAACCTCCCTGGACCTGCTGGTCACACCATTTCTGATACAAACCAAAGTGCCATTGGCCTTCTTGGCCACCTGGGCACACTGCTGGCTCTTGTTCAGTCGGCTGCATGAGCCCATGCTGCAACCCATGGGCTGGGGCCGTCCCTGGATGTGAAAGCTCAACCTGTCCTGGGGCAGGAAGAGGTGGGGATGGCTTTGCATGGTTACCGTTGCTGTTTATCACCCTTTCCAACCACTCGTAGCAGAAATGGGTGGAAAAAAATCCTTCAGCCTTCCTTATAAAAGCCAGAGCCAGCGGGCTTGCCAACCTTGCTAATGTGTCCTCCCTCAAATGGCTCATTCATTCATTCTGCAGTGGGGACATGTGAAAATCACATCATTTCCTCAGGACAGAACAACAGCATGCCTGTCCCTAAAAAAAAAAAAACCCACCCTAATGGGCAGCAAACCACCTGTCAGCTACAAGCAGGCTGGAATGGGGCTGATCTTTATAGGACTAAAGCATCTATGCAAGTAAAACTCAGAAGGAGTGAACCTGAGTGCCAGAAAAGCCTGATGGAGTTGTTCCGGCTCCCTGTGGTCTATAAATAATGTGACTAGGCACGCTGTCCCCTTCCCTCTGGGATGCCACGTCACCACTCCTAGGGAGGAGACACATGAAGAGAGCAAGTCTGTGGCACATGGTGCTCTATCCCTAACTTCTTGCTCCCAAACCATCTGTGAACTGGCACCTTGTGCCATCACCCTAAGGGTGAACTGGCAATGGCAGCGTCCAGCCTGCTCCTTTCATCTGGACCTGCTCTCCTCTGATCAGACACTGGAGGTTTCAAACATATCAAACCTGATCAGCTTTCACAGGGCTTGTTTTATCCTCTTGCAAGCAAGCTGAAACATGTCTAATTAAACCCCCTCTAAATACACTTACCCTCCATTATCCTTTCCCAGTCTTGAACCACCTGCAAAGTGAAGTGGCTTTATTGTGAGTTTTCAAACTAGGGATGATTTGGAGCTCCTTGAAGGTGAATACAGAATCATAGTATCATAGGACAACCAGGTTGGAAGAGACCCATCGGATCATTGAATCCAACCACTCCTATCAAACACATAACCATGTCCCTCAGCACCTCATCCATCCGTCCATTAAACACCTCCAGGGAAGGTCGTTCAACCACCTCCCTGGGCAGCCTATTCCAATGCCCAGTGACCCTCTGTGTGAAAAACTTCCTCCTGATCTCTAGCCTAAATCTCCCCTGGCAGAGCTTGAGGACATTCCCTCTTGTCCTGTCCCTTGTCATTTGGGAGAAGAGGCCAGCAACCTCCTCTCTACAACCTCCTTTCAGGTAGTTGTAGAGAGTAATGAGATCTCCTCTTCTCTGGGCTAAACAACCTGCAGGCTGTTTGCCTTCCACCAGGTAATGAGTCATTTCAGTAAAAAGTTGGAGCAGTCAAAACTCCACTTTTCCAGCCTGATAAATGAAGTGACTTAGCATACCTTCTCCATCTTAAACACTCCTTCTCCACCAAGCAGTCTGGTAAATACTGGATTGACAGAGGCTTGCTGGGCACAGAAAGCCACTATTTCAGAGCAGTTCTGGGCTTCATAAAGATGTCAAAAACTGCAGCCTGACAGCTTTGATGAATTGTTCCTGCCCAGCCAGGAAGCCACATGCCAGGGCAAGGGCTTGTGTCTGATATAACTGATGCTCCCAGCTCAAAGCCCTAGTATTTACCTCCATGGGATGCGCCAGTGTGTATTTGGACTTGAGACTGGAGGCTGTGCACCAATGAGATCTTTTTTCTTTAAGGGGATGGATCCCAAAGTTTGGATCTTCTTGATTTAGTCTGTGTGAGTTTTCTCATTTTATCTGGCACTCGGGGGGGGCTCTGGTCCTTCAGAGAGGAGATAGATGCCAAGTGGCCGAGGGGCAATGGGTATAACCTGGAGAGGGGCAGATTTACACTGGATATATAAGGAAGAATTTCTTCACCATGAGACTGGTGAGGCACTGGAGGAGGTTGTCCAGGGAAGCTGTGGCTGCCCCATCCCTGGAGGTGTTCAAGGCCAGGTTGGACGGGGCTTGGAGTCCCTGATCCTGTGGGAAGTGTCCCTGCCCATGGCAGGGGAGTTGGAACTAGATGATCTTTAAGGTCTCTTCCAACTCAAACTGTTCTATGATTCTAAGCACCATCCACAAATTCCAGCATTTCTTTCATTTGTTCCCTCTCCTGTATCACAGTTAATCTACATTTGGCTTCCTCCCTGCCTTTGGAGCAATCTAATACTTTTGAAGATTTTTTTGGTTTTTATGCCCTCTGCAGTTGAGAACTTTGATTCCTCCACCCATCAAACTTATTGTTCTTGAATTAGAAAGACTCTCCTCCAGCTTACCCACTGTTCACGTGCATTTTTGCTTTGTGGGGTCTCATGCCAGCAATGTCTTCCTTTTATTATGGATTTTCTCTTGCTGCCTGCTGTCAGGGCAGGAGCAACTTTGGCAGGGAGGCAGTGGAAGGCATTTTAGGGTGATGGAGCTCCCGACCTTTCCTTTGGAAAGGAAAAATAGAGGTACTGATGACAAGGACAGGTGTCTGGTGAGCTGTTGTTTCAGTCAGTCCTCCCTGGGAATTGAAATGTTGGTAGGTTGCCAGCTCTCCCAAAATCACTCCTAACATGAGTCAGGCATGAAGGTGAAAGTTAAGTGAGTTCACTGTCCTCAGATACAAGGCTCTAGAGGTACATTGCCTTACCTGAGATGGAAACATAGAAATAAAAGAAGAAATCACCTCTCACAGGAGCACATATTTGCCCCTAACTCCAAGAAGCAATCTCATAGAATCATAGAACAACCAGGTTGGAAGAGACACATCGGATCATCGAGTCCAACCATTCCTATCAAACACTAAACCATGTCCCTCAGCACCTCATCCACCCGTGCCTTAAACACCTCCAGGGAAGGTGAATCAACCACCTCCCTGGGCAGCCTGTTCCAGTGCCCAATGACCCTTTCCATGAAAAGCTTCCTCCTAACTTCCTTCCTTTCTCCATCTCTTGCTCTACAAGCATCATGCCTGCAGTGCCATCGACTGTACCCTGGTCCTCTGGCTACCCTCATCCTCCAGCCTCTCCCTCAGAAATGGCTTTGGAGACAATGAGGAGTTCATCCTTATGCCTAGCAGGACCACCTTAGCTTACTCACTAAATGTATTCATTTTGGGTGCCTGTCCCAAGCATCTCTTGCTATGCTGATTCAAGGTGAAGTTATTACTTGACTTGAAAGTAGTTGTGCTGTGTACTGGGTGATCGAGGACCCTTTTTTGCCTGCAAGGGAAGCATGATCCACTGGGAACAAATTGCTGCTGGTAGACCAGGTCTTAAGCCTTAATGCATGGTCCTTTCTAACCCCAAGTCACATCGTCTTCTCTATATTTGTGCTCAAAAGTGACTTGCAGCTGTCTTTGGAAGGAGGCAAGATGAACACTGCCACTGAGCTGTCCAGGCAGGGGGATAAATTCTTCTGCAACTTCTCTCTGTTCCATCTCCTTGTCCTGGTGTTGGTTGACAGCTGACTGAACATGAGCCAGCAGTGGCCCAGGTGGCCAAGAAGGCAAGAATGACAACTTGGCTTGGATCAGAAATGGTGTGACCAGCAGGGCCAGGGAGGTTCTTCTCCCTCTGTACTCAGCACTGGTGAGACTGCTCCGTGAATCCTGTGTTCAGCTCTGGGCCCCTCAGCACATGGAGGATGTTGAGGCTCTGGAGCAAGTCCAGAGAAGAACAGTGAAGGTGGTGAAGGGTCTGGAGAACAGGTCTGATGTGGAATGGCTGAGAGAGCTGGGGGTATTTATCCTGGAGAAGGGGAGGCTGAGAGGAGACCTCATTGTTTTCTCTAACTACCTGAAAGGAGGTTGTGGAGAGGAGGGAGCTGGGCTCTTCTTCCAAGTGCCAGGGGATAGGACAAGAGGGAATGGCCTCAAGCTCCACCAGGGGAGGTTTAGTCCGGACACTAGAAAAAAATTTTTCACAGGAAGGGTCATTGGGCATTGGAATAGGCTGCCCAGGGAGGTGGTTGATTCCCCTTCCCTGGAGGTGTTTAAGGCATGACTGGATGAGGTGCTGAGGGACATGGTTTAGTGTTTGATGGGAATGGTTGGACTCAATGATCTGGTGAGTCTCTTCCAACCTGGTGATTCTATGATTCTGATGGGACATTTGAATGATGTCCAGATCAAGGAGGATACCCTGCTGCATGGCAGCTTGTGGTCTGATCTTTGTGTCACGGGGCTGTGACAGCCTTGCAGAGCATCCCACTCCCTCCTCACTTCTAAAACCCGGTACTGAGGGGGCATAAAAATATCAGCCCATGCCACTGGCTCAAGGGAGAGTTTCAGGGCAGAGCAACTTGCTGTGTAGCTAACACCAGAGGATTTTTATGGATTTAAAGCAGCAGCTCGGTAATTTGACCTCCTCCTCCGCTCTGCAGCAGGGAGGCTTTGGTGGAGCGGGAACGTGCAGTGATGCACAGAGTACAGTATGTACATTGCTCACGCTGACAGCAGCATGTTCTCACTCATTTTGTTGTTGATATATATCCTTGTGCAAGGCTGCCACTAACGTGCATCTCGCTGTGCCACAGAGGAGCATGAGCCTCCTTAGAAAACATCTGGTCATCATCTAGTTTCGCCAGCTCTTTGCTCTTCAAACCCCTGGATCAAATTAGATGCTCGTGGGCTGACTGTAAATTCATTGTATGGAAAACAATCCCCTGCTGAGTCTTGTGTCTTGGAGCAGACAGGAGGGATGTCCTCAAGGCACTGATGTTTTGTTCTCCTGGAAAGGCTCAGTTAGCCAAAGCCTGAACAGCAGGAGGACCTTCTGGGGTGAGATTATGCAGTGATCTGACAGGGCGATGCTCGCTGCACCTACACCATCATCCTGGCAGCTGGATAAATCCCCCCAAAAAGGGAATTTGCTCAGAAGGAGTTCAGGATTCATCTCTGTTTCCAACATATCCCAGACTCATGTGACGTTTTAGGGGCTTGGGTGGCATAGGTTATACTGTCATTGTATTATGTGGTTTTAAGCTGACTTATATGGCTATAGAGGCCAGAGATCTTGCATTGAGGAGCACCTTGGAAGCAGTAGTTTCCACCAACTTTGCTTTGGTGGAGGTTTGGAGCATTGTTTTGGGTGAAGGCTGTTCCCAGGGGCTCTCAGCATAAAGGACAAGGCTAAAGAGGTCAATGGCACTGGGAGAAGTGAAAAAAAACCCCTCATTCACTGCCCCTCTCCCCAAACTAAGGGCTTCCCTGTCTCAAACTGATAACCCACAGGCATCACAATGATGTCGAAGTTGGTCGTGAAGTTTTTTTACATGGGAGAGTGAGAGTATTTGAAAGCAGATATGGGGGAAGGGGAGGGGAGTGTACAGATGTACAGAAAACAAGGAGCAATCCTTCTTTGATATTAAACAGCAGGAGCAATTTTTACAGAAATGACCTGAAACTCTTCAGAGAAATGCCAATTTGGCCTGTATTCAAGTAGGATGAGAAATACCAGAAAGAGAGTGGAGGAGCATTGGTTTTTTCCCCCTGTGAGAGGCCAACCCTGGCTGGACTTCACGAGTCATGGGACAGCAGTTGGGATTTTCCTTCTCCATCAGAAGAAAGAACAGTGAGGAGAAAAGGGCAGTTGTAAACCCTCCCCAGAGGTTGAGAGAGCTTTCCAAACATGACAAAAAATTCTAAGGGGGACACTTAGAGATGGTATTTTTTTTTCTATGGTTTAAGCTTTTGGGAGGGTAGGGGAATACCTCTGTGTTAATGATATGTTGTAAGAGAGCTGCGAAAAAACTTGTCTGTGGAAAATAAAAATGTGCGGTGTCTTCAGCTGGAGACAAAAATACCAATATTTTGTTGCTAAGCCAGGGTAGTGAAGCACACAGAACGTGCCTGAGCTCGGGAACCGGAGCTGAGCTACTCCTGGGTATCGCACCACCTGAGATAGTGGTTGCTTGTAGTTGAAAAGAAAGATTTGTAGGAGGTCCCAGGTCTGGTTGATAGGAAGAAGGCAGGCAGAGCTGTTTGTTGATGTGTGATCTCAGGTGTGAATATCGTGCTCTTGGGCCAGAGCTCGTTTTAGATGTTTCTGCTCTTGGGTCATGGCCTAGATTTGCTCTCTCTGAACAGGGTAAGGGGGTGGCTTCAGCATCCAGTGCTGAGGCAAACACCTTCAGCTCTGAAGTATCATTTGAGGTGATGGAGGGGTTAATGTACTCTAGAGAGAGCTATTCTCACTGCTGGGCTGGCACTCAGGAGACAGTGAATGGGAAAGCATCAAAATGTGGTGAAGGGGCTGGAGAACAGACCTTATGAGGAATGTCTGAGAGAGCTGGGGGTGTTTAGCCTGGAGAAGAGGAGGCTGAGAGGAGACCTCATTGCTCTCTACAACTACCTGAAAGGAGGTTGTGGAGAGGAAGGAACTGGGCTCTTCTCCTAAGTGACAGGGGACAGGACAAGAGGGAATGGCCTCAAGCTCCACCAGGGGAGATTTAGGCTAGAGATTAGGAGGAGGTTTTTCACACAAAGGGTGATTGGGCATTGTTAGTGGGCTGCCCAGGGAGGTGGTTGATTCACCTTCCCTGGAGGTGTTTAAGGGATGGGTGGACGAGGTGCTGAGGGACATGGTTTAGTGTTTCATAGGAATGGTTGCACTCGATGATCCGGTGGGTCTCTTCCAACCTGGTGATTTTATGATTCTATGTGCATCATGGCTGGACACATCCCTTGGGGTTAACATACAGATCAGGAATCAGAACCCCTGGCTTGGGGAAGCTAAAAAAAAAAAAAAAGAAAATCCCTTTTTATGTGCTGGCTTCCTATGCTTGGTGCCTGTAATTTTTTCTGGACTCCACAAGGTGGCACAAGGGAACTCCAGAGGAGCATCCTCAGGCTGCTGGAGCTCCCCAAATTGCTCATTTCTGCACTGGGTCTGCACCAGCAATGACCTGAGCGGCTTCACTGTAGCCTTCAACAGGAGTGGACAAATCCTGAGTGGAGATTATTCCTTCTTAGCTCAAGCAACGCTTTACTGGGTGCCCAAAAAGGACATGCTGAGCAGGGTGATGTGCAACATGATGCTTTTGGTGGCTGTGAGAACTTGTAAAACAAAAAAGGATCTGGTGTTGATAATATTTTGCCTGCTGCATCTATGTGGGGTTACCTCCCCTTCCCCACAGCTGTTCACTGGGGCTCTCTGACCCTTTGTGCACCCCAGGATGAAATATAAATTGTGCTGGAAAATCATAGAATCATACAATAGAATCATAGAACAATCAGGTTGGAAGAGACCCATCGGATCACCGAGTCCAACCATTCCTATCAAACACTAAACCACGTCCCTCAGCACCTCGTCTACCCATCCCTTAAACACCTCCAGGGAAGGTGAATCAACCACCTCCCTGGGCAGCCTATTCCAATGCCCAATGACCCTCTGTGTGAAAAACTTCCTCCTAATCTCTAGCCTAAATCTCCCCTGGCAGAGCTTGAGGCCATTCCCTCTCATCCTGTCCCGTGGCGCTTGGGAGAAGAGCCCAGCTCCCTCCTCTCTACAACCTCCTTTCAGGTAGTTGTAGAGAGTAATGAGGTCTCCTCTCAGCCTCCTCTTCTCCAGGATAATCACCCCCAGCTCTCTCAGCCGTTCTTCAGAAGGCCTGTTCTCCAACCCCTTCACCACCTTCACTGCTCTTCTCTGGACTCGCTCCAGAACCTCAACATCCTTCTTGTGGTGAGGGGCCCACAACTGAACACAGGATTCAAGGAGCAACCTCACCAGTGCTGAGTCCAGAGGGAGAATCACCTTCCTGGACCTGCTGGTCACACCATTTCTGATGCCATTGGCCTTCTTGGCCACCTGGGCACGCTGCTGGCTCATGGTCAGTTGGCTGTCAACCAACACCCCCAGGTCCCTCTCCTCCTGACAGCTCTCTAGACAGACTTCTCCCAGTCTGTAGCTCTGCATAGGGTTGTTGTGCCCCAAGTGGAGGACCAGGCATTTGGCTGTGTTAAACCTCATGCCATTGGACTCTGCCCAATGCCACAAGAGATCCTGACTCTGGCTGGAGGATTCTTTATCAGAAATGCCAGCGAAGGAGAAAATCAGAGCTAAAGAGTCACGGGAGGTTGTTTTTTCTCTTAAGCGGAAAACCCTTTCTGCATGGAATGGGCTGAAACATTTCCCATTTCCTATCAGCCCAAAGACCCTAGCAAAAGACAGCTCTGCCTCTTCTGCTCCTCACGGCTTTGGTGCCTCTCCTTGAGCCTGCAGCCATCCTTGTGGTAACCTGCAGACTATGATTTGCCCCTCAAGACAGTATTTCTCCGTGGCAGCTCCCTCCTCCATTCTGAGCAAGTTATGCCTGATTCAAGCCACCAGAAGTTACGCACGTCAGCTCTGCATCTCCTTTTTTTTTTAAAAAAAAAAAAAAAAAAAACCACCCAAGCTGCTATTTCATACCGTGCCACAAATGCCTTTCCAGTGCCAGCCCGCTCTCGTCATCACTGTTATTCCTGGGGCAAACTGGGCTTGGCAGTTCGGATGTGGGGGAACAGGACTCATATGACTCACCCAACACCACACAAATACAGCCAAGCTTCTGGTTTCCCCTCTAGCTTGCTCACTCAGCCAGCCTCAACGGCTGGAGGAGAAGAAAAGCAGCTTATGTTCATTTATTACTGCGTCTGACACAAGGGTGTTGATAAGCAGAGGACTTATCTGAGTATCTCCAGTGGCTGAGAGAGATGAGCTGCAACCCAGCAAGCTGGGGCGTCATGGGTAGTTTGTGTGGTTTAGAGAGCTTTGCTGGGGATGTGTTTCATAGAAGCATAGAGTAGTTTGAGTTGGAAGGCACCTTAAAGATCATCCAGTTCCACTCCCTGCCGTGGGCAGGGACACCTCTCACTAGATCAGGCTGCCCAAGGTCCATCCAACCTAGCCTCGAACCCCTCCAGGGATGGGGCAGCCGCTACTGCTCTGGACAAGCTGTGCCAGTGCTTCACCACCTTCATTGTGAAGAATTTCCTCCTTACATCTAGTCTAAACTGCCCCTCTCCAGTTTATACCCATTGCCCCTAGCCCTGTTGCTACAAGCCTTTGTAAACAGTCCCTCTCCAGCTTTCATGTAGCCCCTTCCAGCCCAGATTACTTGCATCACCTGCTCAGTGCTGTGGGAGTCGCCAGGTCTGTGTTTACCTCTGCAGAGCAGAGACCTTGTGTTACTGGGGTGAGGAGTAAGTATAGGGGCAGGCAAAGCTTGTAGAAGCTTTGGGGAGGTGGCTGGTCTTCTGCAGAATAAGAGGCACCTAAAATCTGGCAAAGATGAAGGCCTTTTGCCCTGACCATGTGGCAGCAGTGCCAGGGAGGATGGAAACTCAGACCTGAGCTGGGGGAGACCTCAGTGCAAAGCTGCTGCTAAGGGAGCTTTATGATGGATGCTCAGATGAAGGACCTTATCAGCTGATATTTCCATCACCAAACCCTTGCTACAGCAGGCTGGACATCTCAAGCATGAGCCCACAGAAGGGGAGAGGGTGAGCAGAGTCCAGCTTTTCCCCCCAACACCTCCTGCAGTACCCTGATACCCCAGCTCAGGCACAGCCCCCCCTGCCCCACAGCATGAAGCCTCAGGGCCAAGTAAGTCACTGAATCATAGAATCATAGAACAACCAGGTTGGAAGAGACCCACAGGATCATCGAGTCCAACCATTCCTATCAAACACCAAACCATGTCCCTCAGGACCCCATCCACCCAATGCCTTAAACACCTCCAGGGAAGGTGAAAGATGCTATAATGGCTATAAATGGGAGAGGAGCACCAGCCATGGGATTTGTTTTGAGCTGCAGCTTGTTTCCAACCTACCAACCTGCCCTAGTCTCTTTTGTGAAGCTCCAGCTTCCAGAAGCCTCCTGAAGCTGTTCCAGCTTCATTTTCCTCCCTGTTCAAGATGCGAGGTGCCTTCTGGCTAGAAAAGATAGAGCATCTTGCTTTTCTCCCTGCCAGACACGACCCTGGAGGGATGGGAAGGACAGGCGGGAGGCAGCTGGTTGCCTCGGCGCCGTGCGAGCGCTCCCAGCAAGGTCACCTAAGGAGAGCCTTGCTGGTCAATCCACTCTCTAATGAGTTTCCATGCATTTGTCTCTGCCCTGTACCACCAGTGAGCACCATTATTCCCGTCCTCCTTTGGATGTGCTGCTGGCTGACATCTCCCGCCGCCTTCCTGGACAAGGTGGCCCCTTGCCAGGGCTTGGAGCAGGCAGGGGGAGGGAAGGCACAACTGTTCTTCCACACATGAAGAGGATTCAGAGGGGGAAGGGTGAGGAAAGAATCCTTCTTGCAATTATCTTCTCCCTGAATCTGGAGAGTTCCTTGCATTACCCTGGCTTGGCACCACTCCCTGTGGTGATGGGGGAAGGCAAGGCATATCCCGGAGCCCAGGAACCTGCCATCCCTGGGGATGCGACAGCCCAGAGGGCTCCTCCCTGCTGATTTAAAAAGTGTCTGATGAGCAGATTCAAGCTAGGATCAAACTCCTGTGCTTCTCATCATCATTCCTGCTTGTCTGCTGCTCCAGGCCACAGAGCCAACACCAGCCCTTGTCCTTTTTCCATTGCTCACAGCCTACCCCAGCGGGCCACCGTGTCGGGGTGCCACTCACCCGGGCTGAGCTGGAGCCACCTGCTCCGTATGCGAAGCAGAGATATTGCAACCTAACATCGTAGAATCGTTCAGCTTGTAAGGGACCTCAAAGCCCATCCAGTTCTAACCCCTTGCCATGGGCAGAGGGATACGTCCTGCTGGATCAGGCTGCCCAAGGCCCATCCACCTGGCCTTGGAGAGACTGTGGTTTAGTCAGTGGTGGCTGCAATGGGATCCTTTGCCTTTCCAGGGCCTCAAGGCTTTCGTCATGGAGGATGTTGGGCGCCTTCCAATTCCTCTGTCCTCAGCACCATCTTGGCTGGGTTAAAAAACAGAAGCCACTTGCGGTGGCTTGCATGAGCAAGTCGACAGGACCTCCAGGAGGGTTCTTGGTTTGGGGTTTCCTTCTGGTTTTCCTTCTTCCTCTTCTCCCAAATGACAGGGGACAGGACAAGAGGGAATGGCCTCAAGCTCCACCAGGGGAGATTTAGGCTGGAGATTAGGAGGAAGTTCTTTACAGAAAGCGTCATTGGAATAGGCTGCCCAGGGAGGTGGTTGATTCACCTTCCCTGGAAGTGTTTAAGGCACAGGTGCTGAGGGACATGGTTTAGTGTTTGATAGGAATGGTTGGACTCAATGATCCGATGGGTCTCTTCCAACCTGGTTGTTCTATGATTCTGTGGTGGGAATGGTCTACTTTTCCTCATTACAGCTGTGAAGCCCTTTCCCAGCTGTTTTTAGGCTTCATTTTTCCTCTTTCTGACACCTGTGGATCCCTGAGCTCCAGGGAATTGCTCCTGGTTTACTTCAGGCAAACCACGTCCCTCTTTATCATCTGTTTCATTACACTGTCTCCCTACCATCATCTCTTCCCAGGCAGGGAGCTGCAAAGGAAAGATGTTTGCGGTCTGCTGCTTCTTTGCAGCAGCAGCAGCCTCTTATCATGGTAGAGCCCCCTCTGGAAAAGGAGGAATTATTTCAGTGATGACTGCCTGTGCCTACAGACAGCCCGGAGCAAACACCCTAGACATGCATAAATACTTCATTTCTCAGGCAGCTGGCTCTCTCAAACCATGCTTGTGTCATTTTTGACCCTGCTAATTGTCTGAACAGGAACATCCAGTTAGTGCCCTTACCCGATAACTCTGATCTTCACGTCTTGGTAGGTGCTTAGGTTATTTCCAGCGTGACTGGCAAAGTCTCCAACCCCTCGTGCGGCATTACTTTCTGTGTAGATAGTGTTAATCCGAGTCGTCTCTGCAGGCTGCGATCCCAGGCACAGCAGAAGATTTTAAGGGGAAATAAAGAATTAAATTTGTTCAGAATGACACTCCTGGCAGTTTTCTGGGATTGCTTGAGTTTGATGTCTGCAGCAAAGCTTCCACTTCGTCACTGTCAAAATAGTGTGAAGAACTCTAAGATTTATTGCTAACCAGATGGGACTATCCTAGAACAGCACAGCTGGTCCTTTGTCTGCCTTGAGGCCAGATTTCTATGGTCTATTCTGTGTTGAAGCCACTTGCAAAGACCTCTACCAGTGACCATTTTCAGGCTATTCTAGTCTCTTGCAAGGGAGGGTATTTGAACATGTAGTTTAAAGCCCAGCTCCCTGAATTAAGGTAGGAGATAGTGTCAAGAGGGAAGGGGAAGAAATCTGACTGTCTGTGATCTAAGCTGGTGTCCTTGTAGAGAACTGAGCAGGATAGGGGATCAGCTCTCACGTTGCTGACTGCAGAGAAGTGGGAACGGACTGGTTGGTCTAATGAAAAGTCTCCTCCATCCTAAATCTCGTGGTCTTTGAAGTTTCAGAGTTCTTGGGGCTGAATCGTAGGATCACCAGGTTGGAAGAGACCCACCGGATCATCAAGTCCAATCATTCCCACCAATCTCTAAATCATACCCCTCAGTACCTCATCCACCTGTGCCTTAAGCATCTCGAGGGAAGGTGAATCAACCACCTCCCGGGGCAGCCTCTAACAATGCCTAATGACCCTTTCTGTGAGGAGTTTTTTTCCTTATGTCAAGCCTGAACCTCCCCTGGTGGAGTTTGAGGTCATTCCCTCTTGTCCTGTCTCCTGGCACTTGGGAGAAGAGCCCAGCTCCCTCCTCTCCACAACCTCCCTTCGGGTAGTTGTAAAGAGCAATGAGGTCTCCTCTCAGCCTCCTCTTCTCCAGGCTAAACAACCCCAGATCTCTCAGCCACTCCTCATGAGCATTATGTGCTTCGGGCATATTGAACCATTTGTCTCTGGCATAGCTCTTACATTAGTGTTAAAGTTGGTGATGAGCTTTCCCAGGACCTAAACATTGATCCTGAAGGTGTTTCTCAAATTACATCTCCCAGACTTTGGGTGAGGTTCCTGCGAGGTGACCACAGTCCACATAGCATAAAAGAGTCTTTTCAGCCCAGTAGTAATGCATGAAAACATAATCCATTACAATACATGTGTCTGAAGTGACATTGAATTCATGTTGACTTTATAGAGATTTGCTCATGTTCATTCAGCTACTGTTTGCCTTGGTAATTCCTATGAATTGCCTTGGTAATTCCTACAGAGGATGATGGCCTTTGCCAATTTTTTACCACCTGTCCAAAGGCAGATGCTTGAATTGTATTTCTGGACTAGGGAAATTCCTATTCCTGAAGGAAAACTTATTTTCAGGTGGGAACTCTCCTAAGTAGCTTTTAGTTAGCTGTGTGTCTGGGTTTCTCTTTATATTAAGATGTTCATCAGTGAATAGAGGTTGTGGCGTTTGCTCTTTTACAAAGATGAGCTGGAAAGGGAATTGGGACTCTTCAGCCTCACTTGTGTTGGTAAGGCAGGTGAGGAAAATGGGAATAATTCCTGATACATGGAAGAGAAGGACTTGGGGATGCTGGGGGATCATTTGTGTTCAGTTCTGGACCCCTCACCACAAGAAGGATGTTGAGGCTCTGGAGCGAGTCCAGAGAAGAGCCACGAAGTTGGTGAAGGGGCTGGAGAACAGGCCTTCTGAGGAACGGCTGAGAGAGCTGGGGGTGTTTAACCTGGAGAAGAGGAGCTCTCTACCACTACCTGAACGGAAGTTGTGGGGAGGAGGGTGTTGGGCTCTTCTCCCAAGTGCCAGGGGACAGGACAAGAGGGAATGGCCTCAAGCTCCGCCAGGGGAGATTTAGGCTGGACATTAGGAGGAAGTTTTTCACACAGAGGGTCATTGGGCATTGGAATAGGCTACCCAGGGAGGTGGTTGATTCACCTTCCCTGGAGGTGTTTAAGGCACGGGTGGATGAGGTGCTGGAGGGACATGGTTTATTGTTTGATAGGAATGGTTGGACTCGATGATCCGATGGATCTCTTCTGACATGGTTGTTCTATGATTCTATTCTATGAGAAGCTCAATATGAATCCACAGTGTGCACTTGCAGCCCAGAAAGCCAACCTTATCCTGGGCTGCTTCAGAAGTGAGACCAGCAGGGTGAGGGAGGGGATTCTGTCCCTCTACTCCCTACAGGGAGTCCTGCCTTCAGTTCCAGGGTCCTCAACACAGGAAAAACATAGATCTGTTTGAAGCCAGAGGAGGCCACAAAGATGAGGGCTGGAGCACCTCTGCCATGAAGCCAGGCTGAGAGAGTTGAGGTTGTTGGGGTTGTCTGCAGAAGAGGAGGCTCCAGGGAGACCTTAGAGCAGCTTCCAGTACTGACAGGGACTCCAGGAAAGCTGAGGAGGGGCACTTGATCAGGGATTGCAGGGATAGGATGAGGTGGAGCTGCTTTCAGCTGCAAGAGGGGAGTCTCAGAGTAAGTATCGGGAAGAAATATTTTCCTGGGCACTGGCCCAGGTCTGTCCCAGGATGTCCCATCTCTGGAGGTGTTCAAGGCCAGGTTGGATGGGCCTTGGGCAGCCCAATCCCATGGGAGGTGTCCCTGCCTATCATTAGGGGTTTGGACCTGAATGATCTTTAAGGTCCTTTCCAACCGAAACCATTCTGTGATTCTATGCAGGGCTGCAAGTAGTATGAGGGTATGTGGTGAAATTGAATCAGGTTTTGGTGCACAGTCCTCTTGTCAGAGACTAATGCGAAGACATTTCTGTACACAATGTAAAGATACAGCAATTCTCACATCAGGCTGACCACGGGCTTATGGGAAAATGCATCAAATATATATAATTAAATCCATACTAGAAAAATTACAGTAGCTAAGGGAGAGAGCGTGTATCTTTCTGCATCATCATCCAGATTAAAGCTCCATAACATTCACCTGATTAGGAAAAAATTGTCCTTTCAGCTTCCAGCCTGTAAATGATAGAATCATAGAACAACCAGGTTGGAAGAGACCCATCGGATCATCGAGTCCAACCATTCCTATCAAACACTAAACCATGTCCCTCAGGAGATACTCCACAAACCTTGTTTTCTAGTCCTCATCAACTGTAGTTTTCCAATTGCAATGAATGTCAAAGCATCGTTGTCCATGATAATTGATGTTGAATGGCTATTTTCTTTAAGTGAGGCCGTTGCAGTCATTCCAAACGAGATGTGGTCATGCCATAACATAATTAAACAGTCGTATTAATAGCTAAAACTCATAACAATCCCTCACAGGCCACATACAGAAATAGCAGGAGCATTGTATGTCCCGTCTCTGTCCTGTTTGTTCTGTTCCGCATGACAGGGATGATAAGAGGTCTTTTATAAAACTGCCAAGAAGGAGAAGGAATGCCATCCCGGCCGGCCCTAAGGGATCTCATGACTCTGAGATGATTGCAAGGAGTTGTTGGGAGAAGCAGAGACAGTGTGAAATTGTCTCTGCCAGCAGCAAAGGCTTCCTTGGGGTCAGCAGCAGTGTGTTTACTGCTGCCTTGTTTGTTGGAGCTGCCTGTTTTTTTGCTATGTTCTTGTGAATAAGGATCTTGTGTGTCCTCTGCCCGTGGGTGGGGATGGGCTGGAGCTGCTTGCTGGATGCTTCTTCTGATCTGACTCCACCTGGCTTTTGAGAACCCTTCTTCTTGCTCAGATGCTTGGGATGACCCCATGCTAATGGGAGCCAAAACGCCCACTGGAATCATCCACGGAGTGAGAAGCAAAGCTGGAGTAGACACAGTTGTGAATCAGCCTATCCCTTCAGCATCATTTCAGCAGCTTATCCCAATAAGCGTTTTGGTTCCTATACGCACGGAGAGATCCCATTTTCCCTGTTTTCAAGGCTAGGTTGGAGGGGACTTTGAGCAACCTGATCCTCATGGAGGGTGTCCCAGCCTCTGGAAGGGATGTCGGAACTAGAGGATCTTTGAGGTCCCATCCAACCCAAACCATTCTGTGATTGTATCACTACAATTCCCATCTCCGAGGCTGCGGGTGTAGAATCATAGAACAACCAGGTTGGAATAGACCCATCAGATCGTCGAGTCCAACCACAAGTTGTACCCTGCAGTGCTGCAGTTGCACTGACACAGCAACCCACTGCAAAACACTGCTTGTGCGAGGTGCAAGAGGTGTGCTGTGTCCTTGTCCTGCAGCCCCAAGTGGCATTTGACTGGCTTTTTTTGTCATAGTTGCCTGTGTGCATGAGCACTGGTTTCGCATGCAGGGTGGTGGGAACATCTTGTAGGTACATCATCCCCCTGCAGCCCTCAGAGCAGCTATTTAGAAAATTAGGCATTATTACACTTAGAGAAATTGAAGGTTTCTCCCTTGTTTTGGCCAAGCAGGACCTTCTGCAGCTTCAGATGCCAGGCTGAGAATTAGGATGAGGAGTTGAGATTGTTGGCTGCTTTCACGGGAGTGGCATTTGCTATCTTTAAAGGCGACTGGATAGTACCATCATCCATCAGTTTTGTGGAACTCTGCTTAGAGAGGACAACAAAACTCTATTAAAATGGACACCTAGAGAAGGTCCAGCCCACTTCTCCTATGGAATCATAGAACAACCAGATTGGAAGAGACCCACCTTTCAGGTAGTTGTAGAGAGCAATAAGGTCTCCCCTCAGCCTCCTCTTCTCCAGACTAGACACCCCCAGCTCTCTCAGCCGTTCCTCATAAGGCCTGTTCTCCAGCCCCTTCACCAGCTTCATTGCTCTATATATCAGTTCACAGTTGTCTTACAAAAGATTATCGAGAACTGTAAAGATAACAGCTCATGTGAATAGGTTTGTTTTTTGTTTTTTTTTTAAAGAGCTGCCCTGCATCTAAAATGCCATCTTTCTCTTAAAGAAGATACTCCAGAAATACCCTTCTTTTTTCATCCAGCAGGACTGAAAATCAGAAAGCAAGCCTGAGCTCCATTTGTGCCTGTTTTTTCCAGGTAAGACATAGCTTGTAACATTTTTCACAGAAAGGGTCATTGGGCACTGGCACAGGCTGCCCAGGGAGGTGGTTGAGTCACCTTCCCTGGAGGGGTTTGAGGCACAGGCGGACGAGGTGCTGAGGGACATGGTTTAGTGTTTGATAGGAATGGTTGGACTCGATGATCCGGTGGGTCTCTTCCAACCTGGTGATTCCACGATTTCTCTCTCACATTTTGCCACCTAGTTGCCTGCACCCCCGGTTCAACTAGACTTTGTGGTCCAGTTGAACCTCCAGCTAATAAGAAACACATAACTCACCTCGTCCTTTGCCTCCTTGCTCCTAACTTCCACCCCATGCGCACATGGTCACCACAGGCGCTGGTGAACTTCACGTAACGTTGTCTGGCACTACGATATTTTATAGTGTCTGCGTGAGTGGTTCATTTTTTTTCTTTCTTTTGCATGAGTTCATAACATTTGGGAGACTTTATTCATGGTTGGATGACTGGGAAAAGAGCTGTTTAATTGTCCTTCTCAAAGCTGGAAGCTGGCGCTTGCTGGCTCTGAACTGCTAGAAAATTCAACAAACTGCTTTGAAAGAGAAGGGGGGACAAAAAAGAAGTTTTTCTTTGCTTGTACATGTAGCACTGAGCTGGGAAGGAGAGTTTTCCCCAAAGCGATGCAGTTCCCAAGCCAAGAGAATACTCAACATTTATTCTCTAGACCTGCCTCTGGGATGTCATGGTTTTCTGGCTAAACCAGCACTTTTGAGTGTATTGGTATCGCTGAGCACTTGCATTTTTTCACGTTTTGATTGCATAGCAAGCTACATCTTCCCAGTTTTATGTAGCCTCCTTATCCTTTTGGAGAAGGGAGTATTCAACTGTGGGCTTTGCAAACCGCAGCATTGGAGCTCCTGGCATGATTGTGCTGAAAGGTCCCAAAACAGGGTCTCGTTGTGATGTTAATTGGTATCTATTGACCCACTGCTGTTCAGATGCAGTGGGGCGAACAGAGGCTCTCAAATACGCTTACATAAGGAGCAGCTCAACTGATGTCTGGCTCCTGCCAATAAATTAATTGCTTGTGCCGTGAGCGAATCTCTGCTGGAATTGGAGCTAGAAATCAATTCCTGGCTTCCAGCAGAGATCACGCATTCCTGATATCCAGCTCAACATTGCATCTGTAATCATCACCTTCTCTGCACAAAAGTCATCCAGATTTGGATTCCAAATACTTTTCTGTCTCTGTTCAGAGAGTTTAATCTTTTCTTTGTTTTAAGTGAGTTACCAGGGTAGATAATCCCTAAACTGTGCTGCAGGGAGGGTGATCCCACCAGGCAGAATGGTTTTCTTCTCTGGTCTTGTTGACTTGCTCTCTGTTTAGATCTCTGTCAGGGGGAAAAAAAAGTGTGGTTAGTATTGATATTTGCTCTGATTAAGATGGCTTTCTTTTAAAATGTGAAGTCCAGGGGATTCCTGCTTAGAGACACCAGGAGCGTTTTACTGAGCAAGAGAATGGCTTTGGCAGTTGGGTTGTTGTTCCATTGTTCCTTCAGGTATGAGATACACTTAGTACGTCTCCTAAAATCCTCTCAAACTGTCTTTTCTTGCCAGCTGCAAATAAGGGGAGCACTGTGTCCTAATGAAGCTGTTTGCTACAAGCAAAGCTCAGCTTCCCACATTGCTGAGAGCAGTTAACAAATGCAAGAGTCCAGTCCCTGTGGCTGTACTGGTGGGGACAAGCCAAATGCACTTGATTTTTTTTTCTTCCAAAGCTATTGGCAAGGAGGGGAAAATTACTTTAATGAGATCAGACGCAGGAGAAAAAGCTGGGGAGCAGAGGCTGGTGTTGGGGCAGAACCCACCGCGATAGAGCCAGTGCCCTGGGGTGTGCAGGCACAGCTCCTCCCGAGGATGCTCAGCCCTCTCCCAAACCTCGTGGCCTCCCTTCCCCTTTGAAGGTTTCGTTTGATTCGCACGCCCTTCATAAAGCAAGCAGCTCAGCTGAGAGCAAACATCTCCTTTAAAACCAGCCAGGCGGACGAGGGCTGGAGCTGCCTGCGGCTCTGGGCAGGAGCCCCGGGGAGGGCAGGGCTGCCTGCCCGGGTGACAGGGAGTCCTGGCAGTCGATAGGCACGACGCCAGCCCTGCTCGCCACACGTCTCGGCAGGCAGGCTCACCCAGCAGAGCCGCTTGTGGTGCTGCCAGGGGGCGGCTGGCCTGCCCACAGCTCTTCTTCTACTCATTTATATGGTGGAACTGAATTCATCCTACTCCATCATTATCCCGGGATACCGGAGAGCCGGCGCGCAGGGTAGCGAGTAACGGGACCAGCTTCATCCTTCACCAGGACAAGATGGGGAGGAAGCTGGACCTCTCCAAGCTAACCGATGAAGAGGCCAAGCACGTTTGGGAAGTTGTTCAACGGGACTTTGATCTGCGGAAGAAAGAGGAGGAACGGCTGGAGTGAGTATCTGCTCTCCGGTCCGTGAGGTTGGGTGCAAGCGAACCGTAGTTGCATGTCCCCGTGTGCCCTGCTGCGTGTGGGCTGTAGGAATAAAACAATGTGCTGGGATTGAATCTGATAGGAATGGTTGGACTCCATGATCTGGTGGGTCTTTTCCAACCTGGTGATTCTGTGATTGTGGACATGGAGGAACAGCCAGGATCTGCCTGTGAAAATCAAACACAGTGGTTAAGAGATTACATTATCGAGGGGAAGGTGACACGTTTGAGCTGCAAAGGTGCAAACTGGAGCTGTGCCCTCAGTAGTGAGGCAGATTGGTGCTGGTTTATGGAGATAAATACCTGGTCCCTGCCTTTGTGGGGCTTGATGCTGGTGTGGCTCTCACAGGGAGAGGTTATCTGGAAGCAAAGAATAGGATTTGTCTCCCTTGCTTTTGTTTCATGTGGTGGTTCTCATTTAGTTGAGACGATAAGGGAAATTCAGTGGGTCCTGGGAGTCCACGGACTCCTGAAGAATCCTGGAAAAATAACTGAGAGGCAGTGGTTGGACTTGATGATCCGATGGGTCTCTTCCAACCTGGTTGTTCTACGATTCTATGATTCTGTGATATGGGGGTGCGTGCTATCCTGGGAAAGTTTTAGGGAACCACAGACTGGGAAAAGACTGAAAATCACTGTAGCAGCAAATGGATGTAGCTTTTAATTTCTTATAACCACACATTTGACAGAAGTACTGTTTGAAGTATTCAACCCCATTAGGTTCAATTATGAACATGGGAAATTGAAAGGGTTTAGGCTTTCATCAACTACATCCAGCGCTGAACTCAATAATTTGTTCATTTTATTTCAAGAAGCCGCAGCGTCCCTGGTTAGGATCTGCCAGGTCCTCTTTTTTTGTCCCAGGCTAGAGATTAGGAGGAAGTTTTTCACACAAAGGGTCATTGGGCATTGGAATAGGCTGCCCAGGGAGGTGGTTGATTCACCTTCCCTGGAGGTGTTTAAGGGACGGGTAGATGAGGTCCTGAGGGACATGGCTTAGTGTTTGATAGGAATGGTTGGACTCGATGGTCCGGTGGGTCTCTTCCAACCGGGTGATTCTATGATTCTATGATCAGGATGGCCTGCATTCCCAGGTCTAGGCAGTGCTGTGTCTCCACCAAGCCCTCCTCGCTCTGAATTCAGTGATCTGGTGCTGGTACCGATAGCTCGGTGATGCTCTAGGGATTGCAACCTCATCGTTTTCTCTATCAGACCCAAAGGGAACGGTGAGGATTGAGTCATCCTCCTTCTCTCTTTGGGATATCTGCATCTAAGCTGTGGAAACACACCCCAAAATCTTGCTTTTGTGCATTTCCGCATAAAACACTAACCATGAAAAGCTCTTTGTTGCATATTTTTGAACCTCCTGATGATTTTTTTTTTTTTTTTTGCCTAAGAAAACCCAGCCTGTGTGGGAGGCAGAGATAATTCGTTATCATCTACTTGCTTTCCTCTGCGGGTAGCTCTGAAGCGCAGGACAGAGATCAGACAAGGGTGTTTTAAAAAAGTCATCACCCTGGAAAAGGGGGATCGTCTTCCTTGTGATGGATCTGAGCTCTACCTGGAGGAAGGAGGTGGGAGCCCAACTTGGCGTGCCCTGCAGCAGAGAAGTGGGTGAGGTGAATTCCTTACCTACTTGACCATGGTGCCAAACTGGCTTATCTGGGTCCGCTCTGACAGCCCAGGAGGCTCCCAAATTGAGTGCCGTGAAATGGGAGGTATGACAGGCTGTGCAAGATAGAGTGAAGGTATGACAGGGTGTGCAAGATAGGGCGAAGGTCTCCAGATCCTTCTACCTGGCTCCTCTAGCAGCGTTCCCTCTGTCCTAGCAGTCATGGCTTTTTTTTTTTTTTTTATTTTATTTTTTTTTTATATTTTATTGTTCGGGCCTGCCCCGTGGAGGACTGGCATTAACCCCGTGATGCCTGGCACTGCCCATGTCGCTCAGTTGCCAGTTGTAGGCTAGTTGCTTGGTTGCCTCTCTCCACAGCCTCAGCTAAGACCACCCATCAGATCATAGAATCATAGAATCACCAGGTTGGAAAAGACCTCTTGGATCATCAAGTCCAACCATTCCTGTCTGCCACTAAACCACGTCCCTGAGCAACTCGTCTACCTATCTTTTAAACACTTTCAGGGATGGCAACTCAACCACCTCCCCAGGCAGCTTGTTCCAAGCGCCTGATGACTCTTTTTGTGAAATATTTCTTTCTGATATCTTGCCTGAACCTCCCCTGCTGCAGCTTGTGACTGTTCCCCCACCACAGAAAGCCACTAGGTTGGGCCACAGAGGACTTGGCCCGGCGGAGCCATGCTGGCTGCTACTAATCACCTCCCAATCCCCAATATTCCTGTAATGCTTGGCACAGACCAATATGCTGCTCTGGGAAACTCTGCCATGCTCCTGCATGCCAAACACGGAGCTGCGAGACCGTTTTCTGCCTCTAACAAGCAGGGACATGATGTGACATTATTAGAGACCCTACAGCCATTCAGCCTGCTCCCTGTGCTCTGGCCATCGCCATCTGCTTTTCCCTTTACGGGGCTTGTCTCAACCTGCTGTGCTTGAAGAAATATTTCCCCCCAACTTGGTCTTTTTCTTTCCTTTCTGCTTCTTCTCTGCATTTTCTTTTTGGTGGAAGCTATTCACCCACAACGAACAAAGGCTTCAGCTGGCCAGGAGCTGCACAACCATAACGCTTCTGCGCAAGAATTTAAATAATAGTCGCTTTGTCAGGGCTCTCCCTGCTTCCTCCCATAAACATCCCTGTCAGCAACCTCATTTTTGGGGGGCAGCTCCCTGCTTCTCTCCTGGAGCTCTCAGCTGGATCAGCCCCACTGGAGTTTGGCTTCCCACCACTTCTAATTTATTTTGCCATGAGCAGAGCGGGGACAGGGCTGGCTTGTGCTCCTGCCAGCAAGAGGAGACAAGAGGCGTGTGGTTCCTGTGGGTTTTAAACTGGTTTGGCTGAGACTTGGCCTTCCTTCGGCAGGGCTTGTAGGCAAGGGAGGGGAGATGAAGGGATCCGACCGGTTTCTGGGAACCAGATAAAGCAGTCCAGTGAAAGATGGGATCCTGCTGGAAGCAGCCTAAGCACAGAGTGAAAAAGGAGCACTGAGCTCAACTCGAGGGGTTTCTGTCTGGGATTTAGTTTTAGTAACCATGTATAAATATACTACTGAACATTTGCAATAGGTCATTTAGAATCATAGAATCATAGAACAACCAGGTTGGAAGAGACACATCGGATCATCGAGTCCAACCATTCCTGTCAAACACTAAACCGTGTCCCTCAGCACTTCATCTACCCATCCCTTAAACACCTCCAGGGAAGGTGAATCAACCCCCTCCCTGGGCAGCCTATTCCAATGCCCAATGACCCTCTGTGTGAAAAACTTCCTCCTAATCTCCAGCCTAAATCTCCCCTGGTGGAGCTTGAGGCCATTCCCTCTTGTCCTGTCCCCTTGTCACTGTCATTTATAAGACTACTGGATGATCACAGAATCATAGAATCACCAGGTTGGAAGAGACCCACCGGATCATCGAGTCCAACCATTCCTATCAAATGGTGGGCTTGTTCATCTTGGAGAAGAGAAGGCTTCAGGGAGAACTTAGAGCAGTTTCTACTATTGAAAGGGACTCCAGGAAAGCTTGGGAGGGGCTTTTTATTGGGGATAGGATGGGAGAGAGTGGTTTTAAGTTGAAAGAGGGGAGACAGATGAGATATTAGGAAGAAATATTTTCTTGGGAGGGTGATGGGGCTCTGGCCCAGGTTACCCAGAGAAGCTGTGGCTGCTCCATCTCTGGAGGTGTTCAAGGCCAAGTTAGATGGGGCTTTGAGCAGCCTGGTCCAGTGGGAGGTGTCCCTGCCCATGGCAACGTTGAATGATCTTTAAGGTCCCTTCCAACCCTAACCATTCTGTGATTCTGTGATGAATAACTAAACACTAAAACTAGGTGCTCCGTTCATCTTCATACTGTTTTTCACGCCCCAGATCTTTGGTTATGCAAGTTGGTTTTGCTCCAGTGGAAGAGTGAGCACAGCCCATTGTGCTGGCAACGAGCTGACTGCAAGGCTCCCCCAGGAAAAAATGAGAGTTGATCCCTGGTGTGCAAACCCATCTGCTTCAAGAGAGATTAGCTTGATTTATCTTCACATCAGCCCCACTACCAGCCACATCACTGCTGCCATGGATGTCCTGGCACCGTGCTGCCAGACCAACAAGGCTCCAGGGTCAGCTCATCTTTTCATAGAATCATAGAACAACCAGGTTGGAAGAGACCCACAGGATCATCGAGTCCAACCATTCCTATCAAACACTAAACCATGTCCCACAGGACCTCGTCTACCCATCCCTTAAACACCTCCAGGGAAGGTGAATCAACCACCTCCCTGGGCAGCCTATTCCAATGCCCAATCACCCTCTCTGTGAAGAACTTCCTCCTGATCTCCAGCCTAAATCTCCTCTGGCAGAGCTTAAGGCCATTCTCTCTTGTCCTGTCCCCTGGCACTTGGGAGAAGGGCCCAACTCCCTCCTCTCTACAACCTCCTTTCAGGGAGTTGTAGAGAGTAATGAGGTCTCCTCTCAGCCTCCTCTTCTCCAGGATAAACACCCCCAGCTCTCTCAGCCGCTCCTCATAGCACCTGTTCTCCAGCCCCTTCACCAGCTTTGTTGCTCTTCTCTGGACTTGGTCCAGAGCCTCAACATCCTTCTTGTGCTGAGGGGCCCACAACTGAACACAGGATTCAAGGAGCACTCTCACCAGTCCTGAGTCCAGAGGGAGAATCACCTCCCTGGCCCTGCTGGTCACACCATTTCTGATCCAAGCCAGGATGCCGTTGGCCTTCTTGGCCACCTGGGCACACTACTGGCTCATGGTCAGTCAGCTGTCGACCAACACCCCCAGGTCCCTCTCCTCCTGGCAGTTTTCCAGCCAGGCTTCTCCCAGTCTGTAGCTCTGCATAGGGTTGTTGTGCCCCAAGTGCAGGACCCGGCATTTGGCCGTGTTAAACCTCATGCCATTAGACTCAGCCCAGTGGTCCAGCCTGTTTAGGTCCCTTTGCAGAGCCTCCCTACCCTTGAGCAGATCAACACTTTCAGCAGCTGTAGGGCACCAGGAGATTCACCAGAAACCCTGTGGTCTGCTGAAGCAGCCTCCAGACCAAATTGCTCGAGGTTTTTTGGGCCAGCCTGGCTTCTGCTCTGGAAAGTATAGCTCCCTCACCCTGCCTAGAGGAAAAACAACCTTCTGGGACCTTCCCTACAAGTCAAACATTGCCTCTCAGCCCTAGCCCCAAAGACAAACATACCTGAGGTGGTGCGTGGCATGGGGAACAAAGAGAAAGCCTTTGGGTAGCTTTGCTGGCTTGGTAGGTGCTTTAGCTGGCCCAGGCTGCTGTGCAGGCACCTATTTACAAGGAGACCTGCTCTACCAGCCAGGTCTGGATAGCAAAGGAAGCCTGTAGTGACGGACTGCAGGGAGGAGGTGTTCTTGGAAAGCACTCAGGTTGGCCAGGCTCTCACGGGGCTGTCGTGAGCATCTCCTCCTGCTGCTGTCCTCTGGGCAGCCAGGACCTCATGGCACATCGCTTCCATCCTTAGTAAAAGTCTCCACTAAATTTAGCAGTGGAGGGTTAGGTGAAACCTCTTATAACCCTTTTTTCATCTTAGATAGCTTTTGGGTTGATATTTTTTTAAACTAAGAGTTCCAGAAAGGTTTTAATTCCCAGCTGGAATTTAGGCTCAGAGATCATCCAGGGCTGGCATTCAAGCAGAGACTTCCAGAAAAGCTGCTCTTCTGAAGTTCCTGGGATCAACACCCTGTAAAGTAAATAGGACAGATCTAACCTTAAATTTAACAGCAGCAGATCCTAATGTATAGTAACCTGCCCTGAACCTTTCCTTTGTTCAGCTTTTATTTAAATCCTGATACGTCATTTATTCGATTCGCCCTAGAGCTGTTTCCACAAGCTGCAGGACTTGGGACGTTCCCTGGAAAATCATTCCTGAAATGATTGAAGCATGATGGGATTTGCCATGTGAGAGTTCACAGTGAAAGGCTAACAAAAACAACTCCCTGTGTTTGGGGCATGTTTTTTTGTGTGCAGGGAGCTGAAATGCAAGATCGACCAGGAAAGCAGCAAGAGAGAGTTCCTGACTAATCAGTCCCACCTCAACGCAACCCACTGCGTCCACTGCCTCCAGCCCTTCAAGTTCCTGCTGAACAGCAAGCGGCAGTGCCTGGACTGTGGCTTCTACACCTGCAAGAACTGCAGCCGCTACAACAAGAAGGAGCAAGGCTGGGTCTGCGATCCCTGCCGCCTCTCCAGGTACCGCTCCTTGGATGGAGGGTGAGGGGTAAGGTTTAAGAGTCACCCAAACTTAGCATCCCTTTATCATAGAATCACCAGGTTGGAAGATATCCACCGGATCATTGAGTCCAACCATTCCTATCAAACACTAAACCATGTTCCTAAGCGCCTCGTCTATCCGTCCCTTAAACACCTCCAGGGAAGGAGAATCAACCACCTCCCTGGGCGGCCTATTCCAATGCCCAATAACCCTTTCTGTGAAAATTTCTTTCCTAATCTCCAGCCTAAATCTCCCCTGGCAGAGCTTGAGGTCATTCCCTCTCATCCTGTCCCTTGTCACTTGGGAGAAGAGCCCAGCTCCCTCCTCTCTACAACCACTCCTCAGGTAGTTGTGGAGAGCAATGAGGTCTCCCCTCAGCCTCCTCTTCTCCAGGATAAACACCCCCAGCTCTCTCAGCTGGTCTCAGAAGACCTGTTCTCCAGCCCATTCTCCACCTTTGTTGCTTTTCTCTGGACTCGCTCCAGAGCCTCAACATCCTTCCTGTGGTGAGTGGCCCAGAACTGAACACAGGATTCAAGGAGCAGTCTCACCAGTGCTGAGTCCAGAGGGAGAATCACCTCCCTGGACCTGCTGGTCACACCAGTTCTGGTCCAAGCCAAGATGCCATTGGCCTTCTTGGCCACCTGGGCACACTGCTGGCTCATGTTCAGTCACTGTCAACCAACATCCCCAGGTCCTTCTCCTCCAGGCAGCTTTCTAGACAGACTTCTCCTAGTCTGTAGCTGCACAGGGTTGTTGTGCCCCAAGTGCAGGACCCGGCATTTGGCCGTGTTAAACCTCATGCCATTGGACTCAGCCCAGCGGTCCAGCCTGTTCAGATCCCTTTGGAGCCTTCCTACCCTCCAGCAGATCCAGCTTCCACCCAGCTCAGTGTCACCCACAAACTTACTCAGGGTGCACTCAATGCTTTCATCCAGGTCATTGATGAAGACATTAAACAGGGTTGGACCCAGCACCGAGCCCTGGGGACACCACTTGTAACTGGCCTCCAGCTGGTTAGAAGCCAGTTACACTGGTTGGAAACAGGCTGTGTTTTTGTTAAGATATGGTTTCTGGGTTAGACTTTGGTCACCATGTAGCTGGGCTGGGTCACTTGTTCATCCTCTCTTTGTGCAGGATTGTGAAGATCGGTTCCCTGGAGTGGTACTACGAACACGTGCGATCCCGCTTCAAGAGGTTTGGAAGTGCCAAAGTGCTGCAGTCCCTCTACGGCCGGCTGCAACCTGGACAGGGGGTGAACTCCACGTTTCTAGGTGAGAAGGAGCTTTGAGTTTTCTCCTGCCCTTTGGCATGCAGGAGCCAAGCAGGCATTAGAATGAGCAACATGAGGTTTTGAGGCTTATAAAAACATTTTGGGGTGGAAGTGAAGGTTGAAAGTGGTGTGTTTACACTGGAAGCAGCAGAGCAGATGTCCCTAGTGGGTTTTTTTTTCCCCTCTCTTAAGGTTTAAGGCTTACCACACACTCAAGAATATCACATGCTTAGTTCTCAAAGCCTCATGTCAAGCAGTCTGTAAGCTTGTGAGAGTTGCAGCTCTTTTTTTCTTCTTTTAGCTCTTTTTGTCACAGAAGAGAGTTTGTGAAATTAACCCAAGTTTCACCTGCAAGTCCAAAACCATCCAGCCGGCTGGATAAAGCCAGCACTCGTTTTTTTTCCCCGTGATCTAAAGATTTTTACAACCAATTTAGTGATGCTCTGGCATTGCCAAAACTCCATCAAAATTAGCAAGTTATCTGCCTGCATAGCTACGTTTTTCATAGCTTTGCCTACAGTACCTCTGAGATTGGGCCAACATTGCATGAACACATGCGGAAATCTGTTGTTAATATAGTATTATTTACTAGGCAGCTGTTAGTTGCCGTCCACACAACTGTGGCTCTGCCTTGTCCTTGAAAACCAATGTGGATTCTGTCCTCGTATTGAGGAGCCACAGAAAAGTTTGCACAAATACCACAGACGTGAGCTGATTCAGCTGGTCCAGTCATTCTTCTATTCAGACCTCCTGTGGCAGAAACATCAGAGGTTAACCCAGAGAGTTTATTCTCCCTCTGTACTCAGCCCTGGTGAGGCCACTCCTTGAATCCTGTGTTCAGTTCTGAGCCCCTCACCACAAGAAGGATGTTGAGGCTCTGGAGTGAGTCCAGAGAAGAGCCACGAAGCTGGTGAAGGGGCTGGAGAACAGGCCTTATGAGGAATGGCTGAGAGAGCTGGGGGTGTTTATCCTGGAGAAGAGGAGGCTGAGAGGAGACCTCATTACTCTCTACAACTACCTGAAAGGAGGTTGTAGAGAGGAGGGTAATGACCTCTTCTCCCAAGTGCCAGGGGACAGGACAAGAGGGAATGGCCTCAAGCTCCGCCAGGGGAGATTTAGGCTAGAGATTAGGAGGAAGTTTTTCATGGAAAGGGTGATTGGGCATTGGAATAGGCTGCCCAGGGAGGTGGTTGATTCACCTTCCCTGGAGGTTAAGGCACAGGTAGACGAAGTCCTGAGGGACATGGTTTAGTGTTTGATAAGAATGGTTGGACTCGATGATCCGATGGGTCTCTTCCAACCTGGTTATTCTATGATCAGAAAGAGCATTGAAATTTTTGGCATTGAATATAAAATTAATGGACTGAGAGACAATTTGTGCACCACTGCGTCTGCAAATGCATCAGACCACAGAGAAAGGACAATCCAGGAGAAAAATAAACCAAGCATGAGGTCAACAGTGCTTTAGGCTTCTTAAAAATTGAGATTCTGATCAGGAGGAGATGATTTTTGTTATTATTACTTGATTAATACCAGCAAATTGGCTTGGCCCTTGAACAAGCAAAAATCCCCTTGTGGGACACGCCTCTGGTTGCAGGAGATAGAGCAGAATGGTGATAGAATGTTGCAAGCTCCACCAGGGAAGGTTCAGGCTAGACATTAGGAAAAAAAATTTCACAGAAAGGGTCATTGAGCACTGGAACAGGCTGCACAGGGAGGTGGTTGAGTCACCTTCCCTGGAGGGTTTTAAGGAATGGGTGGATGAGGTGCTAAGGGACATGGTTTAGTGTTTGATAGGAATGGTTGGACTCGATGATCCAGTGGGTCTCTTCCAACCTGGTTATTCTGTGATTCTGTGATTTTGTGCAGTTGGCTGCTGCACTTCCCCGACACGGAATGTTGCATCAGGACTGTGCAGCGGGTAGCAATAAGCACTTTGACTTTTAAAAGTCAAGTCCGGTTTCCAAGGGCCTGTTTTGTTCTCTCTAAAGAGCTTTTTTGACGATCATGCCTTGTGACGGCTAGAGAATGAGAACTCTATAGTTAACCACCGCTCTGAGGCTTGTTCTCTGCGAGGTACCTGGTGAAAATGTGCTTATTTATTTTTCCCACTGTTTTTTCTTTTAATGTAGGTCTTCATGACAGAGTTTACAGCCTGCCAGACATTAACAGTAAGTAAAAAAGAGAATTGCAACCTGTGGCTTGCTGTTCAAGAGAGGTTTCTGATGCCTTTTTCTGTTCACACCCTCTTGCTGTGGGCACTCCGGTGCAGTCTGATATGGCTGGGCCAAGGAGGACATCTCTCCATTGTGGTGGAGGTGGACGCTAATGGTCACCTCTTGCATTGTGGTACACCTGGGGTCCCCAAGGCTATTCTGGGATACGACAGGGTCTTCAATTATGTGCCAAGCTTAGCTTGCTTGAGGCTAGATATCAGGAGGAAGTTTTTCACAGAAAGCGTCATTGGGCACTGGAACAGGCTGCCCAGGGAGGTGGTTGATTCACCTTCCCTGGAGGTGTTTAAGGGACGGGTGGATGAGGTGCTGAGGAACATGGTTTAATGTTTGATAGGAATGGTTGGACTCGATGATCCAGTGGGTCTCTTCCAACCTGGTGATTCTGTGATACTCATCATCATCTCAATGCAACAATGTCATAAGCCTAAAGCTGGCCCTATTCTTAAGGAAGATGCTGAAGATGCACAGGTTGTGTTCCTGTGGTAAAGATTCTTTCCACCTCCCCATTTGACATAGGAAAGAATATTTTTCCTACCTTGGCTTGGGACTTGTTCTAACATTTGTGCTGTTTTCAATGTGCTCTTTGGCACAGAGATGGGAACCCAGGACGGAACAGGTCACCCACAGCAGAGGTAGCTGAGGGCAGCTGTGAGTAGTGGAGGCAGAGCCGTGTTGGGTTGAGCTGTACTGCCTCCAAACGCTGGAGTCACCCAGGTGGACCTCAGGGTGCTCACTGTGGTGTGTCTTTCATCTTCCTTTGGTGGTCACTTCGACGTCTGCGTTGGTGCACAGGTAGAAGGGGAAGCAATAAGAGGCCAGCCAAGACCTTGTACGATAACCTGCTACTAGTAAATATCTGCAGTGCTGCCTGGAAACTGCACCCCAAAAAGCTTCTACCTTGACCAGCTTCTACTGCATTCCAGCTGCAGCGTGGGTGCTACCTTCAGATGTTCCTGTTCATCTCCATCCTTTCTTCTTTACTTGTTCAACCTACTGGCCGTGGTGTAGTGTGTACTAAATAATTAAAAAATAAAAACAAAATTAGGAGGTATTCCTAATCTGGACCTTTTTGCCCCATGAAAAAGACACAGCCTCACTCGCAGGCTCAGTGGTGTGACTACCACAGTGGGGACTCTCCTCCCCCAGGCGCAGGTGGAGGACCACGAAGACATGGTGGAAAAAGTCTGTGAAATTCATTTCCATGAAATCAACAATAAAATGGTAGAGTGTAAGAAAACACAACCTAAAGAAGTGATGTTTCCACCAGGGATGAGAGGAAGGGCACGTGGATTACCGTATACCATGGACGCTTCTATGCTAGGGATGGGAATGGTGGGTTATCTGAATTTTGTTGCAATGTACATCTGAGGATGTCCTGGATTTGCCCCAAGTTACAGCTATCAGTTTCCAGACTATTTGCTGATTTCACAAGACATAATTTTTATCAACTAGTTCTTAAAGATGCATAACAAATTAATCAGGGTTTACTACAGTGCTAATGAGAGAGAGAGAGAGAGAGAGAAAAAAAGCCTGGGTGGTCCATGTTTAATATCAATGTCCACTGAGAAATTGCTGCTCTTGCTGGCTGATTTGATTGACTGGACTTTTAATTTTATTTTTATTTTTTTAAAGGCTCCATATCCTCACTGCTTTGAGTTTGCTTTTTTTAATTTTTTTTTTCCTCTGCCTTGTTATGAGTTTTTAATGCCCACTTGGAATGTAACTCACCAGGATTGGGGTTAGGGGTGGTTCAAAGGCATGACTTGTCACAAACTTTGTAGAACTAATTTTATCAAGGAAGCAAAAATGATGATTTGGTCTTAGAAGCAGCCCCAAAGAGAGGTGTCAGCACTTTTCGATATAGCAGTAGCCCAAATCATACTTAGGGTGGAGTGGGCCTAGCATCTCCGGTTGCTAGGATCAAGGCCAGGTTGGATGGGCAGCCTGATCCAGGGGGAGGTGTCCCTGCCCATGGCAAGGGGATTGGAACTAGATGATCTTTAAGGTCCCTTCCAACCCAAACTATTCAATGATTCTACAATCTTTAGCATTGCAAGGTGTAATTACTGATAACGCATGCCCTACATGCGCAGGTTGCCCCTGTGGCACTGGCAGCTGCGGGCGCAGCGGCCCCATGCATGTTCTCACCTTCCCCACACACAGCAAACCATTGTCTCCCTTCCAGGTGAATGCCAGCTTTTCAACAACGGTGGCATTGGGGACGAGAGTGATGATGAAGACGATGTCCTTCGCGGAGCTGAAGCAGAGTGCTACAGCAGAGTAAGCTTTTCATTCTGGGGCCCCTTCAACCTCGCTCTGTGCCTTCAGCTGCTGCTGGCCTGCCTTGGGTGGCGGATTTCTGTGCCACGTTCCAAACAGGGCCTTTCCCTGTTCTCCTTCTCTGAAATGAGCCACTCTCCCATCCTGTGTAGAAAAAAAACAAGTCAGTAAAATCCGATGCTTGTCCTCTGGCAAATAGATCTGCTCCTGACACTCCTTAGTTAATGTAGATGTCCCGTCTCCTACATCTCCCGTGTGATGAGAACCCACTTTTTTTGTTTCTATTTAGAAGAACGGATACCTGGTAGCTTAGCAAAGCACAGCTGGGTTCATTCATTTATCTCCTGATGTTTTCTAGGACTGTGTGTGGATTAAAATACAGGCTAAGAAGCCTGATAGGGAGTGTAGTTGTCCTTGAAGCATATGTAAAATCCACTGGTGTGTTTGAAATGCTGGTACAGTTACACACGTGCTGTTCCATACGCACCATCTCAGCCTGCGGCTGTGGGTGTAATACTGCATTTCACACACTTGATAGTTCGTTTTGATCTGCTTCTGAAGTCTTAGAGGCATGTCCAAGCTGCTCCTGCACCAAGGCAGCTGATGACCTCCCAAATATCCGGGAGGGATCTGCCCACAACATCCTTCCTCTGAAGACAAGGAGATGCTTGGGAGTTCGAGAGCATCTGGATCACTCTCTGGGCTGTAGCCTGGCTGAGCTTTTCCATTGTGCCTTTATAAAGCAGGAGAGAGTTTCCCACTCTCTGTTTATGACCACAGTCCTCAGCCAGAGACTGGAAATTGGGATCACATTTTCTCTTGACTCCAGCGTGAGCACACACGGCCTGGTCCCTACAAGCAGGACAATGTCAGCCCCAAGTTTTCTCTGCAGAAACAGGAGACTTGTTTTAGGCTGCACAGACTAAGGAGACAAGGGACTTCCCTCTCCCTCCCTTCAGGGTCAACTGTGTTTTATGCTGAATTTTCCTTTCTTGCACTTCCTACGCTAAGATGCGCAAGACAAAGCGTCTGCTGTCTGTCCATCCCTTTGATTTTGAACTGGACTCGGATTACTCTGCTCAGTCTCGCCGCCAGTCTGTACAGCTCTCTCCAGCAGCCAGCAGCCCGGATGGTTTTCAGGTACTGGGAGAGTGCTGGGGGGTTCCTTTCCTCTCCTCTTACTCCTTGCAACCTCTCCTACTTCCACCTTCAGCTGGTGTTGAGAGGAAATGGTGCTGATCCTTCATCCCCACAGTCCCATTTGCTTTCTTTTCTCCCATTTCAACTCCTTTGCCTCAGGCTGAGCCAACAGTAGGACATCTGACTGAAGAGAGGATGGGTGGTAGGATGAAATAGCAAGAGACTCTCTTCAGACAAGAGTGTTCTTGTATTGTCCCAAGGCTTTGGGACACCCGAGTTTCCAGTGATGTTTTGGAGGTTCACTATTCAACAAATGAAAAGAAACCAGGCTCCTTTCCCATCATCCCATCCATCTGGGGGCTGGTTTTGCCACACATTGGCACTGGCACTCCAAACCTGCGTAACTGGAGGGGCAGCATGTGTTTGGGTCCCCATCAGTCAGACCCTTTCCATGAAAAAAATTTTCCAGATGTCATTTCTTGCCATTCCCTCTTGGGGTGAGGGGCCCAGAACTGAACACAGGATTCAAGGAGTACTGAGTACAGAGGGAGAATCTCCTCCCTGGACCTGCTGGTCACGCCGTTTCTGATCCAAGCCAAGATACCACTGGCTTTCTTGGCCACCTGGGCACACTGCTGGCCCATGTTCAGTCGCTGTCAACCAATACCCCAAGATCCTTCTCCTCCTGGCAGCTTTCTAGACAGACTTCACCTAGTCTGTGGCTGCATAGGGTTGTTGTGCCCCAGTCCACATAATTCCTCATAAATTGATAAGAATTTGGGGCAAAGTAGATTTTTTTCCTTCTTTATCTAAGCCCCCCCACTACACCGCAGAATTCAATATGGTTCTAGGAAGGATTTGCCTCTGTCGAGGTAATCTGAATCGGATTGATCAGCTGCAGAGTATCTGAGGGGTAGAAGGGGGCCACTCTTTGAATAATAAAAAGGATGAGGTGTTTGAAGAGACTAGAATTTTTTGCAGCCCAGCTGAATGGACTCTGCCTGGTTCTCTTAAAAATGAACAGTGCCCCCTGGCAGTGATGAGAAGTAATGCTCCAGGTCCATCTGCCAGGCAAAGAGCTCTTTGAATTGGTCCCTCTGCCCCTCTACTCTGCTCTTCTGAGACCCCAGCTGGAGCCCTGCTCTCTGTTCTGAAGTCCTTAGCATAGGAAGGGCGTGAAGCTATTAGAGCAGGTCCAGAGTAGGCCGCAGAGATGATCTGAGACATGGAGAACCCTTAGGCTGAGAGATTGAGAGACTGGAGGAAGTTTTTCACGGAAGGGGTCATTGGGCATTGGAGTGGGCTGTCCAGGGAGGTGGTTGATTCACCTTCCCTGGAGGTGTTTAAGGCACAGGTAGATGAGGTCTTTAGGGACATGGTTTAGTGTTTGATAGGAATGGTTGGACTCGATGATCCTGTGGGTCTCTTCCAACCTGGTAATTCTATGATTCTATGATTGTGGGTTTGTTCAGCCTGGAGAAGACAAGACTCTGGGGAGACCTTGGAGCAGCTTCCAGGACTGAAAGGGGCTCCAGGAAAACTGGGGAGCGGCTGTTGATGAGGGAGTGCAGGGATAGGATGAGGGGGAACAGTTTTGAGATAAAAGAGGGGAGATTTAGATTAGACATTAGGAAGAAATTCTTTACAATGAGAACCATGGTTGCCTAGGGAAGTTGCTGCCCCATCCCTGAAGGTGTTCAAGGCAACATTGGATGGAGCTTTGAGCAACCTGATCCAGTGGGAGGTGTCCCTACCCATGGGAAGGGGTTGGAACTGACTGAGGCTTAAGGTCCTTTCTGGCCCAAACCACACAATGACTCTATGACAATTGCTTGTTAGGAATTGGATTTACAAAAGATCAGTCCATGCGCCTATGGGAGGATAAAAATAAGAACTAGAATTATCAAGCAAAAGTGAGGAGAGGCAGGGAGTCCTTGTGGGCAGCTGCTCAGCAACAATCCTCATCTCTCAGTCCTTCCCAGAATTCCCCAACTCAGCAGAAGATGCATCCCAGAAGGAATCCAGGATCGCAGAGGCAGATCTGGTCTTCCACCACGTCTTGCAGGACCAGGGGCCGGGTGTGAGCCCTCCGGAGCAGCACTTCAGTACAGAGGTTCGGCTCACCGTTAATTCACGAAGAAGGAGCCTGGAAAGAAGTGCAAAACCTGGTAGGTATCTCTGATCAGGCTCCTCTTGTAGGTTGGAAAAAAGTGGCTGCGAGACTTGGTCCAAAATATAAATGTCATTTATCTTTTTGAATCATAGAATCATAGAACAACCAGGTTGGAAGAGACTCACTGGATCATTGAGTCCAACCATTCCTATCAAACATTAAACCATGTCCCTCAGGACCTCACCCACCCGTCCCTTAAACACCTCCAGGGAAGGTGAATCAACCACCTCCCTGGGCAGCCTATTCCAATGCCCAATGACCCTTTCTGTGAAAAAATTCTTCCTAATCTCAAGTGTAAATGTCCCCTGGTGGAGCTTGAGGCCATTCCCTCTTGTCCTGTCCCCAGTCAAATGACAGGGCCAGAAACAATGGGATGTGTTTTCCCTTGTGGGCAGCGATAGATGAGTTGGACTCATTGCCGGAGAGGACAGGGTGGGCGCAGACCAGTTTATGGTTTTAAGTGGACTTGAACTGGAGCAAGAACTGGAGGCAAGCGCTGGGGGTTGCTAAGTAGCATCCTTGTAGCTGGGCAGAGTGCACTGACAGGCTGCAGCGCCTGGGGGTTTGTGAGTCTATAAATACCCCAGCAAACAACGGTGCAGCGCTTGCCTTTTACTACTGTTGTTTTTCCTGCTGTGACAGCACAACCAGGAGGGTTGGGTGCTGGCTTGTGCCCAGGCAGCTGTAGACTAGATCTATCCTTCCAGGTCTCCAGCATTCAGCACTTTTCAAGTGCATGATTTTCAGGGCGCTAAGAAATGTTGGATAAACCTCACTGTGCTCTGTTTAAACTCCCGCTCTGCCCCCATAGGCACTGACACAGCAGCAGGGCCTTCTGGCCTTTTAATGCCATTTTCTCTCATGTTTTTTCATAGAATCATAGAACAACCAGGTTGGAAGGGACCCATTGGATCTTCTAGTCCAACCATTCCTATCAAACACTAAACCAAGTCCCTCAAGACCTCATCTACCTGTGCCTTAAACCCCTCCAGGGAAGGTGCTCAACCACCTCCCTGGGCAGCCTATTGCAATGCCCAATGACCCTTTCGGTGAAAAACCTCCTCCTAATCTCTAGCGTAAATCTCCCCTGCACAGCTTGAGGCCTTGCTTTTCTCTTATTAGAAGTCCTCCTTTAAAAATAAGACCCTCCACTCTTTTAAATCCTAGCCTGGTGCCTCTCTAGCCTGAGATAAACATCACGTCGCACCTGCACAATGCATGAAATGAAATGCACTGTGCAAACCTGGTCTCCAGCAAAACTGGGGAGGCAACAGCAGTTTCTGGTGAGGGAGCAGGCTGTTCGTAACATGAGGGAGCAAGGTCAATGCTCCCTGTGCCCACAGTTATCTCAGCAGCTCTGTGTGGGACCCTGCTGATCCAGGTGCTGCGCAGCTACAGTGGATGGACCTGAAGCCTGGTCCAGTGTGGCCATCCTTCACCTCAGTCTTTCTTACAGAATCATAGAATCATAGAACAACCAGGTTGGAAGGGACCCATCGGAACTTCTAGTCCAACCATTCCTATCTAACACTAAACCAAGTCCCTCAGGACCTCATCTACCCATGCCTTAAACACCTCCAGGGAAGGTGAATCAACCACCTCCCTGGGCAGCCTATTCCAATGCCCAATCACCCTCTGTGTGAAAAACTTCCTCCTAATCTCCAGCCTAAATCTCCCCTGGTGGAGCTTGAGGCCATTCCCTCTTGTCCTGTCCCCTGTCCCTTGGGAGAAGAGCTCAGCTCCCTCCTCTCTACAACCTCCTTTCAGGTAGTTGTAGAGAGTAATGAGGTCTCCCCTCAGCCTCCTCTTCTCTAGGCTAAACACCCCCAGTTCTCTCAGACGCTCCTCATAGGGCCTGTTCTCCAGCCTCTTCATCAGCTTTGTGGCTCTTCTCTGGACTAGCTCCAGAGCCTCAACATCCTTCTTGTGGTGAGGGGCCCACAACTGAACACAGGATTCAAGGAGCCGTCTCACCAGTGCTGAGTCCAGAGGGAGAATCACCTCCCTGGCCCTGCTGGTCACACCATTTCTGATCCAAGCCAGGATGCCGTTGGCCTTCTTGGCCACCTGGGCACACTGCTGGCTCATGTTCAGTCTGCTATCGACCAACACCCCCAGGTCCCTCTCCTCCTGGCAGTTTTCCAGCCAAACTTCTCCCAGTCTGTAGCTCTGCATAGGGTCGTTGTGCCCCAAGTGCAGGACCCAGCATTTGACCATGTTAAACCTCATGCCGTTGGATACTACCCAGTGGTCCAGCCTGTTTAGGTCCCTTTGCAGAACCTCCCTACCCTCCAGCAGATCGACATTTCCACACAGCTTAGTGTCATCTGCAAAGTTGCTAAAGGTACCCTCAATGCCTTCATCCAGGTCGTTGATGAAGACATTGAACAGGGCTGGACCTAGCATCTCCTGCTAATGTGTAGAACGCGTGATTTGGATAAGTGCCTTATTTGATTGTATTAAGGATGGAGCCGATGTCCAGGAAGTAACTCAAGGATCTGACTCTCTCGTACCTTTGTGCTGAAGCCTTCTCTCTCCAAAGGCAGCCCCTGGAACGAGCAGCCCCGGTCACGGTACTCTGCAGATATGGACACATCTGATGAGGACGTGAAGGGAGCCCAGTTCCCTGCCTACCCACCCCAGCATTCAAAACGCCGAAACAGAGCCTCCTCCTCCCAGGAGAACACCAGCCAATCTGGGAATCAGGTACCAAACAAATGTTAAGCCTCTTGCGAGACCTAGTTTGTGGCCAAGCCTCTCTTGCTATAAGTGTTGCTCGTTATCTGTGAGGTGCAGGATGATGCTGTCTGGTTTGGGAAAGAGAAGCAGTGATGACAAACTGGAGTGCAGCCACAGCAGTTGAACTGCCAGCAGGATAGATGAGGAATCATAGAATCACCAGGTTGGAAGAGACCCACCGGATCACTGAGTCCAACCATTCCTATCAAACACTAAACTATGTCCCTCAGCACCTCATCCACCCATCCCTTAAACCCTTCCAGGGAAGGTGAATCAACCCCCTCCCTGGACAGCCTGTTCCAGTGCATAACGACCCTTTCTGTGAAGAATTTTTCCTTATGTCAAGCCTGAAACTCCCCTGGTGGAGCTTGAGACCATTCCCTCTTGTCCTGTCCTCCTGTCACTTGGGGGAAGAGGCCATTACCCTCCTCTCCACAACCTCCCTTCAGGTAGTTGTAGAAAGCAATAAAAGCTGGTGTGTCCTGGGTATCCACACAACCATTGTTCCTTAGGCACAGGGGTGGGTTGATACCCACGCTTCCCATATGTGGGTCCAAGAGTGAGCAGAGGGGATCCCAGATATCTATAGACTCAAGGTCCTTCTTCCTCTTCATCTCAGGAACTGAAGAAACTGGGAACACCAGTGAGATTAATGTCCAAGTCATGTCCTGCCTTCCATGTTTTGAGGGACCTGCCAAGGTGGTTGTGAAATGGGAGCAGGGCTGAGACCTGGGAAGGCTCTTCTTTAAGGCTCCTTCTTTCATCAAGGCGATGAAGAACAGGCTTTTCTCTGCACCATTAGGATGACACAGAAGTATTTCAGAGCTGGCCTTCCTCTTCCAGGTTGTCCTCCCAAACCTTTTGCTCTTACTCCTACGGCAAAGAAAAAAATCAGGCACTGCCTGTGCCTCACTTTGCCCATGTTGTAAAAGTAATGAGCCTGCCCTCATTGCTATTAATTTCCCAGTTTGTCCTTATTAATGTGACAGTCACCTAAGGTTTCCTATGTCCCCAAAAAGACTTTTTTTTCAATTGAATGTGCTGGTGCTTTATGATTAGGGGGTGATGTGGAGAGGGATATTTAATAAGCATCAGAATCGTTTTCTTCCTCTGCAGTATGTCGTGTTCCTGCCCCAGTAGGACTGGGTCGGGATGACCTGTCGTGTACCTCTCCTGAGTGATGACAAGAGGGGAACAGCTTAGGCTTTGACACGACATACTGCAGAGGAAGAAAACGATTCTGCTGTTAAAAGCTCCTCTTTTAATTGTCAAGTAAGAACTTGCCGTTCCTGACGCCACCTTTGCAGATGACTAGGTGGTGGGAATGGGAAAGCATCCCTCAGACCTCTTGAGCAGCAATATGCAGGGTCGTGTTTGGCTGCAGATGCACACGGAGAGCCAACTGCCAGTCTCTGGTCTCAGCTGGTAATTTTGGTCCCGGCCCCCTCTTTGGGGAATGGATGGGGGAGATCTGCAACCACAACTGTCCCTCAGCAACTCACTCCATGTGCCTGTGTAGGGCAACCTTTCCTTTGCCTTTTACTTCTCTTGGCACATGTTTTAATTAGACAATCCTACCCCTTTTCCAGTCAGCAGTAAATAGAAGAACCCCGGACCGGGTGTCCTTAATGAGGCCACGGTACGTTAGGCATGAAATGCGCACAGTGCTTCGCAGTGGGGAAATGGGGCCAAGTTCCTACCAAGGCTTCAGATGATTTCCTCCATCAGCTGGACATGGTTTCGCTTCAGGGCGGTCGAGTATGCTTTGTGGTTTGCTCCCTCACACCAGTATGAAGGCTGCTGCGGAGCTTTCTCACTCTTAACAGTTACAAGACATCCTCTTACTCCTAATTTAACCCCATTTGCTCTTATGCCAACATCACTCATTATGTTAAAATAGCTCTTCATCCTTCCTGCCCTTTGTGCTGCTGATGTGTTTACAGCTAGCAACGGAGCCTTCTCCTCGCCCAGCAGGAAGGGACCTGGCTCTGTGCTGGACCATTAACTTCAGAATGATGCTTAGCTTGCATCACTTTCACCCTTGGCCAAGGAGAGGCCAAGCACAAGCCCAGAGAAGAGCAAAGGCATGAACATTTCTCAAAACCCAAGAGTGAGGTTGCTCCTCCACAGCAGACTGGAAAGCAGGGGTTTTGGGGCTTGTCAGCTCTGCTGAACTGGCAGAGCGGGAAGAGGTTCAGAAGAGGTTGGTGTCTACCACCCATTCCTGGAGCTGGAAGAGGGCAGGGACAAATCAGGAAGGATTGGGGACAGCAAATTGCATTCTCCTGGGCAGCAAAGGTGATGGCTCTTAAGCTGTTTACATGCGTTTCCAGGGGTATCTCACCTCCTGGTAGGACATCGCAGGATGGCTGAGTCTACTTCTGATCACCCTGCACTGCAGAACCAGTAGCAGTGATGGGCTCCTTAGAAGCCCAATCCCTTTTCTGCTTGTGAACAGCTCCTGGAGCTGCTTTTCTCAGCTGTTGTGTCCTTTAGCAATCTAAGACATTGGCCTGTGGGAAGCAGGGTCTAGAATAGTGCTTGTCAACTCCAATTATCTCTGTAACGAGTCTCACAGCCTGGCTTCTAAAGCAATGTTTTCCTGGTGGACACCTTGTTGGCCTCTGAAGGTTTCAAGAGGCAGAGAGCTCAGCTCTTTACCCTGAATCACTTTGACCCCAGAGAGGAAAACCCTCTTTCCTAAAACTGTATTAGGTGCAAGACTGTAAAGATGCACCTGGTGTGAAAATCGCTTTAGTTTTTAATTCTGGAGAGGAGGAAACACTTTCTGGTCCTGAACACGAGAAACTTAACTTTAACTTTCCAGTAAGAAAAGCAGAGGCTGCTCCCTGGCCTTCTGAATCCAGAAGCTGAAGGTGCTAGAAAAAAATTTGTATATATATGTATATATGTGTGTGTTTATATATATATAGATAAATACATACATATATATATGTGTATATATATATATAAAAGAAAAAAACACTATTAAAAATGCTCTTAAATCTGATGAGTCATAAAAAGAAGCCTTTGCCCCCTAGTTCTTTAGAAGCCAGGTGGGAATAGGAACACACCACAAGGAGTAGCACTAATTTAGCAAGTTTCTCCCATTCTGCTGTATCTCAAGGGATCTTGGCCATCCTGGATTCCTAAACCTTTGAAGCCATCTGGCTCCTCTTCTTCACATAGAATCATAAAACTTTACTTAGAGGTCTTGGGTATTTTGAGAGACTGGAAGCAGCACCTGAGCAGCAACCGAGCAGCAAAGCTGGTGAAGGGGCTGGAGAACAAGAGGAGCAGCTGAGAGAGCTGGGGGTGTTTAGCCTGGAGAAGAAGAGCCTGACGGGAGACCTCATTGCTCTCTCCAACTCCCTGAGAGGAGGTTGTAGAGAGGAGGTAGCTGGCCTCTTCTCCCAAGGGACAGGGGACAGGACAAGAGGGAATGGCCTCAAGCTCCGCCAGGGGAGATTTAGGCTGGACACCAGGAGGAAGTTTTTCACAGAAAGGGTCATTGGGCATTGGAATAGGCTGCCCAGGGAGGTGGTTGATTCCCCTTCCCTGGAGGTGTTTAATGGACGGGTAGATGAGGTGCTGAGGGATGTGGGTTAGTGATTGATGGGAATGGTTGGACTCGATGATCTGGTGGGTCTCATCCAACCTGGTGATTCTATGATTCCATGACCTCTGCTAGAGTCACCTGTCTGCCCTCCGCAGCAGCAAGCGATGGCTTCCCCTAACTGATGCCCTCTTTGTGGGCTGTGTTTTAAGCTTCTTTGTTTTAAATGCTTTAATATAGAGCATCATTCATTGCACAGAGAGCAGTGCAGGGTGATGGCAATGCTCTCATTATGCATTAAAACCAGACTTGCTTGAGAAAGAGATGGAAGCTCTTCAGCTCCTATCCTTGTAGCCCATCAACATCAGACCATGCATTACGCTCCGACCTCTCCCAGCCTCTGCTTTATGGAGACAAGGCAGTGCCAGTTCATCATCACCTCTTCCTCTGAAGCTGATGGCCCATCGAAGACTTCTCATTGTCACTAGGAGCCATGCAAGTGGCTTGACTCCTAGTCAAGCCTTAGTACCCAGAAACCACTTTAGGAGTGGACTGTATTGCTTCCTGCCTCTGGATTTAATGCTGCTTGAAGATCCATTCAGTTAGGGGCAGTAATTACAGCCCTTTGCTCTCCGGAGTGTCAGGTTTTTATTTTCACCTTCGCTTAAGCAGCTGCAATCTCTCCAAGCTGTTGTGAGGATCTAATTAATCCAACACTACCAAGCATTAAAAAAAAATAGTAAAATAGGAAGTCAGAGGATGGAAATGTTATAAAAGCAAATCCAAGCCCTTGAATCTCTTTGTTGCTGCATTTGCTGACAGCTTTTGCTGCTCTCTCCCCTTTGAATGGGAGGCAGCCCCTCAGAATGGCTGTGAAGTGAGAGGTGGTGTTTTATCTGTGTAAAATGGGCAATATTTGTCATCATTTGTGCTTTATTTGTTTGGATCAAAGGAGAAAGACTTCTTTTTCTTAACAAGAGCAAACCTTCAATTTATAGAAAAGGGCAGAGGGTTTCCTTCAATGCTTTTAGTGATTTAACCACAAAAGTTCGGCTGTTGTGCACAGAAAGTAACTTCTGCTTTAATTTTTTAGGATTTTATCTGTCCTCTGTTCCCTTTTCTCCTCTCCTCCCTTCCCCACGTGCCCCTTCCTTTAGTTGGAAGGGTGAGGGGCGAGCGTTGTGGTAAATGAATGCATGGAGGAGTCAAAAAAGTGTGTCGAGGAGAAGTTTCAGGTTTAGTTTTTCCACCTGGAATTTTTCATGGGAAATTCTTGCCTCCTTGGGGTGTGCTGGGTGTACTCAGCATGGCTTTAAGTTTTCCAGATCTGAGGAGAGGTCACACACCTCCAGGAACTCATCAGGGTATCCAGAGCCATTAATTGGACGTGGTTTAGTGTTTGATAGGAATGGTTGGACTCAATGATCTGATGGATCTCTTCCAACCTGGTTGTTCTATGATTCTAATTTAAGACTTCTACTTTTAATGTCTTTCACCTCAGCCTGTGGTGGTGGTGGTGGTGGTGTCTTGCTATTTGCTTTCTTATGCTGGTTGTACTGGTTTCTTGCTGGGCTGGTGGTGGTGGCTGGTCTGCTCTCTACTCCTTTTTCTCTCTTTCTCCTTTTCCTGTAGATCCAAGAGCTCAACAAGCGCATGTCTGCAATCGAACGCATGCTGAACCGCTTGGAGGAAAAAATCCTGGTGCGCTCTGATGAGGTAACTGAGCAAAGCCAGGCGCTCTTGCCGCTGGGAGAAAGCGTGGGCTGTGCTGCTCCTTTCCTCTTGGCATTGGAGGGGCTGCTATGAAACATCTGGAAAGCTGGCTTAGGTTGTTTGATTTTAATCCCTTGATTTGGCCTTGAAGACACTTCTCTAACTTCAAAAAAAACATTGCATGGCAGGACAGAAACAGAAGCAAATTTAACCCGTGCATATAGAATCATAGAACAACAAGATTGGAAGAGACCCACCGGATCAAGTCCAACCATTCCTATCAAACACTAAACCATGTCCCTCAGGACCTCACCTACCTGTCCCTTAAACACCTCCAGGGAAGGTCACTCAACCACCTCCCTGGGCAGCCTGTTCCAGTGCCCAATGACCCTTTCTGTGAAAAACTTGTTCCTTTCCCCAGGGCTCAGTGCTGGGTCCAGCCCTGTTCAATGTCTTCATTAATGACCTGGATGAAGGTACTGAGGGTACCCTTAGCAAGTTTGCAGATGACACTAAGCTGGGTGGAAGCGTCGATCTGCTGGACAATAGAGAGGCTCTACAAAGGGGTCTGAACAGGCTGGACCGCTGGGCCGAGTCCAACGGCATGAGGTTTAACATGGCCAAATACCGGGTCCTGCACTTGGGGCGCAACAAACCTTGAGCAGAGCTACAGACTAGGAGAAGTCAGTCTAGAAAGTTGCCAGGAGGAGAGGGACGTGGGCATGTTGGTCAACAGCCGACTGACCGTGAGCCAGCAGTGGCCCAGGTGGCCAAGAAGGCCAATGGCATCCTGGCTTGGATCAGAAACGGTGTGACATGGTTTAGTGTTTGATAGGAATGGTTGGACTCAATGATCCGGTGGGTCTCTTCCAACCTGGTGATTCTATGATTCTATGATTCTAAAGTCCAGCCTAAACCTCCCCTGGTGGAGCTTCAGGCCATTCCCTCTTGTTCTGGGCCCCTATGCCAGCCAGGACCTTCCTTGCCCCTTCTGCCCAAGGCAAATCTGGTTTCAACTTAATCCTCTGTGAAAGGCTAATTTCAGGAGTATTTCCAAGTAGGTATCGGTACATCTGTAGAGCTGTGACATCTCCTGTGATATCATGGAAGAATCAATTAGTACATATGGGGAAGTGACCTGGTTATTGTGAATACGAGATCCAAGACAAGAAAGATTTCTGTATGGCTTCTGAGCTGCTATTGTCTTACCAAGCTTGGATGAGAAGAGGAAAATTAAGTTAAAGCTGGGGGGTGATGTAGAATCTGTGAATACTTAAGTTCACTCAGCATTGATTTGGGGGTTCTAATTTTAGACTATGGCCTCTTCTTTTCCTCTGTGTGAAACAATCGCCATGAGTTGCTCTGGCAGCCGATGGCTCAATAGAATGGACAGTAATAATTACAAAGTCCCCCAGGCGCAGATGAAACAATGCAATTTTATGAATCATAGAATCACCAGGTTGGAAGAGACCCATCGGATCATGAAGTCCAACCATTCCTATCAAACACTAAACCATGTCCCTCAGCACCTTGTCCACTCGTCCCTTAAACACCTCCAGGGAAGGTGAATCAACCACCTCCCTGGGCAACCTATTCCAATGCCCAATGACCCTTTCTGTAAAAAACCTCCTCCTAATCTCTAGTCTAAATCTCCACTGGCAGAGCTTGAGGCCATTCCCTCTCATCCTGTCCCCTGGCACTTGGGAGAAGAGCCCAGCTCCCTCCTCTCCACAACCTCCTTTCAGGTAGTTGGAGAGAGTAATGAGGTCTCCTCTCAACCTCCTCTTCTCCAGGATAAACACCCCCAGCTCTCTCAGCCGCTTCTCATAGGTTCTGTTCTCCAGCCCCTTCACCAGCTTTGTTGCTCTTCTCTGGACTCGCTCCAGAGCCTCAACATCCTTCTTGTGCTGAGGGGCCCACAACTGAACACAGGATTCAAGGAGCGGCCTCACCAGTGCTGAATACAGAGGGAGAATAACCTCCCTGGCCCTGCTGGTCACACCATTTCTGATCCAAGCCAGGATGCCATTGGCCTTCTTGGCCACCTGGGCACACTGCTGGCTCATGTTCAGTCGGCTGTCGACCAACACCCCCAGGTCCCTCTCCTCCTGACAGTTTTCCAATCAGACTTCTCCCAGTTTGGTTTCATTGCTAAGATTTATAACAAAGATGGCCACCTCGAACCATTCAGCACCTCTGTCAGTAAATCTGAACAAGGGAGCAAGAGATGTGCACATCTGCGAGTTCCCAAGCTTTGTTCCTTTGTCTAGGGCAGAGCAGAGTAGATGCGACGTGTCCAGAATGCTATGGGACAGGTTGAGGTTACCTAGTAAGCAAAGCTTTCTAGCAGAAAGGATAACCAAGCCCGGGAATGGGTTGCCTGGGAGAAAGATTGCCTTCTGCGAATGCCTTTGTTCAAGGTCATGGAGAACAACTTAGACAAAACCCCATCAGGTATGACAGAGGTAATTGTATTCTCAATTTGATGTGAAGGGCAGTGAGTTCAGTAACTTCTGGAGATGCCTTACAGCACTTGGGATTTTAATAGGATTCTTCTCCAGGTAACATGAATCATAGAATCACCAGGTTGGAAGAGACCCACCGGATCATCGAGTCCAACCATTCCTATCAAATGTACATCTAATAACAGGGCCGGGTGGAAATACGCTATCTGTCCTGCAGGAAAGGCTGCTGCATGTTTTCTCATCACAAAAAAAGTTATGTAGATGCTCTGAAAGCCACCTCAGGGAGCAGTACTTCATGTGGCCTCTTCCCTCAGCCTGGTGGACTATGTCTTTGAGTCTCTGTGATCTCTGCCGCTATGGTTCTTCATGAAAATGCGGTGATTTGGGGCCCCAAATTGCCCCTGCACAACTTTATAAGAAGGGGGCAAAGGTGATTTCCCACAGAGGAAACCAGGTCTGTTCTGCATGTGGGGCAAATGGATGTGAGGTTCTTTAGATCAAGTGTTTGTTTTCCTCAGCACAGAGCTGGAGAACAGCTCACTGGGCTCTGCAGCTTCCCTGGATGATCTGAAAGATCCCTGTGAAAATCAAAGAATCATAGAATAGAATCATAGAACAACCAGGTTGGAAGAGACCCATCGGATCATTGAGTCCAACCATTCCTGTCAAACACTAAACCGTGTCCCTCAGGACCTCATCTACCTGTGCCTTAAACACCTCCAGGGAAAGTGAATCAACCACCTCCCTGGGCAGCCTAATGACCCTTTCTGTGAAAAACCTCCTCCTAATCTCTAGCCTAAATATCCCCTGGTGGAGCTTGAGGCCATTCCCTCTTGTCCTGTCCCCTGTCCCTTGGGAGAAGAACCCTGCTCTCTCCTCTCCACAACCTCCTTTCAGGTAGTTGGAGAGAGTAATGAGGTCTCCTCTCAGCCTCCTCTTCTCCAGGATAAACACCCCCAGCTCTCTCAGATGCTCCTCATAGGGCCTATTCTCCAGCCCCTTCACCACCTTCACTGCTCTTCTCTGGACTCTCTCCAGAGCCTCAACATCCTTTTTGTGGTGAGGGGCCCACAACTGAACACAGGATTCAAGGAGCGGCCTCACCAGTGCTGAGTCCAGAGGGAGAATCACCTCCCTGACCCTGCTGGTCACACCATTTCTGATCCAAGCCAGGATGCCGTTTGCCTTCTCAGCCACCTGGGCACACTGCTGGCTCATGTTCAGTCGGCTGTCGACCAACACCCCCAGGTCCCTCTCCTCCTGGCACCCTCCTGGGTGCTTAGAGAGCACTTGAAGTCCCCTTTGCAAAGTCCATCTGTGGGGCATTCCTCATTCTCTTCTGCTGGCAGGTCTCAGTGAGTTTGTCTGGACCTGAGTGCACCCCATTGTTTACCACAGCAGATTCTTAAACAACTCCCTTCTTCTGCTCCTTCAGTCTCCAACTACAGAGTCCCAACTTGATCCTGATGCCGAGGAGGAGGAGTTGAAGAGGAAGCTGGAGGAGTTAGCCAGCAACATCAGCGACAAAGAAGTCTCTTCTGAAGAAGAGGAGCGTGAAGAAGAGAAGAGAGCGGAGAAAACAGTCATGAGCTGCTCCAGTGATGACATGGCTAGAGAAGCTCGAAAGGTAATCTGTGTCCTCCCACCCATGACATTCTCTGCTCCATCTGTGGTTCTTTCTGCTTTCTTATAGCTTATACTGGGGCAATGCATCTCTGGTCCTGTCTCATACCTTCACCTCAATGCCTGTCGGGGCTGTCTGGCTTAACCTCCTGCTTAAATGGGGCGTCAAAGGATAGGGAATTTATAGAGTATTGGTTCTAGATCTCTGTCCTTGTAGGATCATAGAATCACCAGGTTGGAAAAGACCCACTGGGTCACTGAGTCCAACCATTCCTGGGATCTCCCAGTCTCATCTAGAAGTCAGAAGTGGAGTCTCTTGGAGGTCTTACAGGCTACTGCCTGTCCTGGAGAGGTACATAACCTCCACAGCTCTTTAGGTGTGTCTCAGGATCTGGAAATCATTAAGGAGAAAAGAGTCCCAGAGTGGGAGAAGAGTTCGGTGATGATGATGAGCAATAAAGCTGGTGAAGGGGCTGGAGAACAGGCCTTATAAGGAGCGTCTGAGAGAACTGGGGGTGTTTAGCCTAGAGAAGAGGAGGCTGAGAGGAGACCTCATTGCTCTCTACAACTACCTGAAAGGAGGTTGTAGAGAGGAGGAAGCTGGGCTCTTCTCCCAAGGGACAGGGGACAGGATGAGAGGGAATAGCCTGAAGCTCTGCCAGGGGAGATTTAGGCTAGAGATTAGGAGGAAGTTTTTCACAGAAAGGGTCATTGGGCACTGTTAGAGGCTGCCCAGGGAGGTGGTTGATTCACCTTCCCTGGAGGTGTTTAAGGGACGGGTGGATGAGGTCCTGAGGGACATGGTTTAGTGTTTGATAGGAATGGTTGGACTCGATGATCTGATGGGTCTCTTCCAACCTGGTTGTTCTATGATTCTATGATTTAGTATTGTCTGCCTTTGTCAGGCACGTGCTGCAGCCCAAAAGGTCTCTTCCAGGCCTGTTGAGTGCTCCTGTGCTAGGTCAAGGACTCCCAAGATCCATGCTCCTCCTTGCACTCTGCTAGGTCAGCGTCTCTCCTCCTTTCAGCGCTGTGCTGGCTCCCATCCCTTCCTCAGTTGGGTGTTCTGTGGGGACATGGGCCAGGGAGAGACTGACGGATCACAGCAACTACGCAGCACTGTTCCCATCCCCCCAGAGGTCCCTCAATCCATGGCCCAGTGCAGCTCTGATTTATCCCCTTGCCAGCAGGGTGCATCTCAGAGGTCTGTTTTCCCACTGGGTATGCCTGTGGCAGGGCTGAAGAGGCGTTTGTTTGTGTGTAGCCTTGCCGGGAAGAATCATAGAATCATAGAACAACCAGGTTGGAAGGGACCCATCAGATCTTTTAGTCCAACCATTCCTATCAAACGCTAAACGAAGTCCCTCAAGACCTCATCCACCCATCCCTTAAACACCTCCAGGGAAGGTGACTCAACCACCTTGCTGGGCAACCTGTTCCAATGCCCAATGACCCTTTCCGTGAAAAACTTCCTCCTAATCTCTAGCCTAAATCTCCCCTGGTGGAGCTTAAGGTCAATCTTACCTGAATCTTCCCTGGCTGGAGAGCAAGAGCAAAATGCTGGACCACTTCCCCCACACCTCACCCCGTAGGCAACAGGGCTGGGTGATGGCATCAGGGATGAGCAACCAATGATGACTCAGGTGACTCAGAAAGAAAGGGAGACCTCGTGTGCTCCCGGTTGGGTAGAACCTCCTGAGATTATCGATTAGCACCAAACGGAGAGGTCAGCATTCCTTGTTGGGTCTCTCATGGCTCATGCCATCCCTTCATCTCTGGCAGTGGATGGCGTATGCACTGAATTGCTCTCACACCTCCGTTGCTGGTGAGAGCAGCAAAGGGAGCGAACAGGGGCTGTGCTGCCCCTTTCCTCTCCTGCAAAGCTCCTTTTACCCAAAGTTATGGAGACTTTCATGGTGCCACGAGACCTGTTGTTAGTGTGTTTCTGTTCCTTAGCCTCAAAAGGCTGAAGTCGGCTGCTGGTGGGGCTTGGAGAGTGTGACTGCATGTGCACACATAGAATCACCAAGTTGGAAGAGACCCACTGGATCATCAAGTCCAACCATTCCTATCAAACACTAAACCATGTCCCTCAGCACCTTGTCCACCCGCTCCTTAAACACCTCCAGGGAAGGTGGCATTTAGTGAGTCTGTCTCAGGTACGAGTCTCTGCGTGACCTCGGGATCACAGGGAGCAACTGCTCCCAGGGCAGCTTCCCTCATGGTTTTGGGTTTTGTTTGCTGTGATCTTACTGCTGCTGGATCAGCGCTGTGCTGCATCCTTACCAGAAGCCTTTTTTACTGCCTCCTTTTTTCCTAAAAGCTGCTTTTAGATGATTGCTGCAGTCAGACTCATGGACTGAACCACATTCATCTTCTTAGTAACCATTTCCAGTAAATTGCAGCACAGGGGCTAAGTGGTAACTCGCCAAGGTAACTTAATTCCTCTGTCTGATCTGCAGCAGAGAGGCCCAAACCCTGACCTGCACTGAGTAACAAGGAGCTGGTAGAGGGGTATCAGTGTAAGCTTCTTGATTCTCACAAAATGAAGTCTGCATTCTCTAGATTTGCTGCTTTCTTTAATCATAGAACAACCAGGTTGGAAGAGACCCATCGGATCATGAAGTCCAACCATTTCTATCAAACACTAAACCATGTCCCTCAGCACCTCGTCCACCCATCCCTTAAACACCTCCAGGGAAGGTGAATCAACCCCCTCCCTGGGCAGCCTATTCCAATGCCCAGTGAACCTTTCCGTGAAAAACTTCCTCCTAATCTCTAGTCTAAATCTCCCCTGGTGGAGCTTGAGGCCATTCCCTCTTGTCCTGTCCCCTGTCACTTGGGAGAAGAGTTCAACTCCCTCCTCTCCACAACCTCCTTTCAGGTAGTTGGAGAGAGTAATGAGGTCTCCCCTCTGCCTCTTCTTCTCTAGGCTAAACACCCCCAGATCTCTCAACCATTCCTCATAAGGTCTGTTTTCTAGACCCCTCACCAACCTCATTGCTCTTCTCTGGACTCGCTCCAGAGCCTCAACATCCTTCTTGTGGTGAGGGGCCCAGCACTGAACACAGGATTCAAGGAGCAATACAAACTGAGAATTCTGAGTCTTCTCTCCAGTTGGGGGGGGAAGTCTTCTAACTGGAGAAAACAGCAGTGAAAGCACATGGTCCTGAAGGAAAATGTGCAAAACTCTGCTGTACCCTGAAGGCACCATAAAATGATAAAAAATATCACCTGAACTGAGTTAGCTGCTTCTCTGCAGGATGACTTCCCTGGAAATATCTGCAGTTGTAAACACAACTGTTTGTCACCAGGGCATATATCACCCCCATCTCCTTGGTTTCTAGGGAATTATCAGTTGCGAGAGAGATGATGAGTTTCTTCGGTCTAATTTTACACGTGTTTAGTGCCTTATCACGCAGAAGGCAGCACTTTATGAGCATTATTACCATCGGTGATCCTTGATGTGGGAAGGGGACATTAGCTCCAGGTTCTGGCAGTGCAGCAACACAATAATTTTATGGGTTGGGGTGGGTTTTCGCCACAAACTTAAGGAGTTATTTGCCTCCCTGCTCAGATCTGCTGAAGTGTAAAGCAATATGGTGCAATTAGACTTTAACTGCTGAGTAACTGAGTGGCCTTCAGGTGGTCGGGTGCTGCTGCTGTCAGACAGCTCTGGTGGCACCGCTTCCAGCAAGCAGCGCGGCCCTCGATAACCTCTTTTTCAAGCCGTTTGAGACGACTTCTTTTGTCACAGCCATCCTTCAGAAAGCACGGGCTGAGATCAAAGCTCTCCTTTTAGTCACACATACATCCCTGGTGGAGAGCCCTTCAGGAGCAACGTAAACCCTTTAATTAATGCTTCTCCACCTTTCTCCAGCTCCCGAAGGTTTGCTGCCCCTTTCACCCCTTTACTTGCGCTGTTTTGTACACCACGTCACAATAATGTCCTTATTTTTTTCCCCCTCCTCCTCCTCCCACCCTCCGCTTCGGCTGTGCCGGGCGCTCACAGAGGTCGTCGGCTCAGGCTTTGAGTGAAATCACAGGCAAAGTTCTGAGAGCCATAAACGCCACGGAGAAAGCAGTGTGCGAGTCGTTGCACGGAGAGAGCCAGTGCAACGGCGGCTCTGCCCTCCCCACCGGGCAGCTTCTCAGCCTGGGAGACAGGAAAGAGGTGGCCGAAGCGTATCGTGAGCTTGAAGAAAACGTAAGGTTCATGAGAGCTTTATGCAAACAGGGAGGGCATGGGGAGGGTGGGAATAGAATCACAGAATCGTAGAGTGATTAATCCTCAACATAAGAAGGAGATGGATCTGTTGGAGTGGATTCGGAGGAGGCTACAAGGATGATCAGAGGACTAGAGTATCTCCTGTACGAGGACAGGCTGAGAGAGTTGGGGTTGTTCAGCCTGGAGAAGAGAAGGCTCTGAGGAGACCTTATAGTGACCTTGCAGTACCTGAAGGGGCTACAAGAAAGCTGGGGAGGGACTGTTCACAAGGGCTTGTGATGATAGGATTAGGGGCAATGGCTGTAAACTGGAGAGGAGCAGATTTAGATCAGACATAAGGAGGAATTTCTTCACTATAAGATTGATGGAACAGGTTGCCCAGGGAAGTGGTGACTACCCCATCCCTGGAGGTGTTCAAGGCAAGGTGGGATGGGGCTTTGGGCAGCCTGATCTAGTGGGGGTGTCCCTGCTCATTGCAGGAGGATTGGAACCGGATGATCTTCAAGTTCCCTTTCAAACCAAACAATTCCATGATTCTGTTGTTCTATGATTAAGGTTGGAAAAGACCTTCAAGATCATCAAGTCCAAGCATACAGAGGAAACCCCTCAAAATTTCTTTTTAGTATGTAGGTCAGGATTAAAGGGATGGCACCACAGAGGAATTAAAGAATCCAATCTTGTCGGGCACTGACCAGGGGTGTCTCATAAGGGAGATGGCACAGCAGCAAGTATAGAATCATAGAATCACCTGGTTGGAGAAGAGCCATTGGATCATCAAGCCTAAACATTCCTATCAAACACTAAACCATGTCCCTCAGCACCTCATCCACCCATCCCTTAAACACCTCCAGGGAAGGTGACTCAACCACCTCCCTGGGCAGCCTGTTCCAGTGCTCAGTGACCCTTTCTGTGAAAATTTTTTTCCCCTGGTGGAGCTTGCGGCCATTCCCTCTTGTCCTGTCCATTGTCACTTGGGAGAAGAGGCCAGCACCTTCCTCTCCACAACCTCCTTTCAGGTAGTTGTAGATGCTCTGTCTTTTGGCTTCTCTTCCTCAGTGCTCCCTGAGTGAGGGATGGGATGGGATAGGATAGGATAGGATAGGATAGGACAGGACAGGACAGGATAGGATAAAGTGTGGTCCTCAGCTTGCTGTGGCATCACTTTCTTGGATTTCAGCGGTCCCGTGCTCCAGCCACAACAAAAGCTTTTGTCCCACTTCTCTGGTTCCTCCCCAGCACTGTTTCTTTTATGAACATGGATAATGTGACCTACCTGTTTGCTAAGGCCAACTTGTGCCTGGGGCTGATGGGCTTGTGCAGGTGACAAGCTTACATCTGGAGCACAATCCCCTGCTAGATTTGTGTGACTGTGTGAAGCACCAGCAATTCTTTTTTTAGCTACTGTAAACACATATGAGCCGATTCCCGACAGTAAATGGGTTACGTCTGCAGTGCTGTATCCCAGGCTGCAAAGAAACTGCTCAAAGATGGAGTGAAGAGTCACGTCTCCATCTGGGTGGTCGGGTTTTGCTGTCAGAAACACCCTGCAAAGGGAGCAGGGTTTATTAGCAGACTCCACGGCTCGTTTCTCAACAGGGAAAGCACACGCGTAAAAATAGGGAGATGCTGAGAGCAGAGTGTGCCCAGAACCTGCAGTGCCCAGGAGCTTTCTGGCCAAACACAGCGTCCAAGGGAAGCAGGGTGGCTGGATGAAGGTTTTCAAGGTTTTATCCTCTGGGAGAAGGGGTGGTGCTGGGAAGGATGTGAACTTAGGGCTTGGTGGTGCTGCTGCCGTCAGCAGAGGGGCAGGGGCGAGGTGGTGGGTAAGCAGTGGCCCTGGGAGTTATGTGTTCATCCTGCTGTTCCCTCAGGCCCTGGCTGAGTCAGGGCTGGCTCACTGCACTCTGGGGGACGCCACCTGCTTGCGAAGGCATTGGGAGAGTTTGGTGACCTGAGAATAAACAGTGACTCTCTGACTCACAGATAGCACCCACAAAACTTTGGCATCAGTTATGAACATGAGCCAGCAGTGTGCCCAGGTGGCCAAGAAGGCCAGTGGCATCCTGGCTTGGATCAGAAACGGTGTGACCAGCAGGTCCAGGGAGGTGATTCTCCCTCTGGACTCAGCACTGGTGAGGCCGCTCCTTGAATACTGTGTCCAGTTGTGGGCCCCTCAGCACAAGAAGGATGTTGAGGCTCTGGAGTGAGTCCAGAGAAGAGCAATGAAGCTGGTGAAGGGGCTGGAGAACAGGCCTTATGAGGAGCGTCTGAGAGAGCTGGGGGTGTTTAACCTAGAGAAGAGGAGGCTGAGAGGAGACCTCATTACTCTCTACAACTACCTGAAAGGAGGCTGTGGAGAGGAGGGAGCTGGGCTCTTCTCCCAAGGGACAGGGGATAGGACAAGAGGGAATGGCCTCAAGCTCCACCAGGGGAGATTTAGGCTAGAGATTAGGAGGAGTTTTTTCACAGAAAGGGTCATGGGGCATTGGAATAGGCTGCCCAGGGAGGTGGTTGATTCACCTTCCCTGGAGGTGTTTAAGGGATGGGTAGATGAGGTCCTGAGGGACATGGTTTAGTGTTTGATAGGAATGGTTGGACTCGATGATCCAGTGGGTCCCTTCCAACCTGGTTGTTCTATGATTCTATGGGGGACATTACTGTGATTTGAGGGGGATGGCTGGTCCTTCAGGGCATGTAGGGAGCTTGTGCCACACAGTTTGGCACAATATTCAGCCCACAACATTGGAGAGGTCTTGAGGAGCAGGAATTACATTAGCAGTACCAAGATTTTGGGATCAGTCAGCTAAAGACCAGCCACAGTCATTGAATCATAGAATCATAGAATAACCAGGTTGGAAGAGACCCCACCGGATCATCGAGTCCAACCATAAGTCAGTCTGATTATCCTGGGTGTCTACACACCAACGCGTTAACGTTTCCTAAATTGCTTTGCAAGGACGTGCATCCTAGTAGTAGCTCAGGAGGTGGCAAGTGACAGCAGAACCAATGGTTTTATTGGAACAGGTCCTTTCACCCTTTTTATTTAGCCAGCAAAGGTAACATATTGCATCCCAGTCAGCACACCCTGGCTCACCCCTTGAAAAACACTGAATGGATTTGGAGAGTCAAACTACCTCCTTCCCAGCTCACTGCCACCATGGGTCATGATAACCTGCACTTTTTTGCAGGTACCTGCCTCCCATCCCATCAGCATCAAGATGGTGATGCTACTGTAGTAGGTCACCAAGTTTTGGTCCTGCTTGTCTTCCCATTGAACTTCCTACCCTTTCACCCCATTGGTAATTGCTTTCAAAAAGCCTGGAGAAGGGAGGAAATGAGATGAAAAGCCTTACCAGAGCTGCCTGGTACTACCTGTGCTGCACGAAAACTCAGCAGTCAAACAGTGGCAGGAGATGTTGTGACTGGGACTGCAGTCACACCAGGAGAGGAGGATGCCGGGGAAGTTAATTCTGCAATGTGGGCGTTTTTCCTTGTATTCCATAGAATGATCCTCTTGGATCATCAAGTCCAGCCATTCCTATCAATCACTAAACTATGCCCCTTAGCACTTCATCCACCCATTTTTTAAACACCTCCAGGGAAGGTGACTCGACCACCTCCCTGGGTAGCCTCTGCCAGTGCCCAGTGACAATTTAGAGAAAAAATTCTTTCTGATATCTAGTCTGAACCTCCCTGGCAGAGCTTGAGGCCATTCCCTCTCTGTCACTTGGGAGAAGAACCCAGCTCCCTCCTCTCCACAACCTCCTTTCAGGTAGTTGGAGAGAGCAATGAGGTCTCCCCTCAGCCTCCTCTTCTCCAGGCTAAACACCCCCAGCTCTCTCAACCACTCCTTGTAAGACTTGTTCATCAGTCCCTTCACCAGCTTTGTTGCTCTTCTCTGGACATGCTCCACCCTTCAGACACACTCCACTCCCGTTTCAGGTGTACCTGACTGCTGGGAAGACCTACGAGCTTGAGAAGACCCTGAAGGATCTTGAGGAAGGGGCTCAGCACAGCGGAACTACTGACTCAGAGCTGTCAGAACTGGAGGACAAGGTGGCCCTGGCAGCCACTCAGGTTCAGCAGGCAGAGAGCGAGGTGAGGTCTTGGTTCTGAGAACTGCTTTGCCCCGACCCTCAAACAGTGACGGCAAAGCCGGTGATGGATCCTCCGGTCACCATTTGTCTGGGCCTTTCCTCCATCTGAAGGTATCGGACATTGAATCTCGAATTGCAGCTCTGTCTGCTGCAGGGCTGACAGTGAAGTCGGTGGAAAAGGTGAGGAAGAAGTCGAGTGGGCAGGTGAGCATGGAAGACTGGAGGTATACGAGATCCTGACTGAGACGTACGTGATTTTCTGGGGACTGGGAAGGGCTGCCTGGCTTGCTGAGCTGTGCCCAGCAACCTCGCTGCTACCTGAGAACTGCTCCGTGGCTCTGAGGATGGATTCCTCTCTGAGGGTGGAGGACAGTGCTGGTTCCTTGCATGTTTCCATGGATGATATTATATATGGGATGCTCTTCCAGAGGCTGCAGGGAGGACATGCAGGCACAACAGCCTAGACTCAACTCCTCCTGTATTTCCATACTGATTTTTATAATCGCAGCCCACCAGGCACAGTTGACGCTGCAGCAGTCTGCTGCCTCTTTTGCTTCACCATATAATAGGAACGGTTGGACTCAATGATCCAGTGGGTCTTTTCCAACCTGGTGATTCTATGATTCTATGAATCAATCCAGGCTAAACAAAAGAGGTTAAAATGCAAAGAGAGGCAGAGCAAGTCTGCAGCCCTAGGGAAATCCTCTACTTTTCTCCTGTCCCCATAGGCTGCCTGTCTCGACTCTCCCATTCCCACCAGCCCAGGGGAGTCTTCAGATGACATTAAAGTGAGTATCCGTTTAATCTCTACTGGCTTAGTGCGCCTTCCCAGCATGCGTATGGCATGGCAATAAGCTTGGGGACAACCAGGGTCTCCAGGGAACTGCTTTTGAAGCAGTGGCCTTGGACAAAACCTCTGTCCTCCATCCCTTTCCTGGCTTGTATCAGAAATGGTGTGACCAGCAGGGCCAGGGAGGTGATTCTCCCTCTGGACTCAGCACTGGTGAGGCTGCTCCTTGAATCCTGTGTTAAGTTGTGGGCTCCTCACTGCAAGAAGGATGCTGAGGCTCTGGAGTGAGTTCAGAGAAGAGCAATGAAGGTGGGGAAGGGACTGGAGAACAGGCCTTATGAGAAGCGGCTGAGAGAGCTGGGGGTGTTTATCCTGGAGAAGAGGAGGCTGAGAGGAGCCCTCATTGCTCTCTCCAACTACCTGAAAGGAGGTTGTAGAGAGGAGGGAGCTGGTCTCTTCTCCCAAGTGAGAGGTGACAGGACAAGAGGGAATGGCCTCAAGCTCCACCAGAGGAGGCTTAGGCTGGAGATTAGGAGGAAGTTTTTCACAGAAAGGGTGATTGGGCATTGGAATAGGCTGCCCATGGAGGTGGTTGATTCACCTTCCCTGGAGGTGTTTAAGGGATGGGTAGATGAGGTGCTGAGGGACATGATTTAGTGTTTGATAGGAATGGTTGGACTCGATGATCCGATGGGTCCCTTCTAACCTGGTGATTCTATGGTTCTATGATTCTCTTGCAGGCGATGCCCGGACTGCAGAGATTCAGGAGGAAGTTCAACAGTCCCCTCGAAATCACCAGTAAGGACCAAAGCTCTGCCTGCGGGAGGTGGGGATCTGTGGGTGGGTGGGTTGGGCTCTGGGAGATGCTCGGTCTTTTCTCTCTGACACTAGTTATATTTTTGTACTGAGGGTCCCACTCCCTGTGGTCACAGCCACTTGTTAGGATCACTGCAGGGGAAACCTGTGGTGGGTAACTTAGAAAGCAGAAGGCAGCTTGACTGAGGGCAGTGATGGAAGAACAGAGGTCAGATTGAGTTGGCTCAGTCCTCTAGGAACCAGAACTTTCTCTGCAGCCTGGGCTGCTGCCACCTCAAGAGTCCAGGAAGAATGACAGAATGCAATGATAGAAAATGAATAAGATTTGGGTTGGAAGGGCCCTCAAAGCCCATCAAGTTCCACCCCCCCTGCCATGGGCAGGGAGACCTCCCACTGGATCAGGCTGCTCAAGGCCCCATCCTACCTGGCCTCGAACAATTCTAGGTAAGGGTCATCCACAACTGCCCTGGGCAACCTGGACCAGGGCTTCACTACCCTCATTGTGAAGAATTTCCTCCTAACGTCTAGTCTAAATCTTCCCCCTTCCAATTCAAAGCCCTTCTCCCATGTCGTATCACTCCGGGCCCTTGTAAAAAAGTCCCTCCCCAGCTTTTCTGTAGCCCCTTTCAGCACTGGAAACTGCTTTAAGGCCTTTCTGGAGCCTTCTCCAAGCTCAACACCCCCAACTCCCTCAGCCTGTCCTCGTATGGGAGATACTTCAACTCTCTGATCATCTTTGTAGCCTCCTCTGGACCCATTCCAACACTTCCATCTCCTTACGTTGGGGATTCCAGAATTGAATGCGAGACTTCAGGTGTGGTCTCGCAAGAGCGGAGTCAAGGGAGGTATCTGCATTATTTCATTTCATGGCATCCTGTTGGGTGTTAGACCTCAAAGCCTCTTCTGACAGCAATTTTTTCCTCAATTTGCCGTCTTGGGGAAGGTATCCATTACCTTGTTGCACATCTTCATCAGCTGTTGTTCTCTGAGACTCTGAGCTCTGAGGCCTTTCATCACCCAGCTATGACAAACAGCATCTTGGGAGTGATTCAGAGTAGACGGTGACCTGAAACTTGGTACAGCAGCTTGTGTGGCAGGGGCCGATCAATGGAAGTGTTTCATCCTGACCAATATCGGCAAGATCCATTAGGAAATAACTTTTCTCGTTCTTTCTTATCTCACCTCATAAGCTTAAAGGCCGAAAGAAGAGCTCTTCTTCCAGATAATGGAAGATGAAGGGAGAGAAAGCAGGAAAAGATCATTTAATGGAGAGTAGGAATTGCCTTTCCCTCGTACATATAGACAATTAACAGTCTCATCACCCAAGCTGATGCTGGTAGGTGGAAAGGTCCCTTCTCATGCTGAGGAGGAGTCATCTGCTCTCCTTCCTGCAAAGGGCTGGCAGATAAACGGAGCCCAGGGGACACGTCAGCCCTGTGAGGAGATAGAAGGATGCGTAATAGGGATGGACGTCACCACGCGAGCCTAATCCCCTCTGCTTGGGCTGGGTCACGAGGAGACTCAGTGTCCTGATCTCCTTCCTCACATGTCAATGACTTGCTAAGTTAGGGCCTGCAAAGATGAGGTTTACGGCAGAGAAGGGGAGATGACTTTGAAGGTCGAGGGAGTGTTAATAGACTTAGACGATGAGAGCTCTTTGTGCACTGGGCTTTTGTTGTGCCATGGAAGTTTCCAGAGCAGAGCTCTTGGAAGTTGACCACTGGGAGGCCGATCCCACACTCACAGTGCTCTGGAAACCCAAACAGCTTTTGCTATCCTGTCATCAAAGGGCTTCCCGTCACCCTCTGGGAGAAGGAGATTTAGTGATGCATCCAAAGCAAAGCAGGGGATAATAAAACCCAAGTGATGGTGGATGACTGGAACCTGTAGTGAGGTAGATGAGGACCTGCTGCCCATCTCTCTTCTTTCACTACAGGTTTCGACGACTCCTTTGACCGCAACTCTGTTTACCGTGGCTCCCTGACACAGAGAAACCCCAATGGGAAGAACAGGAGAGTGGAGAGGCTCTTTGCGGTATGAAACTACTTGCCTAGGAGGGTTGATGCACATGGGACCTGCAGCCCTGGGCTTGCACAGAGGGATTTGTCCCTCCCCGTGCTCTTCTTTAGCTAGTGGAGCTCCTAGCTCTTGGTATTGGTCTCACCATACTGACCGGTGGGGGCAGCCATGCCCTGGGCATCACCCGCTGAGGTCTGGGGTGTCATAAGCCCCAAAGTGGGGGAACCAAACAAGACCTACATCTTTGAATGGGAGGGGGTTGAGTCACCTTCCCTGAAGGTGTTTAAGGTGCGGGTGGATGAGGTGCTGAGGGACATGGTTTGGTGTTTGACTGGAATGGTTGGACTCAATGATCCGGTGGGTCTCTTCCAACCTGGTTATTCTATGATTCTATGAATTCCCACTGCCTGCATGGTGCATGAGATGAGGCAGGTCCCATGAGATGAGGCAGGTCCCCATGCGATGGCAGCTAAAGGAGACAAGGAATGTGCTTGTCCGCATTGCCTGGGGGAGGTGGGGGTGGAGTGGGCATGGCAGTGAGCTGAGCTTTCTCCCTTGTTGCCTTGCAGAAGCCTGTGATGACCCACCTGTCCTGAGGAGTTGGCGACCCTCCTGCCACCGCATTTCACTGACAATACCAGACCTCAGCGCAAAGCCTCACCACCCTCCCTCCATGCTTGCTCTTCCTTCTCCCGTGCCCATCTCTCCCTGAAACCTTGGACAGAAGGGAAGCCAGAGGCTGTGGGCAGGAGGTCTTGCCAGGAGCTGCCAGGGAGAGGAGTGAGGCACTGAGGTGCAGGGACGTGACCAGGGGCTCTCGTGGGAGGGTGCAGGCATGAAATCTTGGCTTTGGGCAGGTCAGAGGAGCGCAGAACAGGAGTGACCTCCTTGGAGGGAGTTGCACATCCATGTGGCTTCCCCCCACGGGGACCAGGGGTAGTGACATGGTCCTCACTCGGCAAAAGCTGTCAGTGTTTGTCCCTGCTCTCAACCAGGCTGATGCTGAGCAGGGACAGGACTTGGCAGCAGGTGCAGGGTGCCCTTGGGGCACCCAAGGTAGAGTAGGAGACCCAGGAATTCCAGACTGGGATTCACAACCCAGCACTGGTCCCAACTCCCTGTGATGTTCCTTGGAGCATCACTTCCCTTCCCTGAACAGCAGAGCAGGGGGAGAGCAGTGCTGGCTCCTTCCCAGTGAGCACATGGCCAACAGATCTCTGCCCAAAGCTGTGCTAACACCCACCAAGGCTTCTCACCACCACTCCTGAAGCAGCTGTGACCATCTGAGGGTGCGAGTGAGAGAAGACTTGTGGAAGGCAGTGGAAGAAAGGCTGGAGGGCTTGTTGTGGATCAGGTAGTCTTCCTAGCTCTTGAAGGTAATCTCTTTGTGTGAGGCTATACCTGCAAGTTTAGGACTCCAGCAAGAAGAGGTTCTTCTCTGGAGACTTTCCCCATTCTGCAAAGGGGCCTGTGCCAAGGGTGCTTTGTGGATGACTGTCCCCATTGTCTTGTAGAACCTGGTAGGACCATCTGATCCTTTAGTGGCTGTGGTGGCCCTGGGCTCCTGTTAGGTGACAACAGCATTGGTAACGCCCTCCCCCAGAGACCTGAATCGTTTGATTTCATCCAGCATTTAATTCCACATATCCACGAGCCCCAGTGGATCAGTGCCTGGCCCCACGTCCTGTACATTGAAATGGGAGAAGATTGGAGGAGGTTTATGTTAAAAATTGTTTCATGTGATTTATAGCCCCCACCTCCCTCCCTCCACAGCGCGGGGATGATCTCTTGCAGCTGGATGCTGGCAGCTCCTTATCGATGGCCACTCAGGCTGGACCACTTTAGGCCATTCCTGTGCATCTGAGCTAAAATCACTTTAATTATGAGCACTAGTGTGAATTCTCATGCAAATAACATGTATGTTTGGCTTTGGTAGTAGTAGAGAATGCTAACTGCCTAGAAATTGGTTCCGGGTCGTTCCAGAGCAGTCTTGGAAGTCCATAGTCTGGATTTCCCAGTTGGAAACTAAGTTTCTAATTTGAAAATGAAGACTTGCTGGCCTGACATTCAAAAGGGTGAACGCAAACCACTGCTGTTCTAAGAACTCTCCCAGACACGGTGCATTTCTTGCTGCTTGGTCGGGCTCGGTGCTACCACAGCAGCTCCACCGTGGTCTGGGCAGCACTCCGGGTTTGCACCCACCCTTCTGGTGTCGGGGTTCAGCCTTCACCCCAACCGCACCTCTTGCTGTACCTGGTTTCAGCTGTAACTCGAGTCCCTCCACACAACCGCTTGGGCGGTTGACCCTGAGCAGTCCTAGCCCTGAGCCTCAGCAGCACAAACTAAGGCTCCGTTCAGGCCGTAGTCACCCGCGTTGTTCTCTGCTGGTTTCCTGCCCCATCTGCCCGTGTAGAGATTATATATATGTACACTAAACCATGCAATAAAGCAAATTTTGTGTCCACAACCTGGGCTCCCTTTTGCAGTGTCTATTCTTTCAGCTCTACTCAAGCTCCTTTCTCTCCCCATCCTTTCCTTTAACCAGCTGGCTAACCACCTTTAACCAACCCCTCACTTTAAAACCAGGCAGCTGGAAGCAGACAGGACCCGAATAAGCAGCACCAGGGCAGAAGAGGGGGGAGATGGTGATGAACAGGGTGGCAACATGACTTGTCACATGCTGCTGATGGAGTCAGGGGTGGGATAAGCATGGGTGAGTAGTATCCAGCAGCGAGTTCAGGTGAGTAAAGGGGATGTGCAGCGTGTGGGGGTAAGGAGGGGCTGACCCTGAGATCACAGAATCACCAGGTTGGAAAAGACCCACCGGATCGTTGAGTCCAACCATTCCCATCAAACACTAACCCATGTCCCTCAGCACCTAGTCTACCTGTGCCTTAAACACCTGCAGGGAAGGTGACTCAACCACGCCCTTGTAAAAAACTCCTCCCCAGCTTTTCTGAAGCCCCTTTTCAGTACTGAAAACTGCTTTAAGATCTCTTTGGAGCCCTCTCTTCTCCAGGCTGAACAACCCCAACTCTCTCAGCCTGTCCTCTTATGGGAGGTGCTCCAGCCTTTGGATCATCTCTGTAGCCTCCTCCTGACCAGTTCCAACAGTTCCACATCCTTCCATATCCTGTTTGAAGTCCCCGCACTGCAGCGATGAGCCCACTTCTGTCCATTCCTGCATCCCCTGGCCAGTGAGTTTCCCTTCTTCTCTGCATTTAGTTCTCCAATTTCTCCAAAGCAGCTTCTGGGGTGGGGGGTTTGAAGGCAGAGGGTGGTGGCAGCGAGCATCACACACGTGGCGGAGCTGGTCTGCAGCAGCAGGACCCCTCGGGGGTGGCATTACCCACCAAATTGCCAAAGCAAAATTCGGTTGAGGGGCTCCCCGTGAGTGCGGAAACGGAGAGGAAAACTTTACGGGGCTAGGGAGGGCAGGGATTAACATATTCCCAAGCTATCTGCCTCGGCCAGTGGAAGATAAAATACTGGTCCCTTCTGAGTCACGAAAATCCCTGTGCTGATTTGATGAGTGGGGATGGCGGGGAGGGGAGATGCCCCAGCTCGGTCCCTGCCAGGACTCGCCTCTGACATCAGCACCAACCTGGCCATAAAAACAGCAACCAGAGGGGCCTCCAGCTCAGACAGCGGCCACTCGTCTCCGTGGGACGGCAGCCGGGCACCTCGCCTCGCCACGCAGCGGTAAGTGCAGCCTTGGCGCAGGGCAGCGCCACTTTTCTTTCTCTCTCTCTCTCTCTCTCATGATGCTTTTGTCGTTTGATAATTTCCCAAGCGCCGCTTTGCTTGCATGTGTGTGTGTCCTTGTGTCCGTCCAGCCAGCTTCCAATAGCAGAGGTGGTAAAAGCCAGCAGGTGCGGCAAATCTGAGCTCTCAGACACATTGCGAGCTGCTCCTTTGCGAAAGTCCTTGGAAATAAAGCTGCCGCTGCCTTCCTGCTGTCTCCTTCCTAACTCAGCTTTCCTGCTGCTCCACCTCACCCTGCTCCCTCGTCACAGGAATCCAGCCCATTGCTCAGCCCACCCTCACGGTCCCAAAAATCGCGTTACAGGATGCTCCCAGGTTTATCCTTTCAGCTGCTGGTGGGTGCTGAGGGCACAGAAGTGACCACAGTCCATCAATCACCCAGCATCAAACCCCATTTGTGCCTCCAGCCCCGTGTCTCTCCCCATCTTCTGGGTTGTGGGGTCCAGCTACTGGGGGTCCCAGCCAGAAAAAGGCGCTGCCAGGCCTGGGCTAAGGCTCTAGGCTAGCACAAACTCCCTATTTTAATGAGCATAAAGTTTAGACATCTCCTGTTTGCAGGGGAAATTTCCCCCAGAAGCACCAGCCCCAGCAATCCCCCTCTAGGTTATAATCAAGCTACCCAGCGCCCTTTGCATCGTAGTCACCTGAGGGATGCTGCGATGAGGATGACAGGGATGATGATGAGGGGACAGGACGAGAGGGAATTGCCTCAAGCTCCGCCAGGGGAGATTTAGGCTGGAGATTAGGAGGAGGTTTTTCACACACAGGGTCATTGGGCATTGGAATAGGCTGCCCAGGGAGGTGGTTGAGTTACCTTCCCTGGAGGTGTTTAAGGCACAGGTGGATGAGGTCTTGAGGGACTTGGTTTAGTGTTAGATAGGAATGGTTGGACTAGAAGATCCGATGAGTCCCTTCCAACCTGGTTGTTCTGTGATTCTGTGGGGATGCTGTGACGGGGACGCAGCAATGGGGACAACAGCCCCACAGCAGCAGGGATACGGTCACCCCATCCCCTCCTGGCAGGATGCTCACTCTGTGGCTGTTCAACCCAAGCAGGTTGTGACAGCAGAACCGCTTTGCTCCTGCAGTTGGATCTGAGGCTTCGTGGCACCTGTAGGAAGCTCTGGGAGCCAAGAAGCTTTGGGGTCAAGCTGCTGCAGCCAGAAAGTGCTGGGGATGAAGCTGGAGATCGCCTGCCTCCTGTGCCTGCTGCTCGCCTGCCTGACCCTGCCTGTTGCCCACGGCCGCATCCACGAGCGCTCCATGGAAATCAGGAGTAAGGAGAGCAGGAGTAAGGGTCATCGCTCCAGCCAACACCCCTCAACCTCTCCTGCATCCCCAGACTCAGCTGCGTACGGGGAACAGAGCAGGGGATCACTAGGCAGAAGGAAAGGTTTGCTTTCATACAGCATTTGCAACAGCTTTTATACCACCTCCCAGCCTCTTTTCCCACTCCCCTGGTGTTCATCATCCCCCTCATCCATGGGTCTAACGCCCTGTCCCCATCCACATCCTCTGTTTTAGTCTCCTCATTACAAGAAGGATATTGAGGGTCTGGAGCATGTCTGGAGAAGGGGAACGGAGGTGGGGAAGGGGCTGAGGATCAGGGGTTATAAGAGGTGGCTGAGGGACCTGGGGCTGTTTAGCCTGGGGAAAAGGAGGCTGAGGGGAGACATCATCACTGTCTACAACTACCCGAAAGGAGGTTGTAGCAAGGTGGGTGCTGGTCTCTGCTCTGAGTAACAGGTGATAGGATGGGAGGAAATGGCCTTAAGTTGCACCAGGGGAGGTTCAGATTGGACATCGGGAAAATTTTCTTCACTGGAAGGGTTCTCGAGCCCTGGCAGAGGCTGCTCAGGGAGGAGGTTGAGTCCCCAACCCTGGAGGGGTTTAAAAGACCAGTGGTGGAGGTGCTCAGGGATGTGGTTTAGTAGTGGGTGGGTATGGTTGGATTCAGTCTCAAAGGTCATCTCCAACCAAGCAATTGGACCGCTGGGCAGTGTCCAACGGCATGAGGTTTAACACGGCCAAATGCTGGGTCTTGCACTTGGGGCACAACAACCCTATGCAGAACTACAGACTGGGAGAAGCCTGGCTGGAAAACTGCCTGGAGGAGAGGGACCTGGGGGTGTTGGTCGACAGCCGACTGACCATGAGCCAGCAGTGTGCCCAGGTAGCCAAGAAGGCCAATGGCATCCTGGCTTGGATCAGAAATGGTGTGACCAGCAGGGCCAGGGAGGTTATTCTCCCTCTGGACTCAGCACTGGTGAGGCTGCTCCTTGAATCCTGTGTTCAGTTGTGGGCCCCTCAGCACAAGAAGGATGTTGAGGCTCTTGGAGCAAATCCAGAGAAGAGCAACGAAGCTGGTGAAGGGGCTGGAGAACAGAACCTATGAGGAGCGTCTGAGAGAGCTGGGGGTGTTTAGCCTGGAGAAGAGGAGGCTGAGAGGAGACCTCATTACTCTCTACAACTACCTGAAAGGAGGTTGTAGAGAGGAGGGAGCTGGGCTCTTCTCCCAAGTGCCAGGGGACAGGACAAGAGGGAATGGCCTCAAGCTCCGCCAGGGGAGATTTAGGCTGGAGATTAGGAGGAGGTTTTTCACACAAAGGGTGATTGGGCATTGGAATAGGCTGCCCAGGGAGGTGGTTGATTCCCCTTCCCTGGAGGTGTTTAAGGCACGGGTGGATGAGGTCTTGAGGGACTTGGTTTGGTGTTAGACAGGAATGGTTGGACTAGAAGATCCGATGAGTCCCTTCCAACCTGGTTGTTCTGTGATTCTGTTCTGTGATTCTGTAATTCTATGATTCTGTGTCCCACCCCATCACTTCCTGAGGGTCCTTTGGCTTTTGCCTTGCAGATCCGGACATCGACCCCTCCTGGTACACGGGCCGCGGGATCCGGCCGGTGGGGCGGTTCGGGCGACGACAAGCTCTGAGCGAAATCACCCATCTCAGGAGGGGCAGCCGGCGGCAGAGCTGCCCCTCATCCCACCCGCACCCCCAGCCTCCCCGGGAGGAGCAGAGCCCCTGAGTTAAAACCAACAATAAAATCCCTTCTCCGTTCCATCCCCATGTCCCAGCCTCTCTGCTCTTGAAACACAGCATGGGGAGGGATGGGAGGCATGGGGTGCAACCCCAAAACTTGCTGGTCACAATGTGCTGTCTCAGTGCTGCTCCAACAGTGCACCCAGTACTTGTCTTTACACAGCTTAGCATGTTTTTCCACCCCCCCACCCTCCCAAAAAAAACCCCTAAAATTAAGCCCTGGAGGGCAACCTTTCCCAGGTGCATCCCCTGGGGTTGATAAACACAACGTCCCGATATTTTATATGTTCGTTTATCAACCCACGGGTTGATAAACGAACATATAAAATATCGGGACGTTGTGCCCCTAACATCTTTTTCACAGAAAGGGTCATTGGGAATTGGAATAGGCTGCCCAGGGAGGGGGTTGATTCACCTTCCCTGGAGGTGTTTAAGGCACGGGTGGATGAGGTCTTGAGGGACTTGGTTTAGTGTTTGATAGGAATGGTTGGACTAGAAGATCCGATGGGTCCCTTCCAACCTGGTTGTTCTATGATTCTATGATTCCAGAGCTCTTTGGGGAGGGAAGGGTTAATCTCGGGAGGGGAGGGGGCAGATGGGAGGGATGAGTGGCAATTAGCACTTCGCAGCTGCTCTGAAGAAGAGGATTTAAGCTGGAAAAGGAAAGAGTTCCTTTTTTTTTTTTCTTCTGCTGGGAAGAAGATCTAGAAGAGCTCAGCCCTGGAGAAGCATCACAAGTGAGTGCTGTTGGGGGGGTTGGCCAGGCAAACCAGGGCAAAGGGTCCTGTGCTGCCCTCTTCTCCTTGGGAAGCATCTTCCAGGGTGTCTGTTGCTTTGTAGCAGAGCTCAGCCAAGCCTTTGGATGGTGTTGCTGTTAGGGCTTGCCCCAGACTCAACAGAGTTGCCCTTTGCCCAACACACTGGTGTTGCTGCAGCTCTCTTGGAAGGAGCAATATCTCCCCCAAAACTGGTGCTCCCCTGGGCTTGCTGGACACTGGTGAGCTGTCTGACAGAACCTGGGTGTATTAGGGGTGGAGATGGTGAAAGCATCTTGCCCTGTAAGAGAAGTGTTAAGTCCAGCTGGAGGCCAGTGACAAGTGGGGTTCCCCAGGGCTCAGTGCTGGGTCCAGCCCTGTTCAATGTCTTCATCAACGGCCTGGATGAAGGCATTGAGGGTACCTTTAGCAACTTTGCAGATGACACTAAGCTGTGTGGAAATGTCGAGGGAGGCTCTGCAAAGGGACCTAAACAGGCTGGACTGCTGGGCAGTGTCCAATGGGATGAGGTTTAACACGGCCAAATGCCAGGTCCTGCACTTGGGGCACAACAACCCTATGCAGAGCTACAGACTGGGAGAAGCCTGGCTGGAAAACTGCCAGGAGGAGAGGGACCTGGGGGTGTTGGTCGACAGCCGACTGAACATGAGCCAGCAGTGTGCCCAGGTGGCCAAGAAGGCCAATGGCATCCTGGCTTGGATCAGAAATGGTGTGACCAGCAGGTCCAGGGAGGTGATTCTCCCTCTGTACTCAGCACTGGTGAGGCTGCTCCTTGAGTCCTGTGTTCAGTTGTGGACCCCTCAGCACAAGAAGGATGTTGAAGCTCTGGAGCAAGTCCAGAGAAGAGCAATGAAACTGGTGAAGGGGCTGGAGAGCAGGTCCTATGAGGAGCAGATGAGAGAGCTGGGGGTGTTCAGCCTGGAGAAGAGGAGGCTGAGAGGAGACCTCATTACTCTCTACAACTACCTGAAGGGAGGCTGTAGAGAGGAGGGAGCTGGGCTCTTCTCCCAAGTGCCAGGGGACAGGACAAGAGGGAATGGCCTCAAGCTCTGCCAGGGGAGATTTACACTGGACATTAGGAGGAAGTTTTTCACAGAAAGGGTCATTGGGCATTGGAATAGGCTGCCCAGGGAGGTGGTTGATTCACCTTCCCTGGAAGTGTTTAAGGCACAGGTAGATGAGGTCCTGAGGGACATGTTTTAGTGTTTGCTCGGAATGGTTGGACTCGATGATCCGATGGGTCTCATCCAACCTGGTTGTGCTATGATTCTAAGTAGTGTTTTTCTCTTTGCTTCTGATGAGGTTGTGGCAACTCTACAGCTCCTCTTGGTGTAGCTCCCATCTTCTCCTCTTCCAGCCAAGGTGTGTTCCAGTGGGGTCTTTTCCAACCTGGTGATTCTATGATTCTATTAATATATCCCATACAGCAGAAATAGGAGGCCCTGCAAGGCACAGGGTACCGTGATGCCTGGCATTTGCCTTGGTCCTGCTCTGTCTCCAGATCTGGCTCTTGTATCAGCAAGAAATCAATTATTTCTCCAGAGGATGGTCTCTCGCCTCTGGAATGGATTGGACCAGGGGCAAGGGGATCACCGTTACCAGTCCCTGCCACCTCCAGGCTTCCTGCAGCTAACATCTAGGTTAGAGATTAAAAAAAAATAACACCTTCAGGACAACTTTCTTTTTATTTGTACCAGGGGTGTGAGCTCAGAACCCACCGAATGCACCTCCTTCACTTCAGGACGTTTAACCCTCCCTTTTGGGTGGGAAGGGGTGTGTAGGAGGCAGTGTGGAGCTGGGACAGGAGAATGCCACCAGTCAGGAGTGGTGGTGGCAGTGCCAGCAGGTTGTGCTCATCTCTGTAAGGAGAACGTTGGTGGTAGAAATCCCTTGGCTTTACCTCTTTGATGAAGCCAGTGCTGGAGGGCTGAAGAATCCCTGTGCCCTCAGGATGGGCTTCGACCTTTCTCAGAAGGGGAGGGTGGTCAGGCTGAGCTGCCCTTGCACTTCTGCACCCGCCTTGGTTTGTCATTGCTGTCTCGGAGACCTCATCCAGCCGCTGCCGAGGTCCAGAGCCGCCCGTCCTTAGAACCTGCAGCACTTCGTCCTTGCCCTGCTCTCCCCCAGATCGACTGTTGACCACCCGCGTGGTGATGAGGTGGGCACCTTCTTTTGTTCCCGCTGCAGGAGCTCTCGGGCTAGGAAGAGAAAGGAGGTGAGGAAGGGCTCAGTTCTGCTGATGCGGTAGGATGCAATGGCTGTCCTGTCCCACCCCAGGGGAGTCACTGCTACTGACTGTTGCTACTAGTTGCTGCTACTGTCCCATGGTAGCAATGTTAGATCTCTGTTGAACAGCTATGCGGGGGACACTGTTAGAGCCAGATTGCACGCTAAAGCAAAAGAAAAACTGGCTCTGGGGGAGTGCCTGAAATCCCTCTCTGATGTCGGAGCATCCTGGGTTGGTTCTGTTTGTCCATCTCCCTTGAGAGATGTGACATGTTGCACTGAAACCATGGACTGTTGGTGGTTGTGACCCTTGAAATCTCCAGGCACTGTGCAGGCTGAAGCAGCTGGGAAGCAAACCTTGGTAACAAGTACCAGCAGCGAAGGGGACCAGCTCTGAGTGGGAGGGAGAAGGTGTTTTCAGACTGGAAGCAGAGCTTTGGTACCCATGGTTCACCTGTGATGGCACTTGGTGAGAGCTCTCCCACAACTTACCTATGGCCATGAAGATATCGTTTACTTGGTGGTTGGATTTTGCAGATGTCTCCATGAACAGGAGGCCTTTGGTCCTGGCAAACTCTTCCCCCTCCTAGGTGGAGACAAGCAAGGTTACTTCCCCCATCCTCTTTGGGGCTGCCGATTTGGTTTGGGGGGCATTTCATGGCAGGTCAATGATTTTCAGGCTCTTCCAGAGCCTTTTAAATTCTTGGCTCTGTTAGGACGTATCCAAGTTTTCTAGCAAGGGGGGTTGGTATCTCCCTGTGGGTACTCACCTCCGTGGCAACCTCTCTCTCAGCAGCAAGGTCTGTCTTGTTGCCCACCAAAGCGATGACGATTTCATCTGGAAGGAATTCCTTCTCCAGGTCCGTCAGCCACAGCTTTGCTCGGTTGAGAGTCTCCTGGAGAGACGGAAACAAAACCCACCTGCTGGCCTGGTTTTGATTTATCCCCTTTGCTTCATAGAATCACAGAACAACTGGGTTGGAAGGGACCCATCGGATCATCAAGTCCAACCATTCCTATCAAACACTAAACCATGTCCCTCAGCACCTCATCCACCTGTCCCATAGCAAAGCTGATGAACTAAAGAGGGTTCAAGAGATGAGGTGGGGAGGTTTTGATTGCCCTCTCTCCTGGAAGCAGGTCAGCAGCCCTCAAACACCTTCAGGGATAAATCAGCCATGGATGGGATGCACCCTTTCTGCAGGAACTGCTCCCTAAGTTGGCAGCATGAGCAGGGACAGCCCCTGGCATCTCCCAAGTGAGATGTTCACCTTCTCAGGTAGTACTCAGGTACCACTTTCTGCTCCACCATCACCTGAACACCCCTGCCCTGCCAGCGCTTGCAGTTCTGGCATGGACAGGACCGTCATCCCCTGCCTCACCTTATTAGCGATGTCGTAAACGAGGAGAGCTGCGTGTGCGCCCCGGTAGTAGAGGTGGCAGACGCTGTGGTACTTCTCCTGGCCTGCTGTGTCCCAGATCTCAAACTTGATAGTGGCTGCCTCCAGGCTGAGTGTCTGCGTGAAGAAGGAGCCTGCAAGCAAGACACAGGGCATGCGTTCACTTGCAGCAAGAGCAGAAAGCTCAGATCTGCTGGTGGAGTCAAATCCATACTGAGGGGGTCAGTAACAATGATGTAATATGCAGAACCAGGACTGATTTCTTACAGGGTCTGGGACCATTGATGGGATGATCTGCTGCCAGGTAAAGCAGCCTGTGATATGCTGGGAGCCCTTCCTGGCACCAGATTTTATAGAATCACCAGGTTGGAAAAGACCCTACTGGGTCATCAAGTCCAACCATTCCAATCAATCACTAAATCATGTCCCTCAGCACCTCGTCCACTGGCCTTTTAAACCCCTCCAGGGAAGGTGACTCAACCACTTCCCTGGGTGGCCTCTGACAGTGCCCAATGACCCTTTCCATGAAAGTTTTTTCCCTAAAGTTCAGCCTAAACCTCCCCTAGTGGAGCTTGAGGCCATTCCCTCTTGTCCTGTCCCCTGGCACTTGGGAGAAGAGCCCAGCTCCCTCCTCTCTACAACCTCCTTTCAGGTAGTTGGAGAGAGCAATGAGGTCTCCTCTCAGCCTTCTCTTCTCCAGGCTGAACACCCCCAGCTCTCTCAGACATTCCTCATAAGGCCTGTTCTCCAGTCCCCTCACCAGCTTCATTGCTCTTCTCTGGACTCACTCCAGAGCTTGAACATCCTTCCTGTGGTAAAGGGCCCAGAACTGAACACAGGATTCAAGGAGCGGCCTCACCAGTGCTGAGTCCAGAGGGAGAATAACCTCCCTGGGCCTGCTGGTCACACCATTTCTGATCCAAGCCAGGATGCCATTGGCCCTCTTGGCCACCTTGGCACACTGCTAGCTCATTGCTTGTCTGTGGGACCTGTAGAAGGAGGTGCATGGATTGGGATTTGTCAGTGGAGCAGAGCAGCCTGGTGGGGGTTGTGTTCATCTCTGCAGGCAGGTTGGAGGAACTAGACCCTGTGGTACAGGACCTGTCAGAGCTGGCTCTCTCCTCCCGAGCTGCCCTGCCTGTTTGCACCCTAGCCCGAACTTCCCAGCTTGAGAAGGAAACTGAGGTTGGAGCAGCCCGTAGCTAGGAGAGACTCGTGTGGAGTATCCAAAGAGCCGTAAGGACAGCATGGGAGCAAGCATGCAACAGGCAGATGGGACATATAGTTTAGATCCCAGATTTCACTCATTTTCCTGCTCCAAAAAGCAGTGCTAAGCCAAATCTGTGCAGTTTGGATGTGTTTCTTCTTACATCCTGATGCAGAGGGCAATGGGATGCAGAGATCTGGAGGTGATAGCAATGGGGAGGTCTGGCTCTGAGGAAAATGTGTATCCTACTCACAAGTAGGGCAGTAAATACTGCAGGATACTCCAGCCTGTTTTCCTGCATCCCACCCCATTGCAAGGAAGAGCATCAATCCTGGTCTCTTGTCCAGAGCCATCAAGATACTGAAGCCGCTCACTCACATCCCACTGTTGGCAGTGACTCCTTAAAGTCGTTTTTCACGTATCGATAGGCCAGGCTTGACTTTCCCACTGATGTGCTGCCCAGTAGAACCACTTTGTAGATGTAGGTGGGATTAATCCCCTCCAGGGAGGTGCTCGGCATTGTTTCCTGCTCTGTATCCTGCAAGGAAAACAACTCCACTCAAAACACATTTGCAGTGATCCCAGATCAATCATCTGAGCCTCCTGCATCGGCTCCTGACTGGTGGTAGCAGGACTGGAGGGGTTTAACCTCAGAATAGGCTACAATAAAGCCAATTAATATCTTGAATCAATTTTAATACATCAAACCTCCTGCCACTGTCAGTTATGACCACAGGGTGGAGATCTTTAAGAGGAAATTTGATGCAAGAGGCTGCCTTGGATGCAGAAAAGGAAACTGGCCTGGATGCATCTCCATTAAAGACAGGACATGCTGGAGAAAGTTAATAGCAGAGGACATCACTTACGAGGGAGCTTTGCTCTTAAACTCCTTACCCAAAGACCCAGTAAAGAGCTTAGGTTGATGTTCCATGCTGAAAAAGCATGAGGGAACCTCACTCTGAGATGACTTTAAGGTGTCACTCAGGTGCCTTTTGAGGACAGCAGCACACAAAGCAGACACTATGAGCTCTTCCACCACAGATTAAGAAATCCCGGGTGGACCAAAGCCTTGAAGTCTCACCCCCTTGTGACTGTCGCACCACAGAGTGTGACTCTGTATCACTTGGGGTGGAGCTACGCTGTGCGATGACCCAGAACGGTGGGAGACCGTGGTTCAAACCCATGGTCAGGTCATCTCAAACCTGACTCAAAGAGAACCACTGCAGACTGTACCTCGGGGAGATGGTGGTCGGTGTGATCCTTCCTGGATGGCACGTTTCACCTTCTTCCAGCCTTGAGTTCAAGGAGGTGGCTCTGCCTTGCTGTCAGCGTGGGGTGGCAAATTATGTTGTCTTGCAGCTAGCCAAAGCTTGGCCTTGGCTCCTCCTTGTCAAGCTCCTCCTCTAAGAACACTCCTCTCAGTGCAGAGCTATGCAGGAGAGAGGGAGGTTCATGCAGAGCTTGAAGATGAAGTGTCATGTGGTGTTGAATGGAGCAGAAGGGCGTGAGATGACCTTGTATGCACTTAAACCCGCTTCACATGCAGCAGTAAAGGGGAAATAAGCCACCAGCAAGGCCATAACTGTTTGGAATGTGCCTCTTCTATAGAACTAATCTTCTGTCACCCAGCAGAGAAGCTTTCAAAAGGATGATGAAATGTTTAACATGTTCTGCTGCTGGTCCCTGTCTATAAGAGCGACGAGGCTGGTGAAGGGGCTGGAGAACAGAACCTATGAGGAGCGGCTGAGAGAGCTGGGGTTGTTTAGCCTGGAGAAGAGGAGGCTGAGAGGAGACTTCATTACTCTCTACAACTACCTGAAATGAGGTTGTGGAGAGGAGGGAGCTGGGCTCTTCTCCCAAGGGACAGGGGACAGGACAAGAGGGAATGGCCACAAGCTCCGCCAGGGGAGATTTAGGCTGGAGATTAGGAGGAGGTTTTTCACACACAGGGTGATTGGGCATTGGAATAGGCTTCCCAGGGAGGTGGTTGATTCCCCTTCCCTGGAGGTGTTTAAGGCACGGGTGGATGAGGTCTTGAGGGACTTGGTTTAGTGTTAGATAGGAATGGTTGGACTCGATGATCCGATGGGTCCCTTCCAACCTGGTTGTTCTATGATTCTATGTTATCCTGACCCTCTCGCCACTATCGCCTGCCAGGTGAAGAGCCTCCCCTACCAGGGTGAGCACTGCTGGCATGGGTTGCTTCCCTCCACAAGCTTCTGAAGAAAGCCTTGACCAGCCAGAAAGCAGAGACCTGCAAGATTTATTACGAAGATGTGGTGCCCGCACTCCAGTTTCTGTGTGGGGCTTGCAGGAATTTGGCATTCAGAACTTGGAGGTGAGCAAGAAGTGCCTTTATCATGACAGCTAACAGCGGTGCTAGCAATGTAGCTCCCAGCCCAGCAAGGTCTCTGAAGCTCCCTTGTCTGACAAAAGCCGCTTGTTCCCATGTCCTGCTCATCCCAGGTGGTTTACTTTGTCTCTCCTCCCCCTGCAATCTGGCAGGCTGCAGACCTTTAATCCTTTTCCCTTCCCTGAGCTGTTATCAAGGGAGGCTGTCATTAAGAGTGGTCCTCAATGCTGGCTGTATCTCCAGATGCAGGTGGTTTTTCTACTACATTCTTTATAGAATCCCTAGGCTGGAAAAGACCTTTGAGATCAAATCCAATTGCACCTATTTACTAGTGAACCAGCTCCCTGAGCACCTTGTATACCCATCTTTTAAACACCTTCAGGGATGGGGACTCCACCACCTCCCTAAGAAGCCTCTGCTGGTGCCTGAGAATTTCTTCAGTGAAGAAATTTGTCCTAACGTCCTATCTGAACCTCCCCTGGTGCAACTTGAGGCCATTTCCTCTCATCCTAACGCTAGAATGAAGAGTCCAACATCTACCTACTACTCGGTGAGATGGGTTTTCATCTCCTAGAAACCAGGAGCAAAATCTTCTCTCCCAGTGCATACAGCCTAGTGATGAAGAGCAGGGTTGCAGTTTATGCAGAATAGGTAGTTAGGAGTGGGTTGTTTTTTAAGCAGGGAAAAGATAAAGCTTGTGGCACAGCATAAGGGAGCTCCTTATGGTATTAATTATGTACCTTTGCCTCTTTGTAGGTCTGGGACTGAGACCACAGTCCTTTCTGGGCAGTTATGTTAGTTGCTGTGGGTGATCAGCCATAAAACTCTACAGGGAAGCAAGAAGAAGCATGAGAAACACCTAAGCTTGTCCCTCTTAACCTCAATTTCTCATTATTTCATTCTGTTCCGTTTAATCCTAGAAGATTGCCCTGACCCTGGAACAAAGCTCATCTGAGGGTCACTGCCATTGATGGAAGTGTCCTCACAAGCTTCTTGCACTAGCAGCCACCTGTTAGGGATGGGGAGTTTTGCCAAAGCTCATTTGAAACAATTTCTTTTCCTGTGTTAAGACGTGGAAGGTGAGTCTCCTTTTCAACCCGAGGAGAACAGCAAGGAAGCAAAACAAATGGCTTTATTCTGATTCAATGGAAAATAGTTCTTAGGAGAAACTGTTCTTTTTTTGTTTTGGTTTTGGAAGAAATGAGTGTAGAGAATAGAGGTCTGTGCTTGCTGGCTGAGGGACTAAAGGGAAAATCCCTCCGATGTCTCATGTGGTTCTGCAGCAGCTCCCTGCATGTTTCTGTCAGTGAGACCCAGCTTAGGGCTACAGTCAGCTCTGCAAATCCAGGGTGGGTTATTCATGTCTGTTCTGGGTGCAGATAAAGCTGCTGCTGCCTTGTAGCAAACAGTATCCCTTGTCCTGTCAAGCTTGTGCCGCTGCTGATGAAGCGGAAGCTCGTTCTTCATCTGGAAAACTCCCCGACTTCTCTGAGCTGGGGATGACTGACTGAGCATATCCAGGAGAAACATTTAAAGCAACTTCCCTGATGTTTTCTGTGAGTGGAGCCCCAGCACAGTGCATTTACACGCCAGAAAGCTTCTGTTGGTGCTACTAGAACAAGTTTGATTTATCTCACTGCAAACTCAAAACTCTGAAGGAGTCACTGATGCTTCCATGCAAAATGGCTTTAGGAAATTTTCCCATGCAGGCTTTGAAAGGTTGAGGTGTGAGCTGAACTAGGACTGCTTAGATGCTGGATTTTAAACTTAGATTATTGTAAAGCATCACTCAGCAGTTTAGGGAGAAGCCTGGGGAACAGCTGAGGTGTTACAAGTCCTGTCCTCGTGCCTAGAGGCCATGCTGAGGGGCAGGAAAAGCTGAATCTGCTCAGATTCAGTATAAGGAGCCAGAGATTAGTTAGGCAAGCATTTCTCTTCAACTGACTGTAAAAACCCAGCTGGCAGATTTAGTCTCCAGATACAGCTTAATATTTTATGACAGCTGTGCCTAGCTGTAGATATTTGGGACAGGCTTGCCTGATCTTACACTTACCAAGAACGTGAGTATCAAAACAGGCAGGACAGATAATCTCTCACTTCTTAATTGAGGATTAAACACCCAGGAAATTGTATTCTCAGCCAGACAACTCCATTTCCCCATCTCAGTGTCTCCTCTCTCCTTCTTCTAGGCAATGAGTGGGCATGAGGAGGCAGCTCCGACCCAGGTTAACCAGTGTCTCCTATGGAGCCTGCTGGTTTAATGTAAATCAGCTTAAAGGTGACCAGTTTGCTGGGTATGGCAGCAGTGCCAGATCACTGATACTGCACTCGAACCTCCTGCCCCCACTTTTTCCAAGAAGGATCCTGACAAATCTGTTTATGAGCATGACTCAGTTGTTTATAACTATCAGGAAAGTGGACTTTATCTGAGGAGCATCCTTTCAAACTTGTGTTTTATGGTATTATAGTAATAAAAACCAGAAACGTGAAGTGGTAGGATAGATATTTGCTCTGGAATGCAACAGCAAGGGCTTGGCTTTCGCGTTCAGTGAATTGGTATCTGCACTATTTTCAGCCTGGGGAGGGAGATCCTGGTGTATTTATAGTCAGGGTCCAAGCCTTTTTATTTCATAGAATGGTTTCGGTTGGAAAAGACCTTAAAAATCATCCAGTTCCAGCCGCACTGCCACAGGCAGCAACACCTCCCACTGGATCAGGTTACTCAAGGTTCCAAAGGAAAATAGTAAAAAAAAAAATAAAATAAAATGCATACCTTTAGGGATGGAGCTACTCAGAAGTGTTATTTAAGGCTAACTTCCTGGGAAATTAATGATGGTTGAGTGTAATGATGTCTAACTGATGGTTATGCCTTTCTCAACCGCAAGCTTTAAGATCCTAAAACCATTAAAGGCATTTGCTGAGTTTCTGCAGGGGCTCAGCAGTGAACAAGAACCACAGCTAATAAGCTCTTCCGAAAACGCAGGATCCCAATGCTATCCATGTAAGTCTGAACTGTTTAGACCTGCAATTTCTTTTGGATATGATGTTTTTAAGTTCTTTCAGATATCTCCCCTTCTTGTAGTAACTTCTATAACCTCTAGTATTGATCTCTAAGCACTCCTCTGCTTTTGGGAGCTGCCTCCTACCTGCTCAAGCTCTCCCAGCGCCATCCAGGAGCGTTGCTGTTCGGGAAGTTTGCTTAAGCCGAGGTTACCAGGGGATACGAAAAATCCCAACTGCAAAGGCTTAATGCGTAAACAGCATTAGATTTATTCAATGCAATCAGCCCTCCTCAAAGCCAAGGGGAACAGAGGAAGGGTCATTAACTGCATGGCTGGAGCAGGATGGGGAAATAAAGCAGCAATAAATGGAGACGGCCCTGAGCTGTGGGTGAGACCAAGCGTTCTGCGAAGACCTTTGCAGCAGCTCTTCAGCTGCTTCAGAGCATGAGGGTAGGGCAGAAGCTTCCCAAAATCTCTTTCCACGGGGAGGGAGCCAAGGGTGGTGCTGCCCTCCCCAGTTTGTGCCCCATTGTGGCTGGAGGGCAGGGTTGCTTCCCAGTGGGAGGATGAGAGTTGTGGGATCTTGGCTGCGAAAAGCACCTCGGAGATGGTGGGTTGGGGGCTGCCCTGGGGGGAATCCCCTAACTTGAGGATGCCTTTACCTTCCTGAAGCTGTGCTCTCCTCCTGGGGATCCTGTCCTTGGGATTAAGGGCAATGGCTCCGTCCGACTGCCCGAGTCTCTCCTTGCTGGGAACAGGTAAAAGCGAAACCACCCGGCAGCTCGCAGGGAGCGGTGTTAAAAGGTGAGAGGCGACTGGAGTTCAGTGGACCTTAGACCTGCTGGTGAGCCAGGCAAGGCGGGACCATGCGGCTGCCGTCACCATGAGCTGGGCTGGTGGCCATGCCCCTGAACCTCCTCCATCCATCCATCCATCAACTGCCAGGAGGAGAGGGACCTGGGGGTGTTGGTCGACAGCCGACTGAACATGAGCCAGCAGTGTGCCCAGGTGGCCAAGAAGGCCAATGGCATCCTGGCTTGGATCAGAAATGATGTGACCAGCAGGGCCAGGGAGGTGATTCTCCCTCTGTACTCAGCACTGGTGAGGCTGCTCCTTGAATCCTGTGTCCAGTTCTGGGCCCCTCAGCACAAGAAGGATGTTGAGGCTCTGGAGCAAGTCCAGAGAAGAGCAGTGAAGGTGGTGAAGGGGCTGGAGAACAGGTCCTATGAGGAGCGGCTGAGAGAGCTGGGGGTGTTTAACCTAGAGAAGAAGAGGCTGAGGGGAGACCTCATTGCTCTCTACAAGTACCTGAAAGGAGGTTGTAGAGAGGAGGGAGCTGGGCTCTTCTCCCAAGTGACAGGGGACAGGACAAGAGGGAATGGCCTCAAGCTCCGCCAGGGGAGATTTAGGCTAGAGATTAGGAGGAAGTTTTTCACAGAAAGGGTCATTGGGCATTGGAATAGGCTGCCCAGGGAGGTGGTTGATTCACCTTCCCTGGAGGTGTTTAAGGCACAGGTGGGTGAGATCTTGAGGGACTTGGTTTAGTGTTAGATAGGAATGGTTGGACTAGGAGATGCGATGGGTCCCTTCCAACCTGGTTGTTCTATGATTCTATGACCAATCCCACCCTCCTTGCTCCTCTCCTTCCTTCACCCCTTTCCACGCTGGGGTCTGTCAGTGGATGGATGGATGGACAAACAGACAGACAGACAGGGTTTACTCCATGCCTTTGAGTCCAAGCCCAACTTGCCATCAGGTGAATGAGAAGCAAAAGCAGTCCATGACCTCACCATAAAGATTTGAGGACTGGGGAAAGCTGGAGTGAGCGCGTGTCGAGGATCTGTGTTTCTCTGGGTTTTTATAATATGGCAATTTCTGCTGACGCACATTCTAGCTGGCTTTTGGTCTTGTGCCAGGGTACAGGCTCAAATAGCTTGGTCTTAGGATTGCCAAAGCGATTTGTTATAAGGAGCGTGGTTGGTTTACAAGCTGGTGGGAGACGGCACACTCGCTCCTCTTGCAAAGCATTTCAGCAGGTGGGCTGGAGTGGTGCAGAGCAAGCAAAAACTGAGCACTTGGGTTTTTACTGCCTTTTAATTAATGCAACAGTTAGTTACCATAGGCAGCTGGGGCTTGGTGCTTTGGAGAAGGCTGCTCTGCTTAAAGCTGTAATATCTTGACAGAGAAATCACAGCTCATAAAAGCACTAGGATGACAGGTCTGGAGTGAGAACAAGAAGACTTGATAATTAAAAATATAAAATTTAAATCTGCATCAAAAGAAGCATGGCCAGCAGGTCAGGGGAGGCGATTCTGCTCCTCTATTGCTCTTTTGTTAGACCTCATCTGGAGTCCTGTGTCTACTTCTGGAATGTTCAACATAAGAAGGAGATGCAGCTATTGGAGTGGATTCAGAGGAGGCTACAAGGATGATCAGAGGGCTGGAGCATCTCCTGTACGAGGACAGTCTGAGAGAGTTGGGGTTGTTCAGCCTGGAGAAGAGAAGGCTCTGAAGAGACCTTATAGTGACCTTCCAGTACCTGAAGGGGCTACAAGAAAGCTGAGGAGGGACTGTTTACAAAGGCTTGTGGTGATAGGAACAGGGGGAATGGGTATAAAGTGGAGAGGGGCAGATTTAGGCTAAACATAAGGAGGAATTTAGTGTTTGATAGGAATGGTTGGACTCGATGATCCGATGGGTCTCTTCCAACCTGGTTGTTCTATGATTCTATGAATTTCTTCTCTAAGAGTGTGTTGAAGCCCTGGCCCAGGTTGCCCAGGGAAGCTGTGGCTGCCCCATCCCTGGAGGTGTTCAAGACCAGGTTTGATGGAGCTCTGAGCACTCTGATCCAGTGGGAGGTGTCCCTGCTCATTGCAGGGGGGTTGGAACTGGATCATCTTTGAGGTCCCTTCCAACTCAAACAATTCTATGATTCTATTCTATGAAGTGAGAAGAGGTTTTGTATTTGTAACTCATCTTGTCGTAGTCAGTAGTCTTTTCTTCAAGCAACAGCTCCTACAGTTTTGTGGAAGTGAAACAGACTTTACAAAACCTAGTCCTAAGAGTTATAGAGAGCAGGGCAAAAAGCAGGAGTCTTACAAACAAGCTTAAAAAAAATGTAATCCTGGTTATGAAATGAAGAGTGTGTCTTGTGACTTCCAAGGCCTGACTGCTGCGGTGCAATAACTTCCCATTTCGATGATGAAATGCCAACTACAGATGCCCGAGAGCTGCACAGTTTTCATAGGGGAAAACCAACCACCAAATGGAATCACAGTGAGAGGTTTTGGTCTGTGAGCCAAATGAGTATTTCCCTTCATATGGGGATGTGCCCATGCATGGATTTGCACCATTGCAGCAAAACTGGTTTGAGTATAACTGTTGTTTTAGCCTGAGAGCAGTTGTTGCCCTGCATGCAGCTTTTTCTGCCAGAGGGGAGGAAAGTATTACCTTCTCAGGTCCCTTCCCATCAGCTCTGCAGAGGCTAGAACAGGGCTTGGGGATCCTATATACCCTATGCAAACCCAAACCATTTCAGGTTGATGTAATTTTTTCAGCACAGAAGGAGCTGATGTGCTCCCATCCCTCTCCAATATCTTGTTTCACAAGGCCATGCAGTGAAATGAGCTGACTTAAAGCCCTATTTTTTCTAGGGCTTTGGACTTGATCTTAGAGGGCTTTTTCCAACCTCACTGATTCTATAGGTCTGTTTTTCTGTGAGAGTTTCAGCTCCTTGAATACTGTGTTCAGTTGTGGGCCCCTCACCACAAGAAGGATGTTGAGGCTCTGGACCGAGTCCAGAGAAGAGCAACGAAGCTGGTGAAGGGGCTGGAGAACAGGCCCTATGAGGAGCGTCTGAGAGAGCTGGGGGTGTTTATCCTGGAGAAGAGGAGGCTGAGAAGAGATCTCATTGTTCTCTCCAACTACCTGAAAGGAGGTTGTAGAGAGGAGGGAGCTGGTCTCTTCTCCCAAGTGACAGGGGACAGGACAAGAGGGAATGGCCTCAAGCTCCGCTAGGGGAGATTTACACTGGACATTAGGAGGAAGTTTTTCACGGAAAGGGTCATTGGGCATTGGAATAGGCTGCCCAGGGAGGTGGTTGATTCACCTTCCCTGGAGGTGTTTAAGGCACAGGTGGATGAGATGCTGAGAGACTTGTTTTAGTGTTTGATAGGAATGGTTGGACTTGATGATCCGATGGGTCTCTTCCAACCTGGTTGTTCTTTTCTCACAGAAAAACAGACCTATAGAATCAGTGAGGTTGGAAAAAGCCCTCTAAGATCAAGTCCAAAGCCCTAGAAAAAATAGGGCTTTAAGTCAGGTCATTTCACTGCATGTGTGCTGGCACAACAGAGGTGTAGAAAGGTGTTTCAGAGTTTGGGAAGGGCTGAGGAGGGCATGAATACCTTAGGCTAGTGTTGCTGCATCAAAAACCCTTGCCTGCAGCAATAAGTGATGCTGAAAGGCAGCCTGGACCCGCTTACCCATTGCTTTGGTTCTACAAGCTAGCATCATACACTTAAACTAAGCATCTAATTGTTAGTGGAAAATGAGGCTCTCTGTTTTGGCTGGAAGGCTTTGAAGCCTTACAGAAGGATTGCTTTGTAGCTGCTGAAAGGATTGCTTTGTAACTGCTAAGAGGAGCTTCATTTTCAACTTACGCTGCTGCAATAAGCGCTTGTCTCGCACTCTGTTATTTTCATACCAGTCTCCTCTGCCCAAGCAGATGTCGCAACTCAAAAGCCCTTAACAAAGGTATCTATAAAAGGAGATGGTGTAAGTGAGATGCCTGCACAAAGTGCTGTTGCCTGGCTCTAAATGCCTCTGAGTTCTCCATAGCCCAGAGCCTTTGCATGGGCTGGGACATGGGCTCCTGCTGAGCCAGATCCCACTAGATGGCACAGCTCATCTACAGTTGAAGGTAACTGGGCTGCCTGCTCCTGAGCCTCATTTCTGAACTGAGCAACCGAGTAGTCAGTGAGGGTGATGAGAGAGGTGGACTCAAGTCTCCTGACAGCACCACAGCTTTAATTAGCTGGGGGCTCATCTCTTCAAAAAAACAGGACACAATCCTTTGTGGTGAATGCTGTAGCAGTTTCAGGAAGACAGGAGCTTTTTCATGGAGAATTACAGTCCACTTGCCGGCTGCTTGAGCACGTGAATATGTTGCTGTCCTGGTTGCTCAGGATCAGACCTCCTTCAACAGCAAGTGGTTTGCAAGTAAAGGCCGCGGCTGCATCAAAACTGGATCAGTAGAGCACTCAGAGTGATCTGCACAACATTAGGGATGCACCTTGCTCAGTGGTGCCTGCAGAGTGAAAAGTTCTTTACCTTTTGCTGGTAAAAAATTGTGCTTTGGTTTGGCATTGCATTTAATTTTATGTTTGCCTGATGTAATTGTCACAAGAATTTACAAGACAGGTCTGGCTGCAGGGCTGCTATATGGATTAAATCCTCCAGCCTAGCAGTGGATGATCTGAGCCCCTGGAACCCCCTTGTAGACCATCCCTCACTGCTCTACCTCAAACTTTTTCTTTGATTTTTAACTGTAAGGAAATTGTGACATTTCAGCAGCACGCAGGAGTGCCAGAACAGGTCAAGATAAAGCTTCTAGAGTAAACATGCAAGGGTAATTCCAATAATATCAAATTTCTGGCTCTGCTTGCTGTCTGACTTTGAGCAGGTTGCCTCTCCTTCCTCCTCTCTCTATGTGAAAGGAAAGACAAGGACACAGATCGTTTTGGAGCAGTTTGGGAAGTCTGTGAGGCCTCTTTGTCACTGGTTGTGTGGCACTTGGCTCCTCCTGACTATGACTGCTGGGAGGAAGCATTAGCTCATAGATATGAACACTGTCAATCATCCCTTGCTTAAGGAAGGACTGTTGGGTGGAATATTACAGATCATAGAATAACCAGGTTGGAAGAAACCCACCGGATCATCCAGTCCAACCATTCCTAACACTAAACCATGTCCCTCAGCACCTCATCCACCTGTCCCTTAAACACCTCCAGGGAAGGTGAATCAACCACCTCCCTGAATAGCCTGTTCCAGTGCCCAATGACCCTTTACATGAATTTTTTTTTCCCTAATGTTCAACCTAAACCTCCCCTGGTGGAGCTTGAGGCCATTCCCTCTTGTCCTGTCCCCTGTCACTTGGAAGAAGAGCCCAGCTCCCTCCTCTCCACAACCTCCTCTCAGGTAGTTGGAGAGAGCAATGAGGTCTCCTCTCAGCCTCCTGTTCTCCAGGCTAAACATCCCCAGCTCTCTCAGCTGTTCCTCATAAGGCCTATAATGCAACAAGTGCCAGTAATAAGGCCACTACCCTGAGCTGAAAACAATTACTAAAACCTCATCGTTGTCAGCTGTCTGTTGTCTGCCCATGGGAAGAGTTGTTTTGTCTGCCCTGCCTTGTTTCTCCTGCTCCCTTTGGCTTGTCTCCTCAGTTTACGTGTACTCTGCAATGTACTCTCCATCAATGCTCCCACATTGCTGAACCAACACTAAGACCTTTCATTGCTCAGAAGGAAGGTGTTAACTCCTTCCTCACGGTTTTAGCATTTTTGAACCCCTGATATTGCTGATTGATGGGTCTGTTTTCATCCCAAACACTCCAATTTCTCCTTTTTTTTAGTGTTTTAAGAGTACAGCTGAGCACTGTTTGTGCCACTTGCCAGAGCACATCCATTGTTTTCCTCTTGGATTGCAGCACCACTGCACCTTTTCCTATGGGGACAGGTGGCTGTGATCTCCCTCCTAGATTTGGCTGTTCTGACAAGAACAACCAAGACACCAGAGGGTGTTCCAGCCGCCTGGGTTACACCATGAGCACTGCTGCCTTGCCTCTTGTTCTCTGAAGAAAACATCTGAAAGCACAAAGTGGCTTCTTGGGTTGTTTTCCTGCTGCTGCTGGGGTTGTGGAGGAGGAGAGAAAATGTGTTATTTCCAGTGGAAGGTCTTTGAGAAAAAAATTTCTGGCCTAAACCACAAAGCTGGGATTTTCTAGACCTGCTTTAAAGTTATACCTGCACAGACTGAAGCTGCCACAACAGGGATGGAGCAGTATTAGCACAGTGGCTGTATTGGCCTGGAAATCTGTTTTCTTAGAAAGCCACATATCTATAAACTGTGTGTGTATGTTTGCAGGCATTTTAGAAAGTATGAGGTGTAAATTTGATAGTGTCTGAATCCTGCTGTTGTCCTGTGCCACAGTCCAGTGGTTTTAGGGCTCTGGGCCATGCTGAAAGCCCACAGGGCACTGCTGACCTGGTGTAAAGCCTCTGCTGTCGCAAAATGCTCTATATATAGGCTCTGGTGGGCTGCCTCTGTATTGCTAGGGTTTTCAAGAGCATCGCACGTCATCTTGATGCTGTTTGCAAAGCACTGTGTCTATTGTGAGCTCTGGCTTGCTAGTTAGAAATGAGGTTATGATCAGATTTAGATGGCTGGTGGTGGGCATGTCAAGCCCAGAATTAATGATCATAGAAGCGTTATGACCTCGCCTAAGTGATTTTGGGTCCTGGACCAGCTGTAGGACAGATAACTTGTCCCTCCCCACCGCCACCTTCAAGGGAACCAGGCAGTTGTCTTCATGTATATATAGCACCCCTCACTTTTGGGTTATAACCGTTTGGTGTGGCTGGTATTACTATAAATGAGCTCAGCAATCGGGGTCCTGACCTCTCTCTTGCAGAGCAGCTAACCTCACTGTTCTCCTTTCAGTGGGGCTCTGAAAAGCTGAGTGTTGGTCTGGGAAGCCTCCGGCCTGCTTTGAGAGTTGGGCACGTGGCTCTTGCTGAGAAATCCAGCCTGGACCTTCTCAGCAGATACAGAGCCTCAGAGACAGGCTAGGGCTTTTCCCATTTTAAAAGCCTGTTTGTTTCAAGAGCAAACATCCAAAACCACAGCAAGCAAAATGAATTCAAAACACTTAGTCCATCCAGAGGTCACAACAAATTATGTTCTCGGGGGTTTCCTACTCACTGCAGGGGAATAGGACTAGAGGACCTTCACGGTCCCTTCCAATCCAAGCCATTCTATGTTCTCAAAACTGTTTGCTGTATCTGTCCTGTTAAATGTGTAGCCCCTTGTTTGCATGATGGTTCTCCTAGAAAACACGGTTAAGAAGTTGATCACAGAAGCCTGGCTTGGAATGAAAATGCTTTTTCTAAGCACCCTGGTGTTTGCTCTTTCTCCTTTTCTGTGCCTGAAGTAACGTTATGAACTGATGAAGTTCAACTCCTGAACTGCTTCATGCTTCTGAAATGCTAGTCTTCCTGTATTAATTATTAACATCACCGAAACACTCCAGAGATTGGCATGGAAACGTTAAACAAGCTTGATATTAATGGCTCCCGGATGATAAGTGATGTGGTGCATTAGCATGTGTTCAACACTGAGGAGGGAAAACAACTACTGAGCGCAGTAAACCTTTAGAGCATAACAGGGTTATATTACAAAAAGGAATAAATGTGAACCACAAGAAAGGCTTTCCTATAGCATTGTCTGCTATTTATTTGAAGGGACAGGAAATACCATTTATACCTTTGAAATGACACTTGACAGGTCACAATAAACAGTCTCGAAGCACAGGGATGTGCTGAGGTGGGAAACATCTGCCTCCTTACTCTGGAGAGGAGCCACACTCCTCTAGAGACTGTGGCAGGCAGTTGCTTGCCCACCCTGGTTACCTGCTGGCCACAATCCCTTGTGATTTACAGGGGACTTTTCAAAGCTTATTTAAGAGTTGCTATGAACAGCCCCTGCCGAGTATAGGGGAGGTGCAGTGAAAAGAGATACGAAAAGTAGTCAGTGTTCTCTTTTAGTGCATGGAGGCATTCTTGCCCTATGTCTGATAAGTAAATATGTCATGTCTGATATGTCTGATAAGTAAATTACAGCTTTTGTGAGAGGTCCAAGTGCAAGGTCCTGCCACTGAGTCAGGGAAATCTGTGATTTCAGTACAGGATGGGGGATGGCCTGATGGAGAGCAACTCTGCAGAGAAGGGCTTGGGAATGCTGATTGATGAGAACCTTGGTGTAAGTCGATGATGTGTGCTCGCAGCCCAAAAGGCTGACTGTGTCCTGGGCTGCATCAGGGGTTGTTTAGCCTAGAGAAGAGGAGGCTAAGAGAAGACCTCGTTACTCTCTACAACTCCCTGAAAGGAGGTTGTGGAGAGGAGGGAGCTGGGCTCTTCTCCTAAGGTCCTGAGGGACTTTGTTTAGCGTTTGATAGGAATGGTTGGACTCGATGATCCGATGGGTCTCTTCCAACCTGGTTGTTCTATGATTCTATGAAAAGAAGCATGGCCAGCTGATCAAGAGAGGTGATTCTCCCCCTCTACTCTGTTTTTGTGAGACCTCCACCTGGAGTATTGTGTCCAGTTCTGGAATCCTCAGTGTAAGAAGGATACGGAACTATTATAACAGGACCAGAATAAGGCTGGGTCCTGGATGTTTAGAGGGCTGGAGACCTTATAGCAGCCTTCCAGTACCTGGAGGGGCCGTACAAGAGAGATGGGGAGGGACTTTTTACAAGGGCATGTAGTGATAGGACAAGGAGTAACAGCTTTAAATTGGAAAGGAGAAGATTTAGACTAGACATTAGGAGGAAATTCTTCATGGAGCAGCCTGGTCTAGTGGGATGTGTCCCTGCCCATGGCAGAGATGTTGAAACTGAATGATCTTTAAGGTCCCTTCCAAACCAAACCATTCTGTGATTTTGTACATGTGGCTTTCTCTAGGAAAAATATACGCATTGAACATTGCTTATCCCAAACTTCATGTTCTCTTTTACTCAGTAGAGCCTGGCCAGGAGGAAACTCCTCAGCAAGTCCAGATCACGTTGCCAAGAGAGCTGTAGTGCAGAGACCTTTGGCTTTAGCTTGGGTACCTGACTTCAAAGGGAGAACCGGACCCCGCATGGTATGGAGACAATGGAAACAGTTGTGTGTGAAATAAGAGACAAGGTTATCTAACAAGGTGCGGGTTTTGCAGTGTTTTAGGTGATTAAAGCACTTAAGCACTCTCTTCCACACGCATGGTTAGATGCCTACCATGAGCTGTGTGTTCTGCTGTTTTGCCAGTGGGGATATCGTGTTTGGGATAGATCTTGACCTCTCCATTAAACTTGGCAGCTGTAGGTGGCACCTTTCTACACAAAGGGCTATCGAGGAGCTCACTGACAGCCAAAAGTTGCTCCCAGCTCAGTAATCACCCCCAGAAGTGTTTTGCTGTCTGTGTTTTGCGAGACAGTTTGTAATGAACGCAACTGAAAATGGTTTGACAGAGCTTGGAAAAGGGAAATATTTAAGTCATGATGTCTAGCACAGACTTGGAAAGCTCATGTGGGTGTGAATATAAATCTGTTTTCCCTGAAGTCCCCACCCAGCTCTTGGATGTATGGTTGCAGACATGTTCATAGAGTATTTCATGATGGGGTTTTGCATCTCCATGCCTTACGTGGCCAGTGACTACATCGTAGTCTTGCCTTTTCAGGTCACATCTAAATGTTGGGCTGGTTTTCAGCTGGATCTCAGTCTCATGCACTGGGTGTTACAGGCATGGTCTGTAAATGCACAAGAATAGAAATTACTTCATCTTCATGAGCCTGAGCAACCTCATTTAACACCAGCCACTGCTGGAAGAGTAGTAAAGCAGTTGTTGTGTTACGCAGAGGTGAAATGAGTCATCTGTTGCCAATAAACCAGGAATGAAGATGCCTCGGGAAGGGACAATTATCTGCTGGTACCCAGAGCAACTCATTTTATAATTGAAAAAGGTATTAAAGATTATTTTGGGAATTTCTAATTAGTTGAGTCATGCCATTAATGTGCTCAGGTCATTTCAGAAACTTTAATAACTGCCCCAAAAGAGGCCACCACAGAGGAGTGTCTTTCCCCTCTGTCACCACAGCTACAAGGTCAGGAGGAACGAAAATTTCTGCAGAAATTGAGGTTGAGCAACAAAGTCAGTGTCTGTTGATCCTTGGAGAGATGCCTCCTCAGTGCCCAGCCCCACGTGGCTGGAAATCCTGCAATAAGTAGCTATATATTGAGTAGCAGTCCTTAGGGAAACGCACAGCTGAGAGAGGCAGAAGGATAAAGAAAGGAAAAGCAGAAAGTGTGGCTGAGGTTCCTGCCTCTGGCATCTGTTTCCAGCCTGGTCCCTGACAGTTCATTCAGGCAGCAGTGGAAGCTGGTGGTTTCTAGATGCAAGCACACATTTTTCTTTCTGTCCAGTTTGGAGTATTTGGTGCTTTTTGGGGTGTTTTTTAATGCAGCAAAAGGTTCTGTGGCAAATCACTGTGTTTGGGGGGGGAAGTCTTCTTTTGATTGTTTCTACAATCCAAGGGAGAGTAAACACCAGAGAATTTGACCACATTTGCCCGACTGTTTTGACTCCTTGTTGATTGAGAACAAAGGAACTAATTCCTTCATAGTTCTGCGGGGAAGGATCAGAAGGGCTTTAGTGCTGTAATAATGGTGTGGAAAAACCTACAAGAAAATTGCAGAGCATGGTGACCGCTGCAGAGATAGGATGGGATGCAGTAACCCACGGATGAATCGTCATGGGGGTGCACGGCAAGGCAGTGAGCAGGGAAAGCATCAATCACTGTGCATGGAAAAACAGGGATGCCAGAAAAATGTGTTATGACTTAAAAGCAGATGCAGCAGCCCTAGCACACTGCAACATCTGAAATATTTTGTCTCCATTTCCTCTGATGGTTTTTTTGCCAGTACCTTCTTTCACTTCCCAGTTTAGGTGAACTTCATCATTTCAGGAAACTATAATGACCTGCCTTTCCTGCCCTGCTGGCCATTATCACAGCTGGAATCTGAAATCCTTTAGCACCAGTGTGGTTCATTTTAAGTAAACCGGGAATTACTAGCTGACACTGCCAGTTTGCTGCTGTTCTGTACAGGTAGGTGTCTGGAGAGGAGACAGGAGATGGGGTAGTGATACACGGCTTCAGTTTATAATGCAGAACCATGAGACATCAGACATGGGTGCTCTTCTGTCTGAAGTCAAGTGGTTGGAACCGTTCCTTGAGAAGAGACGTGGCAATTTTTCATTTTGCTATTAAACAGGTGAGTGGAAAATACCTCTTCCCTGTCAAGCATGAAAGATGGTTAGAAGCAAACCGTGGTTAAGTTCTGCTGTGCACAAGAAAAGGGATGTTTTGCCTCTTATTTGCACTTGGGACGAATCTGGATGGATTTCCACAGGTACAATAAATGGAACCTCCTTCCCATTTTTTCCTCCAGTTGAGGGAGTTGACCTGTGATGTGGTTTCAAATAAGATTTTCCAAAACGATGTTGATGTGCCATTTTACAGACCAGTATGACTAATGAGTGCAAGCACTTGGGCTGCTCCAAACAATTGGTTGTGTTTAGACCATGTGTTGTGGCTGTGTTTTACTGCAATCCCAAACAACTGGGGTTGAAGAAAACCTGGAAGGCCCGGCTGGAAAATGTGGCTCAGCTTAACTCCACAACATATTTGGGATGAGAGTGGATGAGGCCACACAGCAAGGCCACGTGATTCCTGGCTCTCGTGTCTATTTGCTGTCAGTGGGGCGAGGACACTGCTACAATGCTTTGATATATTAATCCCAAAGTGATGCAGAGCCAGTTCCTCAGCCTCTTCAGCTGATGTAATGCATTGTTTTCACCAAAGCCATCATCCTGATTTTGTCTGGCTGAAGGACTAACTAGTTCGGACCATTTTTTGGGGGCAGATATAGAGGTTGTATTCCCAAATTAAATACACATATCGGTCTCTTGCCTGTCTTAAGGCTCTGAGAAGACGGGAGGTTGCTGGTCTTGTCACTGTCATACCCAAGTGGCCTAGAATAGGTTTTATCACCACAGCACTTGAGGTAGGAAACACTGAGTGGTTTTAGGCTGGGAGGAAGAGATCCATGATGTATTTTTAGAAGGTTCTTCTCAAAACAGCCCAGGACTCTCTTAAACTCAGCTTTTTATACTCAGCAAGAAGGGAAGCCAAAGGAGGAGAAATAGCAGGATTTTGTAGCTCGCTGTGGGGCTGTGACAGGCAGATGGGAGTGCAGACAGCGAACAGCCGACCGTAACAGGCTGTCTTTGTGAGCCAGGCGCTGTAATCAGGTGCTATTCAGCAACCTTGGATAGGTTTGGCCCATTGCAACTACAGCTGCTGTGGAGCTGGCTTCGTTTCGCCTCACGCAGAAACGCTCTGAGCCACAGCATGTCTGCTGCTAATTAGATTAGTTCCCCAGGGGCAGCACTGAGTGAGTTCCCATTTTTAGCCCAAGAAGGGTGTTTTTCAGTGAGCTCAGTGGTGGTTTGCAAATTGCAGGTAAGTTCCCTGCTTAGGACAGTAACAGAGAGCTTGCACTTGTTGGTCTGAGTAAAGGTTGTCCTGTGTCCTCCAGTCAGCGGGGCAAGAACAACCTCTGTGGGGATGCTGCAGTGTCAGCTGTGATGGGTATTCACGTTCCAAATTTAGTGGCAGGGTGGAGAGCCTGTGGTGTCTGGGTTAGTGCTTGTTACACAGACAGTCTCTCAGTATAGTGCTTACCACAGACTTAACATACCTCACCCCAGATACCCGAAAACTGCTTTTGGATGCACGTCCAGAGCTTTGACAAGAAACCTCTGACTCTTAGACTGCAATTATACGTGGTCTGTTCAGCCTTATGCTTTTGTGCTAACTTGGGTCTAAGCTTTACAAAGCATCATAGAATCACCAGGCTGGAAGAGACCCACTGGATCATTGAGTCCAACCATTCCTATCATACACTAAACCATGTCCCTCAGCACCTTGTCTACCCGTGCCTTAAACACCTCCCCTGGCAGAGCTTGAGGCCATTCCCCCTTGTCCTGTCCCCTGGCACTTGGGAGAAGAGCCCAGCTCCCTCCTCTCTACAACCTCCTTTCAGGTAGTTGGAGAGAGCAATGAGGTCTCCTCTCAGCCTCCTCTTCTCTAGGTTAAACACCCCCAGCTCTCTCAGACGCTCCTCATAGGGCCTGTTCTCCAGCCCCTTCACCAGCTTTGTTGCTCTTCTCTGGACTCGCTCCAGAGCCTCAACAACCCCTTTTCATCAAAAAATCATCGCAACCCTTTTTCGTGAAAGTACTTTATAGAAGAGAGATGCAGTCTTTCTGCCTTTGGTTTGTTTCCTTTGCTTTGTTTTCTTCTTTTCTTTAAGTGGCTTTTTGCATGGGTGGAGCTGGTTGGACTCGATGATCCGATGGGTCTCTTCCAACCTGGTTGTTCTATGATTCTATGATTCTTTGGCTGTACAAGCCAAGCCCTTCTCACCTCAGGGAGAGCTTCTTATCCTTGGAGCTCCTCTCTCTGCAACAATGCAATGGAAAAACAGACTTGCAGGCAATGTGTTGGGTAAGGTCTTGTGGATGGTTGTGCAATGGTATAAATATTTGCATTGAGAGACCCCCTACATGAAGTACTCTAACATTAAATATAATTCTTTGATGTTTGTGTTGTGATGGTGGCACATAACCAAACTGTGACCAGCTCACAGCCCCAGACCTTCCTCATCTTCTCTTGTTTACAGGGGATGAGATCATGAATTTAGTCCTTGACATAATATTTGCTGTCTACTTGATTTCATTTCACTTCATTCTCAAGTCCTTAACTTCTTCTTGTATGACTTTATCCTCCTTTATAGGCAACGCTTCATAACACTGTGTCATCGGTGTATTTCATTACCGCTGTCCTACTTGTGTCAGGGCACTAACGAAAATATTAATAAATGAAATCAACCCCAGGGTTAACCTTTGAAAAACTTCCTCCAAAGGAAGATTCTTCTTCAACCTTGAAAAGAATCCAATTCTGAGACCTTGAGATCCCCAAAGTGGCATCATCAGTGACCTGTGAAAAATTTACCGATGAAAGACGATCTCTCACAACACGTCAAGGTGATTTGATAGGAATGGTTGGACTCGATGATCTGGTGGGTCGCTTCCAACCTGGTGATTCTATGATTCTATGACTAGAAGAGGCCAGTAAGTCACTATGAAGTTTTGACAAGGTGAAGACAACAGATAAGCCCTATTCAGAAAAAAAATCCTTGTATTTTTTGTATAGCAAGAAAATTGCTGTTGGTAAAAAAGGGAACAAGATAATCATCTGCTGCAGAATATTTTTTTCCCGTTTTCCTAAAGCTTGGCTTGGTAGTCCACCACTTTATGAACTGTATTCTCCCTGGTCAACCCAAGCTCATTGACCTTTTTTCTGGGCCTCTTGGAAAGGCAGTTATCAGTTATGACATTGCTGTGATGAGTTGCTGTGTAACTACAAGCCCCAGGCTAGACATGACGAAGATAAGCGAGGTTCCCAGAGCTCTGCTGATTGAAGAGATGAAGCAACAGTAATGAATCTCATCCGGACAGAATCCGCCTGGACACTACCAGTCTCCTGAGCCCTGTCTTCACACTGCTCAAATATGGCAACAACATCGGAAAGCTTTTCCTAGGAGGTCTGATTTACTGAAGAGGATCATCTTGGGCTCCTTAGGAGGTCTAATAAAGTGCAAGCCCTTTCATTGCACCAGTGTTTTTTTTTTTTTTCTGCTGTATTCCAATGCCAGCACATACTTGTCTGTGATGTAATTATTTTCCATTAATAAATCCACAGCCCCTGCTGGATTTCACTGCTGTTATGCTTGCGAAACGTTACAATGCTAGTGCAGCCCTGCTTGAATCATATATCTTGACAATGTGAAATATTGGCCTCCTAAGTGTAGATTTCCCAAGGTATTTAAGCGCTCCACTCCTCTTGGACTAATGGACATGTTGTTAAAGCTGTCAGACTTCATTTCTGGTTTGGCTGATGCCACGATCTTATGGTGTAGTGGAGAGGTGTCCCTGTGTTTTCTTTTAGCACCATCAGCTTGCTGCTGGATTCCCCCATCCCAGTGCTCGTCGCTAATGGAGATGCAAACATATTTTGCTGCACAGACAGTAAAACCATCCATTTTATTAAGTAAAAGCAGTCTGTTGAGTGCACCAGCAGCAGCAGTTTTACCAACTGATTGCTTGTTCTGATCCTCGAGAGTGAGATTTTACAAGATGGCTTAGTTAAAAGCAGCACAGGGGGAAAACTGTATCTTTGGGGTGTGCTCTGCATGGCCTCCTTGCACACAAGATACTGGAGGATGAGGTACGTACTATGCTCTTAAAATAGACCCTTTGAAACTGGCATGGGATGCTCAGTCTTGTCCAAGTATCATTAATCACAGTTACGACTCTCAGACAAAATGAGCCTCGACTTCATGCTGCTTGTTAAAATAAGAAATGTACATTTCAGTGCTTCATTTTCAGCTGCACTCACTGTGCTTCCGTAGTATAGCCAAAACTAATGTTTTTGAATCATTATTTCACGTATATTTGGATAAATTCTGTATGTATAGTATTTTTATAACAAAATGGCTTGGTTTGACTGCATTAAAAGAAAAAAAAATTAGGGTAATTGTCTGGAATGCAAGAAAAAAGGATTCCTTACACTGCAGCGCATGTTCAATACGTGATTTGAAATATGAATGCAGTCACTCAGTGGCTTCTTCTCTCCCAATTTCTCTACTTTATTTTTGTAATCTCTCTCTTTCTTTCTTTCTTTTTAACAGAGCATTCTCAATACCAGCTTTTTGGACATAAACCTGTGTAGCACAAGCCTTAGCACAGCTGTAAGGCCAAGCTTCTGTAAGGTTTTCAGCCAGAAACTCAAACAAACAGTGTTAATGCAAATCTTACGCTGAACTGTAAATTGAACTGAACTGAAGCACCACTGAACTGTAAATTCCTTGCACGGGTACAGTGATGCAGCTGCACAGGTGGCTGAAATCCCTGGGTAACACGGACCTAAAAATAAGGCACTGCTTAGCCTCTTCAGCCAGAATTCCTCAAAGGGCAGGGGCAAATGCAAGGATAAGGACTCGGGGATGAAATTATGCAGAGCCCGAAAGGGTGATAGTGCTAAACCAGGTCTTGGGGAGGCGAGGTTGGAGCTGATGTGCCTGAAGAAGTGAAGCCCGTGGGATATCTAGGACACGAGGGCCCAGCAAGGTTGTACCTCAGTTGCAGGGTCAGAGCTTGTTTTTAAGACCCTTGCGCTGCCTTACAAAGCAGGTGCACTTTTTTCCATTTGCGTGAGGTTGGAGTAAGCTTGATGCCAAATTTCAGGGTGTGACGCACCTGTTTTTAATGCCCAAGTAAGGTGAAGAATTCATCTACTTGATTTTGTCTGCTTCTGCTGACAAAATAATCATTTGTTTCTTGTAAAGATCAATAGTCCGCGGCATAAGGAGCAGTGTCCCAAAACGACTGTGATGTGAGGGGTGAGTGCATGCAGAGGTACTGGAAGGTTGCTATAAGGTCTCCCTGGAGCCTTCTCTTCTCCAGGCTGGACAACCCCAATTCTCTCAGCCTGTGCTCATACAGGAGGTTCTCCAGCCCTCTGATCATCTTTGTAGCCTCCTCTGGACCCATTCCAACAGTTCCATCTCCTTCTTATGATGATGATTCCAGAACTGGATGCAATATTCCAGATGAGGTCTAACAAGAGAGGCATAGAGGGGCAGGATCGCTTCCCTTGACCTGCTGGCCACGCTTCTTTCCGTGCAGCCCAGGACATGGTCAGCCTTCTAGGCTGTGAGTGCACATCGCCAGCTCAATATTGATTGTTATACATAAAACCTGTCAGATAAGCACTGTGTTGACCAGCGTGGGCAGGCATCACATTTCACCTTTACCAGGTTGTAATCGATGGTAGAATTAACTCATAAAGATTAACTGCGGGTTGCTGTTCTGTGTCCATACAGGTGTGGACTTCACAGACCTTTTCTTGTTAGGTGACTGTGGTATGAGTTCAGTGTCCTGAACTGGAGGGACTTTTATTTAAGGAATATTAAAGGCACTATTGTGAGAATTGAGCTGAAAGGGCTGTGTCAAGAATCCCGGAGAGTACATGCTCCTTGTCAACGTGAATTAATTAAGAACTGAAGTATTTGACACTAGAATTAATCACGTCCACTTAAACTTAACATGAAAATTAATGGGTGAAGGGATTGCACGGGGACTGGGTGAGGGTTTGAGACATGAGGAGACAAGTTTCTCCTCTGCCCCTGTCGTGCTTGTGGCAGTTAAAGCCCCTCAGGCTCACAGCTGGTGAGGTTCCCCTGATTTTGGGGGTATTTTCTTCAGTGCTGTGGTGAGGTCTCTGGAGGGAGGTTATGTGGGCTGGGAGAGCTGGGCCTGTGGGGAGAGGCTGCACATGGCTGTGGGAGTCACTGAAGAGGACAGGGTGCAAGAAGGGCAGCCTACCCTCCCTACTCATGTCAGGGATAGCATTTGGTATGAAATGGCCACGAGGAGAAGGTGCTCACAGCTCAAAAGCTGCTGAGGAACTCAGGGTGCATTGGCAGGCACCTTATCCTGCTCATGCACATTTTGAGGGAGCAAGAGATGAGATGTGGATGGAGGGAGAGTCTGTCCATGGCTGAGGAGCTGCTGAGGGGGTTAGGGATGAAGCCTCTCCTGTCCACTCATGTCATGATGTGGCCAGCAGGTCCAGGGAGGTTATTCTCCCTCTGTACTCCGCACTGGTGAGGCCGCTCCTTGAATCCTGTGTCCAGTTGTGGGCCCCTCACCACAAGAAGGATGTTGAGGCTCTGGAGCGAGTCCAGAGAAGAGCCACGAAGCTGGTGAAGGGGCTGGAGAACAGGCCTTATGAGGAGCGGCTGAGAGAGCTGGGGGTGTTTAGCCTGAAGAAGAGGAGGCTGAGGGGAGACCTCATTGCTCTCTCCAACTACCTGAAAGGAGGTTGTGGAGAGGAGGGAGCTGGGCTCTTCTCCCAAGTGACAGGGGACAGGACAACAGGGAATAGCCTCAAGCTCTGCCAGGGGAGATTTAGGCTGGAGATTAGGAAGACGTTTTTCACAGAAATGGTCATTGGGCATTGGAATAGGCTGCCCAGGGAGGTGGTTGATTCGCCTTCCCTGGAGGTGTTTAAGGGACAGGTGGACGAGGCGCTGAGGGACATGGTTTAGCGTTTGATAGGAATGGTTGGACTCGATGATCCGATGGGTCTCTTCCAACTTGGTTGTTCTATGATTCTATGATTCTGAGGGGGCTGTGAAGCCTCAGCCCTCTCCATTGGCCTTGCCCCCCCCCCCCCCATCCCGGGCCCACCCATAGGGTGGGCCCGGGATGGGGGGGGGGGGGGCAAGGCCAATGGAGTTGAGGGGCAGCCCAATGCCCAAGCAGAGAAGCTGCCTAGCACGACGCGGGGCGGGGACTGCGCATGCGCGGGGCGGAGCGGGGCCGAGCCCGGGGGCTGGTGCTGCCGCCGCCGCCGCCGCCGCCGCTGCTGCTGCTGCTGCTGCGCTTTGCTGCCGGTGCTCGGGGCTGGTGCTCGGGGCTGGTGCCGGGTCGGTGCGGGGCCATGGGGACGCAGGGAGCCGGGAGGAAGCGGCTGCCGAACCGCGAGCGCCTGACGGCGGAGGACGATGCCCTCAACCAGATCGCCCGAGAGGTGAGCGCCGGGAGAGACACCCCCACCCTAGTCTGGTCCTTGCCCATCTCCTCCTTAGCCCCCCTTCCCACTTCGCCTTTCTCCTCCTCCCCTCTCCATCTACTTCTCCTTCCTCCTATCTCCTTCTCCCCCATCCCTTTCTCCTCCTTCTCCCCCATCTCCTTTCTCCTCCTTCTCCCCCATCCCTTTCTCCTCCTTCTCCCCCATCCCTTTCTCCTCCTTCTCCCCCATCCCTTTCTCCTCCTTCTCCCCCATCCCTTTCTCCTTCTTCTCCCCCCATCCCTTTCTCCTCCATCTCCCCCATCCCTTTCTCCTCCATCTCCCCCATCCCTTTCTCCTCCATCTCCCCCATCCCTTTCTCCTCCATCTCCCCCATCCCTTTCTCCTCCTTCTCCCCCATCCCTTTCTCCTCCTTCTCCCCCATCCCTTTCTCCTCCTTCTCCCCATCCCTTTCTCCTCCTTCTCCCCCATCCCTTTCTCCTCCTTCTCCCCCATCCCTTTCTCCTCCTTCTCCCCCATCCCTTTCTCCTTCTTCTCCCCCATCCCTTTCTCCTTCTTCTCCCCCATCCCTTTCTCCTTCTTCTCCCCCATCCCTTTCTCCTTCTTCTCCCCCATCCCTTTCTCCTTCTTCTCCCCCATGCCTTTCTCCTTCTCCCCATGCCTTTCTCCATCTCCCCCATCCCTTTCTCCATCTCCCCCATCCCCTTCCCCCATCCCTTTCCCTTTCTCCTTCCCCCATCCCTTTCCCTTTCTCCTTCCCCCATCCCTTTCCCTTTCTCCTTCCCCCATCCCTTTCCCTTTCTCCTTCCCCCATCCCTTTCCCTTTCTCCTTCCCCCATCCCTTTCCCTTTCTCCTTCCCCCATCCCTTTCCCTTTCTCCTTCCCCCATCCCTTTCCCTTTCTCCTTCCCCCATCCCTTTCCCTTTCTCCTTCCCCCATCCCTTTCCCTTTTTCCTTCTCCCCCATCCCTTTCCCTTTCTCCTTCCCCCATCCCCTTCTCTCTCTCCTTCTCCTCCCTCTATCCTCATCCCCTTCTCCTCCCTCTATCCTCATCCCCTTCTCCTCCCTCTGTCCCCATCCCCTTCTCCTCCCTCTGTCCCCATCCCCTTCTCCTCCCTCTGTCCCCATCCCCTTCTCCTCCCTCTGTCCCCATCCCCTTCTCCTCCCTCTGTCCCCATCCCCTTCTCCTCCCTCTGTCCCCATCCCCTTCTCCTCCCTCTGTCCCCATCCCCTTCTCCTCCCTCTGTCTGTCCCCATCCCCTTCTCCTCCCTCTGTCTGTCCCCATCCCCTTCTCCTCCCTCTGTCTGTCCCCATCCCCTTCTCCTCCCTCTGTCTGTCCCCATCCCCTTCTCCTCCCTCTGTCTGTCCCCATCCCCTTCTCCTCCCTCTGTCTGTCCCCATCCCCTTCTCCTCCCTCTGTCTGTCCCCATCCCCTTCTCCTCCCTCTGTCTGTCCCCATCCCCTTCTCCTCCCTCTGTCTGTCCCCATCCCCTTCTCCTCCCTCTGTCTGTCCCCATCCCCTTCTCCTCCCTCTGTCTGTCCCCATCCCCTTCTCCTCCCTCTGTCTGTCCCCATCCCCTTCTCCTCCCTCTGTCTGTCCCCATCCCCTTCTCCTCCCTCTGTCTATCCCCATCCCCTTCTCCTCCCTCTGTCTATCCCCATCCCCTTCTCCTCCCTCTGTCTATCCCCATCCCCTTCTCCTCCCTCTGTCTATCCCCATCCCCTTCTCCTCCCTCTGTCTATCCCCATCCCTTTCTCCTCCCTCTGTCTATCCCCATCCCCTTCTCCTCCCTCTGTCTATCCCCATCCCCTTCTCCTGTCCCTTCTCTCCCCTGTCCCCTTCTCCCCTCTTCTTCCATCCCCTTCTGCTCCCTATGGCAGCAATGGTGAAAGGGGAATAACCCCTGCATTGCTCTCGGTGGGTTCAGTGATGCTGTGGTGTTTGTGGGAGAGGAAAAGGTTGCTGGTGCCAGCCCTTCTCTGTGAGCCCCTCAGCCATGGACGTGGGCCGTGTCGTGGCTGTGCTGGTGACACGGACGCAGGGCATGGGTGTTCGGCTGATGTGTGACCATGCAAGGGATAAATAAGGAGCCAGAAGGCTGCTAGAGGCTTGTTCTGCAGCTGTGCCGGTGACCGGAACCCAGGACATGGGCTCTCAGATTGTGTGGGCTCATTCAAGGGGAAAAAAACATAAATCAGAAGGCTGCATGAAGCTTGTTCTGCAGATATGACAGGAACACAGGGCACGGGCATTCGGTTTGGGTGGTTGCATCCAAGGGGTAAATTGGGAGTCAGAAGGCTTCAAGAGGCTTGTTGTGCAGCTGTGCTAGTGATCAGGACCCAGGGCATGGACATTCGGGCTTGTGTAGGCACATCCAAGGGATAAAACATAAACCAGAAGGCTGCGGGAGGCTTGTTTTGCATCCTTCCTCCCAGAGACCTACAACAGGGAGATGGGCAACCTAACCCGAGATTGGAATGAGCAGCCCTGGGGTTGTCTTGTAGAATCATTTGGTTGGAAAAGACCTTTGAGATCATTGAGTCCAACCATATCTGTCCACTGCTAAGTCCTATCTCTGAGCAGTCTCTGTGCTGATGGGGTGCCTGCCGTCCTTTTCCCTCGGCTGGGGCTGCGCATATCTGCTCTCTGCCCCGAGATGAGTTATGAAATAAATTGCTCTTCCAAAAGGGATGCGAGTCACTCCTGTGGTTTCCTTTCCTGAATCACAGTTGTAGCAGGATCAGATGAATGCTCGTGGGCAGCTTGGTTTTGGTGGCAGCCAAGTGTCAAATGGAGTTAGCTGCGATATTGTGTAATTTGGAGGTTATTACGAAGGGCAACCCTGATGCGAGAAGCCTTTACTGTTCTTATCTCCACTTCTGCCAGAGGCCACGTTGTTCTCGCAGGATGGAGAAGTGCCTAGGGTTGGAGTTTGAAGTAGGAGGGTGAGAATGTCTCCTGTCCTGGATGTACGATAGCAAATGAGAAGTTGTGCTGTCTTTTAGAGTTTGAGTCATGATAACATCTTAGGAATAGCTTCAGGATGAACGTTTAAATTCCACAGCTGTGTCCTGGCTGTGCTGTCATTTGGTCAAGGAAAGCATCAGTCTGTAACGAAGCACCTAGGTTGTCTGTCTAGGCTGCATGATTCTCTCTTGCTGTCACTTTTATTTAGTTTATGTACTGCTCGTCACTGTATTGTGAAGTGGTTTGAGGCATCAAGTACCATGTTGATTTGCTTTTTTGGTTTGCTTTTTTTTTTTTCCAGGGGAAGGGATTGTTTAAAGGACAACTGCATTTGGTCAAAAAACCCAACACAAGCTTTAATCTTTTCCCTTGAGTGCTAAAGCTGTGAACTGCCAAGTTCAAGGTTCAGCATTTTCCCATATTGTTTTAACTCTTTGCGTTCCTGTGTCTCAGATTTTATGTGCTTGTAATTGTTTTGTTGTTTAACTGCCCGTTTCCTATGTGAGGGAACCCTGAGGAAGCTAAGTATAATCTAAATGTTCCTAAAACTGTAGAGTAAGCTTTTTGTCTCCTAATAAAGATGCTAACCATCTCCATAGTGAGAAGGATACAAGGTTTCCTGATGTTTGGGCTCTTCCATCTTTCCTTGCAGGTGTTTAGGCAAAGCTGAGACATAGATAAGTTGCTATTGTACATACATTTTTCGCTCCTTTTCCCTTTTTTTCTTCCTTTGTTACTCAGAAACCACGGATGCTTGCAAGTTAGTAGGATCTCATTTCATCATGTTCAGGTGGGAGCCCAGGAGCACTCAAACCAGACTTATTCGCAGAGATACTTTAACCTTGGGATCTCTGGGAATAGGTTGAAATGAGTGCATCTTCTCTCCTTTCGGGTTTCCTCCACAAGGACTGCGTGGCTTTGACCTTTTCCAGTTGTGCTTTGTAATCGCTAGAAGATCTTGAAAAATTAACAGCTCTTGCTATTCTGCGTGCTTCTGCAAGGACACATCAGGGCTTGTAAAGACTCTTTTATTAAACTCCTGCCATTTGGAGCATACATCTTTATGGAATTTGAACCGGGACATCTTACTGTGTATGTGCAGTCTCCCGTAGACCAGGAGAGCCTTGCAGGGTGTGGGAATGCTCTTAGAGGAAGTTGCTGAGCAAGCGGAAGGAAACTGTAAAAGTGAAGCAGACTGTAGTAATGGATTTTAGTAGCAGTATGAGTAACATCAGTGGTAAGAGTAAGCTTTTTAATATTTGAGGCTGTTCCTGAGCTAGATCAGCTGAGAGTAGGTTATCACCTTGTCTAGAGTGGAGGTGGAAGATGTAGTTCCTGTAAATCACCTGCCTAGCAGGGAAGAGTAGTGCTGTGCCATGAAATTGAGCTGTTGAGTTTCTGATATCCATTAATCATAGCATCCTAGAACAACCACATTGGAAGAGACCCACCGGATCATCAAGTCCAACCATTCCTATCAAACACTAAACCATGTCCCTCAGGACCTTCTCCACCTGTCCCTTAAACACCTCCAGGGAAGGTGAATCAACCACCTACCTGGGCAGCTTGTTCTGATGCCCAGTGACCCTTTCTGTGAAAATTTTTTTCCTAATGTCTAGCCTAAACCTACCCTGGCAGAGCTTGAGGCCAATTCCCTCTTGTCCTGTCCCCTGGCAGAAGAGGCCATTACCCTCCTCTCTATAACCTCCTTTCAGGTAGTTGTAGAGAGCAATGAGGTCTCCTCTCAGCCTCCTCTTCTCCAGGCTAAACACCCCCAGCTCTATCAGCTAATTAAATGGATGGCAAATGTGTAAATATAGTTAAAGTAAGCACTTGGTGTTCTGAGTGTCCAGGTTACACGTTTGGCTGCCACTCTGGGCTTGCTGCACACACACCTTGTGTTGCTGAGGTTGTTTTTTTCCAGGTGTCAGCACTTGCAGATGAGAGCAGAGCTGATCAGTGATAGGCTTCTCTGCTTCCAGGCTTGTGTTGACGGCAGTAGATTATTGTGTGTTTAGGTCAATGGAAACTTTTGGGCTATTTTATTCCTCTCTGTGAATACACGCCAGCAGTGTTTGCAAAATCCAGCAGCTTGATACTCCTGGAGTCTCCTGTGCCAGCAGTAATCACGTGTGGGTACCAGGCAGTCATCTCTCCGTTCTCTTGAGCTGTGCATGTGTAGTTCCGGAAGGCAGAACTCTGGGCTGCTAAACCTTCTCCTGGACTGGCTTTCTGCTTGGGTTGGATAGGTTTGATGTGATAACCTGAGACTTTATTTCTAGGGGCACCCAGAGGGGTGGAAGAGGAGGGGAAGATTGAAATCAGACATCAGGATGCAAATTTTCACTATGAGGGTGGTGACACTGGCCCAGGTTGCCTAGGGAAGTTGTGGCTGCCCCATCCTTGGAGGTGTTTAAGGCCAGATTGGATGGGGCTTTGCGCAGCCTGGTCCCTGCCCATGGCAGGGGGTGGAACTGGGTAGACTTTAAGGTCCCTTCCAACTCAAACCGTTCTATGATTCTATGAACATACTGCTTTTCCTCACTTCCACTCTGCTCTTTGCTAGTTACAGTAATAGCTCAGTGTTACTTGAGCAGCAAGACCCAACGAGGAGCTACCATCTGTGGAAATGAGATAATTCTCTTCTGGGCAAAGAATATTAGTTACTGGCTTATATTTCCTTGAATGAGGAAGAACGAGGTTGTGGTAAACTGCTTGTTTTTATTAGGAAACTCATTTACACCTTGTTTTGCTGACATTTTGCAAACAGACGTATTATATATTGCTCAGGAAAACAAACCTGCTGTGTGTCATCTCTGTGTTAGAAATCTTTTCTTTTTCATCCAGCGATTTACAGAGTAGAACTCGCTAGCAAGTGGTGTGAGGGCAGTAATTCAAGGAACATAACTTTATTTTTAATAGTGAGTAATGTTATGAGGGTTGCTTCTTCACTCTTCGTACATTGCGTGCTGCTTCCAGAGTTTCAAGAACTGTCACTTAGGTATTTATACATACAAACATAATTATTTTCTGAATAACCAGCACGATTAGTTAAACAATCAAACTTACAGTCTGCAAACCGAAGTTTTTAGTTTTGGCATTGACTTGCTTGCTTAGAGGTTCAAAAATAAGGGTGTTACACTCTTACAAAGGAACTGAAAGCGTAGTTGATTAGAAATAGCTCAAAAGCAGGTGAAACCAGCCAGCTTTAGTGGTTCCAGTAAGAAGTCACTATGTGCTGTGAGCTTTGTGTATGGAATTTAGATTTGAGGACAAAATATGGGGGAGAACGCTCTGATTTATACAACATTTTGGGTGACCTGCATAGATATTGAAGAAAACAATTTGGCGAAAGTAGAAGCTCACACAAGCAAGATGGATATTTATGTGTGGAAGCCAAAGCCACACAGACTTTATTGAACTGTTATGCAAACCAGAGCATTTAAAGCAGCATATTCCCTAAGGATATATCAAGATCTGCCAGGGGAGATTTAGGCTAGACATTAGGAGGAAGTTTTTCACGGAAAGGGTCATTGGGCACTGGCAGAGGCTGCCCAGGGAGGTGGTTGATTTGCCTTCCCTGGAGGGGTTTAAGGGACAGGTAGATGAGGTGCTGAGGGACATGGTTTAGTGTTTGATAGGAATGGTTGGACTCTATGATCTGGTGGGTCTCTTCCAACCTGGTGATTCTATGACTCTATGATTCTATGATATACTAGGTAATCATTGAATGGTTTGGGTTGGAAGAGACTTTAAAGATCATCCAGTTCCAGCCCCTGTCATGGGCAGGGACACACCACCTGTGAGCCTTGTTAGTGTAGTCGTGGGACTTTTTTTTGAGCAGTTTTTGGCGTTAGAGGTGCATGAGGACCTTTGTAATCCAGATAAATATTCCAAAAGAAGACTTTATAAACAGTCCATTTTATCACAGATTCACTAGGTTGGAGAAGACCCACCGGATCATCAAGGCCAACCGTTCCTATCAGCCACTATTATGTAGCACCCGTGGTTTTTACTTGGCTTTCATTTCATGACATTCTGCCTTTATGACTGTCGATGTATCAACCCAAGAGAACAAATGATCCGGAATAGCATGCCTGGCTGTAGGTCTCTCTTCTAGAATAGAAAGTTATGAAGGCAAGGGGTGCTCATGGAGGGCTTGACTCATCCTGGTTGTCCTAAATATAGGAAGGAGGACTTTGTAGGCGATGCTTGCCAGTAGGGTGTGGGAAATTGTTCTAAAGCTGAGATGATTTTATGAAACCAATGTGCTCTTCTTAGAATCATAGACTCATAGAGTGGTTTGGGTGGGAAGGGACTTTTAGAGGCCATCCAGTCCCACCCTTCTGCAGTGAGCAGGGTCATCTTCAACCTGATCAGGCTGCTCAAAGTCATATCCAACCTGGCCTTGAATGTTTCCAGGGATGGGGCATCTACAACCTCCCTGGGCAACCTGTGCCTGTGTTTGACCGTTCTCACTATGACAATAATATAAACTAATATCCAGTCTGAGCTTCTCTTTTAGTTTAAAACTATCACCCCTTGTCCTGTTGCTACAGGCCCTGCTGAAAAGTTTTTCCCTGTCTTTCTTATAAGCCCCCTTTAAGTACTGAAATGACACAACAAGGTCTCAGAATCTTTTCTTCTCCAAGCTGAACACTCATTTTTCCTGATATTTTATGTCTAAACAGCCAACAAATAGCATCGGTATCACATATCACAACTACCTGAGAGGAGGTTGTGGAGAGGAGGGAGCTGGGCTTTTCTCCCAAGTGACAGGGGACAGAATGAGAGGGAATGGCCTCAAGCTCCGCCAGGAGGAAGTTTTTCACAGAAAGGGTCATCGGGCACTGTTAGAGGCTGCCCAGGGAGGTGGTTGATTCACCTTCCCTGGAGGTGTTTAAGGGATGGGTGGATGAGGTCCTGAAGGACATGGTTTAGTGTTTGACTGGAATGTTTGGACTCGATGATCCTGTGGGTCTCTTCCAACTTGGTGATTCTATGATTTTATACAATCTTTCCCAAAGGAGATGCGTGAAGGAGCAGTTTTGCATGGTTTTAAGAGGCAAGACAAAAATCTTAACATCTGTCTCATCTTACTTAAGTGGATGATTGTAGTCCGTCTCCCAGTGCACAATGTGCCTCCCAGTTCGCCTGTTGTAACTTCAGATAATTAGTTGTCTGTTTTTTGTGTCTGTGCCTGGCCTGAGTCCTCTTCAGCTGTTCTCTTGCTGTCCAAGGAAACAGCTGTTTAGGAACCGTGATTCCTATTTCAGTCAAGTGAGAGACTACTGTTAGGATTAACAACATGGGAAGCGCAGCCTTTTTCTTTGCAAGCCCAGATGCTGAGCTTGTCTGCAGGATGCAATGCTAGTCATTACCTCATCTCAAAGGATGTTTTTCTAGGCCTGCTGCTGAATAAAGTTGGCTCTGAAGTGTACTTAGGCGGCTTTCAGCACCGTTTGGGTATTTTTCCATCCTTTGGTTACAAGGAGTGTGATCCACTTTGCGTTTTGGGCTTGTGGAACGAGGTATTCGTCCCTCCTGTCAAGTCAGCAGGTTGCCAGGAGCAGCAAATCGGTCTAGCTAGGCCTTAACATTCCTAGGCAAACCTTAAAATAGCAGCTTTGAAATATCAGCTGTTGTCTCACGTGTGTTGAAATACTTTTTGGGGGAGAAGTTGCCCATTGGAATGGGGGGGGAGGAGAAAGGAACTGCAGGAAGCCAAATTTTCTGATAGCCAGATAGTTGTAAATGTGGCTGTGAGGGTCCTTTTTTGAAATACCGGAGATACCTCTGGGAAGGGAAAGCTCATGGTCGTTTTCTCGTGGAGCTTTCTCTGCTTCTGGTGTTATCTGGTGATCTTGCTTATCACCCTGCTTCTACTAGGGGTGAATAGCTAGCCTTACACATAGTAGAAAACCAGCTGGTGTTTGGATTTTCATCACACAGGAAAGATGAAGAAAGTGCCTAAGGGCTTCTTATGGGAAGAATCTGTGGGCAAATACTCTCAGCACACTGTGAGTTGTGAGCCCCTAATCAAAGATGGGTCAGCTTTTAAGGGGAAAATGAGTGGGATGTCAGTGTCCCTGCAAGAAGACCATCTTTCCCTGTTGTTAAACTGAAAGGAGGTTGTGGAGAGGAGGGTGCTGGACTCTTCGCCCAAGTGACAGGGGACAGGACAAGAGGGAATAGCCTCAAGCTCCACCTTGGGGAGATTTAGGCTGGAGATTAGGAAAAAAAAATTCACAGGAAGGGTCATTGAGCACTGTTAGAGGCTGCCCAGGGAGGTGGTTGATTTGCCTTCTGTGGAGGTGTTTAAGGCACAGGTGGACGAAGTGCTGAGGGACATGGTTTAGCGTTTTACCTGAATGGTTGGATTCAATGATCCAGTGGGTCTCTTCCAACCTGGTTGTTCTATGATTTTATGAAAACTGGCTGTTTCCGAATTAAGGAGAGGTGGATGTTTTGGGTATCGAGTATAATTGCACATAAATGGTACAACTGTTGTCTGAAACCTTGAGTGACTCATTCTGACTTGGAAGCTCCACCAAATAGATTGAAATAACTAATTTAGAGACTAAAGATACTGCTCAGTGCCAATAAAAATGACTGTCTGAGCTAATTGCTCATTAACAATTTCTAACCTAGACCTGCAAAGCTGATCATAGAATCATAGAATCACCAGGTTGGAAGAGACCCATCGGATCATTGAGTCCAACCATTCCTATGAAACACTAAACCATGTCCCTCAGGACCTCATCTACCCTTAAACCCCTCCAGGGAAGGTGAATGCTTCGTGCTGTCCTTTCTGTGAAACACCCTGGGTGTGACCTGAAGAGAGAGGGATTTGTTCAGTCACAGACGCTCTGCCCTCCTGCGTACCTGCAGCCTGCGAGACAGCAGCTTGGTGTGGGCTCTGGTTTTATCCACCTGTATACTAGTGCAGCATTTAAGAGCTGAGGTGGAGGCAATGAGCAGGGAAAGTGATCTGATGTTGCCAGATCCAAGTTGTGTTCCAGTCTTGAATGTGGCGAGGAAGCCTCTTTGTTCCCTATTACTTCTTGTTCCTTGTGTGTTCATCACAGCTCTCTTCTCCTTCCTATATGTTGCTTTTTTTGTGCAAAAATGAATGTTTCTTTTATGATACAGCTTGATCCTGGCACTGCATTTGAAAAAATGCTGAGTGCTGTCAAGTTCTTTGATGCTGCATGAACTCCTGAGCTCTGAGGGAAGATGTTTAGATTTCATTTTTGTATTGTAGATCGTCTTAGGGTGTTGGGACAGAGGAGGCTCTGCCTCTCTGGTCCCCAGGGTTTATTGGAGAAGGCCAGGTCCCCACAGTGCCAGGTCACTGCCCTGCACTCTGCTGGGGTGAGAGTTGGGATTGTTCAACCTGGAGAAGGCTGTGGGGAGACCTTAGAGCAGCTTCCAGTGCTGAAAGGGGCTCCGGAAAAGCTGGGGAGGGGCTTTGTAGCAAGACCTGCTGTGACAGGACAAGAAGTAATGGTTTTAAACAAGGGGAGGGGAGATGAGATTTATACCAGATTTGAGGATGAAATTGTTTACAGTGAGAGTGGTGAGGTTGCCCAGGAAGGTGGTGGAGGCCCCATCCCTGGAAACCTTCAAGGTCAGGTTGGATGGGACTTAGAGCAACCTGTTGTGGCTGAAGATGTCCCTGTGCCTGCGGGGGGGCTGGACTGGATGACCTGTGTCCAACCCAAAGCATTCTATGATTCTGTGTTGCTGTACAAGAAATCAGAGCTTTGGGAAAACCAAAATTGCCAGGTGCCTCACCACTGCTGTGTTCCTATTTTTAATACCTGGTGATTAGGTAGGGCAGTCCTTGTTATTGTTGGCCCGTGAAGAAATGCAAAAAATGGTAGTTAACTTTCAGAGCAATGTTTTTCGTTCCACTTAACTGTCAGAAGGTTTATGTGAAAGAATGTGGACTGTTCATTTTGTATTCAAACTAAGAAACAAGCAAGATGGTATCTCCGGCTGCTTCTGGCCAATCGAAAATAGATTCTCAGAGTTGGGTTTTTCCTACCGTAATGTCATTACATGCAGTTTTTAGATGTAATTAACGTCACGTTGATTTATACTTCCTGGAATGGAAAAGCTTGCTGGAAATGAGTTCCACAAAAGCAGGTTATTTCTGTGTTTACTGGTTTAGCTGGTCAGTCAGGTGCTTGAGTTTTAACATTACCTGCAATTAAGTGCTGGTGCCTCTGCCTGAGCAGTCTTACTGGGCACTCTGTTCTCCCAATCCCACCAGTGCCTTCGGTGCAAAACTCTGCACAGACAATTTAAAAGAATGATATTTCTTCCCTCTTGGTCTCTTCTCTTGCATATCTTGTCACCTTTCCCTTCCCCGGCATCTGGTTTAAATTTAATATCTCTTTTTCTTTGCCTTCCTCTTTTGAGTACTTCCTATGCCCCAAAATATCCTTTCTCTCATCTCACGTTCAAATACCGAATTTAGTTGAGCCCGTCTCTTCTGTCTGCGTTTGCCAGCCTCTTCCAGTCGACAGCCACAGAACCCAGGAGCATCTGGCACGCCAAAAGCTGGGTCAGGTTTTTAAACTCGCTCCCTCGGGTCAGATGGATTTCAGGCATCCCCTCTTGGGTCTTCTAATTATGGAGCGTTTATCAGCTGACATACTAGGATGACAGGAGAGCCAGGAAAGGCTCTTGGTGTGCTTCACATGTGGAAAAATCTCTGGGCTCCTATCGGACTCTTGTAGCTTTGCATTTTTTCCCTTTTAAAACACACATGGCTTTTGATTGAGGTATTTCAGACATGGCTGTTCATGCTGGTGCCAATGTATTCCAGTCTTCATGTGGAAATGTGGCATCGTATTTGCTTTTGCTGACTACGGGCAGTAAAAGATAAAAACCGATTGGTTTTTATGTGTGTAATCGCTTCTCGCTTCCCTCTGCTTGCAAACTCCAAGCTCTTTCAATTGAGTTGCTAGGGAAATAATAGATATAACTTTGTGCTTTTAGGAAATAAATCAGTTTAAATTTTAATGGTGTGCAGCCCCGTTGCTTTACTGTGCCGCTGCGTGTTTCCCATAGGCTGTTTTATTTAAAATATCCCTTCTCCCACATGAAACGTGTGTGTGTGCGCGCGCAGTGGTTGTGATTTTCATCCTCTACTGAATGTGTTGCTGAGCTCTGAGAGGATTTGCGTTGACAAATACGCTGAATCAACATCTGCTGAAAATTGAAGTGGGCTTTTGGGACATTTTTTTGTGACACCCGAAGGTCATGCTATTCCATTGTCTATTAAATATGAAATTTAAATCTGCCCTGGTGTGCAGTGAATGCATCGAAACAGGGGTGTGACCTAACCTTTACATGAACTGTGGAGGATTCCAGGGGCTCTGGGAAATAGTCTGCTTGTGTGTGGATACAAGGGATAATGTTGGTATATGTGGATTTATTTATAGAGGGTTATGTAGTTTTTAGTAATATTTGTACGTTCTTGTCTAATTACCCTGGGGGAAAAAAAAATCTGGATTTGGTGAATGAGAGCAAGCGAAGAAAGGTTCTCTGTAGCGCTGGTGAAATGCTTTTGAATCAGAGATGGAATAAATAGATCCTGTCAGGCTCAACAACAATCTTCAGGTGAGCAGAAAGGCATCTGGTAACACAGCACTTGCTGTCTAACCAAGCAATCTACACATTTAGCATTAGAAAACATTTAGCATTGATAGGTTTGTAGCGAGAGATGCTCTTGTCGCAGTTTATCTTCAGTGGGTTTTTTTGGGAGGGTTCAAGCTGTTAACACAGAACTGAGCTGCTTGTTGAGCTCTGCACTATCTAGAGTTGCTGGTCTGAGGTCTGCAAGCTGTGCTGCTGGCATAACAGGTCTGCTCTTCATCTTCCCACTGTAAAATGAATGTAGTGTGCCAGAAAAAAATAGTCTAATGCCTTAGATACAAGGTCTGGGGCTCTGAGCAACCTGATCTGGTTGAAGATGTCCCTGCTCACTCCAGGGATGACCTTCATGGTCCCTTCCATCCCAGATCATTCTATGTTGCTTTGTGAATGCAGTGATCAGGTATGAAACCTTATTTCTAGGACTGCTAGTAGCACCTCAGGAGCTGGCACTCAGGACCTTAAGGGACTTGAGTGTTTGTTCCAATCCCTTCTGATGGAATGTGATTCCCAAAGGGCTGAACGGTTGCTCTGGTTTATCCCATTCTCTCACCACTTGTTACCTGTCATTTTTCAATTAGAGCTCTCTCTGACATTAAACTGTCCAATTGACACAATCGGAGTGTTAAATAGGATGAGAGGCTGAGGATAAAAGTGGTAATTGTGTCTGCTGGGTGGTGACTGCTGTTAGGAGAAAAGGGAGCAAGCAAAGAACAGCCCTGACCAGGGAGAGTAGCTGCTGTGTATCTTAGACTGTTGATATAGAATCATAGAATGGTTTGAGTTGGAAGTGACCTTAAAGATCATCCAGTTCCAGCCTGCTGAGCAGGGACGCCTCCCACTGGACCAGGCTGCTCAAAGCCCCATCCAACCTGGCCTTGAACACCTCCAGGGATGGAGCAGCCACCGCTGCCCTGGGCAACTTTGGCCAGGGCCTTAGCACCCTCAGTGTGAAGAATTTCTTCCTAATGTCTAATCTAAGTCTTCCCTCTTCCCATTTAAAGCCATTCGCCCTTATCCTGTCACTCCAGACTCTTGTAAGAAGTCCCCCTCAGCTCTCCTGGAGCCTCTTTCAGTACTGGAAGCTACTTTAAGGTCTCCCTGCAGCCTTCTCTTCTCCAGGCTGAACAACCCCAACTCTCTCAGCTTGGCCTTATAGCAGAGGGGTTCCAGCCCTCTGATTGCTTTCATGGCCTCCTCTGGACCCATTCCACCCGTTCCATATCCGTACCATGCTGGGGATTCCACAACTGGCCACAGGACACCAGGTGGGACCTCACCAGAGCAGAGTAGAGGAGGGGCATCCTCTTCCTTGCTCTGCTGGTGTTACTTGGTGCCAAAAACTGTGCTAAATATCTGTGTTTTTCCTTCACAGCTGAGTGAGGTGTGTGCAGACAAGCAGTGCATTCCGCACTGAACTCGCTTGTTAGGAAGGGCTAGGACAACATGTTCTCCAGGTAATCCATTACAGCTCAGACCCAGTTTGGATACATTAATCCTGTCTCACCCCCACACAAAAGCTGTCCAATCATTTCTTAAACAACGCTGGTTTTTTAGCTTTAATCCGAGCTGATGGGTTGCTCGGCACTGTCTCCGTCGGGGCAAGTCGTCTTGACGTGTCCTAGCTCTCTCTGGGAATTCCTCTTCCCATGAGGGAATGGGTTGTGGAATGACAGCAGGCATGAGAGGGTGACTCCCATCCGCCAGCCAGGTAAGCGTATCCTGTAGGTAAACATTTTTTATATGGATATAATGTGGAGATATGGAGGATAGTGCGATTTTGGGGATCTTTTAAAGTTATTTTTAACAGGTCTCTTAAAATTCCATGAGAAGCGTGAATTTTCAAACCATTTTTCTCTGTAGGCTTTCCCCTGTGTGCTTTTTTGCAAACTGAGTGTAGAACTTGGCTCCTCGCCTACAAAGTCATGCTTAGAATGCTGTTACTAAATGTTTGAAGTTTGGTGTTTGTGCTTGAAGGACAGAAGATCTGGCAAAGCACGATGCGGCAGAAAGTGTTATCCGTGCTCCGCAGCCTACAGCTGAATTCACAAGAAAAGGCAAGCTCACCAGGCATTTGTTTAGGTGATTTCTGATGCTCTTCCTTAAATTGGGTTTGCTCAGGCAGGTTTTGGCATTGGTTTGATGTTACAAGTGAAGGGTTTCAGGTTATATTTGCTGTGTCCTGGCTCTTCTATCAGAACATAAGTAGCCCGAGGAGAGCCGTCAGGTCATTGGAAGATTGAAGTTAATCAGATGTGCAGCCTCTCTGCAGGAAGGTGACACAATTTGAAGAATCACATACTACTCTTTCCCACCTTGCTATCCCCAAACACTTTTTGCATGCAGGTTACAAGTGGTCCAGAGCTTGACTGAAGTGTAAAGTAGGAGGGGGCACGAAAACTTATGATAATTTTACAACAGCTCTCTTGAATATGGTAAATTCACATGTATGTCTTGTATATAGACCACCACTGGTTTCCTCTGGTGAGGTCTCTTGTAGTGTCCTTCACACAATTTACATACAAGTCTTCTACTCTTCTCCAGTACTTACATTGACTCCAGGTCCTTTTTTAAGTCCATATAAAAGCAGAGTTGAAGAAGTAATGAAAAACAGCATCGTACAACTCATAAGCCTTATTCTGTAGTCCAATAAAAAACCCATCACATTGTAAACACAATAAATAGTCTATTACCAGATTGCTTAGTTAATTCTAATCAGTCTAATGATTCTAATTTGATTAAATCTGCTTGTGAAAGAGAACATTCCACCCACGGAAAAGTGCAGTAAAGGTAATCTCCAGTTTTGCATCTTTGCGTTATGTGTAAGAATCTGTTGTCTTTCATTTGCTTGAAGCAAGGTAAAAATACAGCTTTATGGATACAATCATCATTAAATCACAGAATGGTTTGGGTTCAAAGGAACTTCAAAGCTCATCCAGTTCCAACTCCCCCCTGCCATGGGCAGGGACATCTCCCTCTGGACCAGGCTACTCAAGGCCCATCCAACCTGGCCTTGAACCCCTCCACGACTTCTCTGGGCAACCTTGACCAGTGCCTCACCTCCCTCAGCATGAAGAAATTCTTCCTAATGTCTAATCTAAATCTTCCCTCTCCAATTTAAAGCCATTCCCCTTGTCCTATCACTGCAGACCCTTGTAAAACGCCCCTCTCCAGCTTTCCTGGAGATCCTTTCAGCACTGGAAGCTGCTTTAAGGTCTCCCTGGAGCCTTCTCTTCTCCAGGCTGAACAACCCCAATTCTCTCAGATTGTCCTCACAGCAGAGGTGCTTCAGCCCATGGAGCATCTCTGCAGTGTTCTCTGGACCCTTTCCAACAGTTCCATTTCCTTCCTACATTGGGGATCCCAGAACTGGATGCAGGACTCCAGGAGGGGTCTCACAAAAGCAGACTAGAAGGGAATCATTATTATTATTATGATGATGTTTTGAAGTGATCTGATCTCCCTGACATTTTGTGGCAGAAAACAGAAGTGTACCTACAAGGTTTGAGAAAATAGTTTTGTTTAGTAGATTTATGTCATTGTAGATGTTTCTTACATATTGAAAGTGCTGTGCAAGCATAGACTGAACTCTCTCTTCAGAGTTGATCAGCTTGAGTGTTTGTTTTTAACTCCCCCTTATAAACTACTGCTTGCAGCTAAGTACTTTATTTTTTTTTAAATCCTGAAGTTGAGGTCAGCCCTTTCCAGGACAGAAGGTTCTTAAATGATGGAGGAGGATAATGTCTATTTTCAAATGCATGGCTGGGTAAAGAAAAGTGCTACTGAGTGCATATGAAAAATTCTTGACTACTGAAAAATTAACTTGAATTTATTTTTTGAAAGGATGTTCAAGCAGTATTGAGTGTCCGTGGTTTCAAGTAGCTTCTGTAGTATTATCCCTTGTTTTAACAAATATATTTAATGTTTTTTGGAGATAGGCTCTGCACCCCCATCTTACTGTGACAGCCTACGTTAGGCATCACAACACATTCATTTTGCTGTTGCTGGTGATGAGCTGTAGGACTGAGGATCAAAATTATTGCCATGAGTGCTTAGTAGAGGTAATATAACTATTATTTTGAATTTCCAACAGTTTAAATAGTGCAGTATCTGTACAACTGAGTTTGTGCAGTCTGGGAAAGTAAGGCTGGCATGAACGCTGCCAAGTGTTGTCTGTGAGAGAACAGGCTGTGCCACACCAGAGATGTGGAGAAACTGTGCTGTGCTGAGTGGGCAGTGCTACCAGATGCTGGAGAGACACATTGTAAAATGTAGTCAGGGCAAAAATACATTTCAGTTGAGTTTTTGACATGAAGTTGAGGATGTTCCAAGAATGTACACCGTGGGCAGTGACAGAGAGATGCTGTCTAGCAGCCTTGCGAATCCAAGTGTCATCTTGGGAAGGTCTGCAACCTCTCACAGACTGCATTGCCACAATGGTCTTTGTTTATTTCTATGTAGGATAAATCCCACAATCTTAATACCTACATGAAGGTTTCCTGAACATGTTTTTAGGTAAGTTGTTTTGAAAAAAGAGAAGGTGAGGGGAAGGAAGCAAAGGCCACTTAAGGGAAAGCTTTGACGCTGATGAGATCTGATGCTGCAGCCCAAGGTAGCAGACAGATCATAGAATAGTTTGGGTTGGAAGGGACATGAAAGATCATCCAGCCTACCCCTGGCCATGGGCAGGGACACCACCGACTAGCTCAGACTGCCCAAGGCCCCATCCAACCTGGCCTTGAACGCCTCCAGGGATGGGGGAGCCATGATTTCCCTGGGCAACTTGTGCCAGTGCCTCACCACCCTCACAGTGAAGAAATTCCTCCTTATGTCTAGTCTAAATCTGCCTCTCTCCAGTTTATACCCATTGCCCCTAGTCCTGTCACCACAAGCCTTTGTAAACAGTCCCTCCTCAGCTTTCTTGTAGCCCCTTCAGGCATTATAAGGTCTCCTCAGAGCCTTCTCCAGGCTGAATAACCCCAACTCATGTGGGAGGTGCTGTACCCTTCAAGTCATCCTTGTAGCCTCCTCTGGACCCGTTCCAACAGTTCCCTATCCTTCTTTAATGGTGAGGATAACCCTGTGTGTCATATAACTTAACTCCTGAGTTATTTTGTCTACTTACATCCTCAAATCTTTATTTCTGCTGCTTTGGTTTAAGAAGGGCTTTTGTTGGCTTGAAGTAGTTAAATAATGAAGTATAAGTCTTCTGTGTGATGACTCTTTCCAAAGACTGGATCCTATTTGTATTTGTGTTGTACATGCGCTCCTGTTACTTTCAAATGACCAAAGGCAGCATAATGTTCTCCAGGATGTCCAAAGGAAGACCTCTGTCTTTCCCCTACCCAGGAGGACTTGCATTCAGCACCATGCAGGTCATATTATTCAGACATTCTGTGCACCAGATAGCCAGGTTAAATATAGAAACAGCACACTTCTACTCTCCTTTTTAATGTGCTAAGCTTGACAGAATTCCATTTGCGATGCAGTAAGTGGTTACTGCAGCTGGATTTGCTTTTTAATGGATACTGAGGAGAAGAGGGAAGGTGTGGTATGGCAACGAGGGGGAATCCAGATATTTAAAATCACAGATTGAATTGCTTCTTTCAAAATTAGATTTAGATTAGACATTAGGAAGAAATTCTTGACGATGAGGGTAGTGAAGCCCTGGCCCAGGTTGCCCAGAGCAGGGGTGGCTGCCCTATCCCTGGAGGGGTTCAAGGCCAGGCTGGATGGGGATTGGAGCAACCTGATCCAGTCGGAGGTTTCCCCTTCCTGTGGCAGTAGGGTTGGAACTGGATGGGCTTTTAGGTCCCTTCCAACCCAAACCATTCTATGATTCTAAAATGTTATGTACTTGCTTCAGAAATGGCTAACAGAGTAGTTATGTGGTTTATTTGTTTAATTATTGTCAGACTGCGTTCAGTTTGGTTTTACTTTGGGGAATGCTGGCAGACTGGCTGCAGTGAGATGGGGTGTTCATCCCGATGCTGCCAAAGCAGGGCACTTCCATAAATACATTTAATTTCCAGTTCTCTAGCGTTGCAGTGAGTTCTTCAGAAACGCAATCTGATTGTACAGGTGACACCTCAGGAAGTAAAAAAGTTAGATTTGCTTTTATAGAACATAATGGCTCTTATTGACAGTCTTCTGTACTCTTAATTATTAAATTGAAGCAACTTTTCTTGCACAATAGTTCTTACACTAGGCCTATTTTTATAGTGCATGAAAATACTTAGGCAGGGTGGGAGTCTGCAATAAATGCTTTCATTCCCTGAAGTGATGGCTCTTGGCCAACTTCTGCACTCTTACTCATCAGTTGCTGGTCTTAATTCTGCTGAATTCAAACTTTTATCTCTGAAGAGCAGAAATAATTATTTATGCATGAGTATTCCTCCCGAGTGTTGTTTGATTAGTGAGATGCTGGGATTCCTTGGTTCTGGAAGGCTGTTCGTTCAGGCTGTGCCACTGCCACGTGTGATGCTGCAGCTCAATCAAGACTTCAAAGTGTCCTTACTTCTTAAGTTTTAAGGGAGCCGGAGACTCTTCTTTTTCCCACTTATGAAGTCAAATCAAGCTTTCAGTACAGAAGTCTCTCTCAAATGAAAGCTCTCTGAGCTGAAGGCTGAGTCTGAGCACAACAATCAAGTTGCACTCTGGTGGTTTATCTCCTCATCCTGTTTGGCTGCTTATGCTGTGAGATTATGCGACACAAAAATCAAACCCCAAGGCAAAGAAAATATCCTACAGCTTCCTAGAAGCCTTCCAGTTTCCCACACAGTGCTTATTTTAGAACTGGACTAGCTCAGGGGCATGAGAGAAAGTCCTGGTAGTGCCTTCAAATGCTTCAGTAGTCAGATGTCAGAGTACTCGGGGTTCGTTTTGCTTGAATGCCGTTTAATGTTCCTGCTTTTAGAAGATAATCAGTGTTCTGTGCGACTGCTTTCTCATTTGCATGCAGCTCATTCTCTCATTATGGAATATTCTAAGCTCATCACATAAAAAAAGTTTCAGTCTTTTTTTGGTTATGCTTCAGTGGAGTGCAGAAAACTACCAAGAGCTTGTTTTACTCTGTTGCGTGTTAGCTTTTTCTACCATAGCATTGTTGGAAATTCCACTTGAAAAGGTTATGGGTGGAATGGAAATGGAGAGAGAACTTTCCTCACTTGGATGTTGGCTCAAATTAAGAAAAAAGTGATCCTGGCAGAGTACCACAGGAAAATCTATACTTCTGGGACAGTCAGATGTGACGCTTTGCAACGGCAGTGCTATTCCGAAGGGGAAAAAGGGACAAATAAGTTGGTGATTATGGAAAAGCAGGGGAGAAAAAGGAGGGATGCATCTGATACCTTAAAATATCTTTGAGAGCAAAGAACTGGGGTTGATTTTGACAGCTCCTTAGAATTTATGCCTTGTCTGGGCATCATTAAGGGAGGTAGCATGCAGTTGTTTAGCCTGGAGAAGAGGAGGCTGAGGGGAGACCTTATTGCTCTCCACAACTACCTGAAAGGAGGTTGTGGAGAGGAGGGAGCTGGGCTCTTCTCCCAAGTGACAGGGGACAGGACGAGAGGGAATGACCTCAAGCTCCACCAGGGGAGATTTAGGCTAGAGATTAGGAAAAAGTTTTTCCCAGAAAGGGTCACTTGACTGCCCAGGGAGGTGGTTGATTCACCTGGAGTTGTTTAAGGCACAGGTGGACAAGGTACTGAGGGACATGGTTTAGGGACTGATAGGAATGGTTGGACTCGATGATCCAGTGGGTCTCTTCCAACCTGGTGATTCTATGATTCTATGATACTGCAGGTCCATCCAGTGTTCTGGGAAAGCAGTTGCCGTTCTGTAAGCGGTAGGGGGAAAACAGTGCTTAAGTCTTGCCTGACCTGTGCAGACGTGTGAGCAGAACCCAGTTACGGTGCATCTGTATGCTCTGTTTCTGAGCTCCCAAGCATCTGGGACACAGTAACCCTGGTTCCTTGCAGACTGGAGAGTGAGAGGCTGGAGAGCAGCCCTGCAGAAATGGGGGATCTGGGGGTTCTGGTTGGTGGCAGTTGAACATGAGCCAACAGTGAGGCCTGGCAGCCAAGAGGGCAAGCATGTTTTGGGGTGTATCCAGCACAGCATCACCAGCCGGTCAAGGGAGGGGATTGTTCTGCTGTACTCCATGTTGGTGCAACCTCACCTTGGATACTGGGGGCAGTTTTGGGTGCCGCAGTGTACAAAGGATGTTAAAGCTACAGGAGAGCATCCAGAGAACGCCGTGAAGTCGTATGGGGAGCGGTTGAGGTCGCTTTGTCTTTTCATCCTGAAGAGGAGACTGAGGGGAGACCTTATCACCGTTTACTGCTTCATAGAATCATAGAATCACCAGGTTGGAAGAGACCCACTGGATCATCGAGTCCAACCATTCCTGTCTTCCTCACAAGGAGAGGAGGAGCAGGCACTGAGCGACCGATGACAGGAGCAGTGGCAGGAAGCTGTGCCAAGGGAGGGTCAGGTTGGACATTAAGAGAAGGTTCTTCCCTCAGAGGATGGTGGAGCACTGGAACAACTCTTGGAGAAGCAGTCACAGTGCCAAGCCTGACAATATTCCAGAAAGAGTTGGCCCATGCCCCCAGCCCCACGGTGTGAACATTGGGGTGTCCTGTGCAGGGACAGGAGCTGGACTCAATTGTCCTTGTGGGTCCCTTCCAACTCAGGTCGTTCTGTAATTCTAAGCAATCACTTCCCCCATGATCCTGTTTCCTGTTTGAGGGGTGAAGCAATACTGGCTCTGGCAGGGTGTCCAGCTCTGTTGGGGCGATGCCTGTGGGGTTTTACTAAGCAGGGTGTCACAGGAATGAGCTTCCTGCCCTAACGGTTCTGTCTTCTTCCCCTCCCTGCTGCTGACTCACACATGCAATCAAATGACAAAGTTAACTCCTTACGGGAGAAGAAGAATAACTTCTCTGGAAGTGAAATATAGTCTCTCTTCATTTTTTTTTCCTTTCTTATCCTTTCTTCCCTTTGGGGTTTGTGTTTTGCCTCAGCACTCAAAATGTGCCGACCAGTTATTTTGGATGAAGTAGGTCAAAACGTGAGCAGGCTCACTCTCCAGGTTGGGGTCACAGACAGGTGACAGAGCTTTTCTCCCTGTGTGTGTTGCTGGCTAATTTGCAATTCCCTTCTGAGACGGATTAGAGATCTGTGGCAGCTTTTTTTGGGCTCAGCATCTTGGACATCAGTGAGAGCGTTTTGAAGCTTTTTATTTTTTTTGTGTTGTAGAAAACTTCGTGTTCCAACCTGGATGTGGCAAGACAGGAAGCCAAAATTGAGGGATTATGATTGTGATAAATTGGTTGGAAAGTTACCCTTGATGCAGCCAATCCTTAACCTACCTCCTTGTCAGGATGGCTTTAATCCACTGTTACAGAATCATAGAATGGTTTGGGCTGGAAGGACCTTAAAGCTCATCCAGTTCCACCCCATGCCACGGACAGGGAGGCCTCCCACTGGATCAGGTTGCTCAAAGCCCCATCCAGCCTGGCCTTGAACACCTCCAGGGAGGGTGTTGATCCTTAGCATCTGAAATCTGTTCCAAAGTGATTGCATTGCATGGAATTGTGCTTTATAAACCATAGCCTGAGCTCAGTAAAAATGGCACTGGTCCTACTTGTTGTGAGTATGAGCTCTGTGTGATGGTTGTTGGGTCATGATAATTTTAGAAGACAAGTATGTATATAGAAGCAATATTTCATAGAATCATAGAATAACCAGGTTGGAAGAGATCCACCGGATCATAATTTATTTATTAATGAAATGTAGAGAAAATGAGCTTTTGTGCTAAACAGTTTTTCTGCTCTTCCAATACATTGTTTTTCCAGTACGTGATTGAGAAGTCATTGTGTCCATCTCATCCCTCCCCCATCCCCAAACTCTGGCAAGTTCGTACTATAGAATTTTAAATATTTATCTTGGAGAAGAGAATCAGTAGGACTTAGGAGTTAATGAATGAGGTGAAAGAGCGGACAGGACAAGCCAAGAGACTCTTAATAGTTCTGGCAGCTGTTGCATGTATTGTACCTTTTATCTGCCTTTGGACCAGAGTAATTTCCTCACATCCAAGATTTTTGGCATCCTGACTCTTCTCCTGATCCTAGTTGTACTGGCTTTAAACCATGGCTGCTTAGCATGAATCTCAAAGAGGCTTTGGAAAAGATGAGCTAGAAAAGCATCCGGTTAAGGCTCAGGAACAGAACTATTGGTTTCACCTGTTCTTCCCACTCTTGGCAACAAACCTGGATGTGGGGAGTGTGTGCAACCAACAAGAGCAAGGTCGTAGTTCAGTTGTGGGCAACAGATGACACGTATCTCTGCATGGGCTTTGTAAGCTTGTGTGTTTGTACTTCATGGAGTCATAGAATCATTGAATGGTTTGGGTTGGAAGGGTCCTTACAGCCCATCCAGTTCCACCCCTGGCTATGTGCAGGGACACCTCCCACTGGATCAGGGGCTCCAAGCCACATCCAACCTGGCCTTGAACACCTCCAGGGATGGCGCAGCCACAACTTACCTGAGCAACATGTGCCAGGGCCTCACCACCCTCACAGGAAAATATTTCTTCTGAAGATCTCATCAATATGTCCCCTCTTTCACGTTAAAACCTTTCCCCTCCACCTATCACTGAACTCCTTGATAAAGAACCCCTCCCCAGCTTTCCTATAGGCCTCCTTCAAGAACTGGAAGTCTGCCATAAGGTGTCTCTGAAGACATAAGGCCTCCTCAAAACCCCTTTTCCTTCTGGTAAAAAGACTGAATAACAGTGAAAAACTACATCAGAGCTTTGCATTACGTTTGCAACTGGGTTTTTTTTTCCCCTGCATGTAGTAAGGCTGAATGCTCAGCTAATTTCTTGTGCAAGGTTATGTTGCAACCTCTTGCCATCTGAGCTGAGAGCTGTGTCAAAGACATTGAAAATGACAGCTAAGGGCTGAAAAAACTCACACACCTAAAAGAGGAAGAACTTGTCAGGCTTGTTGCTGTTCAGATGCTTTTAAGGGCTTCTGCAGGAGTGTCTGAAGACACCTCCCTGCTTTGTGGATGTGCTGCTAGCACTATCATAGGGTGAAACCAGGTAGTAGTGTTGCAAGTTTGGGTCTGTGAAAGTGAAGGCTGCAAGACAGTAAATCCACGCATTATGTGGATTAAACATTGGGAAGAAATTCTTCATGATGAGGTTGGTGAGGTACTGGTCCAAGTTTCCCAGGGAAGTCATCGCTACCCCATCCCTGGAAGTGTTCAAGGCCAGGTTGGATGGGGCTTGGAGCAACCTGATCCAGTGGGAGGTGTCCCTACCCATGGCAGGGGGCTTGGAATTGGATAAACTTGAAGATTCCTTCCAACCCAGACCATTCTAGGATTCTGTGAACTACAGTTGAACCAGATACTGCACTGGTAGTTTGAGGTCCCCTGGTGGCCTCCCTCCTTTGCAAGTCCCCCATTTCTGCTCCTCTTCAGTGGTGACAGCACTTACCCTTATGACAATTCCCCCCGTAGACCTCTGATGCCAGTAATGAGTCAGACATCACTTGAGGGTAGCTCTGTAGCTAAAAACTAGACTCCCTCATTGCTACAAATTGTCGGCTGAGGTCCAAATGCGTGTGGAGATAAGTTTCTATAAAAGCTCAAGAGCAGCCTGATGCTTTCTCAAAAGTCCATTTCTTATATCTGGGTGGCTTTTGGGATTTGCTGGAACAGGAGGGGAAATACAGACTTTTATTTGGATACTAAAGCTTGTCTATCAGCGTCTTTGTGTTTACTCATTTCAGTTGCTGATTGTCTTGAGCGAAATAGTTCCATTATCCTCAGCAATCCAGTATGATAGATGATCAAATTGCTTATTTAAAGGGGGGAAGAAAAAGACTGAAAAAAATAGAGCTATGATTGGTACCTGTAATTACTGCTACAGACCTTTCTGACTCTTCTAATCAGCATTAGAACTGTTACAAATATTTCTCCATATATAATTAAAGGAACTTGCATGTTGGAGAAGTAAAGATGAAATTGCAGTGTTGGTGAGGACTAATGGGCTCTAGCAGAACTGTGGCTTAAAACCAAGGCTTCACAGAGCAAGTGGCAGATTTCTGGAACACAGACGTCGTTCACCAACACTTTTCCACTTCAGCCAGTGAGTCTGAGGTTAACAGGCTGCCAGACAAAGGCATTATTTATCTGCTCTCCACTTAGCTCTCCTAAATCTTGCTTCTGGCCAAAACTAAAGTGATTTTCCTTGCTGGCAGAAGGTGCAACTCCTTTCAGCATCACCAGCAGCAGGACTGGTGTAATGAGAATGGAACATCCTCCTTCCCCAGGACAAAGTGCACTGCCCAGCACCACTCTCTGTGTCCTCTAGTTGGAGGAAATAATATGGTTTATGTAGCTTGTGCAGCAAAATTAATCATTGTATTGAATAATTTCATAATAGTAGATATGTTAAGTGTCCTTATAGTGTTGAATTTCTGGAGAGTAGAAAATAATATTCAGTGTAAACTCTCCTGATCACTCTAAAACTCTAGCTTTATAGTGTCTTAGTTTGTCCCTGCCCTTAAAGCTGCTTTTTGTGACAAAGGTCTGGCTTCTCAACACTGCAGTGAGTTGAGAATGGCTTTACCTTCATGAAAATGAATACTTTGTGCTTGACAAAAGGAACGGCTTAAGGTCTCATACCTTTGGTCAGGCTTCTTGTGGTTCACGGAGTGGGGTGTGGAAATCTGTTTCTAAAATTAAACAGAACTATCACAGAGCTTTGCCCCCTTCATTCTTCCACTGTGAACATGCAACGAAGTCTTCTATAGGTACAGGCAAGCACAAAGTCCCTCGTTAAAGAATTGTCACGCCAGGACTGGTCAACGGTAGTATCTCCAATCTCTGCTTGGATTGGTGAGGGCTTGCAGGATGAGTGATTTACGTAATCTCGAACCTGATCTGGTCCCTTTACCCTTTCTGCTCTTGGATGGGAAGGGTGAGAGGATCTTCCCACAGTCGTTCCCTTGCAGGGAGGCGAACCAGTAAGGCAGGGTTGTGTTACACGCTGGAGTTATGAGAGTTATGTGGAGATGGCTGAGTCGGTCGACAGCTGCAGCCCTCCGCTATCGTGTGAATGGCTTGCTTTTTGTCACAGTGCTTATTTTAATGAACTCCATCTGTACGCAGAGTAGCCCCTAATAGAAAGCAGACTGCTGGGCTGCTGCTGTCTGCAGTGCAGTGTAGGTGCTGTGAGTTGGCCAGGCTGCTGGGTTGCAGATGACAACTGAATATCAAAATGAAATGGGTTCTGCCTTGTTTAGTACCGAGCAGCTTCCAAAATGTTGAAATTTTGCCTGAGGAGTAAAGCGATTGGGGATTGGGAGGAGGAAGATGAGGCAGCAGTTGCTCCTGAAGAGTAAAAGTCAGCTCATCATTTCTAAAACATAGGTAAATCCTTGTTTTTTTCCTCCCCTCCAAAACTCGTGATGAAGGCAGCTTACCATTTGGGATTGCCCTGCTGGTGAAAGTACTTTTTTCTCTGGAACCTCTGGTTTTATTCAGAGTGCATTGATGTCAAACTCGATGGTGAAAGCTTAAGGACAGGACAAGACCAGTGTGACAAAGAAATCATAGAATCATCACAGGATCATAGAACGATCTGTTTTGGAAGGGATCTTAAAGCCCATCCAGTTCCAACCCATCACCATGGGCAGGGACACCTCCCACTGGATCAGGTTGCTCAAAGCCCCATCCATCCTGGCTCTGAATGCTTTCAGTGACGGGGCAACCACAACTTCACTGGGCATCCTGTGCCAGACCATCACCACCCTCACAGGATAATGGTTCTTATCTAAATCTGTCCTCTTTCAGCTTAAAACCATTCCCCCTCATCCTATCCCTGCACTCCATGATTGACAGCCCCTCCCCAGGTTTCCTGAAGCCCTTTTCAGGACTGGAAACTGCTCTAAGGTTGCCCTGCAGCCCTCTCTTCTCCAGGGTGAACAACCCCAACTCTCTCAGCCTGCCCTCACATGGAAGGAGCTCCATCCTTTAGATCATCTTTGTGTCCTTGTCTGGACCTACTCTCACATATCCATGTTCTTCCTGTGCTGAAAACTCACAATGTGTGTTCATTTTGAGGTTAATTCCACTCAAAGCCAAGGCCCTTTTCTTAATCAAATAGAAATAAGTAAATAACATTGAGTTAGATTTCATTAGAGGGAATGGCCTCAAGCTCCGCCAGGGGAGGTTTTAGGCTCGACATAAGTAAAAAATTCTTCACAGAAAAGGGTCATCAAGCACTGGCAGAGGCTGCCCAAGGAGGCGGTTGACTCACCTTCTCTGGAGGTGTTTAAGGTGCAGGTAGATGAGGTGCTGAGGGACATGGTTTAGAGATTGGTGGGAATGGTTGGACTCAATGATCCGGTGGGTCTCTTCCAACCTGGTGATTCTATGATTACTAAGACCTAAACGAACCTATTATTTTAGCTGCTGCTTATTCAGGTAAAGCTGCTTCTGCTTGAGTCTAAATATATGAAGTATGGCATCTAGAGCTGTAGTTGGCTTACTGGGAATGCACAGAGTAACATATTTTCCTTTTCCTCTGCTGTAGGTTCAATATAAATCCTCAAACAGCTTTCCGCACCAAAAATAAGGCCATATAAATATCCAAGCATGTGGAAAAATAACTTTCCTATTACTACCGCATTAGGAATTAAAAGAACTATTCAGCTTTAGGCACTTGGTGGGGACCCCATAAATTAGTAACAATTCCGTTAATCTAAACTCCAGATTTTACGCATATTTCTGGATGTGAGCAAGGTAACACTGGCTGAGAAGACTGTCCCTAAGTAGAATTGATTGTCTGACAGCTTGTACTTCTAACAACTGGCATTTTTCAGCCAAAAGCATGTGGCAAATGAGGTAACCTTGTGATACTTTTTTGCTCTTTGTCTTGCATTTCATAGAATCATAGAACAACCAGGTTGGAAGGGACCCATCGGATCATCGAGTCCAACCATTTGCATCTCCGTAGAGCATGTTGTTTACAGAGAGGATGCTTAACTTAATCTGCCACTGTCTGAATGCACAAATTAGTCACCTGAGCACTTGTAATAAACTTAAAATGATACTGTGGAAGGGAATTAATGCCTTAGGTAGTCGTTAGTGGGATCTGTAACCTCTCATCTCTAGCTGCCAGAGCTGCAGTGATATGAAGGAAGAGGTGGTTGCAGTTGGATGCCTGCGAAAACGAGTAGGATGGAAGAGATGCAGAAATGGAATGCGCGTGTTAATCTTGGGCTAGTTCACTGATGTCTCAGTGAGAGGAATTTACCCTCCATCTCCCCGCGCAGGGTTTAGAAGCACTGCAGGATTGTGTCCGATTGCAGGACTTTTCCTTATAAGAGGATAATCCCAGACTTCCAGGCAGGATTGCGAGTAGGCCGTGTGCTAGCGCTTTTCCTGCTAATGAAAAGTTAATCACCACCCCTGCACTATGCTGCAAGGAAGGGGGGCAGAGGGTTTTACAGCTTCTTCTCTCACTGCTAAAAAGTAGATGCTGAAGTTCTAGTTAGTAGCTTGCCGTGAGCCAGCAGTGTACACTCACCCACCATGTCCTGGGCTGCATCAAAAGCAGCATGGGCAACACGGCCAGAGACGGGATTCTGCTCTTATATTCCTCTCTTGTGAGACCTCACCTGGAGTCCTGTGTTCAGTTGTGGAATCCTCAGCATAGGAAGGAGATGGAGCTGTTGGAGTGGGTCCAGAGGAGGCCACAAAGATGATCAGAGCACTGGAGCATCTATGCTGTTAGGACAGGCTGAGAGAGTTGAGGTTGATCAGCCTGGAGAAGAGAAGCTTCCGGGGACACCTTAGACCAGCATCCAGTAGTGAAAGAGACTCCAGAAAAGCTGAGGAGGGACTTTTTACAATGGTCTGGAGTGACAGGACAAGGATAAAATGGCTTTAAATGGGAAGGGGGAAGATTTAGATTAGACGTTAGGAAGAAATTCTTCATGATGAAGGTGGTGAGGCAGTGGCCCAGGTTGCCCAGAGCAGTGGTGGCTGCCCCATCCCTGGAGATGTTCAAGTCCAGGTTGGATGGGGCTTGGAACCCCTGATCCAGTGGGAGATGTCTCTGCCTATGGCTAGGGTGGAACTGGATGGGCTTTGAGGACCCTTCTGACCCAAACCATTCCATGATTCTGTGATTCTATGATAGTAAAGCTGACTTGGTCCTGCCTCTTTGGTATTTCTTCAGTTTCTTTAAAGGTTAAACATGAGTTTAATGTCTCATTCATTAAAAGACAGGATATTCATTCCTAGATTTTAACTACAAAAAAACCAAACCTGTTGGTGATGTGCTGGGCTAAGGTTGTGATTCCTTTATTTGCATTTTGGAAATGCCTAAACATCATTTTTCTTTGCCTGTATTTCTGTCCTGGTTGCATAAGGGACCAGGTAATGGTCAATCATTCAACTTTTTTGACTGATAAGTTCCAGACATGTTTTGCAATCCTTTTTATTTTTAATAGAAGTGCAACTTCAGCTTATTCCTTAGACTTTATACTGTTTTAATATTGGCAGCTCTTGGATTTCAGGATGGAATTTGAATGTCAGTTGCAAAGTCATCGAGGTAAATTGTTTTCTTGGTTTGGAGTTTCCTGTTCCCCCTCTGCCTGGTAGCACGGTGCAGTCATCTTTGAAAAAGTACGTAGATGCACGCAGTATTTGAGAGGAAAGGCTGAGAGTAACTGCTGGTTGATTCTTGGAGTTGACTGTGTCTTCTCGTGGGTCCCAACAAGTCCCAAACCTCTTCCCATTTAAACTGGTGGGAATTATGCAGAATACAGCAAGGCCCATGGTGTTGGTGAGCCTGTAATACAGCTACAGAAGGGTGGTGAGTTGAAAAGGACACTCAGAGCCTTGTGTTCAGTTGAGCCATTTGTGTCTGGTGTGGCTAAGCCTTATCTTAGAATCATAGAATCACCAGGTTGGAAGAGACCTACTGGATCATCAAGTCCAACCATTCCCACCAGTCTCTAAGAAACCATGCCCCTCAGTACCTCATCCACACGTCCTTTAAACACCTCCAGGGATAGTGACTCAACCACCTCCCTGGGCAGCCTCTAACAGTGTCTAACAACCCTTCCTGTGAAGAATTTTTTCCTTATGTCAAGCCTGAACCTCCCCTGGTGGAGCTTGAGGCCATTCCCTCTTGTCCTGTCCCCTGGCACTTGGGAGAAGAGCCCAGCTCCCTCCTCTCCACAACCTCCCTTCAGGTAGTTGTAGAGAACATCTTTGTGTGAAGGAACTGAAATCAGATGGATGCTGTTATTCCTCTAGTGGAAGCAAGGATGCATCGCTAGGCTTCTGGAAAGCTTTTTACAGCACAGATGCTTTCATTGCTTCCAGCTCTGATGCTGAGAATAAAACCAATTGCAGGTGAAATCAAGCGTTCATGAAGAATTTAGCCTAGATGGATTTTACTTTGAAGGACTGAACTTCTTCTGCTGCTTCCAGTGCTGCAAACCATGTATTTTCTACATCAACAGAATATTTGGCCTCAATTGCAGCAGGACAGGTTCAGGTTAGACATCAGGAAAAATTTCTTCACTGAAAAGGTTCTTGGGCACTGGAACAGCTGCCCAGGAAGGTGGTGGAGTCACCATCCTGGGAGATGTTTAAAGGAGAGGTAGATGAGGTGCTCAGGGATCTGATTTAATAGAGGATAGATACGATTGGACTCAAAGGTCTTTTCCAACTAAGTTATTCTATGACAGTGTGAGTGGGAGACTGACTATAGCCTGGGGGTTGTTTTCACGGGCCTCTCCTTCTGTTTCGCAACCTGTCCCACTCGGGTTTGTGAACAAACCAAGTGTCAGCGGGCAAATATAAAAAACTAATGCTGAGCACGGGGTAAGAATAAAGGGGGTTTGCATGGATTAACCAGGGGTTTGCTGGAGAACTGGGTTAGAAATTCACTGTGTTGTTCTCTGAAGTTCCTGTCTTGTTGAGTTTGCTGAAGTGATTTGTTTATAAGTTGTTGTGAAACTAAAACGTTATTGGACTCTGCTGATGGGCACTTCAATTTTTAATATAGGCTGTTGTTGATTTTGGTTTAAGTTTAGAAATGGAAAAATCAAGGCACCGCCCATTTTTAAATACAATGTCCTGCAAACACCTCTGCATTAATAAAGCATAATAACCTCTTGGTTCAATCTGCTTTCATAGAATCACAGAATGGTTTGGATTGGAAGAGACCCTCAAAGCCCATCCAGTTCCAACCCCTGCAATGGGCAGGGACACCTCCCACTGGATCCAATGGCTCAAAGCTCCAACCTGGCCTTGAATCCCTCCAGGGATGGGGCAGCCACCACTGACTGCTCTGGGCAACCTGGGCCAGGGCCTCACCACCCCAGTTGTCAAGAATTTCTTCCTAATGTCTAATCTAAATCTTCCCCCTTCCCATTTAAAGCTATTCCCCCTCATCCTGTTGCTCCAGGCCTTTGTAAAAAGTCTCTCCTCAGCTTCCCTGGAGCCCTTTTCAATACTGGAAGCTGCTCTAAGGTCTCCCTTCACTTCTCCAGGCTGAACAGCATCAACTCTCTTTGCCTTTGTCCACAAGTCGTATTGAGCAGCTTAAACCTTTTGAATCTTATCGATTACCAGAGAGCTGGAAACCAAAACCCTAATGCTCAGTCCCCTGAAAATGATTTCTTGAGGTCTTTGACTTGAAAACCACCTTGTCCTCGGCCTCATCTCTGTGGTTGTGTGCTTTTTTTGCTCATGTCTATGTCATTAAGACTCAGCTTGGAGACTGTGGAGCAAGATTCCTAGGCTGAGTGCCTCTTCCCAGTGCGGCTTTAACGCATTGGGACCAACATCCTGGTTCTTCTATTTAGTAACCAAAGGTTTAATGATGAGAATACTGCACAGATCTCACTGGTGTATTCTGTGAATGCTTTGGATAAATGACCCTTGCAGATTTGTGCCCATGAGACTGGAAACCTGTTTAGAAGTATCCCCAAGGAAAAAGGTTCATATTTAAGGCTAGACATTAGGAAAAAGTTTTTCACAGAAAGGGTCATTGGGCATTGGAACAGGCTGCCCAGGGAGGTAGTTGAGTCACCTTCCCTGGAGATGTTTAAGGCATGGGTGGACAAGGTGCTGAGGGACATGGTTTAGTGTTTGATGGGAATGGTTGGACTCGATGATGCGGTGGGTCTCTTCCAACCTGGTGATTCTGTGATTCTATGATATTTAAGACTGATTCTCATTTCCAGTCTGAACAACTGTTGGTGACAGCAGTAACGAGAAGAGAATTGAGGCTTATATTTTACACCAATAAAAAAAGAAGAACTTTTCTATGATTTTTTTTTGTGTGTGTGTGAATGTTCCAGTTTCTCTTGGACACTGTTTCCTGGAAAGCCCAGTGATGTGTAGCCAGACCACTGCTTGGGGACCTGGAACTGCGAGTGCCTGGGAGCAGCACAGTGTGAATTTCGTGTGATGCTCTGTTCCAGTGAACTCATTTGAAGGATTAAAAAGCACAAGAAATGTGCTGAATTCAGGATGAAACACCCCTGTAGCACAAAAGGTTTAAATGTCACAGTCAAGAATGAAAGACCAATTTAAGGAGGAAAGGCTTATTTTTATATACAGTGTGCATTAGGGAATGTGGTTACGTGCTGTCAATTCTGATGCTTCTTTAAGTTCAGCAGTATAATCTCCTACTTATATTTAGCAGAGCTCTGCCTCTGTATGGGCACTTGAGCATCTGTTTTTATTGTCACGGCTCTGGGCAGTTCTGCTGGATTTGGGGCAGAGCTGGTGCTTTGTGTCGCTGAGAGACTGGAGCTGGGTGCTTCAATACCAGTCATGCTATGGAAACACAGCAGAGTCCATAAAAACCCACTCAAAATTAAATTTATGAAGCATGGATACCTGCTGGCCGTGAAGAAATCTGCCTTTGGAGGGTGATGTGTGCTGCAAGGAACATAGAGCATTCTGCAGTCCTCTTTGAGCTTCCGTGTCATCAGAATGGCATTTGCCAGTAGTAAATGCATTTAACGAAACTAATTTTAGAGCTGTAGCTCAGCACTTAAATTTGCCATCTCCTTGTTAGTCTCGCAACTACATCAGGTCTCAGATTTTATAATAAACAGGACTTGGAAATCTCATTTCTTCCCCTCGTCATGCAAGTGAGAGAATGTGGTTGTTACCAGTTGTGTAGCCTTTATACACCTGACTCCATTCTTTAATGCCTGAATCATATTTCTTGTGCAAGGGCCTTTTTTTGCCTTCCTCACTCAATTTTCCTTTTGTTCCTGATCTCTCGTTTCTTTTGTTAGCGACAGAAATAGTGTTGCGCAAATCAGCTGTGTTGTCATGGGGAAACTTCACAGCGTGAATGTGATGAAAAATGGCCAGTTTTATCTTTTTTTTTTCCCCCTTTCCTTACAGTGATAGCGCGGGGGAATGAGCAGAGAAATCATTTCCATACCACCCTGCGGGGCAGTGTGGATGGGCAGGGAGTGCTGGGCAGGCTGGGTTAACTGCTACTGGAGGTGAAAGCAGAACAAAGGGAAAGGGAGCTGTAAGCTGTGGTCATTGAGGAGCATCCCTTGGCATCCATCAGCATCTGAGGCAGACTTTTTTTTTTCCTTAGTGGAACGGCTTTGTGAAGCCCTGTATCTTCTGCAGAAAGCAGCACATGGTGAGTTACGCCTTGGCCATCTGTCCCTTGTCGCTCGGATCCATCCAGTTAAGAGCGGAGCTGTCGTTGCTCCGAAGGATGGAGCAGGGCGGATGGCAGCTGCCGTGCTTGCAGTGCCTATTAATGCCCTAAGGAGATGGGATCAAGTGTGCCTGCGAGCTGTGAAAGTGGGATAGTGCAGGAGGTGTGGATTCAGCACGGGAGAAATGTGTGAATGCCTCTTGCAAACGCCAAAGCTCTTGCCACGTGAATATTCAGGTTCTGCAGCTGCCTCTGTGTGCACCTCATTGATCCTGTGGATAGAGGGGTTTATGGGATTGCTGATAATCGGCCTATTTAGTTCTTTCCGCCGCAATGAAATTAATGGGAGAACACAGCAGCAGCTCAATCTTAAACATCATTAAAGGAAAATAAACCCATCATCTGGCTTGGCGATGGTGAGGGATGGCTGTCGTTACAGCGGATGCAATATCGTACCAAGATTTAAAAGGTCAAGTAGATATGGTTTCTCGTGTGGGCAGAACGTTCAATACCCAACAACAGTTTACTAAGTAAAATTTACGCTACTAGGAAGGACCACGCAGGGAGGGAAAGATGTTAGTTTGTATGTACTTTAAATTCTTCATAGGAGAGAAGGCTAGAAGGCTCTGAGAGTAGACCTCATTGCTCTCTATAACTACCTGAAAGGAGGTTGTAGAGAGGAGGGTAATGGCCTCTTCTCACAAGTGACAGGGGACAGGACAAGAGGGAATGGCCTCAAACTCTGCCAGGGGAGATTTAGGCTGGACATTAGGGAAAAGTTTTCCCCAGAAAGCATCGTTGGAACAGTCTGCCCAGGGAGGTGGTTGATTCACCTTCCCTGGAGGTGTTTAAGGGATGAGTGGATTAGGTGCTGAAGAACATGGTTTAGTGTTTGATGGGAATGGTTGGACTCGATGATCCAGTGGGTCTCTTCCAACCTGGTGGTTCTATGATTCTGTGAAAGCTATAAGGTGGTTTTTTGTAAGGAGGTGGGGATACCCGACTTTACAGTGATGGTAGCAGAAGAAAGCTTTCCTTATCCATAGTACTTAAGTCATGTGAATCTGCGTGAAATTAAGGAATGAATTCTAGTAGTAGCATTCTAAAGCTGTCACCTGCTTTGCTATCTGCATGAGGAGGGACTCCTTTACAAGAGGGAGTAGTGATAAGATGAGGGGCAATGGCTTCAAATTGGAGATGGGCAAATTTAGATTAGACATTAGGAAGCAATTCTTCACACCTGAGGGTGGGGAGGGCCCTAGCCCCAGTTGCCCAGAGCAGTGGTGGCTGCCCCCTCCCTGGAGGGGTTCCAGGCTAGGTTGGATGGGGCTTGGAGCAACCTGATCCGGTGAGAGGTGTCCCTGCCCATGACAGGGAATAAAACTGGATGGGCTTTAATGTCCCTTCCAGTCCAAATAATTCAGTGATTCTATGCCATTTTGAGAGCAAAACCTAAACAGCATGAAGCATCTAACTTAGAGCAAACATTGTGTTCTAATCAACTAAGTGGTTTATTATGATGTGGATGAAGGTGCTGGCCAGAGCAGGAGTAGATACTCATTTGGGGAGAGTAAACATTGCAACAGGGCTGGAATGATATTCCTTTACACTTAATCATAGAATCACAGAATGTCCTGAGTTGGAAGAGATCCACAAGGACCATGGAGTCCAACTCCTGTCCCTGCACAGGACACCCCCAATGTTCACACTGTCGGACTGAGGGCGTTGTTCAAATGTTTCCGGAATATTGTCAGACTTGGCGCCGTGAGTGCTTCCCTGGGAGCTGTTCCAGTGCTCCACCACCTTCTGAGTGAAGAACCTTTTCCTAATGTCCAAACTAATCCTCCCCTGGCACATCTTCCTGCTATTCCCTTGGGTCCTGTCATTGGTTGACAGAGAGGAGAGCTCAGTGCCTGCTCCTTCTCCTCCCTTTGTGAGGAAGCTGTAAACTGCAGTGAGGTCTCCCTTAATCTGGATGATTTCTCTCCAAAGGTGTTTTGATGAACAAACTAAGTGCAATTCTATATTGATCTTTTAACTTTAGTCAGCCTGTTTGTGGTTTTATGGGAAACCCTGTGTCAGAAGATGTCAGATCATGACAATTTCTGGTTCAGAAGTGGCCACTGGAAAGGAGAGTTTATAAGCATCAATGTGCTATGCTTGTAGTGTGAGTTGGGGTGGTTCAGCCTGGAAAAGAGAAGGCTCTGAGGAAGCCTTAAAGCAGCTTCCAGCTCTGAAAGAGGCTCCATGAAAGCTGGGGAGGGACTTATTACAAGGGCCTGGAGTGGTAGGACAAGAGGAAGTGGCTTTAAATGGGAAAAGGGAAGATTTAGATTAGATATTAGGAAGAAATTCTTCCCTGTGAGGGTGATGTCAGAGATTGCCAGGGAAACTGTGGCTACCCTATTCCTGGAGGTGTTCAAGGCCAGGTTGGATGGGGCTTTGAGTGGTCTGGCCCAGTGGGAGGTGTCCCTGCCCATGGCAGTGGGGTTGGAACTGAATGGGCTTTGAAGTCCCTTGCAATACAAACCATTCCATGGTTCTATGATTTGACATGTTTAGAAATATTATTTGATATCATAGCTGCTAAGTGTGCATTTGCGTGTTTCTTTGTGATCCATTCTTGTGTATAATGTTTGCTTGTGTTCAGGGATTTGCCAGCATATCAGCTGTAGTGGCTCTGCAGGTGGAGTGCGTCATGTTATGGAGATCTGATGTGAGAATCTCAAAGAATTTGTTCCAGCAGGACAATTACAATGACTTTTTTGCCAAAATCTGGACTGTTTAGCGTGTTGTTGCTGTTATGTGGCTGGACTTACGTCAAAGCTGCTCCTGTTTGAAGGCATTTAGCCTTGCTTTTCCCAGACCTGCTCTTGACGCTATGCTGGTTTTGCATAAACTGTGGTTACGTCCTCCAGTGTTTTTTCCAGCATTTAGCACTCCAGGCTTTCAGTGAAGTGGACTTCACCGATTGTGGCTCCTGTCGAGCCATCAACACGGCTGCGCAGTGTCCTCTGAACACTCAAGGTTGTTTGTAGATAACCGTGACATTGCCAGGATTTCAAAAGCCCTGTCGAGTTAATAAGATATTAATTTTGCGGCCTTTTTCACTCCTGGATGACAGGAGCAGTGACATGATTTTGTGATATTGCTACCCACTGCGAAGTGACTGTCTCATTAATTGTGTAACGGTGTAAAACTCTGTAGTTCTGCATGTTTTATTTAGAGGAAATCTTAAACCTGCTTTTAACTAATGCATAGCGTGCGAAACTGGATGCATTTGTATGCTGGGCGAACAGTCGACGCTTCTAGCTTCTATCTTCGCTCACTGAAATGTGGTTTTCAGAGCAGCAGCGCATCACTCTCACGTTTTACGTTATTCTGCCTGTTCTCTGCTCTGTGAAGAACCGACTGTGTAGGAGGAACATTACATCTCCTAGACGGACTGAGGCTTGATGACCTCAAGGCTTGTTAAAACCTTTTTTGGCGCCTTTATCTCTGGGTATAAATAGCTCACAAGCCCGTACCTCAGTGCTGGCTAGACCTAAAGTAGCATTAAATGCTTTTGCAAGGTGAAAATAGGCTTTCTCAGTTTCTCTTAGATGGAGCGAATCCAGGCTGTACATTGTATTTACACACTTTCATCCGCTAATATGTTTTACTCCATAAAATGCGTGCAATACCCACAGGTTCTAGATGGCGTGTTTAAAATGCACTCCTAAGAGAAGGTCTGTGCTGGACTTAAAGAAAAGTACACCCTTCCATAATTCCATTTGTGTCCCTACTTTGAGCAGCTCCATCTTAAACGTATTCATACAGCTTCTTAGAATCATAGAATCGCTTGGTTGGAAAAGACCGCTGAGATCATCAAGTCCAACCATACCTGCCCACTACTAAACTGCATTTCTGAGCACCTTGTCTATCCATCTTTTGAACATCTCCAGGGATGGGGACTTGCCATCTCCCTGGGCAGCCTCTGCCAGTTCCTGAGAGCCCTTCCAGTGAAGAAATTTTTCCTCATACATAATCTGAACCTGTCCTGATGCAACTTGAGGCCGTTTCCTCTGGTCCTAGCACCTGTCACTTGGGAGAAGAGAACAGCACTCACATCTCTACAACCTCCTTTCAGGGAGCTGTAGACAGGTTTCCCCTCAGCCTCCTTTTCTCCAGGCTAAACACCCCCAGTTCCCTCAGATGTCTTCTGTAACCCTTGTTCTCCAGCCCCTTCCCCAGCTCTATTCCCCTCCTGTGGTCACACTCCTGCCCCTCAGTGTCCTTGTAGTGAGGAACCTAAAACCGAACAGAGGATTTAGGTACAGCCTCACCTCCCTGCTCATGCGAGGACCACACTGTTTCTGACACAGGTAACGTTTAGATCAGCAGCAATTCTTAGACCTTTTGAAGAGCCACTTAAAATGGTCAGATGGTGCTGCGAGACTCACTGGCTTTTGCTGTGAGGAACTGAATGAATTTGGTGCTTGTGCCCTTGGGTTTCAGCTGATAGATTTCTGGAGTTGGCTTGGCAAGCGTACGTTTTTATCAGTATTCTCCCTGTGATTTTGCACCAGTCTGCACTACACTAACGCAATATATAATTATATATGTAAATTATAGTGGCTTTCCAGTCCCTGAAGGGGCCAACCAGAAAGCTGAGGAGGGACTTCTTACAAGGGCCTGGAGTGACATGGTGAAGGAGAATGGCTTTAAATGGGAGGGGAGAGGATTTAGATAAGATGTCAGGAAGAAATTCTTCGTGCTGAGGGTAGTGAGGCGCTGGCCCAGTTTGCCCAGAGCAGTGGTGGCTGCCTCATCCCTGGAGGGGTTCAAGGCCAGGTTGGATGGGGCTTGGAACCCCTGATGCAGTGGGAGGTGTCCCTGCCTATGGCAGGGGTGGGACTGGATGGGCTTTGAGGTCTCTTCCAACCCAAACCATTCTGTAATTCTGTGATAATATCCTCATGTATCTGCCAGGGAAGAGCAGGTAGTAGTTTGGAGTTCAGCAGAGACAGACCAAAGGATTTATCTGCATTTGCAAAGGTCACAAGGAATTCTTGGTGACCTCAAGGAGGCGTGGGAGGTCCTGGGTGTAAAGACCCACCTTGAGTATTACGTGCAGTTTTCGGTCCTGCAGTATAAAAAGGATCTAAAGCTACTGGAGGGTATCCAGAGGAGGCCACAAAGTGGGTGAAAGTTCTAAAGGGGAAGTCACATGTGGAGAAGCTTAAGTCACTTGCTCTTCAGCCTGGAACTGAAGAAGGAAACTGAAAGGAGACCTCATAGCAGTTTACTGCTTACCCACAAGGGAAGGAGCAGTTGCTGTTCTCTCTTGTGATCAATGATAGGACCCAAGGGAATGGCAGGAAGATGTGCCAGGGCAGGATCAGGTTGGTTTTTAGGAAAAGGCCTCTTCCCACATAGGGAGCACTGGAACAGCTCCCAGGGAGGCAGTCATGGTGCCAAGTCTGACAATATTCCCGAGGCATCTGGACAACTCGCTCAGCCCCCCCAGTGTGAACTTTGGGGTTGTCCTGTGCAGGGATAGGAGTTGGACTCGATGATCCTTGTAGGTCCCTTCCAGCTCAGGACATTCTGTGATTCTGTGGGAAGTTCTGCCTCAAAACATTTAGTTGAACTTTGGCATCTGCTTTGAGTTCTCGGGTTCTCCTACTTAAAAATGCACCTAACTGAAAGTGAAGCATGCAGCTGTTTTATCTCTTTCTATTCTTTCACGTAAAAACAAGGCTGTCATACGGTCGCAAGAGACAATAGTGTGAACCTTTTCAAACCTCTTAAAATATTTTCTCTGCTGTGTTGAGCGATACTAAATGCAAAAGCTGTTACCTTTTGAAAGGCTGGTAGGTACAGAAAAACCATGGGGGTTTTGTTGGAGCTGGTCAAAAACAAGGCTGAAGTGAAGAGCGAGGATGCAAAATGGGAATTGCTGACAAAGTCAAGTTAGCAAGGATTTGTGGGTTTGAGGGCTGGAGGGTCTGGAACCTTAACACAAATTCTGAAGATTGCCACCCTGTTGTGACTTTTGTTGGTTTGCTTCTGTACACAGATGTTAGAAATGCATTTGGTAAGGGTAATAATATAAGGAAGGCTGAATTACCATGGCCTCAGCAGGAATGCAGAGGAGTATCATAGGATCATAAAATCATTTGGTTGGAAAAGACCTTTGAGATCATCGAGTCCATCCATTCCTGTCAACTACTAAACCATGTCTCTGAGCACCTTGTCTGCCTGTCTTTTAAACACCTTCAGGGATGGGGACTTGACCACCTCCCTAGGCAACCTCTACCAGTGCCGGATGACCCTTTTGGTGAAGAAATTTTTCCTGGTATCCAATCTAAACCTGTCCTGGTGCTACTTGAGGCCATTTCTTCTCATGCTATCACCTGTCACTTGGGAGAAGAGACCAGCACTCACCATGCTACAACCTCCTTTCCGAGAGCTGTAGGCAGTGATAAGGTCTCCTGAGCCTCCTCTTCTCAAGGCTAAAGAGCCCCAGGTCATTCAGCAGCTCCTCATAATCCTTGTTCTCTGGCTCCTTCCCCAACTCTGTTCCCCTTCTCCAGATGTGCTCCAGCTCCCTCAGTGTCCTCTTTGGAGTGAAGGGCCCAAAACGGACCACAATATGTCTTCCACTGTGGTCTCGTTATCCTCAGGTCAGATTAAAAGGTGCTCATAACTGTCACCCTCATCCCCGTTGCTCAGATAGTTGGGGAATTAAACGTTTGTATTGAAAATTCAGGGATCCAGCTTTGCATGATGAAATACTGCGCCTCTTGAAACACAGAAGACATTTGCTTTGCTTGATTGCTGCTCCCTCTTGTGGGTTCCAGGCCAGTTTAAACAACCTTGAAGTTCATTCTTGGTCTTTTTAGATGGAATAATTCGTCAGCAGTTCTCCTCTAATCTACTGAGTTGGATACTGACTTTAAGACTTGCTTTGCTGTGTACTTCTACACATTGGAACATTCCTTTACATCAAGGGGGCTAAATCTGTAAAGCATTTAATTCACCTTTTAAACTGATTTTTCTTTTTTTTCCCCAAGAACCTGTACTCCTGTGCTGTTAGTACGGAGTACAACATAGTTATAGTATGATTTACTGTGTTCTAAAAGCAGAGAGAAGCCCGTATAACTCTCTCAGACTTGGCCATTACCTGCCTTAAGGACGACATTAAAATCCCTCTTTTATCTCCTCTCCTGTAGTCAGCGCTACTGAGTTGCATTTCCCCAGCTATTCTTCTTGTTTGTCAGGAGCTGCTGTGCTGTGCAGGTTGCTCCTGAAAAGTAAACTCAAAAAAAGGAGCTCTGTTTGCTCCCTGCGAGCTCTCCCACACGCCCAATAAACGCAAATACCTTTGTTGTGCCAAAGAGTAATTTTTTTTTCCCCTTGTAGTTTCTCAATTGCTTTGCTGGCAAAAAAAATCTCTCTAATGTAACGCCTCATGCCTGAAGATTTCAAAATCCTGCTTGTGTTTGTTTTCCTCCATAGGGACATTTAATCCCTGGTCTCTGAACAAGCATAGCAGAGTTCTGAATTGCTCCTAACTGATGGCAAAGTCCTGCGCAATGTCACTGGCGAGATCTTGGCATGAAGCTCTAAACCTTCTTGCTGAAAGTTAAGAGACAGCTTGTTCCGACCTATTGCAAAATGGAGAGGTCTCGCATTGGTGTGACTCTGAAGGCACAGCACTTCACATAATCTAACTCCAGTCTTGCACCATTTCAAAATAACAAGAGCATTCATCTTAGCGTTGGGAGTTCTTAAGTTTCAGTCACTTAACACACATTGAACTGTTTGTCAACAAGAACTGGAATTTGGCCATTAAGTCTTGGGTCTCTCAGCCTTGCTGCTTGTCTCCTCTGCTTTTATTAGGCCTCATTTTCAGTTTTCACTGGTATGTTACTTCCTTTCCCTTTTGTGCTCTCATTCTATCATAGAACCATTTGATTGGAAAAGACCTTTGAGATTGAGTCCAACTGTACATGTCCACTACTAAACAGATATCTGAGTACCTCCCCTACCAGTCTTATAAATACCTCCAGGGATGGGGACTCAACCTCCTCCCTGGGCAGTCTCTGCTTCTGAAAACCCTTTCAATGAAGAAATCTTTCTTGATGCCTGATGTGAACCTGCTCTGGCACAACTTGAGACCATTTCCTCTTCTTCTATTGCCTGTCACTTAGGAGAAGAGACCAGCACCCACCTCGCTACAACCTCCTTTCAGGCAGTTATAAACAGTGATGAGGTCTCCCCTCAGCTTTGCTTGGCCTTAAAAGAATAAGTCGGCCTTAAACTTGTGTGGATGCAAAGACTGCACTTCTGTGGAGACCTGGTGATGTTGGTGGACACAGACTTCCCTGCAAATGCAGTTTCTCACTGTTACACAGGTAAAAGCAGAGGAATGGTTGCTTCTTTTTTTTCCCCCCGAGGTGATTAAACCAGGAGGACTTGATTTGATAAACAAAACAGAACTTAGTCTTCTATTTATGCCCTTTCTTAAAGCCATGTATAGCTTCTTGTCACAGATTGGGCAATCCCTGAAACAGGTTTGATAACCTTTCATTCAAAATCCCTTGAGTTTTTCCTTTTTTTCTTCTCTGGGTTAGTAGTTTGAGCATTGTTTTACGCAGGTGCCAAGTTTTGTATCTACATTTTAAGGTACTACGAGTACTGAGTTGTTTTCAAGGTTTACCATCTTTTATTCAGTTGGGTGCAGCCCAGAATGAGGTGCCCACAGGCTGCATTGCTTGTGGAAGTCCCTCTATTTCTGTTCATATTAATATTGCAAATATTTTTACCAGTTGGGGACAAAATCTCTGATTATGTCCATGTTCAAAAAGAAATTGGCATTTGCCCAACCCTGGAGCCATCTCCAACCTGTGTTTATGCTGTAAAGAAGCCGGATAAAATATTGCTGTTTACTGCAGGCTCCAAATGTGGTGGTTGTGCTTCTGTGAGCATCGTCAAGACAAATGATTGCTCTCCAGTATTATAAACCAATGGCTGAATGAATTTTGCCTGAGTGCGGCTTTACTGAGAGCCTCGCAGCTACCCCTCCCTGTGTGCTGCCTGCCTGTGGATCTGTCCTGCTGAGAAGCAGGGGGAGCAACTTTGCTCCCTCGCTAGAAAGAAATGGCAATCGAGCACCAAGACGTGGAATTGAGCTCTTTTTATTTGTGGTATCAGACTAAGATGTCAAGCTAGCAAGAAGGCAGAGCCTTTCATCTTTCATCACCAGGGCAGTGATTGTGCCCCTGAACTTGGCATTGGTGTGGCCGCCACTCCAATTTTATGTTCAGTTTTGGGCACCTCACTCCAAGAAGGACATTGAAGGGCTGAAGCACCTCCAGAGAATGGAACGGAGATGGGGAAGGGGCTGGAGAACAGGGGTCATGAGAAGGTGCTGAAGAAACTGGGGCTGTTTAGCCTGGAGAAAAGGAGGCTGAGAGGAGACATTATCACTGTCTATAGCTCCCTGAAAGGAGATTGTAGTGAGTTGGGTGCTGGTCTCTTCTCCCAAGTGACAGGTTCTAGGACTTCAAGTTGTGCCAGGATGAGTTCAGATTAGGTATCAGGAAAAATTTCTTCACTGAAAAGGTTCTCAGGAAGAGGCAACCTCAGGAGGTGATGGAGTCCCCATCCCTGGAGGGGTTTAAAAGACAGGTAGGTGAGGTACTCGAGGATCTGGCTTAGTAGTAGATAGTTAAACTTGGGCTTGATGTTCCCAAAGGCCTTTTCCAACCAAATGATGCTGTAATTCTGTGATTTTATACACCCTATGTAATACTGCAATCAGATCCTTTAGATCAAGGCTATTACTCAAGTAAAGAAGTTGCTGTACCTTGCGCTTGGCCTTGTTGAACCTAATGAGGGTCACACGGTGAATTTCCTGAGTAACCAGTAAATTTTAAACAACAGTGCTCTTTTAAAGCCCATGAGCAGAAGGAGAGAAAACCCTGTTTCCTAAGGGAATAAATGCTGCTAAACCACTGCTGATATCTATGGAAATGATCACTGGCTCCCTCACTTTTAACAAGTGCTTGAAGATCAGTTCCTTGTGGCAGGGTTTCCTTTGGTAACCCATGCAAGCTCACAATGGAGTTCAGTTATTTAGACTTATATTTTTAGCAGCAGCCCCTTGTGACTGCAGGGCAATATAATTTATGAAGCAGGGCACAACTCCTTAATTGCTTCTTACATTGTAGAGCTGTACACGCTGTTCGCTGGAGCGCTCTGCAAAATAAACCTTCTCCTTCTTTGTGGGGAGAAAAAAAAAAGCTCTATGTCAACAAGACTTTCCAGCCTCTGGTTACATGCTTGAATTATATCTTGGAAATGGGTTTCCTCGCAAACAGATAAGCAGATGTTTCTCTGAAGTGGACAACGTTGATGTATAAATTCCTCATTAGTCATGGGTCTCTTCCCTTCCTCCTCTTCCCTGCCTTTGGCTCAAAATGTTGAGTAAGAAGACCAAGAATGCTGACCCCTTAAACACAGATAACTCTCAGCAGGACCAGCGGAATGTCAGAGGGGAGCGTCTTCCCGGTCGTACTCCCTGCTCCTGGCTCTTGGGAATTCATAGAAAGAGAAAAACAAAGCTGTTGTATTCTGATAAACTTTAAAACCAAAATGGAATGCCTTGCAAGAAAAATTTTCCATGAAAATCTTATTTTATCTTGCACCAAACTTGTAGGATTGGAAGTTTGCATGAGTTCAGTTCAGAAGAGACTTAGGCTGCAGGTAGAGTATCATGGGAAGAGCTGTGATGGTTCTTTTGGCCAGTTTTCCTATGTGGGTATCCGTGTTTCATAGAATCATGGAATGGTTTGGGTTGGAAGAGACCTTAAAGCCCATCCAGTTCCAACCCCCTGCCATGGGTAGGGACACCTCCCACTGGACCAGGCTGCTCAAGGCCTCAACCAGCCTGGCTTTGAACACCTCCAGGGTGGGAGAATAACAGAGGGAGAATAACCTCCCTGGAATCCTGTGGGATCTGGGGATTTGGGCTTTCTTCCCCCCATTAGTAAGCAAAGAACAGAAAAGTTTAAGACTAGGTCAGGAACTTATTGGTTTATGAGAACTATTGTTTTGTCCCTTCTTATAGGGAAAGGTTGCATAACTTTTCATACACCCATATTTCTAGTCTCTGATGCTCTCTTATAGTAGCAAGTCGTTAATATATTCAATCTCCATATGTTTGTGGTGGCGCTTCTTTTGAGTTTGGAAGCTGAATGGATTCCCTGAGCTGAATGACAAATACGCCCTGTCTAGGCTACCCGAGAGCCTTCCAGCTTCCCCGCTAGCCTGGTTCCTTGCCACCTTGCATCGTAGCCTCACGGGAAAAATCATCTGTTGATACTGGCAATACGTTTTGGTGATGGAAACTGGACATTGTTGTCCTAAGAAGCACTTCGTTGTGGATACTGGAGTTCATTGCCTTGGTTACGGTTTACAAGGAGGTTTTGTGAGCTCTGCCAGCTGAGCTGCGAGGGTGCCAGGATGCCCACAGCAGCAGACAGGGATGATGAAGTGCGACGCGTATGTAGTTTCTTCTGTCTTTGTGACTGCATAGATTATTATAGACTTTCTTGAACACTGGAAGAACAAGATTATGAACAGAAAAAAAAAAAAAAAAGGACTTGTGTAACCTAATTTTACTTCTGTACTTTCCAGCCCTTTTCTCCTCAAAATGAGACTTGTTTTTTTCCCACTGTTTGAAAGACCAGTAGTAAATGTCATATGGAGGGACATGACTGGAATTCTAAGAAATACTGCTTGAAGAGAATAAAGGAAATGCAGAACAGTATTGCTTTTTCTTAGACATAAAGGCAATAAGCTAACTTCTGTGTCTAAGTGACGGGCAACGCTGGGAGGTGTCTGCTGGCATCGCTTAAGAATTAATGCCAGGAGGGGCCAAGCTGGAGCCAGGGTGCTTGATGTTGCAGGTCTTTTCAATGTTTAAACCTGTCTGGAAAGGTTTATTCTGCCTTACTGCTACTTGAATCCCTGCTTCCATGCATCATCTGCAGCTACCTCTGGCACAACACGCCCTGAAGACAAAAATAATCAATTGGGTGTGACCTGGCTTGGGGGCCAGGCTTCCTTGGAATTATCAGTGATTGTAGCATACCTGGAAGATGACTGTGCGATCTCTCCCTCTTCCTTTTGACGTAGCTCCTGGGTAGTTCTGGGCAAGGTCTAGGAGACTGATTTTTCTCTGGGTACTGTGATACTCTGCATCTGGGTACTCAACCTCTATCGGCTTAACGATGCTAAACAGCTCCGGGAAGCACTCAAGGCATCACCAGCTGCTTGGATTGTTGCTCTGTTACTGTAGTTACAGAACTGTGCGTTCTTTCTCATTTTATTTAGGAGTTGTCTGAAGGATTTGGTGGGGTGTGGAGCACTGGGAGGATGGAGAGATGAAGAAAGTGTGTATGTATTCCTGTTCTTGGAATTAGGGCCTGTTTGGAAATCCAAGCAGAATGGGGCTCACTGTATATGCAATCAACGCAGACATGTTGAAGTGTGTGTTTTCATAGAGTCATGGAATGGTTTGGGTTGGAAGGGACCTCAAAGCCCATCCAGTTCCACTTCTCTGCCATAGGCAGGGACACCTCCCACTGCTCTGAGCCCCATCCAACCTGGCTTTGAACCCCTCCAAGGATGGGGCAGCCACCACTGCTCTGGGCAACCTGGGCCAGGGCCTCCCTACCCTCATAGGGAAGAATTTCTTCCTGGTCTCTAAACTAAATCTTCCCCCTTCCAGTTTTTGAAGCGATTCCCCCTTGACCTATCACTCCAGGGCCTTGCAACAAGCCCCTCGAGCTTTCCTGGAGCCCCTTTCAGTACTGGAAGCTACTCTAAGGTCTCCCTGGAGCCTTCTCTTCTTCAGGCTGAAAACCCCAACTCTCTCAGCCTGTCCTCATAGCAAAGGGGACTGAATGTTCTCAGCTACCAGAAAATTACAGTTCACTGGTATTAAAAAGACTGCTTGATCCCTCAGTTCCTACCCAGCAGGTTCACAGCACAGTCGTGTGTTTGAATGGATCCTGAGGTACGATGAGCTTCCTGTAAGCCAAAGAAAAACCTTCTTTATTGATTTAGAAAGTATTTAGAAAATATGGTTGGTTTGGGGGCGGGTGGGGTCCTCAGTAATTTATGCTTTGTATAAGGAAGCACTCGCATCCCTGGTGTATCCTTGTGTCCTCCAAGTGTTGGACAGTACAAGGACTACACAGATTTGCCAATAAAATAAGGGGGCGTTAATTCGCATTAACCAAGAAGACTGGAACAAATCATCTATTTTAAGCTAAGATGAGAACATGCAAACCTCTTCATGCTGCGTTGTTGTGATGCTTCAGTTTTACACACTTAACATCCATCTCCTTTCCTTTTGTTCTCTGTTAAAACCTCTACGTATAATGCAAGATGTATTTTTCCCAAAGAATTAGCTTCAGTGCCTGGCCCCCAGCTACCTTGGGGTGAGCTGCCATAGTCCAGAAGTGCCTTTATCAGAACTGATTGTCCCTTTTGAATTTCTGCAATGCCTGATACTGTTTACTGCACCAAAATGAAATGCTGGGCGGTCTTGGGGAATTAGGGCATCCCTCCTCTTGGACTTGGGCCGCTCGTAAGAGAGAGGCTGCCAGCCTTAAGGCTGGAGGTGCCTGTCCAGGCAAGCAGCCAGCTAGGGTAGAAGGCACCGCTGCAGGGCACGCTGGGCTTTTCCATGGGTTATGGCAGATCCCTGTTGATCTCTGCTCTTGCTGATGGAGGAGAAGGGAAACTGAGCTGACCAGGAGCTTTAATCAGTCTTAAAAGAATAGGCTTAGTGCTGGGTGTTACGCAATTCCTGAATAGGAAAGTGTTTCCTGATCGTGTTACGTGTGCCTGGTTCCTGATTTTGGTATAAGCCATAATGATGATGGTGTGATTTCCAGTCCCTTCTTGGCTCTGCTGGGATGTGAACCTGCTGTACCCTCCAACCAGCTTGTGTCTACCCAGGAGAAACAGAACCCGAGGCGATGGCGTATTGTGCAGCCTCTAGCTGTCATTCTCCAGAGCAGCTTAGACCACACTCTTTCTAATTGAAAAACAACACCTTTCAGGCATGTGATTTTTTTTCCAACAGACATTATTTATAAGTGTATTAGTTTCTTTGTGTTTCTATGCAGGCATTGAAGCACGTTTAAGACAGCTTGGATTGGTTTTGTGAAGTTTGGTCCTTTTCTCTGTAAATATAAATTAAGTGGAAAAGTAACTTGTAGGCTCAACAGGTGGTTTTGAAGTTTAATGGAAGATGGAGACTTTGGAGACCTTATAACAGCCTTCCAGTACTTAAAGAGGTCTACAGGAAACTTGGATAAGGACTTTTGACAAGAGTCCATGGTGATAGGACAGAAGGGAATGGCTTTCAACTGAAAAGGGTGGATTTAGGTTAGATCTGAGGAAGAAATGTTTTACTACTAGGGTGATGAGGACCTGACCCAGGTTGCCCAGAGAAGTGGTATCTGCCCCATCCCTGGAGGTGTTCAAGGCCAGGTTGGGTGAGGCTTTGAGCAACTTCTTCGAGTGGGAGGTGTCCCTGTCTGTGATAGGGAGTTGGAAGTGGTTGATCTTTGAGGTCCTTTCCATCCCAAACTATTTTGTGGTATTGTGACTTAGGTAAAACCACAGGCTGTTTTACAAATGCAAAACTTTTCACTTGGCGAGTTTCTCCCAGGGCCAGACTGCAAGTCAGACATCCCTGATGCCCTGTTTTTAAAGGAGAAGTGTGTCTGGCCTTTCCAGGGACAGTGGAACATGGCTGGGCTCCAGGGACTGTCAGTGTATCCAGCTGTAGTACTGCCCTCTGAATATGAAATAGTGCCAGTGCTGCCAAATTAGTAGAAACATTGGTCAGCAGCATGGCAGTGTGTGCACTGCCAGTGGGAAAAGTTGGATTCTCTGTACTGGCTTGGCAGCTCATGGAAAAACTGAGCTCAGTTGCTGGGTGGAGGCTTCTCAGGGCTCCCCAACCTGCACTGGCTGACCAGGAAGGAGACCGAACATAGGGTTTCGTTGCTAAGGAGCAACCTGTTTTGCTTGTCTCGGCAACCAGAGAAAATCCGGTGCCAGGAAGAGATGACTCTCTGTTTTCTATTGTTGTTGCTGCAAAATTGCAAAGGATAAAATGAGCTGCTTCAGCTTGGTGGTTTCCTCCTGTCTCTGAAGGGGCAGAGGTTTGCACTTTGGATGAAATCAGGGGGAATAAAGACATGGCACAAATATCCTCAAAGCCAGGATTTCTGCTCTGACTATGCCTTGAATTGTTCTGGGCCCGTTGTCCCATTTACTGCTATTTAAACGCTGTGTCCTCTAATCCTTCTGTAACTCTTGAGGACATGGTTTGGTCAACACAGTGTGGTTGGCTGACAGTTAGACTGGATGATCTTAGAGGTCTTTTCCGACCTTAATGTTTCTATATTCTGGTTTTTATCAATTTGTTTTAGGCTCATTCGACTCAGGAGGAGAGCTTTTGAAATGCAGACTGTCCTTTTATTACCCAGTCACTATTCCTGATTGTTCCTCTGCAGTTCTTTGAGACACCAACTAGATGAGGTTTTTCCACCTCCTCAGCCTTTTCTTTTGCTCCATTCTTTTATTGCTTAGAATTGTAATGCTGTTCTGTAAAGAACACAGCCGACACCAACATATCCAGCATTGATCACCCATTTTAAACTCGGCTCTATACATCCCAATGCACCAAATTGTTATAACTGCAGCAAATTAACAACAGTTATGTTGTTTATTTCTGTGATGCAAAGGCTGATTGATGCGAATATGTATTTATAAGCATCTGATCAGGTTCTTCTGAATGTTATCTTCCTGTCTGCTGGGAGAAGCAGCTTGCTGGATGGTTTTGTGCTGAGCAGGGAGTTGTTGGGTTGTTTCTGGGGCTTGTAATCTTCCTTGAGCATAACACAGAATTATAGAATCTCAGGCTGCAATGGACCTCAAGGATCGTCTCACCTTTCTTGCCCGGAGAGGTGGTAGATCCCTCTCTCCCAGAAAGGGGAAGAAAGGGAAGACAGGTTAGATGGGGCTCTGAGCAACCTGATCCAGTGGGAAGTGTCCCTGCCCATGGCCTGGGGGTTGGAACTGGATGGGTTTTGGGGTCTCTTCCACCCCAAACCCTTCTGTGATCCTTGGCAAAAGTGTAGTCTAGACGAGGTTTATCCTGGAGAAGAGGAGGCTGAGAGGAGACCTCATTACTCTCTACAACTACCTGAAGGGAGGTTGTAGAGAGGAGGGAGCTGGGCTCTTCTCCCAAGGGACAGGGGACAGGACGAGAGGGAATGGCCTCAAGCTCCACCAGGGGAAATTTAGGCTAGAGATTAGGAGGAAGTTTTTCACAGAAAGGGTGATTGGGCATTGGAATAGGCTGCCCAGGGAGGAGGTTTTTTTTTTTTATTCCCCTTCCCTGGAGGTGTTTAAGGCACAGGTGGATGAGGTCTTGAGGGACTTGGTTTAGTGTTTGATAGGAATGGTTGGACTCGATGATCTGATGGGTCTCTTCCAACCTGGTTGTTCTATGATTCTATGATTCTAAGGTGGTCCAGCACCCTGTCCAGCTGAAACTTAAAGGTACACAATGTTGGGGAATCCACCCTCTCCCTGGGGAGATTATTCCAATGGCTGATTGTTCACATTTTCCCCATGTGTCCAATGGGAACCTCCCCAGGAGTAACTTGTACTTATTACCCAACTCATTCCTGTGTGACTTCTTGTAAAATGGATCTTTGTAGACATCTTTTAAATACTGGAATGTGGTGATAAGGTCTCCCTTTGGTCTTCTTTCCCCAAGGCTGAACAAACCGTGTTCTTTCTGCCTTTCCCCATGGCAGGCTTCCCAATTCATTGATCTTCTTTGTGGCCGTTTTCTGGATGCTCTCCAACCTATCCACATCTCCTTTGCATAGCTGGGACCAAAACTGGGCACTGTGTTCCAGGTGTGGCCTGACAAGCGCTGAGTGAAAGAATGACTCCTGGTGAAGCCCTGGTTGGTGCATCCCAGCTCCCTGCTGGCTGACTTTGTCTCAGCATCACAGAATCACTAGTTTGGAAAAGACCTCCAGGATCATTGAATCATAGAATCAGAGAACAACCATGTTGGAAGAGACCCACTAGATCATCGAGTCCAAACATTCCTATGAAACACTAAACCATGTCCCTCAGCACCTCATCCACCCATGCCTTAAAACACCTCCAGGGAAGATGAATCAACCACCTCCCTGGGCAGCCTCTAACAGTGCCCAGTGACCTTTTCTGTGAAAAACTTCCTCCTGATGTCCAGCCTAAATCTCCCCTGGTGGAGCTTGAGGCCATTTTTTCTTGTCCTGTGCCCTGTCACTTGGGAGAAGGGCCCAGCTCCCTCCTCTCCACAACCTCTTTTCAGGTAGTTGTAGAGAGCAATGAGGTCTCCCCCTCAGCCTCCTCTTCTCCAGGCTAAACACCCCCAGCTCTCTCAGACGTTCCTCATAAAGTCTGTTCTCCAGCCCCTTCCCCAGCTTTGTCGCTCTTCTCTCATACTGTTGTGCCCCAAACCAGGGTTCTTCACTCTGTGGGCATCAATCCTGTTAGTGCACAGAGTTGAGAGGTCTGTGTTTGGTCTGTTCTGATCAGAAAATTGCTTTTCATGGTTTAAAGGAGGCCGCAGAGATGATCTGAGAGCTGGAGCACCTCTAGTATGAGGACAAGCTTGAGAGAGTTGGGTTTGTTCAGCCTGGAGAAGAGAAGGTTTTAGTGAGACCTTAGAGCAGCTTCCAGCACTGAGAGGAGCTCCAGGAAAGCTGGGGAGGGGCTCTTGATCATGGTGTGTGGGTTTAGAAGGAGGAAGCATGGCTTTAAATTGGAAGAGGGGAGATTTAGATTGGACGTTAGGAAGAAATTCTTCATGCTGAGGGTGTGAGGCACTGACCCACGTTGCCCAGAGCAGGGGTGGCTGCCCCATCCCTGGAGGTGTCCCAAGGCCAGGCTGGATGGGGCTTGGAGCAGCCAGTGGGAGGTGTCCCTGCCCATGGCAGAGGGGACGCCGCTCCCCGCCCTGGCTCCTCCCCAAGCGGCGGCAGCAGCAGCAGCAACGGGACCATGGAGGCGGCAGGCGGCTGCCTCAGCCCAGCTGCCATGCTGGAGGTGAGGGCGAGCCTCAGGGGGCCCTGGGGCAGGGCTGATGGGGGCTGCCAGGGTGCTACCGAGGAGCTGGGTGCTGTAAGGGTGCTGAGTGCTGTCGGGGTGCTAGTGAGGAGCTGGGTGCTTTCCAGGCGCTGCTGAGGAACTGCAAGGCTGCTGGGTGCTGTGAGGGTGCTAGGCACTGCTAGAGTGCTGGGTGGTTTCAAGATGCTTTCAAAGAGCTAAGTGCTGCAGGGGTGCTGGGTGCTTTTAAGGTGCTACATAAGAGCTGGGTGCTGTCAGGGTGCTACTTAGGAACTGGGTGCTGCAAGGAAGCTGGGTGCAGTCAGGGTGCTACTGAGGAACTGGGTGCTGTCAGGTTGCTACTGAGGAGCTGGGTGCTGCACACTTTCCTGGTGCTGCTGAGGAACTGGGTGCTGTCAGGGTGCTACCAAAGACCTGGGTGGTGCAAGGGTGCTAGGTGCTTTCGGGCTGTTACTGAGGAGCTGGCTGCTGCAAGGAAGCTGGGTGCTGTCAGGGTGCTACCGGGGAGCTGGGTGCTGCATGGGTGCTGGGTGCTTTCCAGGTGCTGCAAGGGTGCTGGGTGCTGTCAGGTTGCTACTGAGGAGCTGAGTGCTGCATGCTTTCCCGGTGTTGCTGAGGAGCTGGGTCCTGTCAGGGTGCTACCGAGGAGCTGGGTGCTGCAAGGAAACTGGGTGCTGTCAGGGTGCTACTGAGGAACTGGGTGCTACATGGGTGCTGGATGCTTTCCAGGTGCTGCAAGGGTACTGTGAGGTTGCTACCGAGGAGCTGGGTGCTGCAAGGGTGCTAGGTGCTTTCGGTCTGTTACTGAGGAGCTGGGTGCTGCATGGGTGCTGAATGCTTTCCAGGTGCTGCAAGGGTGCTGGGTTCTGTCAGGTTGCTACCGAGGAGCTGGGTGTTGCACGCTTTCCCGGTGCTGCTGAGGAGCTGGGAGCTGTCAGGGTGCTACTGAGGAACTGGACAGTGCAAGGGTGCTAGGTGCTTTCGGGCTGTTACTGAGGAGCTGGGTGCCGCAAGGAAGCTGGGTGCTGTCAGGGTGCTACTGAGGAGCTGGGTGCTGCACAGATGCTGCATGCTTTCCAGGTGCTCTGCAAGGGTGCTGGGTGCTGTCAGGGTGCTACTGAGGAGCTGGGTGCTGCACGCTTTCCCGGTGCTGCTGAGGAGCTGGGTGCTGTCAGGGCGTTACCAAAGACCTGGGTGGTGCAAGGGTGCTGGGTGCTTTCGGGCTGTTACTGAGGAGCTGGGTGCTGCAGGGGTGCTGGGCACGGGCGGAATGATGGGTGCTGCAGGGGTGATTTGTGCTGTGAGGGAACTGTCGAAGAGCTGGATGCTGCATGGGTGATGGGTGCTACTGAGGACCTGGGTGCTACTGGGGTGATGCGTTCTGCTTGACTGCATGGGTGGACGAGGTGCTGAGGGGCACGGTTTAGTGTTTGATAGGAATGGTTGGACTCAATGATCCAGTGGGTCTCTTCCAACCTGGTTGTTCTATGATTCTATGATGCTGCTATGGAACTGGGCGCTGCCTGGGTACTGGGTGCTACTGGGATGCTACTGAAAACTGGGAGCTGGAGGAGTACAGGGTTATGCTAGGGGGTTGCTGAGGTTCTCGGCGCTGCCGAGGAGCTGGGCACTTTGAAGGTTTTGGATTCTGCCTGTGTGCTATCAAAGAGCTGGATGGCAGCTCCGCAAGGCAGCTGGTTCTTTAACAGTGTGTATGGTATTCAACAAGTTTTTCGTGTAAAACTTACCTGCTCACTGCTTGGGTTGGAATTAGGAGCTGATCTGCTTGTAGAACCTGTGAAATGCTTCCTAAATAAAGTTTCCAAACAGCCCCTCTGACCATAAAGCGTTAGCCCATGGTGTTGTCACCCCTCAGCATCAGGTGTCACAGCGTGAAAGAAGCACTCGGACAATCCTGTGATGGGTCTGACTGCCTGACCAGGGACGCTGTGGCATGGATGTTGGAAGGGAATCCTTGTGTCCCTGTGTGGGCCAAGGTTCAGGACTGTGCTGCTTCTAATGCTGATGCACATTCAAGGGAAAGGTGAGGAGTTAAGCAGGATGTGGACTGGCTGAGCCCTGGGTGACTCATAAGCTCATTGTCATATGAGTAAGTGGTGCGAAGTGCGTTTGTATTTATAACTTAGATGCAACAAATGTCAGGTAAATATGCTGGTTTGACCTCTAAATGTAGGAGTCATCTGTTTCCTTGCTAAGCAGCACGTGATAACGCATAGCGAGCTCCAGGAACCTGCAGGTTTAGCTCACTTGTTGCTCACATGGAGATGGGAGGAGCAGCGCAATGGCTTAGCACTGGTTTTACTGGAGAGTTGTGCTGATCAGCTGTGTTACAGGATTGGTACAAATGAGGTGCTGCTTGTCTAAATAGAATCATAGAGTGGTTCAGGAGGGACCTTAAAGCCCATCCAGTTCCACACCTGTGCCTTGGCCAGGGACACCTCGCACTGGATCAGGTTGCTCAAAGCTTCATCCAAATTGGCCTTGAACACCTCCAGGGATGGGGCAACCACCAATTCCCTGGGCTAACTGAGCCTGGGCCTTTAGACTTTCAGTTCTTTAGAAGAACAGCAAACTTTGTCAGAGTTCTTTTGTCTGATAATAGATGTAATGGAGACAACAGCTAGATAGCGTTGGAAGAAAAGCCTTCCCTTGCAATATCTTGGAATGGGGCAGCATCAGTCAGGAAGAAAGGTGTCAAGAGCCCTGGCAGGACTTGCTGGCAGTGTTTTAAGTGTGTTGGTGTGAAGTTTAAAGTGGCCCGAGAGTAGTTACTGCAGAAAAAAAATTCCACAGAAAGGGTCATTGGGCACTGGCAGAGGCTGCCCAGGGAGGGGGTTGAGTCACCTTCCCTGGAGGTGTTTAAGGGATGGGTGGGTGAGGTGCTGAGGGACATGGTTTAGTGATTGATAGGAATGGTTGGACTCTATGATCTGGTGGGTCCTTTCCAACCTAGTGATTCTATGAGTCTATGAAATACATAGTGGTACTTGCATGCCCTGAGCAGGTGCCGTTTGGTTTTAAAGTTTCTCGGACAGTGGGGTCTGAGAGAGCTTTCTGAGTATGGTTTGGTACTGGCAAACAGATACTTCAGTCCTCCACAAGAAATATGATGCTGACTTTGATTACTGGTCTCTGAAGCAGATAATTTTGAGTGCATTGGAATTAAGGGGTGGTTTGTATAGATCGCAAACTCTTACGTGTGTGGCTGCGTGGCAAGTCAACACAGTCATTTTTTTACTGCTTAGAAAAGCTTCATTTCCTTGCTTTGTTGGCTCTTTCTTGGGCTCTCAGTGAACAATGAGCTCCTGGGCATTGCAGAAGGGAAAAGCTGCAAGAATGCGCACCTCCAGGATGTGTGTTTTTAGCCTCCGTCAAACGAAGTCACCTAAATAATTCTCTCATCAAAATGATAATGAATGTGCAGCTTCCCCAGCGCTGTGCTTGGGGCCAGGAAGCCGTCGCTTCTCTCACAGTTGAGCGTTGCGGCCCCAGCAGTGCTGGCTGTGGGTGCAGCCGGACTTCCCTTCCTCTGGGTGCGTGGCGATTAAAAACTGGGGGTGTGGGGGCCTCCTCAGCAGCTGCAGATCCTCTGCTCCTCGCTGCCTCGTGCTACACACAGCAGAGGATGCACCTCACCTTTTCCAGCTGATATCAAAGATCTGGTTTGGCTTTTTCAGATGAGAACCGGGTTACAACCTGCTCTGAGAAAAGCATTTTGCAGTGCAACACTGTATTTATTTCATAGAATCATAGAACAACCAGGTTGGAAGAGACCCATCGGATCATCGAGTCCAACCATTCCTATCAAACACTAAACCATGTCCCTCAGCACCTCATCTACCCATGCCTTAAACACCTCCAGGGAAGGTGAATCAACCACCTCCCTGGGCAGCCTATTCCAATGCCCAATGACCCTCTGTGTGAAAAACTTCCTCCTAATCTCTAGCCTAAATCTCCCCTGGTGGAGCTTGAGGCCATTCCCTCTTGTCGTGTCCCCTGGCACTTGGGAGAAGAGCCCAGCTCCCTCCTCTCTACAACCTCATTTCAGGTAGTTGTAGAGAGTAATGAGGTCTCCTCTCAACCTCCTCTTCTCCAGGCTAAACAGCCCCAGCTCTCTCAGCCGTTCCTCATAAGGCCTGTTCTCCAGACCCCTCGCCAGCTTCACTGCTCTTCTCTGGACTTACTCCAGAGCCTCAACATCCTTCTTGTGCTGAAGGGCCCACAACTGAACACAGGATTCAAGGAGCGGCCTCACCAGAGCTGAGTAGAGAGGGAGAATAATCTCCTTGGACCTGCTGGTCACACCATTTCTGATCCAAGCCAGGATGCCATTGACCTTCTTGGCCACCTGGGCACACTGCTGGCTCATGTTCAGTCGACTGTCGACCAACACCCCCAGGTCCCTCTCCTCCTGGCAGTTTTCCAGCCAGACTTCTCCCAGTCTGTAGTTCTGCATAGGGTTGTTGTGCCCCAAGTGCAGGACCCGGCATTTGGCTGTGTTAAACCTCATGCCGTTGGACTCTGCCCAGCGGTCCAACCTGTTTAAGGGTGGCTTAGGGCTATTTGGGGCTTAGGGGCTATAAGTCATCCTGGGCAACTGTGATAAGAGGACAAAAATAATAGAATTATAGACTCATAGAATGGTTTGGTTGGAAGGGACCTTAAAGCTCACCCAGTTCCACCCCCTGCCAGAAGCAAGGACACCTCCTGCTGGACCAGGCTGCTCAAGGCTCCAATAAAATATAGGATGTGTAGTGTAGTATTTGATTTATATAAAATAAGATGATTCTTTTTCAGCTTGTGTATGTTTCCATGTTCATCTCAGCAGTGTGGTTGCTGTCTCATCTTGTTTTGCCCAAGGGGCTTTACAGAAGGCCCTTAGGAGGGTTTTTTGGTACGAAAGGCACGATATGGCAGAAGCTGCCAGTTCTCCCTGTCAGAAGAGCAATGCTTCATACAAGGGAAGTTACAAAAGCTATGTAATGAGAGCAATTAGACCTCATATTTTCAGTCCTCTGCTTTTTGCCAGCAATCTGTCACTTTTGATTGAGGCCTGTATTGCTCACTGAGTCACTCCCGAATTTTAGATGTTTTTAAGATTAGCTCCTTCAATCTTAGCGATTTTTTTTTCTTTTTCCCCTTGAATCCATTGAATACTTATTTGTGCTGACAACCTTGAAACTGTCATTTTAGCTTTTGTAGTCTGAATTTCAGAAGTCTGAAGGAGTTTATGGGCAATTCTGTGATGCTCAGCTCTATCTCTTGCAGGGTAGAGTGTCTGCTACTGCCCTTGGAGGTGACTTAGGTCTGAAGGCCAAAGTCATCCAGGCAAAGCCTGTTTTGGTTTAGTCAGCAGAGGGGGAGAAATATGAAGTTCAAGTTGTTGTCACAGGGTGTGCTAAGTATCCAGGTGTTTATAGCACAGAATATTAATGTGAAAACAGAGTCCAAGACATTCAAAGAGGGTGGTTTGACAAGCTTTAACAAGTTCAGGTACTTTTCTTGCTCTCAAGGAAGTCCGTCATGAATCTGACACTCTGTGTGTTGGTCTAGAAGGCTGTAGGTGACAGTGGAGGTCGTGTTTGGAATGTCTGTGCCTTGCAACTTGCTCCTCTGCATAGGTGAGCGGTGCCTCTGCACAGGAAAGTCTATCCGTAGTGGCTCTGTTTGTCTCCTGCACTTGCTGCAGAATTCACTGGACACTAGGGCTGCTACCTGCCTTTAGTTTGCCTTTGATAAAGTCGTACAGAGCATTAGGTGTGGACACATCCCTGCCCTGATGGATTTACTTCCTCGGAGCTCATGAGCAATGCCAAGTTTCACCGATGCCACCTACAGAATATCAAAAGCGTTCATTTGGGTGCAGTGACTCTAAATTAAAGCATGATAGAAACAGGCTTATGGAGGGTGCAGGTTGATTTTTTAATGACCAGGCTAATTACAGCATAATATATCTCTGCTGGGCTGGAGAACACCCTCCAGAGGCTGGACAACACCCTCCCAGGTTGGAGAACTCTCTCAAAGGCTGATGTGTAGCCTCAGAGGAACAGGGTTTGGAAGTACCAAGACAAGATCTTGGACTTGTGCAGCTGGGGGCTGTTTGTGCTCTTTGTCTGATGAGGGTGTTCAAGGCCAGGTTGGATGGGGCTTGGAGCAACCTGATCCAGAGGGAGGTATCCCTGCCTATAGAAGGGAGTTGGAACTGGATGATCTTTAAGGTCTTTTCCAACCCAAACCATTCTGTTACTTTCCTGGGAACTGTGAACGCTCAGGAGCTCTGACGTTCCCTACCATGGACTCCTGTGGTTCTGTTTTGTTGAAGTGCCCACGGGAGGTGGATGATGAATGAGGACATGTTCAGTCTTTCTTAACCAACTTTATGTGAGCAAATGAAATAAGTTGCATTTGATGGACGTGTTTGGTTCATGGTTAATCATTATCTCAGTGCTGTTCGTATCGTTGTTGCCATCAGAGACCATTGCTTATCGCATTGACCAGATCATTGCATTGAGAATTTGTTCTCTGTGTGTATTTCTTGTCACCTGTAGTCTCATTTTGCTGTGGGTTTGACAACTCCTTTGGGGTCGATGGCTTGTTTCTTAGAAAACACCTTTGTCTGGCACAGATGAGCTGGTGTTTTTGTTGGGAACCACGGTGAAGGTCGTTGTGTAATCATCTGGATAGCACGAGTTGTGAGCATGTTTAGGAGTGTTAACAGACAGTTTACTTAATGTTTGATGTAGAACAGCAGGCGTTAAGGTAGGAACTTGGAGCAACAGCTTCGAACACACTCACAGAGGTTACTAGGAACCAGGATCTAAGTGGGGATGCAAGGCAGGAGGATGAGACAGGATTTTAAATTGAAAGAGAGCAGGTTCTGGTGTGATGCAGGGTTAGAGGGAAAATATTTGGTGTGAGGATGGTCAGGCATCAAAGCAGAAGCCTGGAAAGGCTGTGAAGCCACCGACCTTGGTTTTCGACTGGACAAAGCCCTGAGCAATGTGGTCTCAATTAAGTGATGTCCCTGCTTTGAGCAGGAGGGTGGAGACCTCCCAAAATCCCTTCCCACCTCAATAATCCTGTAATTCTTTGTTTTGATGTAATAAAAATGAGTTGCTTTAAAATAATAGAATCATAGAATGGGTTGGGTTGGGAGGGACCTTAAAGCCCACTCAGTTCTAACCCTCCTGCCATGGGCAGGGACACCTCCCACTGGACCAGGCTGCTCCCAGCCCCATCCGGCCTGGCCTTGAACCCCTCCAAGGATGGGGCAGCCACCTCTGCTCTGGGCAACCTTGGCCAGGGCCTCCCCACCCTCAGCGTGAAGAATTTCCTCTTAATGTTTAATCTAAATCTTCCCCCTTTCAATTTAAAACCATCTCCCTCCCTGTTCTGTCACTCCAGGCCCTTGTAAACAGTCCCTCCCCAGCTTTCATGTAGCCCCTTCAGGTACTGGAAGCTGCTCTAAGGTCTCCCTGGAGACTTTTCTAACATGAAAGCTCCTCTGGCTATTGATATTCAGAAGGAAGATAGCTGCAATAATTTCAACATCAAAACAGCCTGTCTTTTTCTCTGTCTTTTAACAGCAGGGCTGTTAGGATACACATTTCTGTACTCTTTGGTGTGTTTGGGTTATGGAGACTTTAAGTTCCCTTGTTTTCCATATGGAGAATAGAGCTAGTTGTTTGCACTGATGTTATTCTTTACACGGATCAGGTGTGATTTTCAAATGTCTGTAGAGTTCAGTTTGTTTGCTTTCATTTCTGTGCTGTTTCTTAAGGCAACTCTAACAGTTTGTGTGTCAGGGTGAGGGAAAGCATCTCTAAACCATGAGAAGTCAACGGTGCTGCTTGAAGCTCTATCTCCTGTTCCCTTTCTCCTCAAAATATCTGAGCTGGAGCCCTTAAAGCACAATTCTCCTTCTCTGGGTTATGTGCACCTTTGTGCTCTCTACAACTTACTGAAAGGAGGTTGAAGCAAGGTGGAGGATTGGTCTTTTCTTCCTGGTAGCCAGTGACAGGACAAGGGGAAGTGGCCTCAATATGTACCGAGGGGGGTTTAGATTGGATATAATCACAGAATCATAGAATCACCAGGTTGGAAAGGACGCACCGGATCATCGAGTCCAACCATTGCCATCAGTCACTAAACCTTGTCCCTCAGCACCTCATCCACCTGTCTTTTAAACTCCTTCAGGGAAGGTGACTCAACCCCCTCCCTGGACAGCCTGTGCTAGTGCCCAAAATATATTAGGGTATTAGGAGGAATTTCTGTACTGAAAGGGTTGTCAAGCACTAGCAGAGGCTGCCAGGAAGGTGGTTGAGTCCCCATCCCTGGAGGTGTTTAAATACAAGGTAGATACAAGGATGATCAGAGGGCTGGAGTACCTTCCATACGAAGACAGTCTGAGAGAGTGGGGGTTGTTCAGCCTGGAGAGGAGAAGGCTCCGAGGAGATCTTATAGTGACCTTCCAGTACATGAAGGGGCTACAAGAAAGCTGGAGAGAGACTTTCTACAAAGGCTTGTGGTGATAGGACATGGAGCTGTGGGTATAAAGTGGAGAGGGGCAGATATAGACTAGGCATAAGGAAGAACTTCTTCACTTTAAGATTGGTGAGGAAGGGGCATGGGTTGCCCAGGGAAATTGTGGCTGCCCCATCCCTGGAAGTTTTTGAGGCTGGGTTGGATGAGGCCTTGGGCAACCTGGTCTGGCGAGAGGCATCCCTGCAGGGGGGTTGGAACTAAATGATCTTTAAAGGTCCCTTTCAACCTAAACTGTTCTGTGATTCTATGGTCTAGTGGTGGACTTAGCAGGGCTGGATCAATGGTTGGACTTGATGATCTTAAAGTCTTTTCCGAATCAAACCATTCCATGATCCTGTGAATGGCAGCTGACAAAAGGTGGCAAGGGTTACCTGGGATTGTATAGATCGTCTGGCACCCTCTCGTGATGGATAGCCCAGAGCAGTCCTGGTCTCTGGCACTGTCCTTTATTTACAGCAGTACCTACAGAGAGACAGACCTGCTGCAGTGCTTCCTGAGGTACTGGAATTGAGTGTCAGATAAACAGAAACGCATCATGTCAAGTCAATATTGGATTTGTTCCCATACTGTGGTTTCTTACCTTTAGCATGCAACTTGCAGCACGTTTGTCCGGCGAGTGTCAATAACAATTTCAACCACTGCAGGTAAACGCTAACGCTGCCTGGCAGGGCTTCCACCTCGTGTTTGCCCAGCAGCAGGGCTGTGTGGTTTTTTTGGATGTACTGCTTCAGGTTGGTCAGTGCTGTTGAAGCCACAGTCCCTTTAAGACTCCTGCAATAACACATGGCTTCACCCCAGCACCTGCTGTCATTTGGCTCTATAGGTAACAGCTCTATAGGTGACGCTGAGAGAGGACAGCATTTGGGCTGCAAGGTCTGCTCTAGGCATAGGACCATGAGTGCGTTTCTGTCCATGCCAGAGCCTGTTGCCTTGATGTTCATGCAGAGAGCAACACTGTGCAAAACCAACTGTGTTCCCACCACAGGCATTTTTACCCTCTGAGAAGATCTTGCTGTTGTTACAACTGATTTTTCAGGCTGAAGTTGTCTGGGTTGCAAGAATTAAAAGCTCAGTTCATTTAAACAGACTGTGTTTGCGCTACAGGGACCTGCAGGAGTCATCAAAAGGAATCTACCTGCCTACCTGTTCATGTGTAGAGGTGAGGCAGTAAACTCAGGGAGACCATCAACAACTGAACAATGGCAGTATTGAGGGGTTGGGGCTGTTTGTGGTGGATTTGTAGAAATTGAGTGATGTGAATTTAGATTTTGGCCTAGCGACTGCATATTTTGGAGTTTGGTGAGGATCACAGAATCATAGAATGGTTTGGGTTGGAAAGGACCTCAAAGCCCATCCAGTCCCAACCTCCTGCCATGGGCAGGGACACCTCCCACTGGATCAGGGCTCCAAGTCCCATCCAGTCTGGCCTTGAACCCCTCCAGGGATGGGGCAGTCACCACTGGTCTGGGCAACCTGGGTCAAGGCCTCACCATCCTCATCATGAAGTTGTGCTGCACCAAGTCTGAGCGAATTTTGCATTTTCCTCTTTAAGACTGGTTTTGACTGGGATTGAAAGCAGAATATGAACATTAATGTTAGTGCGTAGCATGTTCCAGCACTTCCAGCTGGGCCAAAGTGGAGAAGTGCTGTAGATCTCCCGAGAGCCCCATTCTTGGCAGATTTCCACTCCAGAGAGGTTTGGACTTGAATATGGACACCTGGAGACTTGAGTTAGTGCTTTTTCTCGAGTTCCCTACTCCTTTGCCTCCCTTTCTCCAGTCTTAGTTGTGTGTAGTCATTCCGAATGGCAATATTTTCCCAACCGTTGTTCCTGTATATGTGGACACAATGTCAGTGGTGAGGAAAAGGGCACAAAGTGTGTTTGCTGTTGGTCAGATTAATTCGTCAATGAAAAATAATCAGCACCGCAGGGTTGCAGAGTGGGGGGAAGCAAAACCTGCCTTTCTAAACTAAATCTCATTGTTTCCTCTCTATCCGCACAAACAGTAATTAGGGAAACACAGAGCACACTTAAACACAGCTGCTTGCCGAGGGTAGTGCCTACACAAGGGTGTAGTACCTGCCCGTGGAGCATAACAAGTTACGGAAGGCAGGGCCGTCCCTTGCAACAGAGAATTAACTCCTACAGGTGTGTTTATCATCTTGCCGAGCCTGGTCTCCCTATTTCATGCCCTGCTTAACCAGTGTGTTTCACCTTGGAGCGTCCAGCCTTTATTTCATTGCTGTGTTCCCGTTTGCAGGCTGAAGCCAGGCTGGCAGCAAAGCGAGCGGCGCGGGCAGAGGCACGGGAGATCCGCATGAAGGAATTGGAGCGGCAGCAGAAAGAGGTACGAGCAAAGTTTTGGAGGGGTGTTCGATCATCTACTTTCCTGGAAGAGATCCTGGAAAAAAGGGTTAATCTGTCTCGTTGAGATGTTAATAATATCTGTGTGGAGCTAATGTTGACCAGAGGGTAGCAAATACCTGGAAAAAAATGTGGTTGTGGGAAGAATTTTGTTTTGGTGAAGCCCATGGAATTATTCACAGAAAACTGGTGGTTGGTTAATAATCGTTGTTTAATATTAAACTTTGAAGTAGGCAGCTTGTTTATGTGCGCACTGGGGCGGGTGGATTCTTATCACTTCATTAGCAACCTAATGAATATGGAAGACTCTTTGCCTTTGTTAACACAAGGTATTTCTTTTTGTTACTGTGATGCTGGTGTTGTGGTCTTCCCGTTCGGTAAAAACAGTGGTTGCTGCTGGCTGAACTAATGGACTTAGCAATGGACTTAGCACTACCTTCTCCGGAGTTTTGGGATTAAATGCCTGCTGTAGTCTCTCGTAAAGTCTGGAAGAGCTCGTTGTTCGATACCATCAGCAGAGGTGCTTTACCCCTGCAGTTCAACGTGTGTGTGAGACCATGGGCTTCCAGCAAGGGATTGATCTCAAAGACCAAAAGGCTTGTTTGACAAGCAAGGAGCTGCTCTAAACATCCCTTCGCTCCAGGAAACTGAGAGCAGTGTTTGTTTTGGAGCTCCAGAAGCTAAACTGGAGCTGTTATAATAGAGTGGGGCTGCAAGCATGTGTTGGCAGCAGCGGGATGAACCCGAAGGGCTTAAAACTTGCATATGTCAGTGCATTTAATGGAACAGGACAGTAGATGTAACAGCACCAGCAGCGATCGTAATGTTATCAAATACATTTGGAAGGGAAGGGAGCAAATAAGAAGTTTGGGGGAGTCAGATGGGAATAAGTAGTAAGAATAACTACATCTGTGCTTTAGGGTGCAAGGAAGGATTCAGTTTAGCTTTCAAACAGTGAATCGGGATGTGACAGCAGACTTAGGTCAGTGCAGTCTGCAGTACTCAGCCTGGAATAGAAGCACTTGGGCAGTTTGCTTGTGCTCAGCTTCGTGCCAGAGTGTCTTTTCTCGTTGAGGCACGTCTGGATGTGCCTGAGCATCTAGTAGCCACAACAGGGTTAGATATATCTGCAGTCACACCAGGAGAACTGCGAGTGCATTGCTTGTGGAAGAGGGGGACCTCTTTCTGCTACAGTTGCTGCCTTCTGAAGGACATTTCTTGCAACCTGGATCACAGCCGGAAAGCTTGGTCTGGAGATAAGCATCGTTACTACTGACCTTCCTGCTCTGCCCACAGCCGGAGCGATGGGACGTGCCGAGCAGCCTTCGGAAGGTCGATGGTAAACAACCACAAGGTGTTTTGTTGGTGCAGCAAACTAAATACAGGTGTCATGGCACCTGAAAATGTTGCTACCGTCTAATTTGTAGCTACCTTCAATGGAGCTGATGACCCCCTTGAAGATGAAATGCTGATGCTGCGAAGGGTGTCCTCATAAGTTGAAGATCTGGTGCAAAAGCCAAAGTTTGCGTGTGTGCTCCTGTGGTTAAGAACTGAAGAACTGATGATCTGAGAACATCTGCATAGAGAGAAATGAAATGGTACAGGCTGTTGCTCTGAAAGCTAAGCCAGGTATTCACTGAAATCAGTTTTGTAATTCGCTGGCATAAATTACCTAAGGTGACTGCACATTTGTTTCATATTTTGCAAGCAAAGATATTCTATAATTTTCTTCACATCCCTCCATCTCAGCCCTGAGGTGCAAGGCAGAGCCAGCAAGGATGGCTGCAGGGAGGTTTTCATTGCCAAAAGTCTCTTGCAGATACAGTAAGAGAAAATATCAACATAGAAAATCCCAAGCAGTGACCAGTGCAAGAGATTTGACGCTGACCCCTTCCTTGGAGAAGAATGGACTGTGGTACCGGTGTCTATACTTGTCGTCTGCTGTCCTCATTTCCCTTCGCAAACTTCCCAGAGGAATACATAGCACATTCTCGCTACTGCCGTGCGGAATAATCAGAAACTTAAAGCAGTTGCTTCACTACTTCAGAAGGCTTTTTAGAGCCGGTTGCAGGAGTTAAAAAGCAATAAATAAATTTATTGCATGTGTATGTACTTGTTCATGCACAAAGCAACGTACGTGCCCTGGCAGGCTTCTTGGGGAGCATGGATTGCTTGAGAATATGTTGATATCGTTGGTCTGGGTTTAAAGTTTCCAGATGTTACAGTTGCAAGCTGTAAACACGGCAGCATAGCTCTTGCTGGCAGTGAAGTAGGGTGTTCAACTGATTTGAATTTGAACTGGAAATCAGTTCCTCTCCTGCCCACCATCTAATGTTTATGAGGTTTCTTAATTTTGTGCTTCGCTTTCCTCACTTTAAAGTAATTGGATGATTTTTTTTTCGTTGTGAGTCTATAGATGTGATGTTGCCACTGTGAAAGAAATGTCCATTCAAAGGCATCAGGTAGCTGAGGTTTTTGTTCTCTTGCGAATTACTCTCTACAACTACCTGAAGGGAGGTTGTAGAGAGGAGGGAGCTGGGCTCTTCTCCCAAGTGCCAGGGGACAGGACAAGAGGGAATGGCCTCAAGCTCCACCAGGGGAGATTTAGGCTGGAGATTAGGAGGAAGTTTTTCACAGAAAGGGTCATTGGGCATTGGAATAGGCTGCCCAGGGTGGTGGTTGATTCACCTTCCCTGGAGGTGTTTAAGGGGAGGTGTGGATGAGGTCTTGAGGGACTTGGTTTAGTGTTTGATTGGAATGGTTGGACTAGAAGATCCGATGAGTCCCTTCCAACCTGGTTGTTCTATGATTCTATGAATGTTTCTGTAAGGAGAGCGAGCAGCAGCTTTATTAGAAAGCTCTTAGAACGCCCTGCATGAAGCTGTATGTGAAGATTGCACCAAGAATGAGTCACAACCGAGTTGTAAAGCTCATTGGAAAATGGTGAAGACTACACAATATCATCCCGAGCTCTTTTGGCAGGAGTTATTTCACGTGAAACGCATAATCGACAGCGGAATTTGCTGCATAGTCTGTTCTTTTGGAAATCTAAAATGGTCTTAATGATCAGCCGCGCTATTAATAAGTTGCTTGCCTTTCAGAAGGAGCATACGATGAGGGGGTTGGGACAGGCAGCTTGGCTTTGGAGGATGGTGAGCACGCTTGCTGCTGCTGGTGGGGGCTCAGCCCTACCTGGGGAGAAATACAGGGTGGCTAAGAATTCCTCTGGAAACTTCAGGTAAAGCAACAAACTGCTGGAGAAATCACGTACAGAACTAGATGGGCTTTTGGAAGAAAACGCTGATTTGTGGTGTGAGGTATGGGAAAGTGGCTGCGGAAGGCTGCTGCTGTTCGCTGTGGTGGGGCAGGATTGCAGGTGTGTTCCAGAGGCGGCGTCATCTCATCTCATGCCAGGCAGCAGAAGGAAGGATTAATGTGCCAAGGTGGGGGTGTAGAAAGAAATCCTTGGGATTTTCTTTCCCAAGGGGAGGAAGGTGGTGAGGAGGGAGCATGGCTACAAGTTTAGTAGGAAAGAAGTCTGGGTGAGTGGAAAGTGTTTTCTGAACCAAAGAAAGAAAATCGGCCCAAGAATCATGATGTTGTGTATGCTGGTTTATGAAGACAAGGGAAGTGGTCGGTCTTGAATCATCTGTAGGTGTGCATGTAAAGAAAGAGGTGCTGAGGGACATGGTTTAGTGTTTGATAGGAACAGTTGGACTCGATGATCCAGTGGGTCTCTTCCAACCTGGTTGTTCTACGATATGTTTATATATTTAGTGGAAAAGCGGTTCCTGAACTTGAGGCTCGAAGAAAGGCTCAGATCTAATAAATCTAACAGCTTGAAAGTTTCTGGCTTCTTATTCTGTGCTGCTCTGTTGTTGTTACCCACCACAGATGTAAATAATTAATCTGGAGGTGGCGGTTGGCTCTCTGCTGAGCTCCTGTTTGCAGTTAAGCTCCAGTGTGAGGCACTGCCACTGCGTGTTTCAAGCTGAAAGGGTGATGATCACAGATGATGTTGCTCCCTTGCCCCTTGCGCTGGGGGTGTTTAGCCTGGAGAAGAGGAGGCTGAGGGGAGACCTCATTGCTCTCTACAACTACCTGGAAGGAGGTTGTGGAGAGGAAGGAGCTGGGCACTTCTCCGGAGTGACAGGGGACAGGTTGAGAGGGAATGACCTCAAGCTCCACCAGGGGAGATTTAGGCTAGACATTAGGAAAAATATTTCACAGGTAGGGTCATTGGGCACTGGCAGAGACTGCCCAGGAAGGTGGTTGATTCACCTTCCCTGAAGGTGTTTAAGGGACGGGTGGACGAGGTGCTGAGGGACATGGTTTAGTGTTTGATGGGAATGGTTGGACTCAGTGATCCGGTGTGTCTCTTCCAACCTGGTTGTTCTATGATTCTATGATTGCTGGACCCCACCCAGCTGGTGGGACTCAGAACCATGCTGTTCTGGTCTGTGAACGCTTGGTTTGAGAGTTGCAGGGTCTAAATCCAGTCTGTCTGACTCAAACTGCAGAGCTGTGTTTGGTACCAAGACAAATGCTTGTGTGCTTTTAGGTATTTAATTCACGTCGAAGAGCAAGTCGAAAGTTACCAGCCCATTTTTTTTCTGAGTAAGAAATAGTTAATCCTCATGGCACTAGTGTGTAAATCGGAGAGAAGAGCGTTTTATTTGTCTTAGAAGCTTGGCATAAGATATATTAAAGCTTTTTTTTTTCCCAAGGAATACTTAACAGTAATGTTTCAAGACATATAAAAGCTGTGGCATTAGGGATAATTGTTGAGAGGGCTTTGTGTAGGAGTGCCTTCTGTGTGTTCTGTTGGCAAGGCTTTAAATGTCTCTGGGAGGACTGACACTTGGAGACCGCAGTCTAAGCTGATGCTGGTGCCTGAAGTGAAAAGAGAATGATCTCCTCCCACTCCTTAATCTGCAGGAGAAGATTCTTTCTTGCCAGTTCACACAGCAGATGAGCCGGTACTTTTAGTTCAAGGCAAGTGCGTTGTGCTTGTCTCTTCACTTCGTTTTCAGCTCCTGCTTATAAGGCCACAGTGCAAAACTCACCTCTGCTATTTTGTAAATTCATTCTTTACTGGCATACGCATTTGCACGCACTTTTCCTCTTTTGGATTAGTTTTTCTTTGGAATAAAATACATTGCTTTCTCTGGTGGGATTCTTTTTTTTTTCCATGTCAACTCCTTGAGCATGTAGTGAATTTAATGTACTGAAGCCAAGCTGATGTGGGCAGAAGACATGCAAACACCTTTGTGCTGCTCACCCATCCTGCTCGCTGTGACCTTAGTCCCTTCTTCCCGTGCTAGAATTTGGTGCCCTTGAGTTTCATCTGAGTCAATGAATCCCATGGTGCAGCCGTGGATTGTTTGAAGCCGTTCAAAATCCCAGATGGTGCAGGACAAACTAGAGGAATGCAGAATTCTGATGGTTTGAATGGGAAGGGAAAGATTGGCAATGAAACTTGATGTTTGCATATGTAGGGAAGAAGTTAAGGAGGTTTGTGGTGGTTAATCTGTATCTTTCTTATACAACCAGTGTGAGGATGCACTGGAACGTTTGGAAGGGAATGATGCTGAAAGCTTTTTTAGTAGACTCTGGGTTTCTCCCTTCTGCTGCCATCTAACCGCGCTTCCCTGGATGGTTCTGTGCTGCTCAGAAGTTACTTGTTGAAAAACGTTATTTTTGTGGAAAACCTAATGTGATGAGGAGACCAGGACAGCAGTTTGTTGCTGATACTGTGGACAAGCCTGTGTTTTTTGTGATTCTGTACTTGCAGGAAAGTGCTATTTAAGGCATTTGACTGTTCAGATTTCTGTCAACTCCACTAAACCCTCTCGGGGAGACTTTCCTGCAGCAGGAATCGTTGCTGAAGGGGGTTTGGGTTTTCTCGTAGAATGGAATCTAAGTACACTGATGAGAGATCAGTCACTTTGGAGCAGAGCTGCTGTGATGCCGGTTAGCTGATGGATGACCCAAAAGTTCCAGGTTTTATATGAAGTTGGAACAGTTAGGATGACGCACTTGGCTTTGTCCCCACACCCCCTCCATCCTCCTCCCCGGTGCCTGGCCCCGGACAAGAGCCACGTTGTTATCTCACCCGTTGGCAAGCTGGCTTCTGGACACAAGATCTTCTGCGTGTCACGCTTTGTGCTCCGCAGGAATACCTGCTGCTCCAGTCCTGGAGCACTGGGGTTTGGAAAATGATGCTGCCGAGGTGTTGGCTTGAAGCATGAGCGAAACAGCGGCAGGGAAAGGTTAAAGCTTAAACAGGTCCGAGGTAACTGACATGTCTAAACCGGTGTGTTTGGCTTCTGTGCATGGGTGGAAGGCACTCTGTGTGTGCAACGGGGAGGCAAGAGATCCAAGTCTGTGTGTGGGATGGTTTGGTTCATTTTCCTCTTCAGAGTTTTCTTAGTAACAGGTAAGTGAGGTGATAAGTTGTGTGGGAATGCTAGCTTCAAATGTGGGTCCCCATTATTCCTGCTCTGCTTGTAGGGATAGGAATTAATGCTTCAGAGGTGTTAAGTTACGTTCTGCAGTTCTCCTTTACGGTCATGAAGCAGAACCTGATCAGGCCACAGGAGCAGGGGTTGAAAGAAGGATGCTTTGCTTCCCAGCATTGGGATCTGGGTTCACCTGAGGTAAAAAAAGCAGTAGAGCGGCTGAGGGCTTCCAGACCCAAGCTGTCATGCATTTCCTACGGATACAGAGCAAGCCAGGTGTTCAGCAGAGAACTGGGGAGGATGAAGCGACTGTTTCCTTCTGGATTTGTGTAGCCAGTTAGGTGGTTTTGAACAAGAAGTGTTTCTTGCTTTAGAAATGCCAGAAGAGATGTGAGAAAAACCACGATTGCTGTTTTCCTGTGGATTTACAAAGCGGATCAGTCAAGGGCAGCTCTCCACTTACACAAAGCTCGGGTGTTTTAGGGAGGCTGTAATGCTTCTGTGTATTATTAAAATGGCTCAAGAACAACTTTGTAGAGTCGGTGGCACTCGCTGCCTGCAAATGATGTGGGACTCCCTGGAAACATGAAAAATTGCAAAAGCAAGCTGCAGAGATCCATCTGCCAATGCCGGTAATACCTGTGCGAGGGATCTGCAGAGAGGCTAACCAAGCCGATGCTGTGCTGCAGCGATGCTTCTGTAGCTATGCCGAGGTGGTTACGGACAACACTGATCCTTACAGAAGAGCAGATTTGTTTTAGTAAATGCAGTTTGCTTTTATTGGGGTGGGAGATGCAGAGCTGTCATCCTCAGTGACTTTTTGAGCAGCCGTTACTTTGAAGGAGGGAGCCTGGAAAAGCGAGAGGTCCTTGCTCACAGCTGGGTTCAGCTCTAATCCTTGCAAAGCCTGGGGAGTAAATGTTGTTTGCACCTTCGGGAGTCGAGCGGGTACAAAACCAGGAATGCTGTGTTTTAACTGGACACACAGAGGAGGCCAGGAATGTAAATAATTTCATTCTACCTGTCTTTACAGAGCCTCGATGTGCACTGTTTCATGTTCATGTTTTGCTGTCTATTCTGTATAAATGATTTTTCCCTTTAGGATGAACTATGGAATGTTGCCTTGCTATTCATTCATTCATTCACGCTAGCTTTTGTCTCCTTGTTTTTTTTTCCTTCCCCTTTTTCTCTAGATCTACCAGGTTCAGAAGGTAGGGCTTGCTCTCTTTCATTCTTCTTTGCATGCGTGTGTTCCCACATTGTGAACCGTGCTAGTGTATCAGAATAACCCTCTCAAGGACAGAAGATGCACTTCAGGCTCGGTTTTCCCATGCCATTCCCTCCCTTCCATGATCTTCATGATAAAGGGAAGTGGGGAAGACCTGCGTAAAATATATCTGGTTGGGCACATGATGTTATTCTTCCTATAGAGCGTTAGGCACGGAAGAAGTCGTGAGCAGAAAAGAGGTTTGCAAATGGGCCATCACAGCAGGGTGGTGGCCCTGTGTGTCACCCAGCTCCACGCAGACGTGGGTGAGCGGAAGGCCAAGGGTGTCCCTGCAACTCTTTCAGTCTCGGCACACTGTCAGGAGCCTCTGTTTGCAGAAAGGCACTGAAGGAAATCAGGAACGCAGTGTTTGAATGTATAATCTCTTGGTAAATAAACCCCTACGGCCTTTCTTCCAGTGTGACCTAAGCGTTGCTAATGCGTTGATATTGTTTCATTCCCTCTCACCTCACTTTAAAGTCACGATCTCTTCCCTCCTCCCAGTTTCCTCCTCATAGTTCCAAGCGATGGCAAAGATAATGCTAATGTAACCGAGGTCACTCACTGCATCACGCAGGCTCTTGGGTGCTTCCAGCATGCAAACTGCGCGGTACCTACACGGAGAAGCTCCAGAGAGATCTTGCAGGGAGGGAGGAAGCATGTGTTTCTTCAGGCCTGCCGTTTTCTACCTTATTGAATATCTCTTTTTTTTTTTTTTAATCTTGAGATATTCTATTGCTTGCGGAATGATCACCGTGTTCTAAACCCACAGCCGGTTTGTTTGGTTCTGGCACTGGTGCTGCCCTAACTGCATGTTCTGCTCGCTTGACCCAGCAGTGCGTGTGCTCCTTGGAAATGCTCTTTCCCTGTTGCAGTGCAGATAGGCTCTGGTGTTGAATCCTGACCCCAGCACTGTGAAAAACAAATATATCTTACTCTTGTTTTCATTCATGGGGCTTACTATGTTCCAAGTGACTTGAATTAACACAGAATCATAGATTGGTTTGGGTTGGAAGGGACCTTAAAGATCAGCCACTTCCAACCCCCTGGATCAACAGGCTCGTTATCAATCTCCTCTATAGGAATTAATTTAATCTTCTGGTACATCTGCAGCCTCCTGGGAGAAAAGGAGGTTGTTGACTGCTGGTGTCTTGCCACGGATGAGGAGATAAGTGGGTTAACCTCGCAGAATCCCGCAGCCAGTTTGCAAGTCTAGCAGTTTCCCTGTCACTTAGGGAGCAGATCTGATCTGGAGTTCACCCTCAGTGGTATTAATGTCATTAATTATTTAATCATAATATCACTTTTCAGGGTAGGAGGGAACTGGAGTCTGGCAGAGGCCTCTAACTGAAAAACAAATGAATTGGATTAGCGCTGCTCCTTCCTTTAACCCACACAGCCATTCAAATGGGGCAGAAGAGAAGAGTCGGCACAGAGAAAGAATTCTTTTGGGCATGTTAAGCATGTAGCAGTATAATTTCAAATGATGGAGGAAAAGACTGCATGTGGAACCGGACTTCTGACATAGCAAGTCTTTTGAGGGGGTGTATCCTTAGCTCCCCTTTGCAAAACTGAGTTTAGAAGCCTTTGTCAGAAAGGAAGGAGACGAGAGAGCAGGGAAAAGAAGCAGCAGATTTTACAGAAATCATCAATATGTTTATAGAATCACAGACTGGTTTGGGTTGGAAGGGACCTTAAAGCCCCTCCAGTTCCACCCCCTACCATGGGCAGGGACACCTCCCACTGGACCAGGCTGCTCCAAGCCCCATCCAGACTTGCCTTGAACACCTCCAGGAATGGGAGCTTTCCTGTGAATGAGAAAGGGTAGTCCTTTTTCGGAGTGTTTTTTTAAATTGATTTCTAGTGTTAGAAAACATTCCACATCTCTTGGGGGCTGGGGAAAGCCTCTAATAAGGCTTTGCCTGACCTGGTTTGCTACAAAGCATGTAATCTGTGTAGGTTCTGATCTCCTACAGTCCTGACCAGCTGGAGAGCATCTGATGTTTGGGGGGCATTGTCTGGATGCGATGTCCCTAAAACTTCATTTTATGACAGGCTGTGTCTTAGTAACCGGTCTGAGCACTTGTGAGGGGAAGTGTAGGGCTTGAAGAAACCCTGCTGCACATCATGCACTCGAAGAGGAATTTCCCTTGGGTGCGATTTGGCTGGGCTTTGCGTGGGGGGTATGGGATGAGCACACGCTGAGCTGTTCAGCAGGGAAAGCAGAGGGGAATGCTTCCCCGTTCTCACAGAGATGTGGTTAAAGAGTTTGCTGAACTATTGTCTCTTTTCCTTGTTCCAGTGAGATATTTGCATACTATTTAAATCTGCAGTGCAGTGAATTTGTTTCCTGTTTTCAAATTACTGGCCTAAAACCTTATTTTCTAAAATTTTTCATTATTGATCCCCGTGATTACAGGAGACAGGGTGAGAGGGAATGGCCTCAAGCTCCACCAGGGGAGGTTCAAGCTGAACATTAGGAAAATAAAAATTCACAGAAAGGTTCATTGGACACTGGCAGAGGCTGCACAGGGAGAGGGTTTACTCGCCTTCCCTAGAGGGGTTTAAGGTTGAGAGGATGAGGTGCTGAGGCACATGGGTTAGTGATTGGTAGGAATGTTTGGACTCGATGATCCGATGGGTCTCTTCCAACGTGGTTATTCTATGATTCTATGAGCTCTTGCCTTTTTCCAATTTGACCCCAAACGTGGCAGCATTTAGAGGTCCTTGTGCAATATGGGCTTTCCAGGACGTGTAATTGAGAACCTCGCTGCCTGTTCTTCTTCGTAACAGAATCATAGACTGGTTTGAGTTGGAAGGGACCTTAACGCCCAGTTCCGTCGGCAGGGACACCTCCCACTAGAACAGGCTTCTCAAGGCCCCATCCAATCTGGCCTTTTTTTCTCTCCAGAGCTATTAAGATGGAAATTAAGATGATCTTAACATAAAAATAATTTTGTTTTTTAATTAGGAAAAAATGAGAATAAACCGATACAGCATCAAAGAACACACAGCGGTTCTAGTTTATTAATAAACAGTGTATGAGTCTTTCAAGGTTGTACGTAAAATGACATTAATACCACGGAGCGAGTGCTGAATGCAGAGTATAACTCCGAGCAGGACTCTCATCTTTTTGATCGCTACCTAAGGTCTGGCTGCTGATATTCCTGCCTCCTCAAGCCTCTAAGAAAGCTGGCAAGTACCGGCTTGTTTTTTCCACAAATACGCAAACCTCAAAGCACATCGTCTAAGTGCTTCTGAATTACGTGTCGTGCTGCCTTGAGCAGGTTCTCTGTTTGCCATTTGCTGTGCTTTAGGCCGGTGATTTATTTCCTTCACACAGGAACGTTGTGGTCACTATTAGAAATGCAAACTTCATTCAAAACGCGGGTTTGGGATGGGAAGGCAAGTCCTGCGCAACTTATTGTTCTCCAAACAGTTTGCTGGCTGGTGGGAATGCGAGTTCAGTTCAGGGAAGTTCCCAGTGTTCAGCAGAGAAAATACAAACTGAAAACTGGTTCAGGAGATAGTCTGCTGAGAACAGGCAATGGCATCGAAATGCTGAGAGCTTTCCCACCTTCCCTGCGATGCTGTCCCAGAGGTTCCTCTTCCATCCTCGCTGGTGGTACCACCACTGTCCACATGGTTGAAGTGTAGGCAAAAAACTGTCTGTGCTGGGGAGTTTGGAATAACACAAGTAGGAACACATGGAGATCACTTGAATTCTATTCAATTCGCCTTCCCGGTTTGACCAATCTCTCCAGTAAACATGATTTGACAGTTTTTTTTATCCCGAAAGCGTTCTGCATTTGGAGTCCTTGTAACGAGTCTTGACTTAACTGGGTCAGGAATTCAAGGCTCATTGTGCTCCTTGCATCCATCCCTCCAGGCACTGGGGGGCTTTGCCCTGCGGAGAAAGAAGCAGCTGTCGAGTGCCCAAGCTCAGTCCCTTCCCCTTGCCGGGTGGCTTCTCCAGGGCATGTGGTGCCACAGGCTCTAGGGGCGCTCAGCACGGCTTTTCCCTGGCGTGTTGGGATGCACGTTGCTGTGCAGTTAGGCCAAGCCTGGCAGTGCATGTCTAGAATGTTCTGTGTGTGTGCCTTTCTCACCTAAATTCTGTTTTTTTCCCTTTTCTGTCTGTAGAAGTATTATGGTCTGGATACTAAGTGGGGAGACATCGAGCAATGGATGGTAGGCCTTGATCTACGTAGCTAAACAACTTTTTGCGTGTTGAAGCTTTGTATGGTTCATAGAGTTTGAAATGCCACCAAGTAGGTATTTTCGTGTTTTGGAAACATAAAGTGAGTCCCTCCCTTATCACAAGGATTCTTGCCGCCTGCATTGATACCTTCAGTGTGGCTTATGATCACCTTAAACCTGGCATGAGTTTGCTTAGAGCCATTTTTTCGCAGACCTCTGTGTCCACCCTGTTGCTTGAGGATTAGCTTAGCCCTGTCACAGTCAGTGGTGGTACAAGGAATCATAGAATCCGAGAATGGTTTGGGTTGAAAGGGACCTCAAAGCCCATCCAGTTCCAACCCCCTGCCATGGGCAGGGACACCTCCCACTGGATCAGGCTGCTCCAAGCCCCATCCAGCCTGGCCTTGAACATCTCCAGGGATGGGGCAGCCACAGCTTCTCTGGGCAACCTGAGCTAGGGCCTCCCACCCTCAGCATGAAGAATTTCTTCCTAAAGTCTAATCTAAATCTCCCCCCTTGCACTTTAAAACCATTCCCCCTCGTCCTATCGTTCCAGGCCCTTGTAAAACATTCCTCCCCAGCTCATGTTACTTCTTGTGAGTTTGATTACAATTTGAGTCTTTTGAGGTCTGGCTTAAGTTAAATTTTGGGAATGTTTTGTCCCTGCTTCTTCAGTTCCCTTTGTGCTCACTGACCCAGGGATTCTGTTTGGATCCATTATTGCTGCTACATTGGCAGTGCTTGCTTTTTCCAATAATGTATCTGGACTTTATTGTTTGCTGAGGCAGGGAAGTTGACACCAGATATGGACTTGGCCATTAACAACATTTGACTGTTTTAACACCCATAACACAAGGTGAGGAAGTTGCTAAAGGGCTGGAAGACTGTGGCTTCTAATGGCTTTCAAACATAAGTGGTTTCCTAAGTTTACCAGTGATGCCAGATGAAAACTGTTGTTCATGGCCTCGCCCTACAAGCTCAGTAGCACATGCTGGAAAAGGCAAAACTGAACGGCTGAATTCCATTGTGGAAGAGGCCCTGGCCCAGGTTGCCCAGGAAAGCTGTGGCTGCCCCATCCCTGGAGGTGTTCAGAGCCAGGCTGGATGAGACTTGAAGCCCTTGATCCAGTGGGAGGTGTCCCTCCCCGTGGTATGGGCTTGAAATTGGGTGGTGCCTTCCGACCTAAACCATTCCATGATTCTATGAACTTACTGACTGCCTTGACCCTTGATAATTAATGGGCATAAATGCTGATTTGCTCTGTGCCTTCTCACAAGCCTGCTGCCATCTGGACCAACCACCCACCCAAGATGCTCCAGTCTCGTGGATAAGCTGTTAAGTCTCTCCCAATCCTTGCTTGGTGAGCTTAGCTCAACTGTAGCACTAATTCCCCTGCTTAGGAGGGGCCAGGCTGCACCTCTCAGGGCTGCCTACGAGACAGAGACCCTTGCCCTGTTCCTTTGTTTCAAATAGAGGAGGTTTGAGTTTTGTTTAGAAGGACTGTAGAGTGGAAAGCTTGAATACAAAAGCACTGGAAGGAACTGATTCCCAAATGCACTTCAAGTGCTTTTTGAGATGGAAATTAAGGTGTCACCGTGTACAATTTTCTGTCAAATTAATAGAAGTTGTAGGAGAATAAAACAGAGCGGAAGAAAGCTGAGGTCACAGGTGAGATGAGAAGGGGTTTTCTGTCTTGACAGGGTGTCACCTTCTGTTGTTTGGTTTAACCTTATGGACTCCTAGATGCTACTGGAGTTCATGGAATCATCAAATGGTTTGGGTGGGGAGGGACCTCAAAGCCCATCCAATTCCAACTCCCAACCATGGGCAGGAACACCTCCCACTGGATCAGGTTGCTCCAAGCCCCATCCAGCCTGTCCTTGAACACCTCTGGGAATGGGGCAGCCACGGCTGCTCTGGGCAACCTGTTCTGGGGCCTCCCCACCCTCACCGTGAAGAATTTCCACTGTGTCTGTCTGAAAGCACTCTGTTGGTCCGTTTGTCCTTTCACCACTTCACTCTTTTGTTTTTCTCTGCTGCCTTGGTAGGAAGACAGTGAGCGTTATTCCCGTAGAGCCCGAAGAAACGCCTCGGTTAGTATCTCCTTTTTCTTTTTCACTATAGGTAGACATTTCAAATGAAGAAAATGGATGTTTATAAGGCAGTTCCTTTTTAAAAGAAAAGCCAAACCCAGCTTTCCCCTTCTCCCCGCCCCAGCTGAGTGAAAACCTCAAAGCCACATCCTGGCCTCTCTTCCCTCTCCCCTGTGACACTGGGAACTTTTGCAAATAAGGGGGGCCAGGGGGTGGAAAGTGGGGAAACCACCCACTTTGGAGGCTCAGGGGGCATTAATTGAGACTGTAGGCCAGAAGCGTAGAGCAGGGAACACTGAGCAAGGCTGTCATTCATCCTGTAGTGAAATGCTTGATGGTGTTTCTTGAGCAGGCCATGGTTTCATGTACTTTCTGCTCCCAGTTTAACGTGAGCTGTTCATTCTGTAAGTCTTTTCTTCCCTTCTGTTCCATCAAAGCCATCTTCATTTGCCTCGCTACCTGTGACCTGTGTTCTTTCATTGTTTTCTTGTCTTTATACTTTTCTTCTGCTAGGCTTCGGACGAAGACGAGCGCATGTCAGTGGGTAGCCGTGGAAGCCTGAGGGTGGGTACCTCTTACGATTTAAGTGTGCATGCGTGTGAACCAGTGCCACTGTCCCCCTGTGCCACCAGCCTGCTTATAGCACTCTGATAATATCACCCTTCCAACGTCTTGCCGTGTTCCACGTTCAAGGCATATGGATTTGTTTTTTCCCCCACGAGTACATGCAGGTGAATAATTCCTTCAGCCAGGCGAGCTGTCAGATTTATATGTGTTGTGCACGAGTCCCAGCAGAGCACACAACTACGTAGAACCCTGTCTGGTAAATGCTCTTCCCTGTTACTGTCACAGTAGGTTCTGAGCCAAAAAGCTGGTTGGTATGTGCTGCTATTTCTTATGTACACCTTGTGAACTCCTCTGTTTCGTTATTGACACTGAGAATTTGGGGGCGTTTTATCGACTCAGGAAAGCAAAAGCAAATCAGCAGTGGATGTAAGTCACAATGGAATTACCGGTGAATGCTCTCAAAACTTCTTTAGAGATGTTTGAAATTCATCTGCAAGCTTGAGTTTTGAAGAGGGAGGGTTAGCAGTGCATGGAGGGACTAGCAGAGCATGGAGTGCTGCACTGCATCAGTACTTGTGTGTGGGAAAAGCCTGAGAGTTAGTTCCTAGAATGTCCATTCAATATTTATCCAGATAACACACGTGTACAGATCTTAACTCCATCCTGGCAGAGATGTAATCAGCTCTTGGAACTATCGAGACAGCTTAGACTCGGTGTGTGTTCATAGGAACAGAGGATCTCTTGGTTGGAAAAGGCCTTTTGAGATCATCAAGTCCAGCTGTACTTGTCCACTACTAAACCAGATCCCAGAGCACCTCATTTTCCATCTTTTAAACATCTCTGGTGATGGTGATTCCACTACCTCCCTGGGCAGACCCTTCCAATGCCCCTTGGTGAAGAAATTTTTCCTGATGTGAAATCTGAAATTCCCCTGACGCAACTTGAGGCCATTTCATCTCGCCCTGTCACCTTCAGAAGACAATCGGAGCTCAATGCTTCCAAGACCCACGGAGAAGCATTCAACTAACCTCAGAACTGGAACAATCCAGCGCTGTGGAAGAAGCTCTCAACAGTCCTGAACCAGACTCAGCTGCAACAAGTTTATGTTATGGAGTCATTTATGCCCCAGAACATTGTCTGAGGATAATTCGTTGTTCCTAACTCGCCCATAGCACTATGTTTATGTAGTTAAGCTGGATAATCAGGTATTTTTACAGAATAATCAAGACTTATGTGTTCATAGCAAGATCTTCATTTTGCAGTCCTTGGTGTCTGGCAGTTATGGAGATTTCATGTCATAGAACTGTTTATTCTTGTCCTTAAACTTGCTAATAATTATCCAGGCCAGAACGACCTTTATTTTCCTGAGAAAGCATCCCCAAAAGAACAGGGTTGAGTGGAACACCTCATATGCTAAAACAATGCGGAAGATGATGGTAAAGTTTGCTCACTCAGTGATCCTAATGGAGTAGACTCTTAGCCACCAAAAGGTATACATAAACATCTTAAGTATTGCCTCATTTCCCCTTTTAATGGAATCTTTATTGCTACTTAGGAAATGCTGTTAAAATCTTTATTCTTTAAGACTGCAAAATTATTTGAGCACATTTCGAAGCTAGAAGATGCTTTAAAACCCTCAAGATCTGATGAAGAAAAGCTTGGCTTCACACCTGAACATGAAAACCCATGTCTGTTTTACTTCAAGCTCAATTTGGATGTGTTCAAAAAGGGTTTTTTTGGAGGAAAGTTTTGATTCTTTATATGTAGAAGGTGGTGATGGTACAAATGGTTGTTTAACCATCCCTGGAGAAGCAACTCTCCTGGCTGTTTTTCCCTGGAGAGGCCACTCTGGGCGATAAGAGCTGCTGCTCTGGTGAGCTTAATAAATTCCTAACGCTTCTGCAAGGGGTGTCCATTTCCGACGGAAGGATCTGGCTAAGGCTTTTCACCCTGGTATTCGCAGTGATGCTGCACAGACTCCCTCTCACCTTGTAAAGCAGCATTTGGTGTTTTCTCTTGTGCAAGCTGACACTTGGGCAGGCACAGAAGAGTTTGGACAGAGCTTCCTTCCCTCATCCAAGTGCTACCGGGATTGTAGAAGAAAGTAAATGTTTGCTAGTCTGAGCTGAAATTTGGGTTGGAAGCCCACCTGCCATGGGCAGGGACACCTCCCACTCAATCAAGCTGCTCCAAGGCCATCCAGCCCGGCCTTGAACATTTCCAGGGATGAGACATTCCCTGGGCAACCTGGACCAGGGTCTCATCCTCATCATGAAGAGTTTCTTCTTGATGTCTAATCTAAATCTTCCCTCTTCCAATTTAAAGCCATTTCCCTCTGTCCTGTCACTCCAGACTCTGTAAAAAGGTCCTCCTCAGCTTCCCTGGAGCCGCTTTCAGTACTGGAAGCTGCTCTAAGGTCTCCCTGGAGCCTCCTCTTCTCCAGGCTGAACAACCCCAACTCTTTCACCTCTGCTAAGAGGTGCTCCATTTCTCTGATCATCTTTATGGCCTCCTCTGAACCTGTTCCAACTATTCTATATAGTTCTTTCGTTGAGGAAACTTTTAATAGTTTCTCTCTATGGCCATTGGTGAAGGTTTGGACTCTTCTGTGTCTGTCCTCAAAATAAGAAAGTGAATAAAACAACCAACTTAAAACATGATCTCTGAGGGTGAGAGTTCAGTTTGACTTCTGAGCTGCTTTAGTATGAGGAAAGCTCCAAAAGCTATAACCTTGTGTCCACAAAGAGCTTAAGAAATTAGTTGGAGGATCCTGAATGCTCTTCTTGTCCTGTGTGTGTTGAGGCACCAGAGCTTCTCCTCAGCTTCTCTTCTACTGCCATCCCCTCTTTCCCCCTCCATTTCCAGCTGCCTGTCTCTACTCTGAGACCATCCAGCAGGAAATATTGCTGTGTTCGTAATCACTCGTGATGGAGTTTGTGTGTTCTCTTCGTTTTGTTTGCTCAACAACCTTCCTGACTTCTGCCTTTTTGCAACAAGTCCTTATTATCCATTTTTTTTTAGGTGGGATTTACATCTCTGTGCCTGTATTTCATGTTTTGGTTTGGTTTGAAGGATTCTTTTGATTGCTATAACTTGCACCAGTGTTCTGATTTTTCTTTCCTCCTTGCCAGTCTCATTTGGAATATGCCAGCACCTACCCAGTGGTGAGAATAAGTTGAAGCGTGTGTTAAAAACTAACCACGAAGACGAAACTAACATTGCTTTTGATAACTGATCTGAGATAAGGGGTTGTCTAAAAGGATGCTGAGGCAGTTCATCGTCTGAGATGTGAAGGTGCCACTTCCCTCGCCTACTGCTCCAGCGCAGCTCAGATGAAAAGCACTGAGTGATCAGAGAGCTCTCACCCAGATCTTGTTCAGCAGTTACCATGAGATAGAGCAGAACAACCTTTATTTCCCCAAACAGATGAGTTCTGTTCCAGTCTATCCATCGTGTGACCAGGCATGTCTGGTTTTGTTTCAGCATAAATCTCATAAAACTCCCCCAAACGCACTCTGAGTAGCTCTGACAAAGGCAACAGGACAGATGTGCTGCCTGCCAACGCTGCAGCTTGTGTTTTGAGTGGTGATCCCTGTCCTGGGGGATGAAATCAGACTCTGTGGGTATTGATAAGGCGAGATCAAGAATGTTCATTGAATGCATTGGAGTAAAGCTGACTCTTGGAAGAACAGACAGGGCGTGGGAGGGAGAATGAGGATTGGGACTTCAGGGTCAGTTTAAAATCTCCTCGTACTGTTTGCAGTGCATTGAAATAGAGGTGTCTCAGCTTCCGCAGAAAGCAAACTGCAGAGAGAGCGGTTTTATAGACTCTCGCTTTTCCACTCTCCTCTCTATTTCAAATCTGGAATGCAGAGTGGCTGTTTGAGTGCCCTATATACAGAAATAGTTCAAATGCATTTGGATTTTGCATGGATATATTGATGCAGCGAGTATGGACAGCTGGTCCCTCTCTTAATTGACTTAACCCAGCACGCGTGAATGATTTTAAGTGTCGCTACTAAATTTAACAGTGCTATCATCACTTTTAACAATATTCTGTAATAACTGGCCGTTTGACTCTGAGATTTGATTTATTTTTTTTGTGTGTATGTGTGCTTACTGAGCCATGTTGCGTGGAGCTGGAGGCGAACCGGGCTGATACACTTGCATGTTGATCCGCATGCCTGGCTCTGGATGGGTGCACATAAACTCATTGATCTTCTCATCCTGCGTTCTTAATCTCACTGCAGGCTGGATTAGAGAATGAGAGGACCAAAAAGAAGAGCTACTCCAAAGCAGTATGTATCCTGGCTGACTGTCTCAGAGGGGTTTTTTGCAGATAAATTTGATAGGAATGGTTGGACTAGAAGATCCGATGGGTCCCTTCCAACCTGGTTGTTCTATGATTCTATGATTCTGTGAAATCCCATGTGATAGGACAAAGGCCACGAGCAAGCGTGTTGGCTCTGAGAACTCACCAGCCTGATGCCAAGGATGTGGGGTGACTCAGGATTTGTTGAGTCTGTGAGAACACTGAGCATCCCTTAGCCTGCAAAATGTGGTGCAACCCAACCACTTCCATTAATGCTGGACATAAAGAGCATCTTGAAAAACTCAAAACCCAACCTGAGCTTTAGCTTCAGGCAGAAATAGGTGGTTCTGATTGAACAGATGGCTGCATCTTGCATAGCAACAGTTGGAATAGATAGATATTATAATAAAGGCTACAATGTCAACACAGGGCAGTACTTAGAGCACCAAAGAGCCAGGCCTGGATGGCAGGGAAAGGATAAGATGGTTTCCCACCTCATGGGGAGCAATTCCATGGAGGGAAAGATCACGCAAGAGAGGGCATAGTGGGGTCCTGCTGCTGCAGAGGGAGGGTTGCTCATCACAAGAGGTTGACAGGCTGGTCTGGGCTTCTTCCATACACAGGAGGAGGTTTTGTGAGAGGTGGAGACTGGGTGGGGGATGGAGAAGGAGACCTGAAGGACCAGCGTTAGCCACAGGCTAAGTTGAAATGTTACTAGTACAAATAGAAAAAACAGCATTAGGAATGTTTTCTGTAGCTGTTAGGAGGAAAACAGAAAAAAAAACCAAACCAAAAACCAGGGTCAGTTGTGTAGTTATGAAGGGAGAACATGTAAAATCTGACTATTTCAGCCTCCCCAGCGTGTAATTTTATTTGTTCCAGTGTTTTATGACTGGATTCTTGCTATGTTAATGTAGCACAGAACAAAGGTCAGTGAGGTCTGGTAAAATCAGCCCTGCACAGCTTCGAGGGTTGGCTGGAGTGTTTGCCTGCAGAAATATGTGCTGGGGAAGTCTCTGGGGAGGACGGGTCACAGTGACAAGGGACATAACCTGAGCTGCAGGGCTTCATCTGAAAGACACGGGGCAACCAACACACGTTTTGAAGTGCCTCAAATATAACATGGTAAACTGTTAACTTGGATTTGTGAGAAATGAGCAGTGTCAATTCAACTTAATTTTCTTAAGCAGAGTCATTATTTCAGGATATAAAACAGAGCATTAGGGGCAACTATGACTATAAAGCTCTTGGCATGAGTGACATTCAGTGAGGCCTTGGGTGAGATTGGCCTTGGGTTGTAGAGAGGAGGGAATGGGCCTCTTCTCCCAAGTGACAGGGGACAGGACAAAAAGGAATGGCCTCAAGCTCCACCAGGGGAGATTTAGGCTGGAGATTAGGAGGAAGTTTTTCACGGAAAGGGTCATTGGGCATTGGAATAGGCTGCCCAGGGAGGTGGTTGATTCACCTTCCCTGGAGGTGTTTAAGGGACGGGTAGATGAGGTGCTGAGGGTTTTGTGTTTGATAGGAACGGTTGGACTGGATGATCCGATGGATCTCTTCCAACCTGGTTGTTCTGTGATTCTATGAGATCGGGTTTGTGTAAAAGAAATGCGGAGTTAGGTGAAAAATAGCTCTGTTGGAAAGCGAGATGACTGGGAAGGATCTCATCTGGTCTGTTCCCATCCAAGACAGCATCATCTGTTTGAAAAACTAGTTCTGCGAGAGTCTCTATTGCCTGATCATCCACGTGCAGGTAGCAGAGGGGCTTGCACACCAGGCTGGAATGAAAATAAAGACGAGGGAGAGCAGACAAGTAAATAATAGGAAAAATAAGCAAGGAATACCACATTTGGGAAGAATGAACTATTGCAAAGTAAGGAATTGTGCCTAGGGATGGTTCAAATCATAAACTGAGGTTACATTCAGACAATATTACAATGCTGAGAGCAGGGAAACTGAATTCCTCGGTGTCATAAGGGAAGGGGGAGCAGGAGTCTCAGCTCCTGGTGCTGAAGGTTTGTTTTAACCATTCTTCAGAAAAGCACAGGAGAAATTCAAGAAGCTGGAGTTAAAAAAGAGCCCTAGTAAAACTGGAAGGAAGCCAATCTGAGTGAGAGGCTGTAGCAGTATTTCAAATCAGTTCCTCTTGAATAAAAGAACCTGGATGTTGGCCCTCTGTTTGTGGTGAGACTGTTGAATTTCTGGAGAGAGCTCGAGATTTTCCCAGACGTTACTTTACCAGCCTGGGTCTAAACTGGCTTCTAAGTTAATTAGTTTAATTTCTCATGGAAGCCACTGCATAGTATATGGTAAATATTTCGCTTGGAAATAGATTCAGATTGGGTTTAGTGGATTTTCATGTGGGAATGCATTAAAACTAGGGACTTCAAAACATAATTTGAATAGAAATTGGAATTAAATTTCCACTAATAAAACCACACCGAATACACGGAGTGCTTCCTCGGTTTGGATGTTAAACCAGGCCTTGTGAAGCCTTTAGGAAGAAATTCTTCCTGCTGTTGGGGCAGAAGGCCCTGGCTGAGATTGCCCAGAGCAGTGGTGGCTACCCCATCCCTGGAGGTGTCCAAGACCAGGTTGGATGGGGCAGTCAGCAGCCTGATCCAGTGGGAGGTGTCCCTGCCCATGGCAGGGGGGTTGGAATGGGATGGGCTTTGAGGTCCCTTCTAACCCAAACCATTCCATGATTCTATGAAGTGATGCCAGACTAGAGAACTGCTGGAGACACCTGAACTGTTAATGGTATCAGTTGGGGTGACTTTGGGCTCTGAGCCTCTTTTCTTCAGCATCATGTTTCCAGAATAAAACCCAGGGATTATTTCATTTATTCCCAGCCCTGGGGACTTGGAGCATCCCACCCTGCTTGTGAAATGCTCCTCCTGAGCCTATTTGTTCTTTTTCCTTTGCGAGAAAACATCTAAATGAGAATAAAGCTGGCGACAGAGTGGGTGGGAGGGCAGCTGAACCCACCGACATCTCTTTGTGGTCCTTGGTTGCCACACAATGTGCTGGGATGGGGCAGGATGTTACAGTCTGAGTTTGCTTTTGATGTGATTTGAGCAACGAAGCTGGTGAAGGGGCTGGAGAACAGGCCCTATGAGGAACAGCTGAGAGGGCTGAGGGTGTTTAGCCTAGAGAAGAGGAGGCTGAGGGGAGACCTCATTGCTCTCTACAACTACCTGAAAGGAGGTTGTGGAGAGGAGGGAGCTGGGCTCTTCTCCCAAGTGCCAGGGGGCAGGACAAGAGGGAATGGCCTCAAGCTCCTCCAGGGGAGATTTAGGCTGGAGATTAGGAGGAAGTTTTTCACAGAAAAGGTCATTGGGCATTGGAATAGGCTGCCCAGGGAGGTGGTTTATTCACCTTCCCTGGAGGTGTTTAAGGGACGGGTAGATGACTGAGGGACATGGTTTAATGTTTGATAGGAATGGTTGGACTCGATGATCCGATGGGTCTCTTCCAACCTGGTTGTTCTATGATTCTGTGATTGGGGAAAGCTAAAAACATCTCATACAGCATTGCCTGAATTTCTCGAGTATAATCTTAAAATTAATTCTTTTGCTGCAATTTGTTACTTTTTAACAACTGAGCTGCCAGAGGCATCAGTAAGTACAGTGATCGTTGTCTTTTATTGTAGTCTCCCATCTCTAGTGTCATCGTTTTTTCCGGTTTTCCCTACACAGAGCATTTGATGCGGCAGATACTGTAGTGCAGTAATAACTTGGGACACAAAAATGTTCCTTAAGGAGAAAAATGGGGGCAAATGAGGCCAGCATGAGCATCCTTGACATTTTTGGCTGGTGTGCAATCACTGACAGGCACATGAGGTTTGAAATTGCAACCTGATCCTGTGCTTCTGCTGTACTCTATCCTTGAAAAGTTCTGTCCTTGTCGTAACCAAGGGCTTTCGCTAAAAATTCCCTTTTCTCTCCTTGTTTTCTTTCTCCTTTCCTTCCCCGACAGAGCAATGGTTATGAGGAAGACGCATACGGATCATCCCAGAGTAGGAAATCTAGCAGGGTTAGTAGATGATTTATATTGCTATAAAATCTGTTGCTGTGTTTAATGGGATTAAAGCTAATTAGCGAATTCTTTTCTGTGGTAAGGCAGGTTTTTCCTGTCTCGCATGCTGCGGGTTGTGCAGTTTGTCAGAGGCGGAGGTGCCGCAAGAAGTGGTTTAAAGAAAAATTACAAATTAGGCCATGAGTGGGAAGGCAAAGTCTCCAGATTTGGGATGAGGAGACCTTGGAAGCCAGGACTGCTTAACTTGTAAATGAAATTAAAGTTAAATTGTGACAAGGAATGGTTTGGCAGCGCCTGGCATGGAGGGTTTCCACGTGCTACACAGCAGAACAATTGTTCCCAGCCTGGGCGACGTGTCCGTGGCGACTCCACCACTGAAATTCCCAGACGTCACCTGGAATTTAGCCCACGTCTGGAGATTTGCATATGTAAAATGGACTTTGAATTTTCTCCAAATGTGTGGTGTTGGTTTTTTTGAAGTTTCCTTAACAAAATGCTTTTTTTTTTATCTTTATAAACTGTATCCTAGGAGTTCTGGAAGCTCCCACTGAAGTTAGCAGCCGGTGCTAGTGTTCCTCCTTATCTGCCTGCCAGTGATGTGCTTGTATATCTAAAATATTCTTGTCTAAAAAATTCCTTAATTATTAACTCCATTGTGTGTATGTGGGTCACAATGTTCCCTCCTGTCCCAGCGCAAGGGTGTCATGTCAATTATAGGAATTTGCTGTCCTGCTTTGAGAAATAGTGGGGTTTGTGCTAATTATTTAAAGCCTCTGCGGGGCAGGGAGGGGAACGGTTTGAGGTTTTGTTTCCTCGCCTTTAGTTTAACAAGGCAGACCAAAGCGCGGAGCCTGTTGATCCTTACGCTATCAAGATTTCTGAAGAACTCTAGTGGTATGCAGGCTATAACTCGGTGTTTAGAGGAAAAATAAACTCCTCTTAAGACTCCGTTTAGCTGAGTTTGAGCAATGCCTGCAGAACCAAGACAGGCTTCAGTGAGTTACTTTGTAAGCATGAAGTTAAGCAGGCGCTTGCACACAGTGAAATGGGACCTTATCTTTCGTGTCCATTTTAAATTGTTGTTTCCATATGGTTTTGATGCATTTTGATGCCTCACTGGTGAGGCCACTCCTTGAATACTGTGTTCAGTTCTGGGCCTCTCACCACATGAAGGATGTTGAGGCTCTGGAGCAAGTCCAGAGAAGAGCCACGAAGCTGGTGAAGGGGCTGGAGAACAGAACCTATGAGGAACAGCTGAGAGAGCTGGGGCTGTTTAGCCTAGAGAAGAGGAGGCTGAGAGGAGACCTCATTGCTCTCTACAGCTACCTGAAAGGAGGTTGTAGAGAGGAGGGAGCTGGGCTCTTCTCCCAAGTGCCAGGGGACAGGACAAGAGGGAATGGCCTCAAGCTCCGCCAGGGGAGATTTAGGCTGGAGATTAGGAGGAAGTTTTTCACACAGAGGGTGATTGGGCACTGTTAGAGGCTGCCCAGGGAGGTGGTTGATTCCCCTTCCCTGGAGGTGTTTAAGGCACAGGTGGATGAGGTGCTGAGGGACATGGTTTAGTGTTTGATAGGAATGGTTGGACTCGATGATCCGATGGGTCCCTTCCAACCTGGTTATTCTATGATTCTATGATTTCTCTGGTGTATCACGATGTGGTTGAAAGCAGGAGAAGGACTTGGGGTGCTGATTGATGAGCTCGACATGAGACAACAATGGGCATCCAGATGTGTGACCAGCAGCGCGAGGGAGAGGATTCTCCCTCTCTACTCTGCTCTGGTGAGACCTCCCCTGGAATCCACTGACCAGGTCTGGAATCCCCAACATAAAAAGGATATGGAACTGTTGGAACAAAGCCCCAAAGGCAATCTGAGGGCTGGAGCACCTCTGCTATAAGGATGGGCTGTGAGAGAGTTGGGGTTGTTCAGTCTGGAGAAGAGAAGGTTCCAGGGAGACCTTAGAGCAGCTTCCAGTCCTGAAAGGGGCTCCAAGAAAGCTGGGGAGGGGATTATTATAGGAATGGCTTGACCTTGGAAGAGGGAAGATTTAGATTAGACATTAGGAAGAAATTCTTCACGATGAGGGAGGTGAGGCCCTGGCCCAGGTTACCCAGAGCAGTGGTGACTGCCCCATCCCTGGATGGCAGGTTGGCCAGGTTGGATAGGGCTTGGAGCAACCTGATCCGCTGAGAGGTGTCCCTGGCCCCTCGTGCTGAACAACTCCAACTCCAGAACTGGACACAGTATTCCATGACCGGAGATGCAGGATGTTAGGGAGCAGCTGTAAAGGGAAAGGTCTAGAGTGTGGTTGATTCACCTTCCCTGGAGGTGTTTAGGGTGTGGGTGGATGAGGTGCTGAGGGACATGGTTTAGTGATTGATAGGAATGGTTGGACTCGATAATCCTGTGGGTCTTTTTCAACCTGGTGATTCTATGATTCTATTAGAGTCGCCCTCACACCTTCTGCATCTCCTGTGGGTTTAGCTTTGAGGGCATAAACTCATGGAGAATTCAGATGGCAACTGACCTGCTCTGACCAATACATTCCTCCAGTGCCTGCTGGGCAGCAGTGATCCTTTCTCTCACCCACAGCAGTAGGATTGCATGTGCAGAGAGATAAACCCTCCAAACAGGAGCCTGGGTTTGCAAGGGTGAAGCCATGATAACTCTGAGCCTGGAAGCCAAGGTTTCCAGCTTCTCATAAAAGACGGTTTTCCCAAAGTCTGCTGGCAAATACAGCTTTACTTCCCCAAAGTGAGGGTGGGGTGGTGCGTGACCTGCAGTCCTGCTTCTGGGAATGTGGTCCGACATCTTCCACATCCCACACAGACTGTCCTGCAGCTTGCTCTCACACTGGGTCACAGCAGTGGGAAGGGAGGCGAGGAGCATGAGGGTTTTCAACCTCTTCTGTGGAAAATCAAACAGTTATTTTGTGCACAAGGTGCTGCAGGGATGAAGCCTTTAGGTTGTTTAACCTCCTGGCTTACAAATGGAAAGGGAACACAATTTTCACATAGCCTTTTAATGCCATTTCCTAATGCACTTCTCTCTTCTTTTGGCATCTGTGAGCGCTTTGACTCCTTGCAGTTTATAAGCACCTAATTTACTTCTTTTTTTTTCCCCATTTAAAGGAATTTAGAAGGTCCTTCATATTACAAGGCTGAGCTCTCAAGGAAGTTTTATGTTTGTTGTTGGTGCAGGCTTCCTACTACTCTGACCTGGGACTTCACAACAGCGGCTACGCTTCCACATCCCAGCCTTCTTCTTCCCAGAATGGAAACTGGGTCTGTTGCCCTCTGGCTTCACCCAGCCTGGCCTCGTTCTCACTTTGTGTGGATAATACAACCTCTCGGACTTAGGGACGACTTAGGACCAGTTATTAAGTAGCTCTTAAAATAAACAAAACCAAACCCGACCTTTTAAGATTGGAGTGAGTAATGGAAAGCTGTTTTAAATTGAACACAATTGGTTTTCCTTTGCTGCTCCTCCCTTTCCTACCGTTATTTTGTTTGCTTTTGGATTCAACTGGTCTGGAAAAATAAGCAATTAGCCGAAGTAAGTTCTCTGTTCTGGTTGAGACAACTTTACTGACCTTGTTGGTCTAATAAGTGTAGAACAATGCACCGAATGATGTTACAAGCAGGTAATTCTCAGACTGCTGACGCTTCAGCATCTCTGGGAGGTTGGATTGTCCTCTGCCAGTCGGGTGCTGGCAAAGCAGAGCTCAAGCAGCAGGAGGTTCCGTGCACGCTATGGGCTGGGGACCACTGCTGGAGCATCTCTTGCACCGAGCTCTGCCGGATGCATCACGTGCTCTTGGAACTTACTGGCTGTGTCTTGTGAGGGGTGGTTACTAACAGCGGAGTTGATTGGTTTGAGGTGCTGTGACTAAAGTACTCATAGTTTTATCTAGGATTATTTGTGGTTTCTCTGCATTTTTATTTAACACTAATACACGCGAGAGATGATCTTACAGCTGCGTGAAACACTTAAACCGTGTATCTTAAAGCGCTTCTGTTGTATGGGGCTCTTCCTCCAGCTGTGGTCAAAGTGAGGAGGAACACCCTTTCAGGCTGCCGTACCCACATGTGTGCGAGACACTAACAATTTAACAACCTCATATTAAACTTGTGCTGTTTTGCTTTTGCGTGCTGTCGCGTCCTCTCTTCCTGCAAGAAGCGCACGTGTCTGCTCAGCGTTCCTCGTCTTCAGGAGCTGAGCTCTAACGCTTTTACAGCGCCGATGACTAACACGCTCTCTCTGCTGGGTTTCCTTCCTGATCTCTCATCAGGGTGGTTAATTCTGCTGTAGGTGCCTTTTTTATGTTTCATTTCCTATGCAAAAAAGTTTTGTGCTTGTCTTCCCCAGCCTTCCTTGCTGTACAGCGATGCTCTGCCAGCCAGAAGCCACAGGGTTTGTTGTGCTTTGCTCTAAATACAAATACCAACACCACTCACCGTCAGCCGCGCACTTGTCATTGTCTCTAACCTCAGTCATTCTTTACCTCCATCTGTTCCACCCTCTGTCATCCAGTCCATCCGAGTGCATGTGTGTGATGCTGTTTGCACTGACCTGCGTTTGCTGATCCCCCTTTTTATTCCCCTTGGAAATGTGTAACCACTGCTCGTGGGGTTGTGGTGCTGCCGCAGACTCTCTGGGTGGAGATGATTGTCTTCATTTTGGTTTATGAGTTGTTGTGCAGGAGCAGGCCGGGGAGGGGCAACATCAATTCTTTCTGGTTGTGTCACAGCTGACGGAGAAATCTGCTTGAACATTTTTGTAGCCGGATTCCACCCTCGTTCAAACTTTTAAATGAGCTGCTCGGGTGTTTTTTCTCAAACTTAAAGGCAGAGTTTCTTACTCTCCCTGTGCTTCCCGAACCATACGTTTATTTGCCAAACCTGAGCCAGTCCTCGAATATCCACCCTTCTCCTTTTTCATTAATTTAGTAAACTGACTGTAAGCGAAGTTCATCAGGTGAGAGTTTTTCCCTGTTTTTTTGCCAGCCCCAGACATAAAAGTTCAAGAGATGTGGACGATGTAAGAATTGATGTAGCCGTGTTGTCGCAGGGATGCAGGATGGTGGGAAGGGTTAGGAATGCATGACTGTGTGATCAACTGGGGGGATGTGAGGCTCTGCCCGTGCCTCCTGGCATTTCCCAGCTCACCCTGCGGGTTGTGTGAAATCCTCACTTGCACGTTGCTTGTGGTTGCGGAGAGGAGGCGTCCCTGTCCTTGCACAAACTGCTCGTTCCGCTGCCTCCTTCGTGCTGCACCTCGGGAGTCTGTAATGCAAACCACAAACTGGGTCTGCCCGTCCTGTTCTGACTCTGTCTTTTAATTGTAGGCGTCTGTGTATGACGAGAGCGTTTACAGCGGGAGCCGTCGGTATAGTGCCTCTAGTTCTCGTGCTGTAAGATGTTTTCTGCATTTCCCCTTGTCTTGTCTCTGTCTTCCAGTAACCTGTGTGTGCCAGAACACAGCCTTTGCTGGGCTGAGGAGCACTTAAGACGGACTGTGTGAGACTCACAGCCTGCTGCTGCAGGCAAAAGGACAAGCACCGCTTTCATGTGCTTCCATGTGATGATCCAAAGTGGTTTCTTTGCTGCTGTAAAGCTGCCCTCGCGCACAATGACTCTGGGCAGCACCGGCCAAGCTCGGTGCTGGGCACTCGCCTCCCCTGTGGTCGAGAGAGTTCAACCCTGCCTTGTGCTTGGCTTGCAGATAAACCACCTTGGAAAAATAGTCTGTTCCCTCGCTGAGGCTTTTGAAAACTGAGAATAATGCAGGTTTGCTAAATAAGTCAATGAAGAATTGCTGTGAGCCTGCAGCTTGCTCACCTTTGTGTCTTGGGTGTATGTTCTGTGGTGATGTCTCAGGCAACCTGGGACAATGTTAGTGAAATACGTGTGTGTGAGAGGAGGGCTCTGTCAGTTATGGGGGAGGCGGTGTGAGCAATGACACTGGGAAATTGTTCCTTTCAAAAAGGAGAGGCTACGGGACTCAGTTTACAGATTTGGAAGGCAAGGAATGCCCTCAGGTTGTCTCTGTAAGGTCTCAGTGTTGCACTGGGTATTTGGCCTGGGCAGTGCAGCTCCTGCCATTGGATCTGCCTGGGAATAATAAATCAGGCTTTTCTGGTTTCTAAATGCTTCTCTGTGGACCCACGGCTGCCTCTGCCTCTGGACTCAGTGGATTATTATCCAAAACCCCCAACCAACCATGCAACAAAACTCCCAGGAAAAAAATAACAGCACCTAAGACCTGAGCAGAAAAAAGCCTCAAGGCAAAACAACTATGTTAATTTAGTGTTAAAAGTTACAATTTTATTAACTTGGAGAAGGTAAAACACTTTCAGGAATGCTTTCTAAGCCCTGGTCAGTCTTCCCAGGGCTGTGCCATCCCCTTGCCATCACACTGGTGCACCAGTGGGGCTGTGCTCCTTGCTGTTGCCGATGTTAAGCTTCCGATTACTTCTGTTTCACATGTGTGCCTCGTTTCCGTTTGTCTATCTTGGAAAATTCATCGATCCTTATCCATCCGGATTGCTGTGCAGGCTGCGAGTCAGTCAATTTGTTGCTGAGGCTGCCCTGAGCTGGTTTAGCCCCTTGTTGTATGGGACGTCTTCCTGTGTTTGAGATAAGACTCTTGCAGTGCTCGATGATAACACTTCTCTTGGGAGGAGAAATCATTTACAGTGGGCTCTGAGCCCAAGCGCTGTTAACACGTCTTCCAGAGGCTGTTAATGGCTTGAGCAGGAATAAAACCTGCTGCTTGTTCCCCTTCCTCCGTCCCATCCAGCTTGTGTAGAACGTGGCCTTTCCAGTTCCCTGGTAGTAATGAGACAGTTGAAATATGGGGGTTTGCCCCACAGGGAATGGCCTTGTCGCAATTCCTGAGTTATCTGCAGTTATTTTAATGCCTCTGAACCTCAATAACACCTTGAAGGTGCAGAGGGTGAGGCGTTTGGGTAGCTGCCCGAAGAGAATGGTTTAAGATGCTGCGAGGAGAGGTGAATGTGAGGGGCGAGCTTGAACCTGGCCTTGTGTGGTCTCCACTCAACACGTGGCACTTGTTTCCACACAGGGAGCATCTATTTAAGTTGGAGATTAGGAGGAAGTTTTTCACACAGAGGGTCATTGGGCATTGGAAGAGGCTGCCCAGGGAGGTGGTTGAGTCTCCTTCCCTGGAGGTGTTTAAGGCACAGGTGGATGAGGTCTTGAGGGACTTGGTTTAGTGTTTGATAGGAATGGTTGGACTAGAAAATCCGATGGGTCCCTTCCAACCTGGTTGTTCTATGATTCTATGATTGAGTAAGTAGGTCCCATGAAGCATTAATATGGGGCTCAGTGTTACTTCATCCTTTTTCCCCATCATGTGTTTCCAGATTGTTCCACATCCTGGTAACATTAAACAGAAAATTGCAGCGGCGGCACAAGGCTTCTGTGCTAGAACCAGTTAAAGCCGCTCCTCATGGGGCCTGTTCTCCAGAAATAACTACATGAAAGGAGGTTGTAGAGAGGACGGAACTGGGCTCTTCTCCCAAGTGACAGGGGACAGGACAAGAGGGAATGGCCTCAAGCTCCGCCAGGGGAGATTTAGCCTGGATATCAGGAGGAAGTTTTTCATGGAAAGGGTCATTGGGCATTGGAACAGGCTGCCCAGGGAGGTGGTTGGTTCACCTTCCCTGGAGGTGTTTAAGGCACAGGTAGATGAGGTCCTGAGGGACATGGTTTAGTGTTTGATAGGAATGGTTGGACTCGGTGATCCGATGGGTCTCTTCCAACCTTATGATTCTATGAAATGCAAAATCAAAGTCCTTACTTCAGCACTTGTTGAGTTTAAGTTAAGAATTGAAATGGCTGTGATAGAAAATAGCTGTAAACTGTGTGCAGCACTGTTGTACATTTTGCATATTCCCATCTCCAAAATGAAACTCAGTAGCTCAGGAGCAGGAACCAGCCTCTCTTCTCATGGGGCATTAGAGGACACGGCTCGGTCACGCTCTGCCCTGCTGGAGGGGCTTGCCGAGGGCTGCTAACCTCAGAATGTGGTGCTTTGTGGTCAGTAGCTACGTTTATGCTTGTACTGTAGCTGGGGTTATTTCTAGCTTAACCTCTTACTATTTATTAGCACTCTAAGCTTAATTTTCATGTAATAATGTGTTGCTTTGTTGGCCTGACTGCTGATCGTGGGACTGTCCTTGTAGCTGTGGATTCCAGGGGTACCTGTAGCAGCCAGGTAGCTCAGCAGGAGAAGCTTTAAATCCAGACAGACGCAGGCATCTCAGAAGTAGGTAATTCTTCAGATTTCAGTGGATTTGTAGCTGAGAAACAGTCTGAAGCGCCTGTAAAATGAACTTATTCAGGCTCATTCCTCTCCCTGAGCTGTCTTTGCGGCACAAGGTGCCGCAGAGGGTATTTAACAACTGCCGTGCCTCTCTGCGTTCCCAACTACCTCAAGGTTTAGTGTTTAGTGGTTGGTTTAGTGTTTGATAGGAATGGTTGGACTCGATGATCCGGTGGGTCCCTTCCAGCCTGATTGTTCTATGATTCTATGAGGTGGTAGCAGTAGGAAAGCTATCGTGTTTGGTAAACCTCATACCTTTCTTTCATTCCTCGCTGTTCTGACTGCGTCAAACCCTCCTTTGCCTGCTTTTGCCTACAAAATGCAGCTGAACACAGCGCTGAGTGTGAAGTTGCTACTCTGAAACCTGAAAACAGAGGGAAGAATTCTAAAGCGCATCTGTCAAATGAGTTTTAGTTCTCTTTTCCTTGGTGCTTTAAACTTTCATTTCCCTTCTCTACTTCCACTGCAACATAACCTCTAGAAATAAAACAATGCAGGCGCATTCTTTGTCCTTGTCCGCACCGAGCCAACCCTGCCTGTTCTGCATCACTGCTTAGATGTTTGCTGTTAAGGACTAAAACATTCCTTTGGCAGGAGATGAGGACTGCAGGTGCTGGGAAAGCAGGAGGGATACTCAGGCTCTGTTTGATGGATGTTTCTTGCTTTGGCCTGCGAAGCACGGATTCATTCTATATGTGCACGATGTTGGAAACATGGGGAGAAGGCTCAGCCAGAGAACCTCGGAGCTCGTGAAGAGCAGTAGGAGTGAGCCTTTTGTACGGAGCCTGAGTGCTATTTACTTGGAGCCAGTACCTCAAGATAAATAGATAAATCTGTAGTGTCCTCTCATGCTAAGAACTGAATCAAAACTCTGCTTAGTCTGTTAACTGGAGTTGCTGCTTGTCTGGATTTTGCAATTACCAGTTGAGGTCTCTGCTCTCTGACTTCCACTGCTAATCCTCCGTCCGGCTGCATGGAACATTTTTGTTACTAACTCTGCTGTAATGCTCTGCACCCTCTCTCGCTTCCCTCCCCACTTCTAATGCTCTTCTCTTTTCTCTGCTTGCTGTTCCTGGTTTACCTGCGGCAGCCTTCTGAGTACAGCTGCTACCTCGGTTCGGGATCTCGGGCATCCTCAAGAGCCAGTTCTGCTCGGGCCAGTCCAGTGGTGAGCTCCTCTATTTTTCTTTTTCTCTACACTGTTTAAATCTTCTGTTCTTCAAGGTTTCTTTTGTACAAAGGGATCACGGTGCCTGCTGAGGCAGATTCTTATGGTATTAATTGGAGTTTCTGGGTAATGTTTAAGAAAAAGAAGGGGTGAAACAGCTGAGAAATGGCAAATCCAAAGTGATTTGTACTCAGTTGCACAGATTTTTACAGTAGGAGTGCACATTGGACTCAGGTGACAGTGCTGAGTTTGTTCTCAGTTGGACACAAAGCACGTTGACAAGGGGACTGTGAAGAAAACCAGGTTGTTAATGCTGGTGCCCCATCTCCTTCAGGTATTAAAATCAAGAGACCTTTCATTTTACTGTACATAGAATGGTTCCAGTTCCATGGGCAGGGACACCTCCCACTGGATCAGGGGCTCCAAGCCCCATCCAATCTGGCTTTGAACACCTCCAGGGATGGGGCAGCCACCATCTCTCTGGGCAGTGTGGGTCAGGGCCTCACTACCTGCACAGGAAAACATTTCTTCCTATTATCTCATCTCAATCTCCCATTTTTCAGCTTAAAACTGTTCCCCCTCATCCTATCCCTGCACTCCCCCCTGCTCAAGAGCTTTCCTGGAGCCCCTTTCAGCACTTAGGTACTTCATTTTCTCGCCAGTGGGCAGCATTTTGGTGTGTTGCTGCAGAGAGGCTGGATTTGATCGTATTTATTGGACCGAAGGTTACCAGGCGCTGCAGAGCCATTAGCGTGATGAAACACTAGAAGGATTCCACGTACCTGGCGTGTCCAGCTTTGCGGATTCCCAAGGAGCTGTGGCTGAGCAAGGCTCAAATGCTAGAGGCTTGTCTGACCCCTGTGACTAGTTGACCAAGACAAGACTTCCCCGCACACACACTTTTTACTTGTATAGACAATTTGTCTTCTGTTTTTTAAAGTGGTGTCTTGGCACTTTCTCTTTGTGCTCCTTCCATGTTGTTCACGGCTCTGAATAGCTTTCCTGAGTGATTTCACGGCAAGGCCTGATAGCATGGTGACAGTAGCCGAGTGCAGCAGCATCTCTTTTAGAGGAAATACACAGTTTATGATCTGGAACAAAATTAATCTTCCACAGAGAGAGAAAGAGTTTTGAAGCTCTGTGCTGTTTTGGTGAGCTGGCTTGGCTTCATGGAAGCATTCCTCCTAATGAAGCTTTAATGTGCTAGTTCTGCTGGGACCTGTCACGTATCACTTACCACATCCCCACGGAGGGAGGGTCATACTGTGAGTTAACACACACACAACGTGCTTCTCTATTCACAACATCCTGTTGCCTTTGTTGCTTTGCTGAGGGACTAGTAGTTAAGTGCTGTAAATGTTGCCTTATGGACTAATTAAAAAGGAGTATCTGGGTAGTTGGAGGAGCTACCACAGTGTATGCAGAGCTACAGCCTAGGAGAAGTCTGTCTAGAAAGCTGTCTGGAGGAGAGGGACCTGGGGGTGTTGGTTGACAGCGACTGAACATGAGCCAGCAGTGGCCCAGGTGGCCAAGAGGGCCAATGGCATCCTGGCTTGTATGTGAAATGGTGTGACCAGCAGGGCCAGGGAGGTTATTCTCCCTCTGTACTTGGCACTGATGAGAAAGCTTCTTGAATCCTGTGTTCAGTTCTGAGCCCTTCACCACAAGAAGGATGTTGAGGGTCTGGAGCGAGTCCAGAGAAGAGCAGTGAAGCTGGTGAAGGGGCTGGAGAACAGGCCTGATGAGGAACAGCTGAGAGAGTTGGGGGTGTTTATCCTGGAGAAGAGGAGGCTGAGGGGAGACCTCATTGCTCTCTACAACTACCTGAAAGGCGGTTGTGGAGAGGAGGGATCTGGGCTCTTCTCCCAAGGGACAGGGGACAGGACGGTAGGGAATGGCCTCAAACTCTGCCAGGGAAGATTTAGGCTGGACATTAGGAAAAAATTTTTCACAGGAAGGGTCATTAGGCACTGGCAGAGGCTGCTGAGGGAGATGGTTGATTAACCTTCCCTGGAGGGGTTTAAGGCACAGGTGGATGAGGTGCTGAGGGACATGGTTTAGTGTCTGATAGGAATGGTTGGACTCAATGATCCGGAGGGTCTCTTCCAACCTGGTGATTCTATGATTCTATTTGTGCCACACAGTGGGCTCTAATGTGGATGTTTGTGCGTTCCTTTTCAGCAGCCACCCAGTCTGCAGCAAGGAATTGCTGTGTGCCTGGTGTGCCCCACTGGTTCATCCCTCGCTCATAGCCTTGGATTGGAAAAGTCTGTGAGCTGTGGGTGCTTCCTCCCATGGTTGGAATTGTGTCCATCTCCTAGTGGCCAGAGGTCCCTGGACTCCCCACTCTGTGCCATCAGCTCCTTGTAAGTGAGAAGGAGCTGGATAAGCAGAATGGAGCAAAAGCAGATGGAATAGAGCTACGTGCTCTGCAGTGTTGTTGTTCCTTAAAGATAGAGGCACATCTGCCTTTTAAATGCTTTGTTTTAAAAGAAATATTTCCATCAGATAATGTATGGCAGGCAGTGAGCTATAAGTAAATATTTTAATTAATCCCTGAACCTGAGTCCCTGAGCTATGGGCTCCTGCAATATCTTACATGAGTAACACTTCACTTAAACAGTTTTGCAAACTGAGCTTCGGTTGTCCCCAAAGGAAAAACCAACCAGAATAACAGAGATTCCATTAAAATTCTCTACCTGTAACAACTGGGTACCCATACGCTGCTGTGTGCTTCCACAGAATCATGGAATAGTTTGGGTTGGAAGGTACCTTAAAGATCATCTACTTCCATCTCTCTGCCTAAGGGAAGAATAAGGATCTCCTTGGATGATGGTGATAATTTATGAGAGGAAAGAAGTGGTTTTTTTAATCTATATCAGTAGTCTACGATTGAGCTGTTCCCTGCCTTAATGGATGCAGCCATATGTTTTCTTGGTTCTGTTTTATGTATCTTCTGGCATTTACACGCGTAAAGATTTGATTCCAAGTTTACTTTTTAGGTGACTGGTGGAGGAGGAAGGAAAAGGGAGTATCTGTTGGGATGAAAAGCTGAGTTTCCAGCATGCTTATGTCACTTGAAAGTTTACAAAATCCATGTGCTGTAATCGTGAGTGCTTGACACTGAAGTTAAATATGATTTTTGTATGATTATGGGCAATATTAAGCACAAAACCAAACTAGAACTGTTCCCAAGGCTGACCAGCTCTCAGGAGAAATTACAGATTGAGAAGAGAGAAGGAGACGGTTTAACTTTCCAAATTAAATCTTACAATATCTTGTTACTGCAGCCCTTAAATCCTTTCTCGGCATTTTGTGTGCCCCTTCTATCGCTGCTCATTAAACAGTGAGCAAAGAGGGACCGAGGTTTTCCTGCTGCACACAGTGTTGCCAGCTCGCGTGCCCATTTGTGTTATCCTGTTTGTAGCTGTAAAAGCCAGGGAGATACTTGAACACAACACGTGAACGTTTCTTTGTCTCTGGATGTATTTTTAAGACTTCAATTTATCTGCGTGAAGTTTGCTGTTTGATGCAGTGATGAAACATTTTTCTGCATCCTGGGCTGCATCCAAAAGAGTGTGGCCAGCAGGGCAAGGGAAGGGTTTCTCGTCCTTTACTCTGCTCTTGTGAGACTTCACCTAGAGTCCTGTGTCCAGTTCTGGAATCTTCAATGTGTAGAAGGACATGGAGCTGTTGGAACAGGTCCTGAGGAGGCCACAAAGATGATCTGAGGGCTGGAGGACCTCTGCTATGAGGACAGACTGAGGTTGTTGGGGTTGTTCAGCCTGGAGAAGAGAAGGTTCCAGGGAGACCTTACAGCAGCTTCCAGTTCTGGAAAGGGTTCCAGGCAAGCTGGGGAAGGGATTTTTAAAAGAGCCTGGAGTGGTAGGACAAGGCAGACTGGCTTTAAATTGGAAGGAGTAAGATTTAGATTAGACATTAGGAAGAAATTCTTCATGAGAAATGTGGTGAGGCCCTGGCCCAGGTTGCCCAGAGCAGTGGTGGCTGCCCCATCCCTGGAGGGGTTCAAAGCCAGGTAGGATGGGGCTTAGAGCCCTTTATCCAGTGGGAGGTGTCCCTGCCCATGGCAGGGCTGGAACTGGATGGGCTTTGAGGTCCCTTCCAAGTCCAACAATTCTGTGATTCCCGTTTATTCCCACTCATGATTCCTGTCCTCTGTCCTTGCAGTCACTGTAGAAATGTAAATACATCGTGTTTTAATATTAAAGTGTTACAGTTGATCTAAAATACAGATTTTAAGAGTACTGAGAGCAAACACCAGGCCCTTCTTCAGAGCTGGAGGTGAATCTTGTGCCTGACAAGTAACCGGTTTTGTTTGGGCTGGGCTTTCTGATAGGAGTTGCCGGAATTTTTTTTTCCTATAAAATGAATAAACTACCAGTGAAAAGCAGTTATTTCTACATTCGAAATAGGTTCAGTGTGCAGTGGCTGAAGCATTTCTAAGTAGAGGAAGGCATAACAATAGGAGAGGGCACAAGGAGTCGGTATGTGGCCTGGCCAGGCAGATTGGCATTGACCACAACGTGGCCGTACAACGTGCCAGACAGCGCGAGCGCCGCTTGGCAGGTGTGGAGACCTTAATCATAGAATCACAGAATGGTTTGAGTTGGAAGGGACCTCAAAGCCCATCCAGTTCCACCCCTGCCATCGGCAGGGACACCTCCCACTGGACCACGTTGCTCAAAGCTCCATCCAACCTGGCCTTGAACACCTCCAGGGTGGAACAGCCACCACTTCTCCAAGCAACCTGTGCCAGGGCTTCACCAGCCTCATTGTGAAGAGTTTTTTCCTAATGTGTAGTCTAAATCTCCCCTCTTCCAATTTAAAGCTATTTTAATTCTCAGCTTTGAAGAGCCTTTTTTTGGTTTGAAGACGCTTCTCATATTCTCACCACAAATGAAATGAAGACAATTAGACTGAATTTTCATGGAAGTAGTTGTCAGCAGGCTCAGACTTTGCCTTTGCTCCTCTGCAGTTACAGATTTATGGTTAGGCTTGTATCCTAGCCCAGGCACAGACAGTCTGGGTGTGCATTCGGCCCCTCCAGAGCGAGGATTTGCTGCAGTGCTAACTTGCATTTCAGGGACTGATAAGTTTGTTTAAGCAATGACGTTCGGCATAACACTCATTCCTAAGCGAGGATCCTTCTGACAAATCCACTTCAGACCTGACAAAGTTCAGCCTGGTTTTCCCCACTGACTTCTCGAGGCTTGTTGCTCATTGCTCCCGTTAAGGTGGCTCTCGCTGGAGAAACACGCAGGAACCCTCTGAGTTACCGCCTGCCCCAGCCCAGCTGATCGGACTGGTAAGATGGGATTGTAGGAGGGGTTGGATTGGTCATAGGACAGCTTGGTTTGTAATTCTGTTTTTTTATAGATGCCATCCTGCTTTCCAAACTACCCACTGTAATCTTTTTCTTCAGTGTGGGCTACATCTCCATTTCATACTGTGCTGCTTTAAGAGCAGGAAATGATCTTAATTTGATTTGTCATCAGAAACCCCCTTGCCTTTATGAGGAAGTTGATCTAAGTGCAAGATGTTTGATGGAGCTGAGTGGTGCAGCATTGTTGCAGGTGGGAACAGTGAATGATTTGCTACCAGTCCAGGGATTGCTGTGTGGGAAAAGAAACTCCTCTAGCTCTACCTATTGCTCCTAAATGTGGAGATCAGCACCTTGTGTATCCAGAGGGATACACCTGCCTCTTAGCATTGACACCGTAAGAGGTGCCTATGTGAAGGAGATGCCCTGGGTCACTGCCTGTCAGGGCAAACAGCAGTTTGTTAACGTAGCAAGAGGCTAAAAATGGGCTAAGGGATTGTGTAATGGCTGCTGCTAAGCCTCAGGCAAATGCCTTCTCCACAGTGGGTATTGCTGGGCACGGAGTGGGATCAGCGTGGACCCCGTATGGGGGTGATCAATACGCTGCTCTGCACCTTGTCTCTTCAGTGGGACTCCCACATCCCAGTTCATGTCGTAGAACTTGGTGTGCGTACAGCTTCTGGGCTTGAAGTTCCTAAAGCTGGCTGCAGTGGTTGGACTCGATGCTCCGGTGGGTCTCTTCCAACCTGGTGGTTCTATGATTCTATAGTGAATGTGCTGAAGTTGTTCTCGTCCCCATGTTTTTTACGCAGTGCTGCCCAGCTGCAAGCGTTTGGTATTTCCCTTCCTCTCCAGCCCTGTTTTTAGCAGCGTTTGGTATTTCCCTTCCTCTCCAACCCTGTTTTTAGCAGCCTGGGAGTTCATAATGGTGCTTCACCCCTCAGCCCTCCATCAAATTAAAGGTTGGGATAGTTTTTTGCTTTGTAAATCTTAACTGTCGCAGGGTTTCTGGTCTTCTCAGGAGGAGGGTGTCGTGTTGGGTGCACTGTGATGTTTCTGCAGGGACATTGGTGAATACCTGCAAGGGTTAAGCTCCTGCTTATTCAAAACACGATATGAAAATGTTTCTATTATCTCTGACAATAGGCAGTGTACCCTTATATAGGCTTGAGGGCTGACTTTGCTCTCTCCTACTCTCCACCTGTGGTGAACCTCCAATAATGCTGACATTTTTGTGACAGGGCTCTGGATTTATTCCGAACTCGCTGTCAGAACAGGCTGAACTCTGATCCCATTGTACTTACTGTGCACAGAGCAACCTATTCCCCTTGCCAAAACAAAGATGTGTGGAGTTCCTCGGGAAATTACTTCCTTTTCCTGTTTTTTTACACGCTCCAGCGCAAATTGTCCACACTGTTGGTGAAGAGGGAAGCAATCTGTGACACAGACCCAGACCTTGTGGAAACAAAAAATGGTCATGTTCTGTAAATTAAAGGTCTAGTATTATTCGATGAATCCCTCTTCAGATCTCCTCTAGCCAGTATTCTGTTAGTCCTTTGTATTTGTATGGAGAAAATCCCAAGGCCAGGAACACAGAATCATAGAATCGCTTGGTTGGAAAAGATATTTGAGGTCACAGAGTCCAACCATACCTGATCATTACTAAACCAGTTCCCTGAGCACCTCATCTTCCTGTCTTTTAAACCCCTCCAGGGATGGGGACTCCACCACCTCCCTGGGCAGCCCCTGCCAGGTCCCAAGAACCCTTTCAGTGAAGAAATTTTTCCGGATGTCCAATCTGAACCTCCCCTGGTGCAACTTGAGGCCATTTCTCTGGTCCTATCACCCATCACTTGGGAGAGGAGACCAGCACCCATCTCACTACAACCTGCTTTCAGGCAGTTGTAGACAGTGATAAGGTCTCCCCTCAACCTTCTTTTCTCCAGGCTGAACAACCCCAGGTCCCTCAGCAGCTCCTCATAACCGTTGTTCTCCAGCCCCTTTGCCAGGTCTATTCCCTTTCTCTGGAGTTTGCATGAAGGGCAATGCAGAGTACAGCACCGGGAAGTTAGAGGAGTTGTTCTCTGTTTATTCATTACAGTATTTTTGTGGATTGATTATACAGAAGGTAAGTTATTGAGCAAGAATTTTGTGCAACATCAAATAGAAATGATTGTGTTTGATTCACCTTCCCTGGAGGTGTTTAAGGGAGGTGTGGACAAGGTGCTGAGGGACATGGTTTAGTGTTTGATAGGAATGGTTGGACTCCATGATCCGGTGGGTTTCTTCCAACCTGGTTCTATGATTCTATGAATCTATGATCTTTTCCTGACCTTTCACTCTCAGATTTCTCGCTGGACCAAGTTCTGAACGTGCTGGGTGAGGGCTGAAAACTTGGAGGTCCCTCTGGTGGCTGAGAGGTGTTGGGAAAGCACATCTTTTTAAAGGAACGATACTGCAAATAAATTAATCTAAAGATGATCAGACTGAAAGCTATGTAAAATACTCCCCTAAAATAGACTTCTGGCTCTTTACACAACACAGCTCTTGGTGTCTCACTGCTGCACAGACGTAAAATTAGATGTTGCTGGTTTCAGACTGACTTTTTGCTTAGAAAAGCATTGCCCTAAGCAGGAGGCATCTTAGAATCATAGAATCATAGAACAACCAGGTTGGAAGGGACCCATTGGATCTTCGAGTCCAACCATTCCTATCAAACACTAAACCAAGCCCCTCAAGACCTCATCCACCTGTGCCTTAAACACCTCCAGGGAAGGTGAATCAACCACCTCCCTGGGCAGCCTATTCCAATGCCCAATGACCCTTTCTGTGAAAAACCTCCTCCTAATCTCTAGCTTAAATCTCCCCTGGTGGAGCTTGAGGCCATTCCCTCTTGTCCTGTCCCCTGTCCCTTGGGAGAAGAGCCCAGCTCCCTCCTCTCCACAACCTCCCTTCAGGTAATTGTAGAGAGTAATGAGGTCTCCCCTCAGCCTCCTCTTCTCCAGGCTAAACAACCCCAGCTGTCTCAGCCAAATGCTCCACGTGCTCCCTTCATGGCACCAAAACAACCTGGGTGTGAGGGCAGCACTATGGAAAATGAAATTTCATACGTTGTTTTTTTTTTTTTTAACCACCCCAATTCCAGAAGTTACTTAATAGCTTTAATTATTAAAGATTATGCCACCTCAGAGAATTATTGAAGGTTGTTTTGCAATCAATGTGTAGCAAGCCTCCCGGGCGTGGTTCTGAGTGCGCCCAGTAGGAATGTCCGTCCTATGCCTGTCTCTCACCACATCTTCAGTGTTTTCATCCTTGTAGATGGAAGCTGTTTGTTGACTCATGTGCTGCATCATTAAAACAATATAAAGATTTTCTCCCTTCTTTAGTTCATTGAACACCGAGGTTGCCCACTTTTTTTTCAGAAAATAGAGGGCATTCTGCAGATGGCCTCATTGCTCTCTATAACTACCTGAAAGGAGGTTGTAGAGAGGAGGGTGATGGCCTCTTCTCCCAAGCGACAGGGGACAGGACAAGAGGGAATGGCGTCAAGCTCCACAAGGGGAGGTTCAGGCTGAATATTAGGAAAAAAAATTCACGGAAAAGGTCATTGGGCACTGTTAGAGGCTACCCAGGGAGGTGGTTGATTCACCTTCCCTGGAGGTGTTTAATGCACGGATGGACAAGGTGCTGAGGGACATGGTTTAGTGTTTGGTGGCAATGGTTGGACTCAATGATCCAGTGGATCTCTTCCAACCTGATTGTTCTATGATTCTATGAAAACATTTTGAGTTGTGCCTTGAACCCCTACGGTAGACTTCACAAAGGCTGGACGTGGATTTCTGAAGGTGGATGTGTGTGTGCACACTCTGTTTTGCTAACAGCTATATTTTCATTGCCACCACTGTCTCAATAAACATCAACACAGTGTTTGGCTGGGCTGGAAACCCTGCCAACCCACCACATGGAGCTGTCTGGTGTGAAGATAGGAGGCTGCTTGTGAAAGTCCATTGAATTTATTGGATCTGAACTGACACATCTGCCTTTGTTAGTGACCTTCCCTTAGAATCACTGAATGGTTTGGGTTGGAAGGGACCTCAAAGCCCATCCAGTTCCAACCTTCTGCTGTGGGCAGGGAGATCTCCCACAGGACCAGGCTGCTCAAGGCCCCTTATTGCACCCAGATCCAGAGATCTTTTCTTTTTCCCTAAGTACCTTGTGTATCCAGCATCTCTGCAAAGTTCATTTCTCATAGAATCATAGAATCATAGAACAACCAGGTTGGAAGAGACCCATCGGATCATCGAGTCCAACCGTTCCTATCAAACACTAAACCAAGTCCCTCAAGACCTCATCCACCTGTGCCTTAAACACCTCCAGGGAAGGTGAATCAACCACCTCCCTGGGCAGCTTATTCCAATGCCCAGTGACCCTGTGTGTGAAAAACTTCCTTCTAATCTCCAGCCTAAATCTCCCCTGGTGGAGCTTGAGGCCATTCCATTCATTTTGTGCTTTAAGGCTGCCTTAATTTATTTCAAAGCTTAAGTCTTAACTTTTCTTATTGCCAATCAAATGGAATTTATGATACAAGATGTATTGTTGGTGTAAAAAGCTAATTTGTAGCAGGGACCTCTCACTTCTGGGATTTTTTCTGAGGATACTGTGGGTGATATGAGAAATGAGTGGATCGTCTTCACATTGCTCTGTAGTTCAAAGAAAAATCCCGATGCCAAATGTAAACAGGTTGGAAAGAGATGTAGGATTTTTTTAACTGACACTTATAAACATAACCTCATCGTCCTCTGTCTTCCTCTTGTCTTCTCCTGCTTCTTTTCACTCTTTTAAAAAGCACATTCCCCTTGGCTCTGGACTCTCGATCAGGGGAAACCATTCATCCCCTAAAAGTGTTTTGGGAACCCATCGTGACTCTGGTGCTGAATATTCCCAGAAGTTGATGTATTCTGGACTTCTTGAGTTCTGCTAAGCTTTTCCTTCCATTTTAGACAGAGATTAAAAGATTGTGTTGTGAAACGAGTCTTTCTTTCCCCCTTCTTTTTTTTTCCCCCCTCAATTCTAAAGTGAATAATGATGTAACACTTGATTTTAAATTTCTGCCCTTGAGAACTTACGTATTTTGTTTGGTTTCAGAGCAGGAAAAAGTTGACAGGATGGTTTCCATCAACGAGAAGAAAAACCTGCATGGGTTGTATGTGGGTTTTGCTTTCTAACTTTCTCTTAAATGCTTAAGCTGTCTGTATCCATGGTAATTTTCTGTACTCCTAGATGCTGCTTTGGCTCTGTTTTGTTTCTTCTAGGCTAGTTTTAGTGTAGGTTTTCTCTTCTGAATTAGTAGATTCCAACAAAGTACTGAAACCACAAAAGCACTGTTTGTTTAGACTTTGAACTGGTCCTTGATATTTGACTTGAGTGTTTTTGTAGTCTCAGCCTTACCTGGATCTTTACTTGAAGTCACAGTTGTCTTTAGTCTTGAGCAGAGAACATTACCAGGGTTCTGAGTTTTAGGTTGCTTTTTTATTCAGTTTGCTTTTTGCCCTCCCCAGTGTTGTTCTTTTGGAGCGATGTAGACACAGGAGAGGCCTTCAATTTTAACTTGGTGCCTTGCTTTTTGGGTTGGGGGAGTTTGTGCTGGCAGGCTTCAGAGGTAGCCTTGTCGTTTAGGTCCTCAAAAAGTGATATTTGAAGAAGCTCTCTTGGTCTGGAAATCTATTGGTCTTTCAATTACAATATTTAACCTCTCCATTTAATTAAATTGCTGTTTGGAGTTCATATTTTTACATAGTAGATCGTGTGCCGTCTTCTTGTTTGAAACATTGGGATGCAGAAGATGGGGGCAAATAGTATTACTCTGTCTTATTTAATAGGCTAAATAGGTTTGTATCGATAAGTATATTCCACTTAATTATATACCGCTTAGAAATGTGAGTTGGATTGTCTAGCCTTGTGCCCTGAGCTGCAGGGAGGACACTGCTGTGTGAGCAAGCTGACTGCATTTTGAGTGGGTAAAAATTGCTAATGAGGTCTGAAACGTGTTTAAGAATCTCCTTTCTGTTATCTTCCTGCCTTCACTTGTCCTCTAACGTGTAACAATTCCTTCTGAATCTTTGTTTTACAGATTGAGGAAAGGCCAGAAAAAGACTTTGAGAAGGTAAGAAGGATCTTCCGAGCTATTCTGCCAGTAGCGCTTCCTTCACATGCGTGTGGTAGGTAGAACGCCCAGTGAGCGCATGGAAATCCTCTAGAAAATCCACTGTGGGGCAAACCTTTGAACTACTGGAGCCTTCTACTGTGTATTTTTCATAGAATCATAGAATCACCAGATTTGAAGAGACCCATCGGATCATAGAGTCCAACCATTCCTATCAAACACTAAACCATGTCCCTCAGGACCTCATCTACCTGTGCCTTAAACACTTCCAGGGAAGGGGAATCAACCACCTCCCTGGGCAGCCTATTCCAATGCCCAATGACCCTTTCTGTGAAAAACTTCCTCCTAATGTCTACCCTAAATCTCCCCTGGCAGAGCTTGAGGTCATTCCCTCTTGTCCTGTCCCCTGGCACTTGGGACAAGAGCCCAGCTCCCTCCTCTCCACAACCTCCTTTCAGGTAGTCGGAGAGAGCAATGAGGTCAAACAGACAAACATTTAAGCCTCTGTGGTTATTTGGAGTTTATAAGGTAGTTGACCTTCAATTAGAGTTGCGCTGAAATTGCTTTGGGCTAAGCCGCATGAACAATGGTTTTGTTTATTAGATTTTAATTATGGTATTGCATAAATACTAATAAAAAAGAGGTGGATGCTGCAGTCGTGAGAAAGAGGCTTTAAAGCAGAGCCCTCAGTGCTCTGCATCAAGTAATGCAGCCACTGCTGCAGAATAGATAAATATGCAGGAGAGGGGCTTGAGGGGTGCTCAGAGCATCCACACGATGTGTTACTACGTGTTTTGAAAACAGTTGGCGAGCTGATAGCAGCCCCTAAAGACTTGATCTAATTTAGAATTAACATTTAGAAGCTAAGCCATGCAAACTCCAGAGCGCTCCCAGAGAAGAGCAAGCGCATCCAGAGAAGGGGAATGGAGCTGGGGAAGGGGATGGAGAACAAAGGTTGTGAGGAGCAGCTGAGGAAACTGGGGTCCTTTAGCTTGGAGAAGGGGAAGCTGAGGGGAGACCTCATTGCTCTCTACAGCTCCCTGAAAGGAGGTTGTAATGAGGTGGATGTTGATCTCTTCTCTTAAATAACAGGCGATAGGATGAGCAGAAATGGCCTCAGGTTGCACCAGGGCAGGATCAGATTAGACATCAGGAAAAATTTCTTCACTGAAAGGGTTCTCAGGCTCTGGCAGAGGCTGCCCAGGGAGATGGTGGAGTCCCCATGCCCCGGAGGTGTTTAGGTGACCAGTACATGAAGTGCTTAGGGATATGATTTAGCAGTGAACAGGTGCAGTTGGAGTTGATGCTCTCAAAGGTCTTCTCCAACCTAATGATTCTGTGACTCTATTCACTCCTGTTTCAAAATTGTTTAAATGCAGCTGATCAGCCTTTTCTCTTTAGTTTCCCTTGTTAAATCTTGTTCTTATGATTTTTCTTCTAAGAAAGTTATGTTTTAATCAAATTTGCATAATTTAGACGTGCAAGAGTATGTGTTATGTACATTTAAATAAAAAAAACACCACAATATATCTAGAAAAAAGTGTTATAACCATTTTATCCTCTGTGTGATGCAGGGAGCACGCTCTGTCTCAAGCTTATCAGCTGCTACCTTAGCTTCTCTGGGTGGGACTTCTTCACGAAGAGGCAGCGAGGATACATCCATCTCTGCTGACACAGAGGCATCTATTAGAGAAATAAAGGTGAGCGATACTTAAACCCACCGTCAATTATTAAATATGCTTCGGATTTCTTTCCGGGCAAGAGACTGGCTTGTCTCCCCCTCCTGGCAGTTGTGGCAGAAGAACTTGTGTGCTGTGAGTGAGCAGTGAAGAACTTTGTCAGAGAGATGCTGCTGGGAAGCTCATGTGCATTGCAGAGGTGTTTGGGTGAAGTCCTATGGTGTATGATGGCAGAACAGGCTGATGGGGTTAGACACATCTCATCCTAACCTCAAGAAACAGGAAACAGACACTGATAGGAGGATGGAAATGATGCCAGAAGCATTGCACTTACGGGATGCTCGTTTGGGGAGGAGGGTTTATTTCGTAACCTAATTCGTGATTCCGTGAAGTTGGGCACATTTGAATAGCAAATAGCTGTGGAATCCACTGTTTATATCCCTGTGTGCCCAGTTTGGGAGCTAAATTGTTTCCGTGAGCTTTTTTTAATGCCCCATTCTGAAGGCTCTTTTAAAATGGGGACTCTGAATGCTGTTAACTTTTGCGCATACGACTTAGAAGTCTCATCTGGAATTTGTACTGGGACCTCTGGTTTCAGCACTGCACACCAGCTGAAAGCAGCCATTTGCTGGTGACCATTTTTTTCCAATAAGAAAGAGCAAAAGTAGCATAAATTTCTAACCAAGGAATTTCACTGTCCGACAGGGCTTCAAGTTAGGGTCAAACCGCTTAAGCTGGTAGTAGAAATATTTATATGAGAGTGTTTAATACCCGCTTTTCCCTATCACCTGCCCGTTAGTTTCAGCGGCGTCATTCACCTTTCTCCACGTTTCCCTCAGGATATCTATGAGTTAAAGGACCAGATTCAGGATGTAGAAGGCAGATACATGCAGGGACTGAAAGAAATGAAGGTACTGGTTTACTGCAGACTGGGAGTGTGATCATTAACCCCAGCTAAACACGAGAGCCGCTGTGAGACCTGGAGCTGACCTTGCATGCTTTCCTTCAGGGAGTGATTGTAACCTGTGTGAAACGCATTTAATTAACTGGAGAGGTGTCTGTTCTGGCCGTGATTGATTGCAGTGAGAAATGCTGATGCCTATTGCATGTTGGCTTTGCCGTTTTGAGGAGGTAGTAATTTTGCTAGCACATTAAAGTTATTTGGGCTTTTAATAATTTTCTAATCCAGGAAACCACTCAGCATTGGAAAGTGAACTAAACCTTGTGTTCCAAGAGTTGAAGAGCTTGTGTGTTTCTGTTGTGATAAGGTCCCGCATGCCTTTGAAAATTTGTGGTGTGAGGTGGCGATTACTGCTTTGGTTTTATATTTAGATCACGGGAAACACCCTTAAACAAGCCTCCTAACAAAACTTCATGTAACAAAGCTTGTTGTTTCGTTAACAAAGAATGAATGCTCACACCAGTTCATGAAGCCATAAAGGAGATTTGGTGCAACAACTGACTTCTGCATCCGTGTCCTGGAATCATAGAACCGTAGAATCATTAGGTTGGAAAAGACCTTTGAGATCATCAACTCCAACTGTACCTGTTCACTGCTAAATCATATCCCTAAGCACTTAATGTACCCATCATCTAAACCCTTCCAGGCATGGGGACTCCACACCACCCTGGGCAGCCTCTGCCAGAGCTTGAGAACCCTTTCAATGAAGGAATTTCTCCTAAGAAAAGGAAAAGGCAGTCTTGCCACTATGTGGATAGACATCCAAGCCCCACTTGGCAGCAGTAATTGCTGTCAGTCACTAGCCTACCACTGTGAAGGTGGAGGTACTGCCACCTTATGTGAGTTCTTAACGGATAAAGGCTGATTGGGCCCTTCTCCTGGAGACCTGAACTCTTTCCCTGATCACTGTGTAGCAGGAGACCTCATTGCTCTCTACAACTACCTGAAAGGAGATTGTGGAGAGGAGGGAGCTGGGCTATTCTCCCAAGTGACAGGGGACAGGACAAGAGGGAATGGCCTCAAGCTCCACCAGGGGAGGTTTAGGCTAGAGATTAGGAGGAAGTTTTTCACAGAAAGGGTCATTGGGCATTGGAACAGGCTGCCCAGGGAGGTGGTTGATTCACCTTCCCTGGAGGTATTTAAGGCACAGGTGGAAAAGGTCCTGAGGGACATGGTTTAGTGTTTGGTGGGAATGGTTGGACTTAGTGATTCGATGGGTCTCTTCCAACCTGGTGATTCTATGAAAATAATCACACTGCTTTAAAAAAGTAGATTCCATTTCATGTCCCTTAGACTGCCCTTTTGGGGTGATTTGTACTTAAACTGCCTCACTCGGTGCTAGGAAAACAGAAGATATCTTGCTGCAGAAGTGGTGCAGCAGCATCCTTAACTGCTTCCTTGCATGTAATTCCTTCCTGGCTCCTTTCTGAGGTGTAATCCTAGCGGCCCAAATCCTGGCTGCTTCCCTTTGCCTGGTATTTCTTATTCTTGGACTGGAAAGTGCGTCAAAACACATCTTGCATTTGAAACTGTACCGATTCACATCCTTACAGACCGATCCTCTTATTTATCTATAGAAATATAAGCTAAACTGATTGAAACTTAATTTTATCGTCATCATCTATCCACTGTGTCACCCTCAGTTCCATTGGATGAATGGGAAGGGAAGTGCATGAACTCACCTGTGCTGAAGGTGTAATTAATAGAATTACTTAAGTTCTGGGAGAAATTGCTTGATCTCTAAACTAAAATGTTGATGTGAGCATCCTCCTTGTTTACATATTTGCACTGTTGTGTTTCTGAAACGCTTTTAATTTTTTTTTTTTCTGTATTAAAATCAAATGCTGCAAAGTTCAGCTTTGGAAAATGATCCTGATCTTGGTTTTGCCATCATCTGTTGTTATAAATACCTCAGTACCAGGTCAGGGTGATAGGAAGGGCTTTTGAGATCCTGGGAATTGTGTCTTACACAGTAGCTTTATAAAGAAGGGATGCAATGCAGGAAACCTAATGAAAAATGATGCATCAAGTCCCAAAAGCTGCAACTCTTTCACAGCAAATTCTAATCCCTGAACCAGTAATCCCTGAACGAGTATAGTTAGTGTTTCCCACACTGCAAGGATCCCTGAAATCTGTGTGAAGTGGCTGTCAAATCGCCTCAATTTAAGGCCTAAGATCATATCAAATGATCTTAAATCCAGGCCAGTTTACCTTTAAAAAACAAACATCCTCAGCAGCTGCTTTGAGCTGCCAATCTGCAGGGGCAGGGGGAGGAGGGAGAGGGAAGAAGACTCTGAGAAGGCAGAAGCTGAAGCAGCAGAGAACAGGAAACATTTGATCCGTCCCGAGGTAAGATTTCTTGCTTGTAAACAGCTCTGTGGAGGGAACCCAGGGGCAGTTTTCCTCACCGTGGGACAGCTTGCTCAGCCTCTCCAGCACACAGCACTGGTTTTCGTAGGAGTACTCGGCATGCCTGAGGTTTAGTGCTTCATTTTCTTGTTGAAGATCTTGGTTGGCAAAGTGTCTTTATAACCGACTGTGACTGCTTCTGCTTTGCAGGACTCTCTGGCCGAAGTGGAAGAGAAATATAAAAAGGCTATGGTGTCAAATGCCCAACTAGACAATGAAAAAACAAATTTCATGTACCAAGTAGACACCCTGAAGGATGCGCTCTTAGAGTTAGAAGAGCAGCTGGCAGAATCCAGGAGGCAATATGAAGAAAAAAGTAAAGTATGTACATAGCTGGGTCACGGTCTTTAACTGGGAAGGGTTGAGGGGTGGCAACCAAGTGACTATACAAGACTTTAAATAACTTATTGCTTTAGTTATCGTTAAAACAAGTGGAATAGCAACATACTATGTGGTTGTGATTAGGCAAATGGGAACCTCCCCTAAGTTTGTGTCTTATAAAGCAATTTCTGAAGAAGTGAAGAGGATATCGCGTGTCCTTTTATATTCTATCTTTATTCCATCTATCTTCCATCCAAGTTTATCCAGAGGGTTTATCCGTAGTGGCTTCTGGAGTATTTTTCCACACACAGCTCTCTGCAGAAGGTCCGTGGGGGAGTTGTACAGCTTATATTGTTGAGGCAGCTACCAAGTTGAATGCTGCATTAAATTTTATGTTAATTAAGCATCTGACAGCGAGTGAGTTGGCGTTAAAGCTGTGGCTTCTGTTAGTTCTTCACAACAGGCTCTTTAGCTTGGGGCATTTGACAGTTACGCACTTGAATACACAGTTATTGGGAGGGACAGTTTCCAGAATGTCTAACTAACTTTCTACGCAGTTATGTGGGAAGAGTGGGTTAAATAGCCATCCAGTCATCTGTAGGACTTGAGTCTCAAAGCCAGCCTGCTTCTCAACTTCAGAAACTGGCTAAACGTCTGTCACTTTTCCGTTTGACGGAACAATAATTCCTTGGAAAAATAAGATTAAAATTGTACTCTCGTGGGATCGCGATTAGAGGAATATCCCAGGGATGCATTGCAGTAAGCATTTTCTTTGTGACTGGGCTTGTTTTCTCTTTATATTCATAGGCTGCTATTTTCGATCAATAAAAATGTCATGAATTTTTCATTATTCGTAGGAATTTGAGAGGGAGAAGCATGCTCACAGCATATTGCAGTTTCAGTTCATGGAAATCAAAGAGGCGTTGAAGCAAAGAGAAGAAATGCTCGCAGTAAGTAACTCTAATGCCTTCTGTGACTGGTATGTTCCCAGGTAGCAGTGGGAGTGTAGAAGGTGAGGTGTGGGGAATTTTATTCCCTCCTCAAGTTTCTCACCTGAAGAAATACGAGTGTTTCAGGCCAGACAGGTTCAGAATAGTATAATAAAATGGTACTTTCATAAGCGTTACCTGAATCTGGACTTCGTTGCCTTGTCTGTTAATAAAATAAACTGTGTTTCAGGAAGCAGTTTATGAATGAGCTGAGGGCACTGATGGAAGTGTCTACAAGTCAATTTGGGGCAACAAGTCCTGCACTTGGGGCACAACAACCCTATGCACAGCTACAGACTAGGAGAAGTCTGACTGGAAAACTGCCAGGAGGAGCGGGACCTGGGGATGTTGGTCGACAGCCGACTGAACATGAGCCAGCAGTGTGCCCAGGTGGCCAAGAAGGCCAATGGCATCCTGGCTTGGATCAGAAATGGTGTGACCAGCAGGGCCAAGGAGGTTATTATTCCTCTGTACTCAGCACTGGTGAGGCTGCTCCTTGAATCCTGTGTTCAGTTGTGGGCCCCTCACCACAAGAAGGATGTTGAGGCTCTGGAGCAAGTCCAGAGAAGAGCCACGAAGCTGGTGAAGGGGCTGGAGAACAGACCTTATGAGGAACAGCTGAGAGAGCTGGGGTTGTTTAGTCTAGAGAAGAGGAGGCTGAGAGGAGACCTCATTACTCTCTCCAACTACCTGAAAGGAGGTTGTAGAGAGGAGGGAGCTGGGCTCTTCTCCCAAGTGCCAGGGGACAGGACGAGAGGGAATGGCCTCAAGCTCCGCCAGGGGAGATTTAGGCTAGACATTAGGAGGAAGTTTTTCACACAGAGGGTCATTTGGCACTGTTAGAGGCTGTCCAGGGAGGTGGTTGATTCACCTTCCCTGGAGGTGTTTAAGGCACAGGTAGATGAGGTCCTGAGGGATATGGTTTAGTGTTAGATAGGAATGGTTGGACTCGATGATCTGATGGGTCTCTTCCAACCTGGTTGTTCTATGATTCTATGATTAAGATTGTCTTCAGGAGTGTAGGTTGAGTTGAGATGTCAGGAACTGTGAAACTGTGCATGCAAGATGCTCTTCAGCGCCTGACTGTTTTCATTCTTTGGCATCACTGCAATCTTCTTTGCTAACTGTTACCTGCTCTCTATCTTCTTGTTTTCCTCCTGTCTCTCAGGAAATCCAGCAGCTGCAACAGAAACAGCAGAGCTATGTCAGGGAAATTTCTGATCTCCAGGAGACAATAGAGTGGAAAGACAAAAAAATAGGGGTAGGACCATCAGCTCCTGATTGTTTTCCGAGTGGCACTGTTGTTCCCTAGCTGGTTCTGCTTTTGCAAAACCACTTTAAAACCCTCCCCAGTGACTCTACCCGGTGTGGCTGTTGTTCTGTAGTGCCAGCGAACTGGCGAATAGCAGGGTTTGCCTTTGGCCAGCATCATAAAATCCAAGAAAAAGTAAGCGGCTGGTCTGCCTTCAAAACCCAGGGTAATTTATTTGCTGTGGTGCACGTTTGTATGTGCCATAGTGAGAAAGGAAGTGCTATTTATAATGCTGCCCCATCAGCACTGAATTTTCGCTTATTCGGATTTAATCTGCAGGTGGAGCAGAAACTGGAGTGCAATAAAGAAGCAGTAGAGCTATTTATGGACTTTGGGGATGGAAGGTTCCAGCTTGCCTTCTCATCCTGTCTCTCCAACCCCTACCAAAGCCAAATGGAAACCTACTCTTAGAGAAAAGCACAGCTTTATTTTCTGACAGTGAGCACAGCAAGACTTTGTGAATATAGGAGGAGAAAGAAATCTGGCAGCTCACCCATGCTTGCCATGTCCAATGGCTTGCAGGGCTCTGAAACCCAAAATAGTTTAATTTTTGTTACCAAGCTGTCAAAATATTAGGGGGGGTCAGTAGCAAAATACACATTTGCACGTGGTATATCTCAGTCTAAAGGTGACTTAATGGCAGCTTTCAAAGTAATTAAAAGATGCTGTGCCCATGAAGATAACCCATGGAATAAAAAAGCTATTAAAATCTGGGGCTGCTTTCACGCCGTTCTGTTAACACAGGGAATGGCATTATGGTTCCAAGTGGGTGTCGAAGTAATGTGGATACAAATCACCTTGGCTGGAAGATACGAGTGAAAAGTGGATTCTCAAGGATCCCTAGTGGAGAATTGGGCTGTGAATGTCTTTAGTGAGGGCTCCTTGTTATTGAACAAGCTGTGCATTTCTTGGATTTTAAGTTTATGTGTGTATGTAAACTTGGTCCTTTAATCTGTAAACTTTACCTTTTTTCACGTGTGCCACTTCCGTGAATCTCTGAGTATCTTAAATCTACTTGTTCTTGTTTACACTTGCTTTTCGTGGTCTTTACTTGTCTCTCCCTTCCTTTCTTCACATCTCCTCGCCCTCTGTCTGTGTTGGCAACTCAGGCGTTAGAGAGGCAGAAAGATTTCTTTGATTCCATAAGGAGTGAGCGGGATGACCTTAGAGATGAAGTGCTTGTGCTGAAGGAGCAACTGAAGGTATGCAAGAGGAATAAAAGAAATATGTATCCAACTGCTGACATTTTCCTCCTCTGTGTTTTTTGTGGAAAATTTAATCTAGCTCAGTAGCGATAATTCTGGTTTTGAGTTGCCTATAAGCTGCCATTTCAGGAACTGTCTGTATAAAGCCCTTCCCCCTGATATTGACTGAGCTTTTTGTATAGACTGGAGTATTGAGAAGTTGCTTTTGTATGCGACTCTTCACTGAGGAACATTTTATGCAGCAGATTTAAAACACTGGGATCACATCCTTTCTCTCATCATGGCTAAGCTGAGAACTGAGGTAACAGAGAACTGAAGGAATGGATTCTCCCCCTCTAATCCTCTCTCATGAGACTCCTCCCTGGAGTTCTGTGTCCAGTTCTGGAATTCCCAACATTAGAAGGATATGGAGCTATTGGAATGGGTTCAGGAGGGGGCCACAAAGATGATCTGAGGGCTACAGTCACTCCTCTATGAGGACAGGTTGAGAGAGTTGGGCTTGTTCAGACTGGAGAAGAGAAGGTTTTAGTGAGATCTTAGAGCAGCTTCCAGTGCTGAAATGGGCTACAGGAATGCCGGGGAGGGGCTTTTTACAGTGACCTGGAGTGACAGGACGAGGGGGAGTGGCTTCAAATGGGAAGGGTGAAGAGTTAGATAAGACATTAAGAAGAAATTCTTAACAATGAGGGTGGGGAGGCCCTAGCCCAGGTTGTCCAGAGAAGCTGTAGCTGCCCCATCCCTGGATGTGTTCAAGACCAGGCTGGATGAGGCTTGGAGCAGCCTGGTCCAGTGGGAGGTGTCCCTCCTCATGGCAGGGGATTGGATTTGGATGATCTTTAAAGTCAAACCCATGATCTTAAAGTCTAACCCAAACGATTCTGTGATTCTTAATTTTCTGTGCTCTTTTCTGACTTCCAGCCATTTGTGGTAGAACAACTGAAACAGTTCTATATTCAGAATATCAAGGATACCTGAGACGTCCTCGCCTTTCTGAGCAGCAGGTGCTAAAGCTTTGCTTTTGCTTCTCCGCAGAAACACGGAATAATCCCAGACTCTGACGTAGCCACTAACGGGGAGACATCAGACATTCTCAACAATGAAGGACACTTGGATTCTTCCAAACACGTTCCAGGCACAACTCAGGCGTTAAAGACAGGAGGGGATGGGATGCTAGGTAAGTGCTGTCTTTCCTTTCACATCTTTCTGTCTGTCCATTCATTCATCTGTGCTTGGAGTCTGGGCATTTGTTGGTGGGACTATTAACACATCACGCAGCATGCGACTTGTCCAATCACCTCCTGTGCATTTTTCTGCTTAATAATTGTTAGCACTTCGAGTATGTTGTGCAGTTTGCTGCAAAAGGCAGGCTTTTCATCCTTTGTCACCTTGAAGGGGAAAAGAATACAAATACTGCGTTACAGATAAGGAGGGATCGTTCAAATATCTATTTAAACCCTGAGTTTGAAAATTGTCCCACAATAATCCCACTCTTGTTCAGTATTTTTCAGCACCTGTCTGAAAGAATTAGGAAAACTGCATTTTAGTTTCCTATAGAGAACTTTAGGTCAGTTCATTTCATAGAATCGTAGAATCATAGAACAACCAGGTTGGAAGGGACCCACCGGATCATCTAGTCCAACCATTTACGTACCTGACAGCTGTCAGGGTGTTCTGAGCAGCAACGCTGGGCACTGTTCAAACACACCAGTGTATGAAGTCATTGTTCTTGGCACTTGGTAGCGTTGGCATATCAACACTTCGACACTTTTACTTGTTAAGACAAGATTAATACTATTAAATTCAAAGCAGATAACTCAGAGATGATTAACATTAGTAAGGAGAAATCTGGTTGGCAAAATCTTTTTCTCAAATAGTTGTGACGAACGGCCTCTCGGAGAACTATTAGGTTAGTAAAAAGAAAGGAAATAATAGATTTTTCTGTTGGCTTTGTTCTACACGAACATACTCATCAATAGCAATAGGCAGCCAACTGCTGCGAGTGCAGACTCTTGCTTTTAGCTCTTGGCTGCTTTTTCCTCACTCAGTTTTTGTGTGGAAACAATCTGGGACGCCAAAGCCAAGGTAAGGGTTGTTTTCAAATGTATGACATTTTCTGTCTCTCCTTATTCTGTTTTGTTTTGGAACTAGGTACAACATAGACCCAAAAGCTAACGGCCGAAACCACAAACGCTGTTATTCTAATACCTGTTGCTTCTAAGTATAAACTGAAGGAAAAACTTTTACAAAGCCACAGAAGTCGCCATCCCTTCGGTGGATGAAGTGGCTGTGAGGGGCACTGAGTGCCTGAGCTCTGGTCTGTGTTGGTAAACGCTGAACTGCTGAACCATTTGCTTGCCAATCAGATTTTACATTTGGAGTTTGTTGTGCGCACTGATGATGCCGGTTTAAGTTACTTAGGAGTACAATATTACTGACTAATCCTCCATTACTTCGTTATAATGGCATCAGTCGCACCCTCTTGCATGCGTAGAGTGGTGTTACGGTGAAAGCTGTAGATAATATCACTGAGGAGAAAGGATCTTTACTGTTAAGTGTTCCATCTGGAGGTATCACTGTTAAATCCCACTGCTTAAGCCAGTTGTGCTCATTCCAGCAGCTGCAATTCGCACAGCAGAACCAGAGACAAAACCACACACCAGCACCAGAGACTTCTTGCTTTGAGAAGGTGGTGGTGAATCTCACTGATCGAGAACCCCAGACCCTTACTAATTCAATCGCTGCTTTGCCTCATGTAATTGGCAAAAGCTGCTCTTCCATTAACCTTTTTCTTTGACTCCTTCTCTTCTCGGGTTTTAAGCGGGGAGGTAAGCGCCGCCGTGCGGCCCTTTCAACTTTCTCAATGGTCTTTTAGGCAAAGCCAATGAAGTGGAGATGAAAAATGAGATTTTGGAGGATGTGGGGAAAAAAGAAATCTTGCAGAATACTGAGCGTGAGGAACCCAAAGAGGAGTCTGAGGAGGAGGAAGTACAGCCATTGCATGCTGAGGAAAATGCAAAGGCAGAAAAAGTAGTTGAAGAATGTGATGCCCTCTCAACAGTGACGTTACCAGGTAGCAGGTTTGCAGAGCAGATCGAAAGCCTTACAGAACACGTATCAGGAAGCGCTCCTTCGATCGATGGTAGTGGTGCAGGTGATTTGAGAAAGGAGACTGAGTCTGCAGGCTCAGCAGTCCAGCAGCCTGACAGCACCGAGTCTGAACGCTGTCATTTAAATGCAAGGACAGATCCGAGCTCGGAGGAGGGCTCTTTGCAAGGTCATCAGATGTTTGAGACTCCTCAGGAAATGTCCAGTGTCTTAGATACCGAGCGTGAAGTGGAAAAAGCTGCCCCCGAACGGGAAGAACAAGAGGATCTTAAGTCCAGCTGTAGCCTGAGTGATACTGAAACGGATCAGGAGATTACAAGTGAGAGCTGCGAGTTGGTTTCTAAGCAAGCAGGGCTAACAGAGGGTGCAGCACCAGGCTCGCTTAGTGGTGGAATAAACATTGAGAGTCTTGCTGAGGGGCTCCAGGCCTCAGAGGGAAGTGCTGAAAACAAGGTTACAAATATTTTGGAGGAAAAGCCTGTTGAAGTAAAAGACTGCGCTGGTGGAGGAAGCGGCAAAACAGGAGGTGATGGAGCTGAAGAAGAAAATGAGGTTGGGAACGTAGCTCAGGCTCAGACAAGGGAAGTGGAACCCGTGGGTTTGGAGGGAGCGGAGTCATATGACAGTGGTGATCCAGCAGGTGCAAATGAAAAGGAAGGCAGTGGAGACCAGGCACACATCCAAGCAGTTTGTTCAGAGGACAGCCCTTTAGCATCATCAGAGGAACAAAATGTGCAAGATAAAACTGAGCTTGAAAATACTACAGCTGGGAAGGATGGGCAGAAGGAAGTGTTAATGGAAGAGGAGATGTCTTTGGATTCTGCAGAAACAGGCGAGCAAAATAAGGCATTTATGGAGGCTGGAGGGTGTGTAAGTGAGTTAAAAGGAGACGAGGTGCAGCAGGCAGAGCCAGACACAGACATTGTGGAAGAGGTGACAATTGAACAAACCAGTTTAGGCCCAAGTCCTTTAGATGACAAAATTCAGGAATCAGAATTGGAAACGGGGCATGAGTCTGGGAAAGGAAAGGAAAATAAGACAGAGTGTGTAGAAGATTTAAAGCCAAAGGTAGAAGTTCAAACGGTTCAGTTTAGTGAAGAAACAGCAGGTGATATAGTGGAAGAGAATAATATTCCCTTAGAAGGAGAAACACAGAATGTGGTTGAACAAGAGGCAGGTGAATCTAAAGAGGAGTCAGGTGTAGATGTTAGGGTAAGTACTGAAAACAAAGTTGATAAAGCAACACTGGAAGAAAATGAGAAAGAGGTAGAGCTTGCAGACCACCACGGTGCTGGATTTGCCTCTGAGGAAGGTGGATTTGCTTCTGAGGAAGGGGCAAGTAATTCCCTTGCACAGAAAGCTGAGCAGGATGAAAATGTTAGTGAACAAGTTCAGTTAGAGAGTGAAGAAGAGGGAAGACTGGAAGGTGGCGATGGTGATGCGTTTGATTTTGATGAGGAGTCAAAACAGCTACTAGAAACTGCTGAGAAATGTGATGGAGAGAAAGCCGATACACAGAAAGGAGAGGGTGTTGGAGCAAACGATGCTGTCAGAAAAGCTTCCCAAATAGATGAAGCCAGAGACAAAACGGAAACCGAAGCCACCTTGTTTGAAGGTGACAGCTTACAGCATGAAAAAGGAGATGAACTTGCAGAAGCAGAGCATTTGCAAGGGGAAGCATCATGGAAAACTGATGAGAAGAGTGGTGTGACGGAAGATTGTAATAAAATGGAAAATACACCAGATGGGAATGTTTCGGAACAGGATTTGGAAAGTGCTGGCAATACCAGGGATGAAAGCAAGGAGGATTTGCAGGGTGGTAGAAGGATTAAGGGGAGATCCAGAGATGACTGTACAATATCCTAACTCCAGAATCTCCAGGCTACGCGAGCTACCTGCCATTCGCTCAGTTCCAGTACAGACGCATGCACTTTGCACAACACATAGGACCTTAAGAATGCTCTGAAGGTTTTTTTCTTCACAAGTAACTCATCAGACTTCAATGTTACGTAAGTGGGAGTGATGCAAGTGTTAAGTTATTCACTGGCGTACCTAGACCACAAGAAATGTGTGGGTTTGGATTTGCTGTCTCAGGTTTAAAGCTTATCACCAAACAAGCAAGCTTCACATCTCAGGTGTCAGACCAGATATGTGTCAGTCAGACCACCTTGCAATTAAAGTTCTTTTAGGGTGGAGAGCTGCTCCGGAGGAGATTCTATAGGAAATACTTTTTTTCCTAGTCTAGCTCATAGTTGTCTTGAATGTACTTGTGTTCATGCTTATGTGCACCTACGTGCCTTGGATCTTCAGGGATGACAGCACTTCATGAAGGAACTAGGCAGGTCAGCAACACTGATCTGGTGTGGAAACTTCTTTCCGAACAATTAAAGCTTAGGAACCAATTCTTTATAGAAAAAAAAAAAAAGAGACGCTGTCATTTCCACTTTGTGTGTCTTTCTGATGTGGTCACATTCCAAAACCTAGTTAGATTAGATCCTTGTGAATCTGCTTAGCCTAAGCACTTTGGAAGAGTGTTTGAGTTTGAAGAGTGTTAGAGTTTGAAGGAAGTTTGAGGGACAGGTCTTAACCTGCTGAAACGAATTCCTGGCACTTTGCACCACAAAAGGCCTTTGATACCACAGCTCACATGGTTGTTTTATCTTTTCCACTGAAACTGTCCACACACACTACCATGTGTGCATAGGTTTGCCTTCAAGTACTGTCTAGCTATGAATACAGAAAATACCTATTTTTCCAAGAAGATTTTTGCTTAAAATTGCATTTCTTTACTACGTTATATTTTTTTTTTTTGCAAGCTATGACTCTGAAGGAATGTTTTTATCTCTGAAAAATTCTTTTCTCTTCCCTTCTGGATCGAAGATGAATTTGCATGTCTTAATTTTTGTTGGATATCAGACCAAAGACAATTGTTGTTCTCTATACCAGCCCCTGTGCCTTTTGAAAAGGTGGATTTTTTTGGAATTGCTGGCAGGAATCGGACACTTTGCATGGGTGTTGTTTCTTCTTGCATCTTGGATAGCGCTTGGGAAGAAGAGCATGTTTTGCAGACTTAAAAAAAAATCATTTAAAGCTATTTGGAGCAATGAACATCCCGAGGGAATGCAAGTTGAGCTGGGGGAAGGGATCTGGAAGCCCATATTTGTGTTGATGTTACAAAACTGTTCGTGTCCAAAGGGACTGCAAAATGTCAAGGTGTGTATCACAATGTACTGAGCTGTATATAAGTGAAATAAACATATTTTATACTTTAAACTGCCTGTCCAGAGCACTGTTTCTAAACCTGCGTAAATATTTATTAAAATCTATATCATTTCAAAGCCATTTTTCTGCAGCTTTCTTTTTTTTAAATTGATTGCATTGCTCTGCTTAGTGAGAAGATCTGTCTTACTAGGAACAGGCAGCCCTGGTGTTTGAGGACTTTTAATAAGTGGTGGCAGCCGTAACTGCAAACCTCTACCGGGAACGTAAACCTCTATTTTCATATGGCTTCTCTCCAACTCACAGCAGTTCCAGTCTGGTTTCTGTAAGTATTAGCAGTTGTTCTTCTTAAGGGGTTGCACTGCAATTTAAGAAGTCATCGATCTTAGAAGCATCTCTTCTTACTAGGTAGGAGTATTTATTTAAAGATTTGTCTCAACGATACTTGCAAAAGTGATGTATATTTTAATGCTGGAAGTATTTATATTTGAAGGTTAAATACACTAAAATATTCAGCCTGCTTTACCTGTACTTGTGGAGGGATCTGTAAACAGCTCTGAGTTAAATTAGGTGCACTCCAGCATTTCTTGTCCTTCTCACATGTGCTTATTTCTAATAGAAACGCTTCTGGGTGGTTGAGGGAACCAACGATGAGCTGGTTTTAACTCGCTTTTCCGCTTCGGCCAACAAAGTCTCTGTCAGAAAAGTCCTTTTTAATGCCAGGTCACAGAAGGAGGAACACGTCTATTCTTAACTGTCCACGTATGAGCTCTCATCCCACAGTAACCAGCCAGCTCGTACTCACTAGGGCAGAGCAGGAACATGGACAGACAGTGCAGAGTAGCTGATGGACTACAAACACGGCCTTGAGCGTTAGCTGCTTGGTACTTCTCTTGGCAGCTCATCCCTGACTTCTGGAATTCTGCAGGTACTTGCGAAGGAGGTCACCTCCTTGATTTTCACTGGAGTACATGCACGTCAAGGGAGAGGGGGGAGGTCTCCCAGGAAAATCGTCTTGGAAATAAAGGGAACTGCTAGATTTTATGGTCAGAGTTTAATAAAATAGGCCACCTAGAACTGAGTGAAATGTGTGCAATTTGAGAGGAAGAGGAGGCAGTGCCTCAGGAGGAATTACCTAGAAAATGCATCTTTTGTGAAGTTACTCAATTGAAATCGGCTTTTTGGTATTTTCCCTGCGATATCTAACCGATACAAGAAAAGAACTAGCTTGTTCCTTTCTTCATTGGTTTTGGCTTTTAGAGACGGCAAAACATCAAAAATCAGTCTTTTTTGAAACCAAGAAATCGTGAGATGAACTAAAATCGAGATTCTTGTTTGCTGCTGTGACATTACCCGTTTTGGTTTGAGTAGGGACCATCTACACCACTTGTGGAGTAGCTCCAGATGCTCTGGGTTTTCTGTTCGGTCCCTGGTGACACATGGAGCCAGTCACCCAGGTTTGGGCATTGCTGTGAATTCAAAGCGAGCATCCGATGCTTTCAGAAGCCATAGCTGAAGAAACCTTTTTTTTTCCTTTCATTTCTTATCCAGTAAGTAATAATGAAAGGCCTGGGTCAATTCTGCCTTTATTGCAGAAAAGAGCAGTTCTCCCGTCCCTCTCAACATCAGTGTTGCAAGCTGGTGTCTTCTAAATCCCATTCATTGTCCCAACAGCCTGTTCCCAGCAGAATTCCTCTTCTGGGAGAGGGAGGAAGGCATTCCTCAGCATTCGTCTGTGGGTTTGTGTGTGTTTGTTTTCTCGCGACTCAAAATAAACCGACAGATCTGGAGAAGGACTATCATCCAACCTGCTCTTGATCTGACCACTGAGTTATCATAGAATCATAGAATCACCAGGTTGGAAGAGACCCACCGGATCATCGAGTCCAACCATTCCCATCAAACACTAAACCATGTCCCTCAGGACCTCATCTACCTGTGCCTTAAACCCCTCCAGGGAAGGTGAATCAACCACCTTCCTGGGCAGCCTATTCCAATGCCCAGTGACCCTCTGTGTGAAAAACTTCCTCCTAATCTCTAGCCTAAATCTCCCCTGCTCTCAAGAGCTGCCTGGGGACGCTGGTGCAAGTTGATGAGATGCCTTCCAAGTACAGTTTACCCCTCTCATTTGCATCAGCGTTAATTGTTTGCTGGGACGTACGTCGTACAAATCATTCTGGTTAAAAGCAGCTGCTCCTCACCCCGTTCTCCTCTCTGAGTAGGAAGAGATGTTGGGAGATCTGTGGCTGATGAGAGGATCTTAGGTCAACTGTGCCACTGGAGCAGCAACCTAATTAGCAACACTGCAAGTCAACTGCAGTATCGAGGTAACGAGGACAGCATCGAGATGAACAGAACAGACTTACAAACAGGCCTGTACGATAGCAGAGTCTTCTCCAGTGCATATGAAAGCCATGAACTGGTGCAGGGAGTAACCTGGGAATCGCGTTACCAAAGGTAAATTGAAGTGAGGTGAATGTCACATTCTAATTATCCGTTATTCTTGTGTGAAATAAGGCTAATGACTGTTACAGCTAAAAATTGAAATTAGCTGCTTCGTGTCCTAATTCAGTAGATTGTTCTTTTCTGCTCACCTGTTCTGAAAGTCCTCAGATCCTTGATTTGTTGGAAAAACGTCTCCTAAATGCAAAAATAAGATGGCTCTGCAGAGATCTCTGTTAAAGCTAAAGTAAATTTTCTGTGTCAGTGTGGGGTTTTAAGAGGAAAAAGAGCCCTTCATCTCTACACAAAGAAAACTTTCACACATAAATGGCAGTTTTAGCAAACTAGTTATGCTCATGGCAGTTACATCAGTGTGCGCACAACTATGTAATTTTCAGGGTCAAGGTGGATTATTTGGTCCCTTTGGAGTCAGTGACTCTGGGCTAATTTTGTAGTGGCCTAGAGGTCTTCTGCATCGCTCCTTGTTCTCTTTCCAATCCTTAGGACTAAATTTCTTGATCTCTTCCGACCTGCGACTCCCAACCCGATCTCCAAGGCTGAATATCTCTGACCTTTCTTTTACTGTTTGCTCTCCTTGCATTCTTCATTGAGTTTTATTTTCGTCCCTGTCTTTCATGCCACGTCCCACTTTCATCTCTTAAAGAATTTCTCGCTCGAGCTTTCTTTACTTCCCATATGGATAAGTGAAGTCATTCTAGTATTTTGAAGGGGGTTATGCTGGTAAATTTTTGTTACTCTTGATAGTTTACAGCAATGTGGTTGGTTTGTTGTTTTTGTTCATGTTGTTTTTCCGTATCAATGCTCAGATGTTACAGTGTTGGGTGTGTTACGTATGACTAAAAAAGCAGGGATAGGACTGGAGGAGGTTCAAAAGGAATGCACAGAACTGCTGACCTGGGATGTCACTTCCAGATCTGTGTTTGATTATCGCATCCGAAGCCAAGGTAAAGGTTTCATTCCGTGCTCTAGAGTGACTGCTGGTGCATGGGAACTTGTATACCCAGGAGGGGAATGATTTATCATGTTATTAGTAGCTAATAGAGACATAGAGAGAGCTAACTTGACATAGAGAGGCACTTCTGCCTGAAAACTTTAGCTTTCCCCATGATTTGATTCAATACAGACACTTTATTCTCTTTGCTTTGTGCGTTAAGAAGAGAAATGGTGACCCACAAGACTTTGGCCTGTTCAGGATTTAACAATAAATGAGGATTTCAAAATACTCATAATATTTCATAAATACTGAAGTCTGTCAGCAGGATTTACCTGGGTAAAGGCCACCAGCCTCTCACCTGTCATTTGCCAATTGCTTTCCTTACGTTGAGAGAATTTCCTTTTCCTTGAGTGACCTTTGGGTTTGAGCCATTTAATTAACAGGCCAGATGTGGAGTTGAGCTCTGAACATCCACTGACTTGGTTCTACACAGGTGACCACTTGCTGGCCAGGGAGGTGAGCGAAAATAACCCTAAAATAATCACACACAAGCTTGTGTGGAGTAAGGCCTGCCTGGGGTCAATATATCCTCTTCTGATAAGAATATTATGTTCTCTTGAGGTGTATGTACCCAAACAAACTAAGGTTGTTGATTCAGGAGGTAATGTGAATGATATGAAAATGTATGAGTTAAGACTTGTCGCTAAAAAGCTTTCACATTTTGCACCCCTCAACAGGGAAGAAGAGAACCAAGTGATTTTCTTGCTTACTTCGAGGTGTTTTGTTCCCAGTGGTTTCATTATGTAGCGTGTATTTCATCCTCGGTGCCACATCTATCCACGTGCCGATCAGTAACACAGCAATTGGTGCTGATCCCCCATCGCTTGCTTGATGTTTGACCAGGAGAACTATGAAGGATTAAAGAGAAAAGAACGTTTTGCCAGACTGCTGCATTTAAAAGAGAAATAATCCAATAGGGAAATGATTTCTGGTCGTAATACAGGGGATGACACAAATTATTATTGTTGTGCTGTTGAGTAAAGTGACGATGTAGAGTGCCGAGTTGTGCTTAGCTGTGATTAACGGGTGTTTACGGTATTTGTGTTATGTTGAACTGTAAAGACTTGTGAGATTTTGTGTTGCAGTTGCGTTTGACCCTAGAGTTCTTGCATGTTAACCTAACGTAGAAGATTAGCCTCTTTGCATGCAGCTCGGTGCTGCCGCTGCCGTGACAAGCATGCTCTGTGAGAATGACATAACTCCCCTGGCTGCAGCCCCCTCCCAGCCCTGTCTGTGGCCTCATTGCCTGTGGTACGTGCATAACTACCTTCATCATTCGTTTCACTAACCCGAACCATCCAGTTTTATATCAGATGCACTCTGGGATGTGCGGCGCGATCAGATCGGCACTGAATTTGCTTTTCTCTTTCAGACAGGCTGAAAAAACTCATTGATGAACGAGAATCCTTACTAGACCAGGTAATCCCAGGAAAACTGAAGTGCTCTGTGTCTGCTAAATACACTAAATAATGCTGTGTGTGTAATAAATAAGAGCAGCAGAGATTGGAAGAATCAAAACACAAGGTGTGTGCCCAGGTGGCCAAAAGGCCAATGGCATCCTGGCTTGGATCAGAAATGGTGTGACCAGCAGGGCCAGGGAGGTTATTATCCCTCTGGACTCAGCACTGGTGAGGCCGCTTCTTGAATCCTGTATTCAGTTCTGGACCCCTCACCACAAGAAGGATGTTGAGGCTCTGGAGCGAGTCCAGAGAAGAGCAAGGAAGCTGGTGAAGGGGCTGGAGAACAGGCCTTATGAGGAACGTCTGGGAGAGCTGGGGGTGTTTATCCTGGAGAAGAGGAGGCTGAGGGGAGACCTTATTGCTCTCTACAGCTCTCTGAAAGGAGGTTGTAGAGAGGAGGGAGCTGGGCTCTTCTCCCAGGTGTCAGGGGACAGGACAAGAGGGAATGGCCTCAAGCTCCGCCAGGGGAGATTTAGGCTAGAGATTAGGAGGAAGTTTTTCACACAGAGGGTCATTGGGCATTGGAACAGGCTGCCCAGGGAGGTGGTTGATTCACCTTCCCTGAAGGTGTTTAAGGGAGAGGTGGATGAGGTTCTGAGGGACATGGTTTAGTGTTTGATAGGAATGGTTGGACTCGATGATCCGATGGGTCTTTTCCAACCTGGTTATTCTGTGATTCTATGATTCTATGAATGGCAGTGCCATTGCCTTTCAGAACACAGACTGGGTTGCTCTTGCTGAGGACCTAGAGCATTGCTTGCCACTTTGGTTCTACCTCTGAAACATTTCCCGTGTATTAGCTGAGGATAGAGGGGAAGAAAGATACAATCCGGGGTGCCCATTCCATGGAATCATAGGATCGTTGGGTTGGAAGAGACCTTTGAGATCATCAAGTCTAACCATACCTGTCCACCACTAAACCATATCATGTTGCTAACCAGTTGCATTCAACCTCCTTAGTCACTTAAAACTCCTTCTCCAGGGGTATTTCTGAACAATAATACTTCAGATTGGCCAAGCCCAAGGGAAACATTAAAATGTTCCAGAAATCAGAGAAGCAAATTTTATCTCCAAGAGAGAACCTTCCTGGCTGCTGGATCTCTGGGCAGTGGGTCAAGTGGAGGGAAGCGCTGGAGGAATTGCAGTAGATGTGTAAATGGCAATTAAAGTCACTATTGCTGGATCTATTGTATTTCATAGTGGGTATAAAGCTTATTCCAAAAAAATTTAGTTAATCTGTTTCTCCACAGGCTGCTCTGTGCTTTCATTTACAGAAGATATCCTTGACCTTGAGACTTCACACACAGACGAACACTGGGTTTGGGGTTTAAGAATGGTTTAAGCGAATGTGCCTACAGAATATTTGCAGCTTTTCTAATAAAACAGTTATTTTCCAGTCGTTACATTTGGTCCTGAGCAGTGCAAAAGCACTGATACTTAAAATATGATGGAGACGTAATGAATTTCTAGGAAATTAGTTTGTAAGAAAAAATCTTTTGGAATTTAGGTTTTAAAAAATAATTTGGTTTATGATATTCAAGTGAATTTGAGTACTGAGACACAATTTTTCCCTAACTCACGTTAATAACTAATTATTTTGTGTCCTGCAGATTAAAAAATTAAAGGGACAACTGGAAGAAAAGCAAAAGAATGGCAAGATGGAACATAAGCCATCCGAAGATGAAGTTCTAGAAAACGGGACGGATATGCACATGATTGACCTCCAAAGTGAGCTGCGTTTTGATGTTAAGAGAACTTTTATGTCCTGCATGTGAGCAACAAAATGTATCTGAACAGCAAATGTGTGGCTCTAACTAAAAATGAGCCTTTAGTTGTGTAAGGGGGCTTCAGAGCGGAAGGTGGCCATGCACCTCTACTAGAGAGGATGGAATGATTATCCTTCAAATCACTGGAAATCTCCCTTATGTTCCTCAGGAGAGCTGGGCTTGAGTTCCTGGTTAATCCTGCGTTCAGAGTGGTCAGAAGGGAATCGGGTGACACCAAGAATAGCGCCTGCTTACTGGGGACCTTTTTGTCAGAGAGCATTTGCTACCAAATAAATTCCTGTAGTGTGGAGATGTTCCGACAGGCTTGTTAGACACCATTAATCCTTGTTCTGACATCTTTGATCAATCTGCCCTTCTTCTAGGAGACGCCAACAGACAGATCAGCGATCTCAAATTTAAACTAGCCAAGTCTGAGCAAGAGATTACAGCACTGGAGCAGAATGTAAGTTTTGGGCTTGTTCTGTTTGTTTACGCATGGTGAGAATGCAAATAGAAAGTATGTTTTATAATACAATAAATGTAATCATATTGATTTCGTTCATGAAATGAAATCATGACCTTCCAATACCTGAAGGGGGCTTACAGGAAAGCTGGAGAGGGACTGTTAACAACGGCTTGTGGTGATAGGACTAGGGGCAGTGGCTGTAAAGTGGACGGGGCAGATTTAGACTAGACATCAGGAGGAATTTCTTCACTGTGGGGTGGTGAGGCCCTGGCCCAGGTTGCCCGGAGAAGCTGTGGCTGCCCCATCCCTGGAGGGGTTCCAGGCCAGGTTGGATGGGGCTTGGAGCCCCTGAGCCAGTGGGAGGTATGTCTGCCCATGGCAGGGGTGGAACTGGATGACCTTTAAGGTGCAACCCAAACCATTCTGTGATTCTATAATTGCTGTGATTTTCTGTTTAAACAAGAAGCAGGAGTGCTGGAGCATCAGGGCTATGGCTTTCATTTATTTATGGGAAAGTGCAAGAAAAGGTATATCGAGAGCATTTATTGGCTTCTCATGATACTTTCTTACACCTAGCAATCAACAATATGTAAATAGCTTCTGGCATGTGATGAGGTTATTCTCCACCTGTCCTGAGCACTGGTGAGACCTCTCCTTGAATCCTGTGTTCAGTTGTGGGCCCCTCACCACAAGAAGGATGTTGAGGCTCTGGAGCGAGTCCAGAGAATAGCTGGTGAAGAGACTGGAGAACAGGCCTTACGAGGAAGGGCTGAGAGAGCTGGGGGTGTTTAGCCTAGAGAAGAGGAGGCTGAGGGGAGACCTCATTGCTCTCTGTAACTACCTGAAAGGAGGTTGTGGAGAGAAGGGAGCTGGGCTCTTCTCCCAAGTGCCAGGGGACAGGACAAGAGGGAATGCCCTCAAGCTGTGCCAGGGGAGATTTAGGCTGAACATTAGGAGGAAGTTTTTCACACAGAGGGTCATTGGGCACTGTTAGAGGCTGCCCAGGGAGGTGGTTGATTCACCTTCCCTGGAGGTGTTTAAGGGATGGGTAGACGAGGTGCTGAGGGACATGGTTTAGTGTTTGATAGGAATGGTTGGACTCGATGATCCAGTGGGTATCTTCCAACCTGGTGATTCTATGAACTATAGATGGATTTTATACAAGACTGTTCAATCTTGACTGTTTGCCTTGTCCAGAGTATGTCAGCAATACTCTTGCTAAGATACACGTAGTCAATGGGCTGTATCTTTTGTTGCTGGAAGCATATTAAATAAGGATATATAGAACACATCTGGAGTAAGTTACCATGGCCACACATCCTTGATGTATTTTCTTTTCCCTCAAATTGTGCCCTTTTTTATTAAAGGAAAATGTGCATCTCTCTGGTTCTTGCATAACTACTGGTGGAAGAGTAAAGCTTCAAAGGGACTTCTTGATACAGCTTTTAATTAAAACAATTTGCCTTCGCCTTAGGTAATACGACTGGAAGGTCAGGTCGCCCGATACAAAACCGCTGCTGAAAACGCTGAAAGAATAGAAGATGAACTGAAAGCAGAGAAACGCAAACTCCAGAGAGAGGTAACTCTAAATGCAACCTAACCGATGTGATGCCTTGTTCTGTACCTGAATTGGCTCTTCAGAGCAAAGCCAAGTTCTTTTGCTGCTTGAATCAAGAAGCAGCCTGCAAATACTCAGGTTCGCACACTGCTTTGCTGTTGTGAGTGTTAGTGGGGTTTGTTGTTCAACAGCCTGAAAAAATCCTGTTTCTACTTTGCTGCCTTTGTCGTACCTGAAGGCAGCTTTGGGTTTTATAAATCCTGGCTTGGTAAAAACAAACCACTCGTCTTTTTAGAACGTGTGATTCAGAAATTACAACAGTAGGAGGCTGGAAATCTTGCCGTAAGGTTAATTTGGGCATTTCATTATTTAAGCTCACCTTACCAGGAATGTCAGTTTAAACTTAAAAGCTTCAGAGTTTAAACTTGAGTGCTTAAGGGATTCAAGTTGGGAGCGCTAAATGGATTCTTGCTCTGTCAGTCCATTCACCCTGTTATTGCAGTGTGTCCATCCACAGACTCTGTGTTTCTCTGTCTTAAGACACTGCATCTTCCCTGGAGGTGTTTAAGGGACAGGTAGATGAGGTGCTGAGGGACATGGTTTAGTGTTTGATAGGAATGGTTGGACTCAATGATCCGATGGGTCTTTTCCAACCTGGTTGTTCTATGATTCTGTGATTCAAGCTCTCTCTAATTTTGGCCTTATTCCCCTTACCAAACGTCACGCTCTTGGCTACAGCGAGCGTGAAGTTTGTCACCTTCTTCTGCACCTGCTACCTAAGGTTGCATTTTCAGTGTGGCTCTTTGCTTTCCCTAAATCATAGAATCACTAGGCTGGAAAAGACCCACTGGATCATCGAGTCCAACCATAAATATTATGCTGCCTCCAAATGTGGTGCTGAACAGTCCACCTCTCTCTCCCTCTCCCCATCCCGTGGGGACCTTTAGGGAATACTAAGGTACTCGCAGCCGTGGCTGTAGTTCTGGGAGTCAGAAACACAAGAGTCAGGCCGTGAGACAGGCATCTGTTGCACAGCAGGTACCTCTGAGCATCCCTTTCTCTGAAGTCAAGGCAAACTCCGAGCTGTTCATTCAACTTGCTGTCCCTACCTTGGATTCTTCGATGCTTAGAAAAGATCTCTCTGTATGTGTGATCTTGAAAGCAACAGCACAGCCTGTTATACAACATTTACCTCGTAAGTCCACTAATAGGAATTTTCAGCTGCTTTATCTGATGAAGAAATTCCTGTATTACGGTCAGTGTTGGTAATTGGCCCAGGGAGGTGGTTGAGTCACCTTCCCTGGAGGTGTTAAAAAGACAAGTGGATGAGGTGCTGAGGGACATGGTTTAGTGGTTGATGGGAATGGTTGGACTTGATGATCCAGTGGGTCTTTTCCAACCTGGTGATTCTATAAGTCTATAATTACAAAGCTCCTTTTGTCTTTGAAAAGGGAAAACGCTGCAAAATCATACCTTTTGGGTTTTTCTGCTTCCTTCCTTCAGCTCCGTTCAGCGCTGGATAAAACGGAAGAGCTCGAAGTCAGCAACGGGCATCTAGTAAAACGCTTGGAGAAGATGAAAGCCAACCGGAGCGCTTTACTGTCTCAGCAATAACCACCACCTTCCGACGGGAGCTGCTGCTACTCGACAGAATGAGAACAACGTCGCAGATGCTTCTGCCTCTTGCTGTCCGGGATGCTGCGTGTCCTGAGAACAGACAACCCCAACCTTTGCTCCGTGCCACCCAGCTGCGGTTCTCTCTGCGCAGATTCAAACCTAACTGCACTATATTCCTAGGAGTAGCTGATCCAAATGGCTGTGCCTGCGGGAGCCCTTCTGCCCCCTTCTTTGGGGACATTCGCAGTCCAGTAGCCGCCTACCATACAAGAAGCACATCGGGCGTCGCGTTAAGTTCTCCATCCGGAAGGCACAGCAGCCGTTTATCGCCATTTAAAATGGCATTCAAAGAAAACACTTTAAAGGGACTGGAATTTTGTGTCTTGCTGAGAATTTAAACCAGAAACACTAAGTTTTGGACTTTCTCATGACGGTATCTGTAATTTAGTGACTATGGTAGAGTGATTCATGGTAGGTTTTTCATTTACAAATCACTGTGGAACCACAAGCCATTACAGAGCAAAACTCCTTCAGTGGAAATCATGGAAGAAGATGGTCTTGGAAGCAAAAGTGACCTTAAAAGACTTTGCCAATAAAACAAAGGCGTTTGGAGGGATTTTTGCACCAGTTGATTCATGAGACTATTTTATTTCAGGGTAAATAGGCAATAGCTTCATTGAATTTTCAACTTTTATTTGTATTATTTAATCCCTTCTCTTGGAATTTGAAGTAAACTACTTTTAAAGGCTGTAAAGTCGCATTAATAAACCAGCATAAGGCCGCGTTTTCCGAAGTGGTGGGGGTTGCACTTGGATCACTCACTTTGATGCATTTGTCAATGCGAGTGGTGTTTGCTTAAAGTATGTTCTGGGCTTTTTACATCAGAAACTTATCTACTGGTCAATGAACTCTTAGGGAACCGGTGCCGCTACAACATACGAGTCTAGTTTTTAAAGAAGTGACTGGTAAGTAACGAAGCACTTTAGAAAATACTCCTGCCTATGTTTTTTTCTACAAATACAGAAGTAGCGAATGATTTCATTCTTAAGGTCATTGTGCAGGTTTTCCACTTCTCTTGAGAAATAACCTAATCAATACAAATGTTGCAGGCAATTTGTTAAACACAACTAGCACTACAGCTCTGGTTCGTTGGGAATTGTTCTGAATGTACTGCTCAAAGGAGAATAGCAGTTGCCCGAAGAAGAATAAAGCTGCTCTTCCCCCTCCAGCCCTAACAAAAGCTTGTGAATAAGGCAGGCAAACAGTCCCTTATGCTACAAAGCAGCATCTGCTGTTTGACAGGAGCCGCCTTTTGTCACTCCTGCCATCCTCGAGGGATGTGGTTCTATGGAGCCAAATCCATACCCCAGAGATAGTTTCTTTAACTTGGTCTTCAGACTTCCTCATCCAGATTTTTCCCAAGCCTTTTCCTTGCAGACTGGAAGCTAGGAGCACAAACCACTGCTGGTTTTGTTGCCGGGGAATGGCTGGTATGTTATTAGAGCAGCTTGACCTGGGCTGCATCAAAAGCAGCTTGGCCAGCAGGCCGAGGGAGGTGATTCTGCCCCTCTGTTCCTTTCTTGTGAGACCTTCATCTAGAGTCCTATCTCCAGCTCTGGAATCCTCAACATAAGAAGGAGATGGAGGTGTTGAAATAACTCCAGAGGAGGCTACAAAGATGATCAGAGGGATGGAGCACCTCTGCTATGAGGACAGGCTGAGAGAGTTGGGGTTGTTGAGCCTGGAGAAGAGAAGGCTCCAGGGAGACCTTAGAGCAACCTTCCAGTACCTGAAGGAGCTACAAGAAAGCTGGGGAGGGACTTTGTTTACAAAGGTTTGTGGTGATAGGGACTAGGGGCAATGGGTATAAACTGGAGAGAGGAAGTTTAAGACTAAACATAAGGAGGAATTTCTTCACGATGAGAATGGTGAGGCCCTGGCCCAGGTTGCCCAGAGCAGGGGTGGCTGCCCCATCCCTGGAGGGGTTCAAGGCCAGGTTGGATGAGGCTTGGAGCCCCTGATCCAGTGGGAGGTGTCCCTGCCTATGGTAACACCTTCCTCTCCATCTCTTCAGAGCGTACCAGGAAATTTAGCTGTGAAATACTGAAATTAATATTTCAGGAAAAGGATAAAGGCAGCTTTCTTTGTACCCCTGGGGAACTAAGTATATCCTTGCTGATCAAACGTGGTGGAACACGGGTGTTAAGGGAATCATTGAAGTGATATTTCCACTCCAGCTAAGGTTCTGGGTTCTTTTTTGTTGCAGTTTGAGAGGAACATTCTCATTAAATCTATCAAACATGAGTGTTTGATAGGAATGGTTGGACTCGATGATCCGATGGGTCTGTTCCAACCTGGTGATTCTATGATTCTGTGATTCAGGTGCAGAGCCAGGTTTCTTGTGCAATACCTAAGAATCGCTGTGGATACAATTTTCTGTGGTCAACTTGTGTGATTTCTGGTGTATAAAGCCTCTGGGGCCTAAAAAAATCAAGTTTTTTACAGAATGCAAATAAATGTCCCAAGTATAACACCTTACTAATGATTGTAAGGTGTGTGATTGCCACTGGTCACCTTTTTATTTGTGGTAGCAGTGAAAACTCTCTCTCCTGGTTATTCAGGAGAAACAACCTAGCGATTACGCGCTGGTCCAAAAAGGTAAAAACAATATTTTCCTTGTTGAGAAGTGATGTGTTTATTACTTTGAGTTAGGTTGCATCTCGCACCCCATAAGCATCAACCTCATGACAGGAATCGGATGTGTATTTTGACCTGGATGTGCTCTTCGTAGAAATCTCTCTGTGTGTGATCAAGTAGCTGAATGTCGAAGCCACGTTTTTTAACCCCTTGACTCTCAGTATGTCTTAGGTTTAGAATAAGGGAAGATTAAAAAGTACTGGTTGGTTTGTTGCAAACTGTTTCATGTTTTCCTTCGAGGAATGTGCAACAGGGCTATGAGTGGTAATAACAGAAGATGCCCCAATCCTTTTAATTGAGCTCCAAACGGGGAAAGCCTTGGTACCCAGAGCCGAGGTGATGGCCTGGTGAGGAACAATTCCTTGGCAACCAGGGTGGCGTTTCCTAGAATTCGTATTTAAATCGTTATCTTTTGTTTTATTTCTAAATGTTAAACAATTTTTGTTGTTTGCAAGTGGAATGTTAACCGAAATTTTTTTGGTTGGTTGGTTGGTTTGTTTTTAAATCAAATCTGTTTGGAGATACAAGCGTGGAAAAGGAAATTCATTAGCAGAACTCGCCAATAAAAAAAAATGGGATGTTTGGGTAAGTTTTCATGGCTTGGTCTCTCGTGATGATGTTATCGGTAAAAGTCCCCTTGGAGAATACAGACTTTTTGGATGATTCTGGGGTGGTAATGGGCTTGTTTTCCTTTTTAATCAGGGGATGGCTTGGGTTGGAAAGGACCTTAAAGATGATCTGATTACGCTGTCTTGTCATAGTAGGGATACCTCCCACTGGATCAGGGGCTCGGAGCCCCATCCAGCCTGGCCTTGAACTCCTCCAGGGATGGGGCAGCCACAGCTTCTCTGGGCAACCTGGGCCACCACCCTCATTGTTAAGAATTTCTACCTAATATCTAATCTAAATATTGCCCCTTCCAGTTTAAAGCCATTCATCCTCATCCTGTGACCCCAGGTCCTTCTGAAAAAGCCCCTCCCCAGCTTTCCTGGAGCCCCTTCCAGTACTGGAAGCTGCTGTAAGGTCTCCCCGGAGTCTTGTCTTCTCCAGGCTGAACAACCCCAACTCTCTCAGCCTGTCCTTATAGTAAAGATGCTCCAGCCTGGGATCATCCTGCCATGTATCCGTTCCCGCAGTTCCCTTTCCAATCAGAGCCCTGTGCCCCTCCCGGATCAACCAATGGGCTTGCGAGTGGGCGGGGCTTATGGAGCACTGACCAATCAGGGATCGGTGCGCCTCTCCTTCCCCCCCCCCCTTTCCTTCCGCCCCGCGCGCCTCGCGGTTCAGCCAATGGGATACGAGCGCGCGGCCTGGGCGGGAACGGCCCTTGGGCGCGCGCGGGGCCGTGAGGCGGCAGCAGACAGGGCTTCGGGTCCCCTCGGCCTCCCCTCGGCCGCCCGCCCTGAGGGCCCCAGGCTGCTGCGGAACCCCGTGAGTGCTGGAAGGGCCCTGGGCTGCTTCAGAGCTCCTCGGCTGTTGCGAGGGCCCTTGAACAAGTGTGAGGGCCCCCCCTGGGCTGCTTCAAGAGCCTGCCGGGAGGGCACCAGGCTGCTGGGAAGCCGCTTGACTGCTGTGAGGCTTCTTGACTTGCCAGCAGTGTGCCCAGGTGGCCAAGAAGGCCAATGGTATCCTGGTTTAGGTCAGAAACGGTGTGACCAGCAGGTCCAGGGAGGTTCTTCTCTCTCTGTACTCAGCACTGGTGAGGCCGCTCCTTGAATTCTGTGTTTAGTGTTGGGCCCCTCTCCACAAGAAGGATGTTGAGGCTCTGGAGTGAGTCCAGAGAAGAGCAACAAAGCTGGTGAAGGGGCTGGAGAACAGGCCTTATGAGGAATGGCTGAGAGAGCTGGGGGTGTTTAGCCTGGAGAAGAGGAGGCTGAGGGGAGGCCTCATTGCTCTCTACAAGTACCTGAAAGGAGGTTGTAGAGAGGAGGGAGCTGGGCTCTTCTCCCAAGGGACAGGGGACAGGACAAGAGGGAATGGCCTCAAGCTCTGCCAGGGGAGGTTCAGACTGGACATCAGGAAAAGATTTTTCCCAGAAAGGGTGATTGGGCACTGTTAGAGGCTGCCCAGGGAGGTGGTTGATTCACTTTCCCTGGAGGTGTTAAAGGGACGGGTGGACAAGGTTCTGAGGGACATGGTTTAGTGTTTGATAGGAATGGTTGGACTCGATGATCCGGTGGGTCTCTTCCAACCTGGTTGTTCGGTGATTCTATGATTGTATGACTGCAGCCAGGACCCTGCTGTGAGGACACTGGGACACTGCAAAGCCCCCTGAGTCCTGTGAGGGTCCTTGGCTGCTCCGAGAACCCTTGTGTGAAAGCCCTGGGCCACTGCAAGGGCCCTGCTGTGAGGCCTTGGGCTGCTGCAAAGCTCTTTGACTGCCATGCAGCCCTTGGGCTGCCACGAAGGTATTTTGGCTGCTTTGCGATCCCTTTGGGCTGTTGTGGAGCCCTTGACTGCTGTGAGGGTCCTTGACTGCTGCAAGAACCTTCCTCTGAGGGCCTCTTGGGCTGTTGGGAGTGTCCTTTGGCTGCCTCGAGAGCCCCTTGGGCTGCTGTGGAGTCCCTTGACTGCACTGACTGCTGCTGCAGGGACTCTCCTCTGAGGGCAGTGGGCTATGGCAAAGCCCCCTGAGTGCTGTGAGGGTTCTTGGTTGCTGCAAGGATTCTGCTGTGAGGGCTCCTTGAATGCTCTAAGGGTCCTTGGCTGCTGCAAGAACCTTCCTTTGAGGGTAATGGGCTATTGCGAAGCTCCTTGACTGTTGTGAGGCCCCTGGGCTGCAGCAAAGAACCCTGCTTGTTCCTGCTGCACTGGAACAGGCTGCCCAAGGAGGTAGTTGAGTTACCATCCCTAGAGGTATTTAAAAGATAGGGAGAGGAGGTGCTTAAGGTTATGGTTTAGTGGCAGGTAGGTATGATTGGACTTGATGATCTCAGAGGTCTTTTCCAAGCTGTTGATTTCATGATACTGTGACCCTGCTGTGAGAGCCCTGGGCTGTTGCAAAGCTTCCTAACTGCTGAGAGGCCCCCTTGGGCTGCTGTGAGGGTCCTTTGGCTACCTTGAGAGCCCCTTGGGCTACTCTGGAGCCCCTTGACTGCTGTAAGGTTCCTATATTCATTCTCCTGGAAAAAAAAAGTAGTAGCAATAAAGCCCTTTCCATGAGCTCTTAGGATTTTTTTGAGAACATACTGGGCTGAGTCCAATGGCATGAGGTTTAACAAGGCCAAACGCTGGGTCCTGCACTTGGGGCACAACAACCCTGTGCAGAGCTACAGACTGGGAGAAGTTTGTCTAGAAAGCTGCCTGGAGGAGAGGGACCTGGGGGTGTTGGTTGACAGAGACTGAACATGAGCCAGCAGTGTGCCCAGGTGGCCAAGAAAGCCAATGACATCTTGGCTTGGATCAGAAACGGTGTGACCAGCAGGTCCAGGGAGGTTATTCTCCCTCTGGACTCAGCACTGGTGAGGCCGCTCCTTGAATCCTGTGTTCAGTTCTGGGCCCCTCACCACAAGAAGGATGTTGAGGCTCTGGAGCGAGTCCAGAGAAGAGCGATGAGGCTGGTGAAGGGGCTGGAGAAGAGGCCCTATGAGGAGCGTCTGAGAGAGCTGGGGGTGTTTAGCCTAGAGAAGAGGAGGCTGAGAGGAGACCTCATTGCTCTCTACAACTGCCTGAAAGGAGGTTGTAGAGAGGAGGGAGCTGGGCTCTTCTCCCAAGGGACAGGAGACAGGACAAGAGGAAATGGCCTCAAGCTCCACCATGGGAGATTTAGGCTGGACAGTAGGAGGAAGTTTTTCACAGAAAGGGTCATGGGGCATTGGAACAGGCTGCCCAGGGAGGGGGTTGATTCACCTTCCCTTGGGGTTGTATAAGGGACGAGTGGACAAGATGCTGAGGGACATGGTTTAGTGTTTGATAGGAATGGTTGGACTCGATCTGGTGGGTCTCTTCTAACCTATGATTCCTAGCTCCTGTGCTACCATGCAGTGGGTAAAAACAAGATGGTTAATTTAACATATTATTTAAACAATCATGTCCTATTGTGTACCATGACTCAGACTTCTCTTAATTTTTATTAAGGTAAGAACCTGATCAGAAGAGAAAAGCTAATGACTTTGAGAAGTCGCAATGTGTTGAGGACGACTTAAGTGTTTGTGTCATGGAATCCAGAAAGAACAACGATGTTAAAAGCAAAAGGCGATGCTTCAGTCAGACCTCCCATCTTCTTCCTCATCCTGTGGAGGCCGAGCTAATGTCTGTCAGTGAGGTTGCTGAAGGAGTGAGTGACACTGGTTCTGGCCAGGCCCATTCTGCCAGTGCATCAGAATCAATGTTGTCAGAGGAAAGCTTGCCTTATTTGAGTTCGTCTTTAGATACATACCTTGAAATGTACAATAAGAACAGAGAGAGAATTTGCTGTGCACAAGCAGATGAAAGCAAGAAAGAAGCCGACGTGCTGGGGGAGGCATGCGATGACCCACACTTGAATTGGGAGGTGTGTGGTGATGTCAGACAAAGCTATTTGAGTGAAGATTCTCAGCTGGAGTATCTCAGTGCTCATGAGCAAGATTTTAATGATGGGGATAGCTCAAGTGAGTTTTCTGAGCAAAGGGAAGCTGTAGGAACCAAAACCTTAAAGCAGATCAATCCAGTTCAAGAAGTTCCAGAGGGTGGAGTCACAAAGGAACAAAATATCTTAGAGGTGTCAGAAGATAGTTCACCCTCTTCCAGATGTGATGTAGGTGTGTGTACCTATACAGAAGCAGCTACACCAAAGCCATTCCACTTGCTTCAGGAGCACAGTGACATGATTTGTGGTTGCCAGGAAAAGAAAACGGAGTATCACAGTGCTCTTTGTGGCGGTACACTTGAAAGTCATTCTTGTGGGAATAAAAAAAGGGTCTGTCCAAATCTGCTTGCATCTGACAGTTCAGAAAACAGCGAGGCTGACAGCACACAACCACCCTTGACGGCTGCGGGTGCAGTGGCTGAACACAACGACAGGCACGTTCGCAGCACCTCGGTGAGGCGAGACAATCCTTCTCATCACAAAAATTTGAAAAACAAAGCCGGTGACTCTACTATTGACCAGGCTGTTGATGTGAGTTCTGATTTTCGAGCCTGCTTTACAACAAGCAGAAGTATCAGTGCTCAGGTTTGTCTCTTGTCCAGCGCTATCAACACCGAGCTAACAACAACGAACAAATCTCAGCCTGTGGAATGGCTCTGTGAAGCCTGTGCAGGCTATGCTTGCAGTGCAGACTGGCCACAGGAAGCTGAAAACACAGAGGAGATTCAGTCACAGCTCTCTGACATACTGGAAGAACACTCGGATACCAACGCTGCAACAGCTCCAACAAGTTCTTATGCTGAAGTAACAAAAGCAAACCAATTTTTATTTGTTTGGTTTTTTTTTTTAACCTAGAATCCTTCAGATCTTCTAAATACAAATATCAATCTAACTTCTTTTTAATGTTTCTTCTTTAGGAACAGCATGAGTGGTGTGGCAGCAGTTTGGAGATAAGCACTGACAGGTGGGTCGTGAATTGTTCTTGGCTTGGAATTCTAGATGCTGGGTAAGATTTAATTCACGATTGGGAGGTTGTCTGTCACTTAACGAAGCTGATGATACAAAAAGATTGCAGGACAGCGGCTGCTGCACTGGAGGGGAGGGCTGCCTGTCAGAGGGACCTCAACAGATGGGAAGGGACCCCCTAAAGTTGTTGAGCAAAGACCAAAGCAACAACTCTTGGCAATCTGGTGATGTGGTGCAGAGAAGGCAGAATCAGATTCTTTGTAGATGTGTATTTTGAAAAGGTAAGAGCCAACAGTTACAATGAGGGGAATTCTAAGCTGGTCTAAATTTTTTGCAGTGAGAGTGGTATTGGAAAGGGACTGGAGAGGTTGTACAGCCTCCTTTCATGAAGATATAAAAGGAAAAAAAAAAGAGAAAAAAAGAAGGATAAGCTCCTGAGCTGCATTTGAAGTTAGCCCTGCTTTGAACAGAGGTTCCCAAACCTAAATTATTCTGACTCTGGAAACAGAGTTTCCAAGTTTCTATTCATTCGTATGGCCACACTTCTGGGATAGAAATTATTATGGTGCTTATGCAGTTTTCACCCGTTATTTAAGGCTAATGATAATGTGAAGATGCTCCTGGAAGATGCTTATTTTTTTCTGTGTAGTAAATAGAAGGAACGGATTTAATTTTTATTTTTCCAATGAGTTTTCCTCAGCTCATATCAGAAACAGCTTCTGGCAAGGCACTTGTTTCAACATAAAGCATTATGAACTTCAGGTACTGATTTGGGTGTTTCAAGATTTTGTTTATTATTACTTTCAAGGCTTGTACAACCTGACAAACAAGCTGTGAAGGATTCCCCAACATGCTGCTGTCAACTAACACTGCAGAGAGCAGTTGAAGCAGAATTGCAGCTCCTAAACACTCATTATAAGATGTGCTATCAGCACTGCTGGAAGATTTACAAGCTGGCTTTGAAGGAAAACATATGTTTTCACAGGTATGTACTTTAATGTCCTTTAAATGAAATGGATAATTTGTTTAAAAGGCATTAATTGCTAACAGTTATTGATGTATTCTCTCCGTAGCTTGTAATAGCATTTATAGTTAACACTGTCCAAAATAATTTGCATTTTCCTATCTGCCAAGTCTTATTCTCAGCCTAAAATTGTCTGTAGCATCCATGCACATGTTTTGTTTTTTTTTTTTCCCAGGAATGTCCTTCTATGTCAGAGGAAAAGTATAAAAAGAATAAGACAGAGAATGCATCAAGGAGTGGGTGATGCATAGAAGGGGAGCTGGGGAGGAGGTGGTAAAGGAGAAAGAGAGGAGGTGCAGAGTTATTAGGAAGAGAGGCAGGAAGGTAATGGTTATTGTAGAGGCTCTGGCTGATAAAGCCCTGTAAGGAACCTGGAATTCAACCAAGAAGTCCTGCCTCTGGATGCTTCACTGTGCCAGGGGCAGCTATAAACCCTCATTGCTGTGGTGCTTGTTCCGTAGCTGGGTCCGGGGTGCAAGAGAGCACTCTGTGGAGCAGAGTAATTGCTCCAGAGAGCTCCTGCAGCCTGTGGGACTCAGCGCCTGTTCTTAGGCCATGTGGAGGAAGCCTTAAACACTAAAACGTAGGGGTAATTCTGGAAAGAGTAACATAAATGATAAGTTCATCTTATTTCCTTATACATTTTTAACAGATGTAACGGAAGTGCCGAACTAGAATCATCTCTCATTTTGGCTTTGGAAGAGCTAAAAGAGAATTACAGCAGTATGAGAATGAAAATAAGAATGGGCACACCTCTAAATGCACTCCCACCACTGTCAGTTGAGATAGAGTTGTTCCCAATCTATTCTTCTTATGTCCCCCGCGAGGTAATTTATCAATTGCTTCTTGATTTTAATCTAAATTATTTTCTTCAGAAAATTAAGACGGATCTTTTCTTTTTCTGACAGGTGCTCAGACAGGATATTTGCTATGAGTAAGTAGTGCTCTTTTGTGTTACTTATTAAACTTCAAAATAAATGAGAAGTGAGTTTAGAAGATGTTAAACTTAGAATTTGTTTATTACGAGATGGATCTTGTTGCTTTGGATTGGTTAGCTGAAACACTAGTGTAGCACTTTGGGTACAGGGATTTTATTTTAAGGAAATGTTTACACTGTAGAGTACTTTTCCAATATGCAAACTATGATATATTTTTACTACTTTTACAGCAAAAATTTTAAATTTACAGATATTTTTCCCCAGTTCCCTACTTTCATTACTGAACCGTTTGTCTCTAATCTTAATGCTGTTGTAAAAACAACCAAAACCAAAACAACCAAAACCAAAACAACCTCATCAAAGTAAAAAGACTGCTGCCAGCAAACACAATATTGAGAATATACTCAGGTCTTCTGCTAGGATTATAATTCAGGTATGAAGGATGATAGAAAGATAACTTCATATTTCAGGCAGATATGTCATGCTGCATGTTCAATAGCCGCATAAAGTAACTTCACTAAGTGGGTTTTAAAACAAATTTTATGGTAAGTTTTTACTATATCAAGTAAACAACTACACCACCTCCCATTTGAGCGCAGGCTGAGAGAGTTCAGGCTGCAGAAGAGGAGGCTCCAGGAAAACCTTAGAGCAGCTTCCAGTACTGAAAGGGGGCTACAGGAAAGCTGGAGAGGAGCTCCTTAACAGGGAGTGCAGAGTCAGGACAAGGGGAAACTGTTTTTAACTGGAAGAGGAGAAATTGAGATGAGATCTTAGGGACAAATGTTTTGCTGTGAGGGTGGGGAGGCCCTGGCCCAGGTTGCCCAGAGCAGAGGTGGCTGCCCTGTCCCTGGAGGTGTTCCAGGCCAGGTTGGATGGGGCTTGGAGTCCTTGATCCTATGGGAAGTGTCCCTGCCCATGCCAGGGGTGGAACTACATGGCCTTTGAGGTCCTTTTCTGACCCAAACCATTCTGTGATTCTGTGACTTCAATTTTCCTGTTAAGCATTAATAAAATTAATAAAGAATTGCATGGAAATTACAAATTGTAAAGACCTACTTCAAAATATCACATAGAAAGCTACCTAAGTATAAGAAAAAAATAATATACATCTAGAACAGAGCTTGATGTTTCATGTTGCAACCAATGCCTCTGTAAAATGCATCTATCAAAAAAAATTGGTTCTCAATTCATTTTGAGCTAAGATTTATTAGGCACATTTTATTTATTTTACTGTGAGCTTAAGGAAATATCTAATTTACTATTTTAGAGCACCTGGTATCATAGTAAAATTTAAAATTGTGCAGTATTTTATATTAAATTCTTGGATCTGTTTTAGTTCTGTTTCAGGCATGAGAAAAACTTACTTCAAAGCACCAGAAGGGAATGAAAGGAACATTTCTGTCAACATAGTAAGGACTTTTTCCTTATTGAGTTACACAGACACTGATGTTGTGAGCACAGTTTCCTTTGAGATGCTTACAAATACAATCACAGTCTTCAAGGCCCAAGCTGACATTCTCTGCCAGTAATTGTAAATGCAACTGATGTGACCAGAGTTTTGTTCTACTTTTCAAAACAAAATAATTTGAGCATTCTTTGATGGTGATCAGAAGGTTAACTTTTAAAAATTTACCTGGTTTTAATCAATTAATACTCTGCAGCTCAGAAAAATAGCATATAATCAGGTGCAAATGCTATGGCATAACTGAAATGTGTTTACAGGCCCATCCACAGACTGTGTGCTTCACTGTTGGCCATCAGCCAAGTGACTCTTTTTCCTCCAAGACATCTGTAGAACAACATGAAGATCACAATGTGGAATGTGGTAAGTGATCTGCTTCTGGTACAAATATTACATTATTTAAGTCCTTGGGAAAACCTCAGACCCTGTGTAAAACATATATATGACACTCAACTGTGCTTTTCTGTGATGGAATCATTGAATCATAGAATAACCAGGTTGGAAGAGACCCTCTGAATCACTGAGTCCAACCATTCCTATCAAACACTAAACCATGTCCCTCAGCACCTTCTCCACCTGTCCCGTAAACACCTCCAGGGAAGGTGAATCAACCACCTCCCTGGGCAGCCTCTAACAGTGTCCAATGACCCTTTCTGTGAAAAATTTTTTCCTAATGTCCAGCCTAAATCTCCTCTGGCAGAGCTTGAGGCCATTTCCTCTTGTCCTGTCCCCTGTCACTTGGGAGAAGAGTCCAGATAGTTATAGAACCCTTAGGTAGTTGTAGAGAGCAATGAGGTCTCCCCTCAGCCTCCTCTTCTCCAGGCTAAACACCCCCAGCTCTCTCAGCCGTTCCTCATAAGGCCTGTTTCCAGCCCCTTCACCAGCTCCGTTGCTCTTCTCTGGATTCGCTCCAGCTTGATATTATACTTTACATCTTGAAAAACAATTTGCTACTTAAATAAGAAGTGAGAACTGCTTGTGTGTCACTCTTCATAATGCAGTGCCAAGTCATGTAGGTAGCTGGAATCCTCTTAATCACAGAAATTACATATATTCACGTGATATCTGATGTTCACGGTCTGAGTTCTAACACACTGGAATTTTTTCAACTATTAAGGCTGTGTGAAAATAGAAGAATGGAATGAGGACTTGACAGTAGCAGATTCCTCAGTAAAACCTGAAGAAACTAAAAAGCAACAAGAAAAACAAGACAGAGTTGATGTAAGAGGTGAGCTTGTGTGCTGCCATACCTAGTTATGGTGTTTGTTATTTGAGAATGAGTAAACGTAGCAAAAATGCTAGCTGGGTTTTCTGACTTGTTTTGAGTTTTCTGACTTGCAATGAGTGCTCATACAGATGCTCATTCAGCTCTCTTCATCCATGTTTTTTCCTTGAAAACTTTACCTACAGTTGTTAAACTCAATTTAGGAAATGTCCAGCTAATCATGCTGGAAATCTTTCTTTTCCTTTCTTCCTCTGCTTTCTGCTTCTTCCCCATGCTGGCTTCTTTAGAGTTAGCTGGGAATGGTCTCTGCTTGGAGATGTGGGTGATAAGCAGTCCCAGTGTGCTGAAAGCAGAGAGCTTGTGTTCCGTGGTGAGGGCTCCCAGTAAGTACCCACACTTTAGCCCTGGCACTGCTGGCCCAGACCATTGTTTATCTGCTTATACCTCTTCTGCCCCTTCAAACCTCAGGAAATACTCAGGGAAAGGAGATCTCACAAACTGAACTGTTGCTCTGCTCAGGCCACTTGTTTTCTATTAGAAGGTGCTCTTCAGTCTTTTAGGATTTTAAAGGTTTTATGTGTACGCTTTCCAAAATCAACAGAGAAGGTGTTATCTTGAACTGAAGCAAGATCAGTAACACTTTGTCTTCTTACATTCACTATTAGAAGCGAAGATAACAGAGAGTGGAAATGAGTGTTCGTTTATTCGTGTTGGTGGCCTGAGCTCCTCGGTGTCAGAGGTACGACTGCGCTTATTGACATAGCAACAGTCATATCTTTGCCTCCTTTCTGAGTTCCTTCATGCTGTACATTTGCAACCAAAACATGCTCCTGTTTTGTAGGCTGACCTAAGATCGCATTTCCAGAAGTATCAGATTGCTGACATTCTTATCTGTATGGCTTCCGGTAACTACAGGTATATTCATGTTTTACTTGTTTCAGACTTTTTTTACTGTCAAAGTGAATTGCGGGAGAGAAGAGGAAGTTGTTCATTAATTTATTTTCATTTTGTCCCAGTAGTTAATGTAGATAAAGATAGGTTGACAAAATCTTGTCATTCCAGACAGCTTCTCATAAGTTAAGCAGTCTGAAATGTTCAGTTGAGTTTAATTGAGATACAGTTATTATTTCCAAGATTGGAACCATAATATATTCTTACTGATAGTAACATGTTTTACTTCATTTCCTTTATTTTGATTTTCTGTTGTAGATATGCGTTTCTTTGCTTCAAAGAGATGAATCAAGCCCAGTTAGCTGTAGAGGAAATGAACCAGAAAGAAATAAAAGGAAAAGCAGTAAGCGTTGAACTTGTAAATGATTCATCAGAGAACAAGTCTTTGGTTTCCCAAATACTTAAAGCTAAGCTTCAGCATGAAATCCAACCTGTTGATAACAGTCAAATAAATGATCAAGATAAAGCATTTGCTTCAACCTCCAGTGCTGCGAAAGCACCTGACGCCACCTCTGCTTCTGAGAAAGCACATCTCTACCCCTTAACTTCTTCAGCCATTTCTTCTACCCAAGTGCCTTCAGAAACAAAGTGTCCTGGGTTGAAATCACCTACCAAAGATTCGGTGCGTTTTTTTGCTTCGAGTTAATAAAAAAAGTAAATAATTATTGCTAAATCTCCTTTATAGGCAGATGAAGAGCCTTAAAACTTGTCATTCCATTACATGTTACATTTAGTGTATCTGAATGATATTAGGATAGGAAAACATGTTATATATCAGTAATAGATTTCTGGCGTGTTGCAGAGGAGTAAGAATCTCTGTGTCAAATCGTGATGCTTCTTTTTTTCTTAATCCAAAGCCAGCTGGGAACCTAGCCATTTGCAGGTTTTCTGCTTGCTCTTCTTCTCTTTTGAGTTTCCACTTGTAACACCTTTTAAAGTCAATGTTTTGTGCTTTTTTTCACTGGAAAGATTTTGGGATATTAGAGGGGAAACTCTGGGGTTTTAAATATAAATGTAAAGAGACACTGAATGTAGAAATATATATTTTTTTTATTCCTTGAGGCTGATCCTTGCAGGATAAAGTAGAGCTAGTGATTAATTGCTGGTGTTGCTTACTAACTATATAGATCTGTTGCTCTGGGGATTTACATTTGAATGCACTAGTCCTCTGGAAAGTATGAATCTGATCTAATTCAGTGTAGCAGGAATGTCAGTTACCCATAAATGCGTTGAGTAGTCTTATTTCTAATTTACAGATTACATAATATAGAATCATAGAATCATTTGGTTGGAAAGGACCTTTGAGATCGAGTCCATATGACCAGCATGTTAGAAGAAGATATTGATCTGAATCTCTACCTGTCATTTTTTTTTCCTTTTCCCATAACAGGGATAGTTATTAGTAGAAAAAAAAAAAGTTGTATAACTTGTACAATACTCTAACCCTTCAAGTTTTGCTTATTTTGCTTATTTGGACTCGATGATCCGATGGGTCTCTTCCAACCTGGTGATTCTATGATTCTGTGATTTTGATGCAGTTCCAGAATACTGGAGAAGACTTGCAGCAGAAAATCCCATCTCCTTTCTCCACAAGTTCCTATGATGCCTTTGTTTCTCCTAATGCACCGAACTCAAGCAGCTTTACCAAGTTAATGAATAAACTTAAAGAAATTTACCCAACAGCCAGCAGGTAACAGCATCTGGATCTTTTTTCTGCCTGGACTTGTAAATGATCTGATATCCATAGGTACTAAATGTGTTGCACAAAATGTGACGTAAACAGTTCTTTCTTTTATTCACATAGTGACAAAATTGTGGCTGCGTTGCTGGAGGTGCAGAAGAATAACAAAGGTGTCCTAAGCGGCTTGTCCATCAATTCTATTGTGGAAAGGACCTCTGCAATTCTGAAGAAATCAGAACCCTTGCTGTGGGTGGTAGAAGAAATGTAAATAAGTGAGTATTTGGGCCTACATAAAAAAAGCGAAATAAAACCCACTTGAATTTGTGTAGCCTGACTAGATCAGTAACTTAGCATAAAGCTCTGCAAGAAGGACCTGAATGAATCCACTGAAACAATGGTTTCTAAGGACTGATAGCTGGTTTTCAGAGGATCAGATTAGGTTTGTGCTCTACAAAACTTGGTATACTGGGGGTTTTATTATGCTGTTTGTTAACTGTTAGATTAACTAAGTGGAGATCATACATATTCTGGGCAAAAGTGACGCCTAATGGCCAGTCCTCGCATAGCACTTCGTGAAGAAATGCCAGCCTAGGTTCAGTTTGGTTTAAAAACTGATGATTTCTATCTGTTGTATCAGATTCTGGACTAGCGATCTAACAGGGTGAAGTTGTCCATCTTTCAGGATTTTCCATGTTAAAGGACATCTTGTGTGATGTCGTAGCACTGGGTGCTGCAGGTAGCTGCAGTGAGCTGAACAGCCAAAGCCACAGCTCAGAATTCCAGGACACTGACTTATATTCTCCTGTAGGAGACATCCTTGAGTTAGCGCTTGTTTCAGTCTCCTAAGCTTGGTATTCCCCTTGCTTTAGGGCTGCTAGCAGGGCCACTGCCACGTTTCCCACGCTGTCCCAAACCTTAGCACTGCTCCAGCTTCACTTTTTGCCCATAAACTCAGTCTAACTTGTTGTATGATATTTATTCTTCTGTAGTGTTTCTTAACAATGCTGTACCACATTCTTAATGCTCTGATTTTGGTCTCAAAGCTTGTGTTTGAAGGAGTCAGTCTGGTTTTCATTGATACCAACTCTTCCAAAATGAGTACTACAAGGTTTATGCCAATAGTTTTGTGTAGCCAAGTAGCTTTCCCAGCAAACTAGATGTTGCTTGTGAGATTAAATTCTCCTGCTCAAGTCCCTCACATGTATAACTGTAGCGCATGAGTAAGCCCTAGGACAGCCTTAACTTGAACAGAGCCGCTGTGCGTTATGTAGTAGAACTGTGGTGGAATTAGAGCGATTCTGCCCAGTAAGACAAAGGAGAAACCTGGGCTAGAAAAGCTTCCCTAGTAGCAATAAATAAGTTTTTACAATTCATTCATCCCTGGTGTTGCTCTGGGAATTTAATAGCAGTGACTGGAAAAGTCCTTCAGAAAGACTGTAGACTGTGCCAAATACACAGACATATCACAGAATTTTACACACAAAAAATGAAGAAGAGCATGAAAGAACCTCAACCGATGTGCACGTTTGGCTGAGATCCTGTTGAAAGGGTTAAGTGTAACCTAGGTTTGTTAGTTTGGCATTTGACCGTCCTGTGAGCTTTTACAGCTGCCTCTATCAATGTGTGAAAAAGAAAAGTTGGCATGTTAATCTACTCCCGCAGGATTGCAGACACACACATAAACTCATTAAAAACAAACAAAATCTCACACTGGAAAGTATTTCAGACAGTGAGGCCTTAATAGCCCCAAGGTGTTGTACTTTCCTTGTCTAGTGATTTTCATTTTAATGGTTTGTGGGCTTTACATCCATAACTTCCAATGATATTCTATTTCTCTGTTGCATTGCTAAAGAGATGGTGACCCATAACCATTTTTCCTTCCACCATAAGGGAGCTGGGAAATAGCCAAGTTTATTAGTAAGGAATGGGGAAAAAGAATTCTTCTCTTTCTATAGTAAAGAACCAGCCTGTGATGTGTTTCAAGAAAAGGTGATTCTGGTACGTGTACAGCTTTGGGCTTTCCTAAAGGGCTAGTGTCCACTGACAAATGAATCCTTGGAGTCCTTGCAAGCAGATGGAACATCCAGAGTTGTACAGACAGTACTTGTGTTTCAAGCTGTCTGGCAGAGTATTTAATATGTAACCATTTATAATGTTTTATACTTCAAAGCTGAATTTAATCCAGCTCCTTCCTTTGGCTGACTTAGCCCAGAGTTGGCCATCTGGCTGCTTACAGATCCTGTGTATCTGTTAATTTTTGAAGGTGTAACTTCACTAGAAATGGGAAGTTGGGCTTAAGGCTGGAAGATCCTTTTGTATTCTCACCAGTGAGCTGCTGTCATATTTACCTGAACAGCACACACCCTTTTTCTGTTTTCTGAACCTCCTGGTGAGCAGCGGTTAACAGGAGTTGCGTTGCTACCGAAGTTACTCAGTGCAGCATTAAAAATGGTCATTTCTTTAAATGTTATCAGTGCCAAACGTCCATACTTGGAATCCTTCTGCGAATTGAATGATCTGCAGTGCAAATTGAAACCCAGACCAATGGAGAGGGGGGTTTATCAAAGCGTAACTACAACAGTGCTTTGAGAAACAAAGAACTGCACAGAGCTGACGTATCCAAATGATGATTTGATAACTTAATTTTGAATTAATAGATTTAATTAAAAAATTACCGCCAGATATGATTTGTTGCACAAAGATTATGTATTTTATTTTATTGGAGTCATTTCCTTCATGCCATTCTCAAAGCTAGGAAGCCTCACTCTTCTACTTCTGCAGCAAGATTGTAGCTTCCAGTGTGTTTCCGGGGTCCTAGAACTGCTGATGTTTCTTATATTTCTCTTTGAGCACAAAATTTACCCTCTGCTTTTGTTTGTCTGTTTTTTTTCTGTTTCAGTAGATGGCTTTCTGATGGTGAACAATCCATCATCTCCCTTGGGAAGAGTTTTGCAAGTCCTGTGCTCCAGCCTGTTCTGAGTGCGTGCTCTGTTTCTAGTTTGGTTTATTTCAGCAGGTCTTAATGAAAACTCACGTTAACATCACTGCACGTTGTGCAGCCTTATCCAAGAGAATATAACCTGAAGGTCAGTTTGGGATGTTTTACTGCTTAAGTATTGCATATTAGATAACTCATTGCAGTTTTGTTGTTCTCCAAAATTTGTTAAAGCATTTCGGCAGTTTTCTTCAAGGCAAAGATTCCACTTGAGTGAAGCAAGACTTCTCTCGTACCAGCAGGGCTCTGCTAGGCTGAAACAACCCCTGGTGCTTGCCTGCCCCTAAATTTTAGGCATGGTGGTATCTGTTAAGATGTTAATAAATAGCCAACACCCTCATGCCTTCCAGATAATCTGTTTTGGAATAGACTCTAGCAGTTCCACGTATCTTCTGAATACCAGGGCAGAGCAGGGGAGGCAGCAAGAGTTGCACTTTAGAAAACCAGGCTTTGGAGCAGCCAGCGCTGGTCAGCTGGGTTTCATAATCCCTGGCTGCAGCACAGTCATCTCGTGTCCGGTTTGATTCGGAAGCATCCTGCAGACTGCAGCATGGCTAGATGGCCAAATGTTTCCTTCAGGATGAAGCCTGGGCATTATTTTTTTCTTTTCCAAGCATGGCATTCTGTTGTCTTGTTTACTAGTTCTCTGGATGAGCTTCTAAATCCTCATTTTGTGTCCCATGGGCTGGTGTTAGTGGGAAGCACACGCTCTCAGAGGCTTTGGGGGTTTGTTGATACAGAGAGGAAGGGGAAAGCTGCGAGTATCCAGTCACTTGTGTTTGTCAGTGATGTTACTGTACACAAGATATCTAGATCTTCTGCTAAATGAAAGAAAGGCAGCTTAGGTGTGTGTGTGTCTGGTCAGGGAGTGAGGACAATTATCCCTGATTGACAAGGCCAGGCTCGTGCTGTGACGTTGCACAGCAAGCCAGTACATCGCTGTAGTCCATCATTTGCTCTCTGTTGTACTTTATTCTCCATCTCAGCTGCATTTGCTGCTGAAAATAAAGGTTAAAATTCCCTCTTCAAACTGTTGTGCCGGTGTTCTGCAGTTTTCTGGTCTCGTCCCTTCCATCTTCCATTTTGATAGGAATGGTTGGACTCGATGATCCGATGGGTCTTTTCCAACCTGGTGATTCTATGATTCTATGATCTCTTCTCAGCAGAACCACCATTAGGTAATGTTTTCTGAGCCCCCTCCTGCTGAAGACTTGGCCCTGGAGCTGCAGGAAAACCTCAACTTTGGTTCTTCTTCGTTCATACCAAATGAAAGCAGGCAGAGGCTTTGCTCTACCACATTATTAATAGCGAGTGCTGCCCTTTGTGTTCCCCAGCCCTGGTTCTGTAATTAGTCGGCTGTTATTAATAGTTTGGGATAGAACTAGAACAAGCTGTTTTGTTTCTTCGGGGAAAGCAGAACGGGTCTGACAGGAAACACTGAAGTTCGCACACTGTGGTGCTTGTTCACATTTTCTTGATCCTTGTTCTTCTCCGTTTGCTGGGAAAGCCTGGCTGGAAAACTGCCAGGAGGAGAGGGACCTGGGGGTGTTGGTTGACAGTGACTGAACATGAGCCAGCAGTGTGCCCAGGTGGCCAAGAAGGCCAATGGCATCCTGGCTTGGATCAGAAATGGTGTGACCAGCAGGTCCAGGGAGGTTATTCTCCCTCTGGACTCAGCACTGGTGAGGCCGCTCCTTGAATCCTGTGTTCAGTTGTGGGCCCCTCAGCACAAGAAGGATGTTGAGGCTCTGGAGCAAGTCCAGAGAAGAGTAATGAGGCTGGTGAAGTGGCTGGAGAACAGAACCTATGAGGAGCGGCTGAGAGAGCTGGGGTTGTTTAGCCTGGAGAAGAGGAGGCTGAGAGGAGACCTCATTACTCTCTACAAATACCTGAAAGGAGGTTGTAGAGAGGAGGGAGCTGGGCTCTTCTCCCAAGGGACAGGGGACAGGACAAGAGGGAATGGCCTCAAGCTCCTCCGGGGGAGATTTAGGCTGGAGATTAGGAGGAGGTTTTTCACAGGAAGGGTCATTGGGCATTGGAATAGGCTGCCCAGGGAGGTGGTTGATTCACCTTCCCTGGAGGTGTTTAAGGCACAGGTGGATGAGGTCTTGAGGGACTTGGTTTAGTGTTAGATAGGAATGGTTGGACTCGATGATCCGATGGGTCCCTTCCAACCTGGCTGTTCTATGATTCTATGATTCTATGAAAGGGCTGACTTAAACTGGGAGAGCTGGTGTGTGGGGCAGAGCTGTCCCCTCGTCATCCCAGGAGCCCAAGCAGGCTCTCTCCTCTTCGGGCACGGATTCCGCTGCCGGCTGCAGGTGGAGCTGTGCAAGCTCGGGACCGGTTTTTTTACGCAGTAAAAAAAAACCCACCAAAGCCACAAAACACTTCTTTTCCTCCCACAGTTGCGCCGCCGTGCAAAGAAAGGGAAGGGATGGCTTTTAGCCTTGGGCTAAATGCCGTCGGTGGGGCTGGAAGGAGGGCTCAGGAGGAGGCGCGAGAGGAAAGGGTTTCTCGGTGCTTCGCCGCTCAACTCGTGCTCCCTCCCCGCATCCCTGCCCGGAGCGGAGGCAGCGCTGCCTGCGGCGCCGCTCGGGCAGGAGCCCCAGTGCCCGGAGCGGCTCGGCGGGGCGGGGTCCCGGGCCGGGCCTCTGCGGCGGCCATGGCCCCGCTCCCGGCCGCGATGGCCCCGCTCCCGCGCCGCTTCCTCTGCTTCCTCCTCGGTAAGTGCCACCCCGGCTGCGGGCAGACCCCCTCTCCCCTCGGGAGCGCCGCCTCTGCCCCGGCAGCGGCCGTGGGTGCACCGGGAAGAGGGTGCAGCCCCGAGACAGGGTTGGTAGCCCCTGGGCGTGCACCCCCAAGGAGCAGGTGTGCACCCCCAGTGACCTCCTCCTGACCTTACAGCCACCTGCCGACCTGCTGGGAAATCCACCGTCTCCAGCTGAGATCGGCTGGCAACTCAGAAAGCAGGTGGAAATTATTAAAGAGAAATCACTCCAGAGCAACGGGACGTAATAAAGCATCTAAGGTGGCCCCTGCGTGTGCCAGATGATGAAGGCATCGGACACAGCCTGGTTTGTGGGGCATTTTCTCTTTGGTAGGTAAGATTTGCTAACGTATGTCCGTGCTGGAAGATGCTCGCTGCCATTTGATAGGAATGGTTGGACTAGAAGATCCGATGGGTCCCTTCCAACCTCGTTGTTCTATGATTCTATGATTTGTTTCCGAAGTAGGAATTAATTACTAAGTAGGAATTTATTTCGGAGCCTCTTTTCTCCTGATTCTGAAATGCAGGGAGAGGATGCAGCCAGGAGTGCTCATCCAAGCAAGAATTTTCGAGCTGAGATCGGGTGTGCTGGGTTTAGCAGATCAGCTTGAGATCGGGTGTGCTGGGTTTAGCAGATCAGCTTTAAATCGGGTTGGAAGTTCTTGCATTGCCTGGTTGTTTTCACAGAGTGCAACGTGCCCTGGTTCCTTTGTCCCTGGCAGTTCAGATGCAACAGGTAGAGCCTTGTGCTGTGCTTGTAACCTGAATATCTGCAGCAGAAAGCTCAGCAGGATCACGGGTGGATGAGGTCTTGAGGAACTTGGTTTAGTGTTTGATAGGAATGGTTGGACTAGATGATCCGATGGGTCCCTTCCAACCTGGTTGTTCTATGATTCTATGATCTTGGTACTCTCTGTAAGAAGTTTGTTTATTTAAGGTTACTTAGAAGGGAAACTGCATACGCTTATCCTAGTGCTGATCTTATATGAAATCAAAGTCATCCTTGAGGAAGTGTGGATTTGTTGTTCTTGCCCTTCACTCTCCTCTGCCAGTTTTCTCCTCCAAGCCCTGGTGAAACACCTCCTTCCCTGGAGGTGTTTAAGGGATGGGTGGATGAGGTCTTGAGGGACTTGGTTTAGTGTTTGATAGGAATGGTTGGACTAGAAGATCCGATGTGTCCCTTCCAACCTGATTGTTCTATGATTCTATGAATAATGCATTGAGTTGTGCTGCATAAAATGGTCTCTGTACCATGTAATTAACTATTTACTACTCTTTAGCTGGCGGTTAATTCATGGGAGGAGAGCTTGCTGTTAGGTGAAGTGTGTTCTCCGTGCTCAGTGGCAGGAAAAGACTCCGAGTGCCTGCCTGAGGAAGGAACAATCCTGCACAGAAACCTGCCTCTTGGTGTTTTTACTGCTGCCTTGAGACACACTCTTGGACAGCTTCCTTTGTCACTAAAGCACCTTCTCTTGCAAATGGTTGAGAGGCTTATGAAGGGTGAGTGTTGCGCAGTGGTTTGTGATGATCTCCTCCCCAGAGCTGTGTTTCTGGAGACGTGTCCTGCTGTGGGGAGCCCAGCATCCAGATTAAAACAAGAGGTGCAAATTTAAGGCTGATACTATTTCATTGTGCCTCCCAGTTGCTCATTTCTCCATTGAGTCTCCGACTCAGTGGAGAAATGAGCAACTGAGAGGCACAATGCCAGCTGGGAGCATCCAGCATCCTCCCTGACTTGTGACTAAAGCCACCGCAGGAATTCTCGGTGGTTGGGACCGAGACCTTGTGTTGTTCCCCCACCTTATTGTCCCAACTGGAGAGCTTTCCCCTCTTGACTCCCAAACTTGCATGTTGTCTGAGCCACGAGAGGATGACACAGACCCTCTCCCTGCTCCTGTAACCCCCTGGCCTACTGAAACTGGGATCCAGCTCTTGGCAGCATCAGCTGAGCTCTCCTCTTATGCAGGAAAAGCCTTTCTCTTGGAGCATGAGCCTTTTTCTTCAAACTCGAGCTTTAGGTAACTTTACAGCCAGCTGTGGAGTCTTCAAAAAGCAGCGATGGTCAGGGCATCGACTGCCTAAAAATAACCCTGGTCTCATTCAGCAGGCCTGAGATCCAGCTGTATCCCAAGGTAACTGCTTCCATTAGAGGTAAAATTTGGCTCTTTCAGGTTTTTTTGCCTGAGGTTCCCTGCAGAGGCTGCTCTGAGAAGAAGAAATGAGCTGTGCTCTTGCTCATCATTACTGGGAGCAGAGGTGATTAGCACCGTGCTCTGCAGCCTTATTTTGGTGTTTAAAGGGGTTACCTGAGGGCTGGATTTCACAAGGAGCCTTGTCATTGCCGGTGATGATTTATGAAGGGGGATTATGGCTCGGAGCCAGGTCAGGGTTAGGCAGCTGAGAGTTAACAGGAAAACCTTGCTAAACCCCATGCAGGTTTGCAGAGAGTCGGGTCCACACCGATGGCATTAGTGCCGCGCTGCTTGCTGGAGTGAGGTGCGGGGATGTGCCGGTTGCATCCGTGTGCGTGCCCGGGGATGCTGGCAGCCACGAGAAGGGCCAAGTGATGTTCAGTGCTTCTCAAGAATGTCCTAGCGGGTGGCAGGAAATCCCATGTGGTTAGATTTTCCCCATGATGGTGTTTGCTGTCACTTCCTGTGCCTGTTTCTGGTCGCACGCAGTGCTGTGCTGTGCTGCTTTGATTTCTGTCGGGTTTAGGTAACTGTAGTATTGAAAGGGATAAGAAGGAATCGCAAATGAGGCCAGGAAAACATTAATATCACACCAGCTCCTTGCATCTTCTGTATGTGCTGTATGTATAATTTGTATATTTTCCAAAAAAATGATGCTTTCTTAAAAAACAAAACACTCATTGGCACCATTTATGATCTATCTGGGAAAATACAAAATTTTAAGTGTCCTTGTATCCTCTGACCCCCGGAGTCAGGAGAAAAGGAAGCAACTTAAACCCTTCGGAGTTCTGTAGAGTGGTTTAAATTGTCTTAACTCATTTAAACATCACAACTTCAAGCTCCACCAGGGGAGATTTAGGCTGGAGATTAGGAGGACGTTTTTCACAGAAGGGGTCATTGGGCATTGGAATAGGCTACCCAGGGAGGTGGTTGAGTCACCTTCCCTGGAGGTGTTTAAGGCACAAGTGGATGAGGTCTTGAGGGACTTGGTTTAGTGTTTGATAGTAATGGTTGGACTAGAAGATCCGATGGGGCCCTTCCAACCTGGTTGTTCTATGATTCTATGATTCAGTCCTTGGGCTTTGGTCCAAGATGTCTTAAGGAAAGGAGACGGCAGTGAGAGGAGATGCTTTGGGTTTTCTGTGCGTACCTGTACACCTGTATGTTCCCTTTGCCTTGTACCCGTCCCTAAACCATTGCATCTCATCCCTTAATGCCATCAGTCAGTGCTTTGTAGCTGTAGTCAGCCGATTGCTTGAATTTCCTGGACTCAAAAATAACAGTAATAAGAGAACATTAAGACTAAAAGTAACGAGAGAGGGAAAGCTCTGCCTGGCAGCAGGAGGGGCTTAGAGAGGCAGGCAGCTGCACCGCTACAGCAAAATTGTGTGGTATTTTAGAATTATTTGTGCCTTCCCTCACCCCAAAGTACGCTTGGTTATCTCTGCATGTGCTGTGAGCCCGAGCACCTCCTTTCGAAAAAATACTGTTTTGCTTGAAAGCCTGATTGAAGGCTACTCTGGGAAAATCCTCTGAAATATTTAGAGCGTGTCCCTGACAGGGAAGTAAAACATTCCTCCTCCTTTTCAGAGCATCTCTGAGATGGAGAGGACGTGATGTGTTAAAAGAAAAGTATGTGAGTAGTGAAAAATTGTAATTTCCCGTACCACTCCCATACATGGCAGCTCTATTCCTATAGAAACTAGAGCTCTATAGGTTGGTTGGATACCGGCTGTGTTATCCAGTCAGGAAGCTACTTGGCTTTGAGAAATTGAATTGGGTTTATTAACTCTGAAATACTGTTGAATTAAACAGCTGTTAAGCGCTGACACTGTAATCTTGTATTTGTAATGACCCTGGAGGTTGCGGATAATGAAAATATAAATGCCACGACCTGGAATGAAATTAGAGACCTCATAATCGCTAAAAATGGGGTTGGCATCTGTCGTGTTTTCACGGGGCTGGAAATGGGTATCGTGTCATTGCAGAGTTGAGGGAGGTCTTGGAAACCTGTGGGTGGGAATCTAGAGTTAGCACCTTGCACTAGCAAGTTCCTTCTGCCTCCATCGCCGTCGGAGTTAGCAGGCGTGTTAGGGGGAGGCTGTGGCCCCAAAGCAATGGTTGCGGTCACATTCCTTGCCGGCACAGACCTCACGCTGAGCGAGGAATGAAAACACTGGGTTTGGGGTAGAGGAGCATTAGAAACTGCTTATACAGGGGATGTGCAGTGTGTTTTGTCTTGGTCAAATGGCTAAACACCTTTTCCTTTCCTAAAAGAAAATCACACTTAGGGTTTGCTGGGTGCATTCATGCTCTGGATAGGTGGGTACGGGGGAATCCCAAGCCCAAGGTGCCGGTGCTCTGCTGTGGGTGCTGCCTACGAGCTCAGTGCTCTTAATCAGCAAATCTAGTAATGAACCTGCTTCACAGTTTCAGTCCCTTGTCTCTACCCTTCTATAGGTTGAGCTTTTCAGGGCTTCAAACTGTGACCTGGCACCCTGGGAAAGCAGTCCAGCAGGGCTCCATGTCAGGGCATGGGCTGCAGCCTAGCTCGGAACCTCTGGCAGCGCTGAATTTCAGCCAAGAGTGGGACGTGATCCCTCTGGGCTTCTCCGGATCCTTTAGGTAACATTTGCTAGGAAAAAGGCAGCACTCTGTGTTCTGAGTTGCAAAGATCTCTGGGCATTATTCAGCTGGAAAGAGAGAAAACTGTATTGAGAAACCTGTTAAAAAGGACAATAAATTATTACTGGGCTGCTCACATGTCTCAGTGACAGATTTTAGTCTGGAAACTGCATATTGGAAGCATTTAGTCAGGGTGCTGTTCTTTGCAGCCTGTGATGATACTCACCTGGAGTTTTGTGTCCGGTTCTGAAATCCCCAACATAGGAGAAGAGGGATATGGAACTGCTGGAACGGGTCCAGAGGAGGCCACAGAGGTGATCTGAGGGCTGGAGCACCTCTGCTGTGAGGACAGGCTGAGAAAGTTGGGGTTGTTCAGCCTGGAGAAGAGAAGGCTTCAGGGAGATCTTAGAGCAGCTTCCAGGACTGAAAGGTTCTCCAGGAAAGCTGGAAAGGGACTTTTTACAAGAGCCTGGAGTGATAGGATGAGCGGGAATGACTTTAAATTGGAAGGGGGAAAATTTAGATTAGACATTAGGAAGAAGAAATTCCTTATGCTGAAGGTGTGAGGCCCTGGCCTAGGTTGTCCAGAGAAGTAGTGGCTGCCCCATCCTTGGAGGTGTTCCAGGACAGGTTGGATGGGGCTTGGAGCCCCTGATCCAGTGGGAGGTGTCCCTGTCTGTGGTAGAGGGAGTGGGTTTGGATGGGCTTTGAGATCCCTTTCAACCCAAGTCTTTCTGTGATCCTATGAATGCACCAACAAAACAGAACAGCTGTTTATTTTATTTTTCTCCCTGATTAATTTTTATGTCCTTATTTATATGCAGTCTGTTTCAGTGAATAATATTTGCCCAGGAACTGACTTTTTTTTGTCTCAGAGGCAGTTCAGTAAAACAGTTCATAGCCCCACGTAGCAGAATAATCCATGTTTAATGCACACAAACCCACTGAAACATGAACCAAGGATCGAAGCATGTTGTCTCCAAACTGATGCCAGGCACTTTTAACCTTGGTGTTAGTTTCCCTGTTCTTATTATAGCCTCAATCAACTGCAGTCGCTGGAAGAAAAAATAGTCTGGGGGCAGGGGGAGAAGAGCATGTTTGCCTTTAGCGCAGTCTTGAGGTCCTCAGTGTGGTGGCTGCTCATTTCTCTCTGGCTTTCTTGCAAGACCAGCCCAGCTTTGAGACCAAACACACCTCTTGTGCATAGCTCTGTAATCTCACAGTCCCAGGATGCTTATAATTAAGGAATACAAAGCTCTGAATGCAGAGTAATATTTGTCTCACTTGAATATTGTCTTTGCCAGCTACCTGGCATCTTGGAGAATCAGGCCTGAAGCAGCTGTGGGATTCAGGAGTTCTCACATCCTTCTGTGGTTTTGGGTGTTTCCTCCACCCTGCCCTTTTTTTTTGACCCCCTCATTTCATGGAGAGGCCAGGTGATTTTGTCAGATTCTTGTCTTTCCCTGCAATATGCTACATGCTTTCCCCTGGAGGTATTTAAACGACGTGTAGATATGGTGCTTACGGACATGGTTTAGTGGTGGAGTTGGCAGTGTTAGGTTTACAGTTGGATGTGATGATCTTAAAGGTCTTTTCCAACCCGAACGATTCTATAATTCTATAAAAACAACTCTGAAGCAGAGGTCTTGGTGCTAGGATACTGATGCTGGAAACCGCTCTTACTGGCTCCCAGGGGTGCCATCCCTTCAGCCCCTGGAAGCTGCAGCACCTTCTCTTTGTGGGTGTGTGGAATTCCATGGGGATCCCCAGTTAGAATCATAGAATCAGTGAGCGGGTGTTCAGTGGTGGGAACAGTCAGACCCTATTTGAACTAGGAATGGATGAATCCAAGGTTCTACCATCCCAATCTCCAGCACGTGTCTAAAACCTGCAGTTTTCCTCCATCAATTTAATCAAGGTGGATTATTTTTAAAAGGATCCCACTGTTCATTAAGGATCTAATTATCTTTATATCTGGCTGCTCAAGGCAGACTTTCCTCTCCCCTGATGTGTAGTCAGCCAGCAGCTGGGTTTCAGCATGCCTAGGTTGTGAATGCTCATTCTCCTTCCCTTCTTCTCAGCTGCTTTTGATTTTATTTTCCTTACTAAATGATTTTTCTGGGGGAAAGGAAAGTATTTGTCTTTCTGCCTTGTGGAGATTTCAGCCTGGGGACATGTAGGATAAGTCCTGTTCTGGGAAACGTGCTTGGCAGCTGCTGATGGTTAACAAGGATATACGGTAACTCGTGGTGTTACATATGGGAAACCGAGGCAATCACACCCAGGTCCTGGATCTTTGAATACCCTATTTCCATGTGTTTATCAGTTAATATTATTTAACAGCAATTCTAGATGCCATCCAGAGAGACCTGGACAGGCTTGAGAGGTGGACCCGTGCGAGCCTTGTGAAGTTCAACAAGGCCAAGTGAAGGTCCTGCACCTGGGTCAGGGCAATCCCAAGCGCTACTACAGGCTGAGCGGAGAATGGATTGAGAGCTGCCCTGAGAAGAAGGGCTTGGGGTGCTGAGGGATGAGAAGCTCTACATGAACTGGCAGCATGTGCTCATGACCCAGAAAGCCAATTGTGTCCTGGGCTGCATCCAAAGCAGAGTGACCAGCAGGGCGAGGGAGGGGATTCTGTCTCTCTACTCTTATGTGACCGTGACTGGAACCCTGCATTCAGTCCTGGAGTCCTCAGTGCAGGGAGGGCACAGATCTGTTAGAGTGAGTCCAGAGGAAACCATGGAGATGATCCAAGGGCTGGAGCACCTCCCACATGAGAATACTCTGAGAGTTGTTCAGCCTGGAGAAGAGAAGGCTCCAGAGATAACTTATTGTGGCCTTCCAGTACTGAAAGGGGTTCCTGGAAAGCTGGGGAGGGGCTCCTTAACAGGGAGTGCAGGGACAGGACAAGGGGAAACTGTTTTAAAGTGAAAGAGGGGAGATTGATATGACAAATCAGGAGGAAATGTTTTCCTGTGAGGCCCAGGTTGTCTGGGGAAGTTGTTGTTGCCCTGTTCCTGGTTGTGTCCAAGGCCAGGTTGGATGCGGCTTGGAGCCCCTGATCCAGGTGGAGGTGTCCTTGCCTATAGCAGGGGGTTGGAACTGGATGGGCTTTGGGGTTCCTTCCCACCCAAACCATTCCATGATTCTACGAAAAAGCGAATCCCTCATGGCCCAGCTGAGTAGGACTGTCCTACACTGCGTGAAGCCTTGCACAGCAGCAGTATTTGGTTTGCATTTTAATTTTATTCCAAAATCCTACCTTTACAGGAGCCATTTCATGCAAATCTATCTCAGAACAATGTTCACTTGTCCTGGCTTTGAGGAGGGCTTGGTTGTGACGCTGTAATTGCAAGCAAGCTGCTTTCTGAGGTGCTCCATAGCATATATAGAACTTAGGAGAGGAATAGTGCAGTGCAGCAGTGTCTGTGCTTCCTGAGCATCTCCTGGGCGTGGCAGGGAAGCAGCTGGAGAAGCTGTTTTCCATGGGCTTGTTGAGTCAATTGCTTGATGCTTTTGTGAGTCACAGAATCATAGAATCCAGGTTGGAAGAGACCCACTGGATCATCGAGTCCAACCATTCCTATCAAACACTAAACCATGTCCCTCAGGACCTCGTCCACCCGTCCCTTAAACCCCTCCAGGGAAGGTGAATCAACCACCTCCCTGGGCAGCCTGTTCCAGTGCCCAGTGACCTTTTCTGGGAAAAACTTCCTCTTAATCTCCAGCCTACATCTCCCCTGGTGGAGCTTGAGGCCATCCCTCTTGTCCTGTCCCCTGTCCCTTGGGAGAAGAGCCCAGCTCCCTCCTCTCTACAACCTCCTTTCAGGTAATTGTAGAGAACAATGAGGTCTCCCCTCAGCCTCCTCTCCTCCAGGTGAAACACCCCCAGCTCTCTCAGCCGCTCCTCCATAAGGCCTGTTCTCCAGCCCCTTCACCAGCTTTGTTGCTCTTCTCTGGACTCACTCCAGAGCCTCAACTTCCTTCTTGTGGTGAGGGGCCCAGAACTGCACACATTCTGTCTTGGAGCAATTTAGTGCTTTGGAAACCTTACACCATCCTAAAACACTTCCATGTTTCTTAAATCCCTCGAATCCTCAGAAAATGAATAACTTTGATATTTAGGAGAACTGCAGTTGTCCTTTCCACACAGGAACCTAAATGCCTTTAATCTGATTCATTAACTCGGTGTAGAAAAGAGGGACTTCATCCAGTGGAACCCTGATCCTGGAACACTTATTCCCCTTCATTTTATTACACAAAGCCAAATAAATAGATGGCTTTTTTTCCCCAGCCGACTCTAATGAGCTATTTTGCATACAGCTGAACCTAATTAAGAGACCCAAAAGGATATCTGAGGTTTTAATTTTGGCATCCTGTCGTGCCTGCGAGGGAACGTGGTGATAGATCCACCGAGCCGATGCTTTGATGATTTGTATTCACTTAGTTTTTGCTTGGATGGGAGTGTTTGAGTTTTTGCTGCTCTGTAGTTATCCCAAGCATTACAGGAGGAGCAATGGTCTCGTCGTTCTCCTCTCAGCCCCCTCGTCCTGCTATTGCCAGGCCTCTCCAGCCCCTCCTCCAGGGCTGGGGCAATACGAGATGTGCACCAGGTGGAATATTTTTGATTTAAGCTAAAGCAGAATTAAGTTCATCCAAGGAATTGTACTTTTTTTGTTTTTTATTTAAAGTTAGACAGAACATCCCTCTGACAACATGGGTTCTACAGCATGTTTTTTTCAGAAATAGTGCTTTTCCAGACGCGGTTAGCTCCTGCGTTAAGTACAATATTGATAAAAGAAATGGTTACTAATGCAAGAAGTAGAATATTTTTCTTTTAAGCTAAGCTATAAAGGAAACTATAAGAAAAACCTCCAGGGAGGTTATTCTCCCAAGTGACAGGGGACAGAACAAGAGGGAATGGCCTCAAGCTCTGCCAGGGGAGATTTAGGCTAGAGATTACGAGGAAGTTTTTCATGGAAAGGGTCATTGGGCATTGGAATAGGCTGCCCAGGGAGGTGGTTGATTCACCTTCCCGGGACGTGGTTTAGTGTTTGATAGGAATGGTTGGACTCGATGATCCGATGGGTCTCTTCCAACCTGGTTGTTCTATGATTCTATGAAAATAAACTGCGCAGCCGAACTGTGTTGCAGTTGAGGTCTGAGCCAGCTGCCTGAAGGCAGGGCAGGCTTGGGGGCTTTGTTATTGTTAATTTTTTAAGCAAGTGCCTTCCCAACCCACTGAGGCAGTGGGGTTGATGGTATTTTTGGTGTTCAGAGTTCCCTCTCGGGTCAGAGGATGATACAAGGGCTGGAGGAATTTCATCACAATGAGGGTGGGGAGGCCCTGGCCCAGGTTGCTCAGACCAGTGGTGGCTGCCCCATCCCTGGAGGGGTTCAAGGCCAGATTGGATGGGGCTTGGAGCCCCTGATCCAGTGGGAGGTGTCCCTGCCCAAGGCAAGGGGTTGGAACTGGATGGGTTTTAATGTCCCTTCCATCCATTCCATTCTATGTTCTATGATAAGGTGTCATACTAGGAAGAGATATGAGGACAAAGGTTGCCTGACCCATGTACCAGCCAGCTTCGTTAGCCCACATGGCCTTAATGAAGTGTCTGGCTCTAGAACTAATGGTTGGGCTCACTGCAGCCCTGCTCCACTTGCCTTTTGCCACAACCAGGGGGAAAGCAATTGTCACACTTGTTTTCAAGGTGCTTTGGTAAAGATGTGGTGGCTGGTGTTGTTTCAGAGCTGAAAAAAATAGGTAGGGATGTTATCCTGGGTGGAAACAGTAGCACTTTGGGACTGTGTGCCCTGTGTGCAGGTACAATGAGGGGACTGGGAAATGCAGAGTGCTGGTACAAGGCTGCTGCGGTCACCAGGCTCATGTTCATGCCAAGAGCTGTATGTGGCTGCTGGTGTGCAGCTGAGCTGGAGCCAATGCTTATTCGTGATTCCCTTGTTTCCGTTTGACCTTCTCTTGTTACTGCCTTTTACCTTAAATAAGTCTTCAATGCCCGGTGACGTTTATCCCCAGAAGCGTTTCATCATCCTGCTTGGATTTTGCAAGGCGCAGTCCTTATGCTGGCTCTGCTCGCGTGGTCATCCCTGACATGGGACTTCTAGGGATGTTCTTCTGGAATCAGTGGTGGGATGACCGTGGCAGAACCACAGTGCTCTCCAGACCCATCATGTTATGCTATGTTCCTGTAGACTGGAAGCCTTTGGCTGCTTTGGAGAGTCCCTTTCAGCACTTGAGGCTGCTCTGAGGTCTCCCCAGAGCCTTCTCTTCTCCAGGCTGGACATCCCCAACTCCCTCAGGCTGGCCTCACAGCAGAGGGGCTCCAGCCCTTGGATTGTCTTTGTGGCCTCCTCTGGACCCATTCCAGGGAACTGGCTCCAACCTGGCCGAGCAGGGACTGACTTTCCCTAAAGCAGCATGAGCAAAGCCACAAACAAATGTGTGGTTTTCAAGGGAATATCTTATTTCCTAAAAGTGAGCGTGCCTAGCTCCGTCTCTCTGCATTTAACATTTTTTCCCTGCAGTGAGGCTTTTTTTTCACCCAAGCCTGAGTGACATCTCTCCCATCCAAGTTTCCTGAGTCCTTGAGTCCTTTTGTGGCTTCACAGCAGTGAAACTGCTGGACAGGTTAAACATGAGATGAACCCTCCATCTGCCGAACTCGCTGAGGAACTCTGGCCGTGCTTATAGACTGCTCTGTTCAAGTAGGAGCTTGCTCCTTCTGCTGCTCCATCTGCAGCCCCCCAGGGTGGAAGGGGAGCAGGGAGCAGGGAATGCTTCTCGTCCCTTCCCTTCTTCACCTCCTTTCCCTTCTCCTAAACAAGCAGTGACAATGTGCCCAGGACATCCTGGGATCAGTCTTCCCGTGTTCTGGGAGACAGGTAGATGTTCTGCCCTCCCTCTGCCATCTTTGCTGTGCTTGTTGAAAAATACCCACTCCCTTTCAACACTTGAAAACCCCTAAATCTCATGAATTCTAAATCTCGTTTACATCCCTAATGGCTATGATGGGAAGGAAAATCCCCTTAGCAAGTGTGCAGGAGGCAGGGGAGGCAGAGCCTGCCTGGTTTTGGACCTGTGAACGATCCAGAAGCATCGAGGAGTGGGTCTGGAGCAGAGCAGCTCTCTGAATTAACGCTGCTGGCTTAAGAAATGCCCTTTTCGCATTACTTGAGGTGGTGGGTGTCTGCTTTGCGTGGCCAGTGTGTCCCTCCTTGTCTTGATATCCCTGAGTCTGGCTCTGGCTGTGAGCCTGTGGGTTGCCAGTGTGTGGGACAGGCCTTTCCCTGTGGACTCACCCCACCTGCGAAGCCTCTGCATCCCTATGGGAAATAGGAGCATCTCTGCAAGGACTAGGAACACCTCCCCTAAAGGGTCATTGGGCATTGGAATAGGCTGCCCAGGGAGGTGGTTGATTCACCTTCCCTGGAAGTGTTTAAGGGACGGGTAGATGAGGTCCTGAGGGACTTGGTTTAGTGTTTGATAGGAATGGTTGGACTCGATGATCCAATGGGTCTCTTCCAACCTAGTGATTCTATGATTTTATGTTTCTATGATTTCTGAAGTCTCTAAACAAGATGCAGGGAACCTGGTGCTTTGCTGTGGCAAAAGCAGCAGCAGCTCATCCAATCGTGCGTTAATAATAAATTAAGTTTCTAAAATGCTGGAAGTGCTATGCATCCTCCGATTTCCTTGACCAGTTTTCTTTGGTCAGAAGTGGCTAGAGGATCACTGGCAAGCCTGGCAGGTTGGTGGCTGTGGGCTCCTTTTCTACCTGTTAAATAACAGATAAGGCTTTTCTGCTTTACAAAAGAGAACAAGACAATGGTCCTTGCCTGCAGCTGAGGAGAGGGAGGCAGCTTGAGTTAAAAGCTGATACTTGGGGCAGGAAAGTGCCTCATGATGTCCTCCCCAGGCACAGCTCACCTGCCTGGAGACCCCTGGGCTCTCCTCCCACTGTGTTTGCTGAGTTCAGGAGGAAAATGTGTCCAGAACCATGATGCAGTGGTCCTCCAACCTGGGCTTGGAAACCACCATGAGTTGATGCTGAAAGCCTCCACAGATGTAGAGAGTCCAGTGGGCAGAGACCAATGAATGAGGTTTAACATGGCCAAATGCCAGGTCCTGCACTTGGGGCACAACAACCCTGTGCAGCTACAGACTGGGAGAAGTCTGTCTAGAAAGCTGCCAGGAGGAGAGGGACCTGGGGTGTTGGTTGACAGCAATTGAACATGAGCCAGCAGTGTGCCCAGGTGGCCAAGAAGGCCAATGGCATCTTGGCTTGGATCAGAAATGGTGTGACCAGCAGGGCCAGGTTGGTGATTCTCCCTCTGGACTCGGCACTGGTGAGACAGCTTCTCGAATCCTGTGTTCAGTTGTGGGCCCCTCAGCACAAGAAGGATGTTGAGGCTCTGGAGCAAGTCCAGAGAAGAGCCACGAAGCTGGTGAAGGGGCTGGAAAACAGGCCTTATGAGGAATGGCTGAGAGAGCTGGGGATGTTTAGCCTGGAGAAGAAGAGGCTGAGAGGAGACCTCATTGCTCTCTATAACTACGTGAGAGGAGGTTGTGGAGAGGAGGGTAATGGCTTCTTCTCCCAAGTGACAGGGGACAAGAGAGAATGGCCTCAAGCTCTGCCAGGGGAGGTTCAGGCTGGACATTAAGAAAAAAATTTTCACAGAAAGGGGCATTGGGCATTGGAATAGGCTGCCCAGGGAGGTGGTTGATTCACCTTCCCTGGAGGTGTTTAAGGCACAGGTGGACTAGGTGCTGAGGGACATGGTTTAAGTGTTTGATAGGAATGGTTGGATTCGATGATCTGGTGGGTCTCTTCCAACCTGGTTATTCTATGATTCTGTGTGGCAGGCGGGTTAGAACTAGATGATCCTTAAGATCCCTTCCAACCCAAACTATGCTGTGATTCTATGTTACCCTGCAGCAGGCTGGTAGTTAGAGGGAAAGCTGCTGGAGATGAAATATTGCCAAGTTTGGAAGGGAGGAGGGAACCAGAGGAGCTACCTGGGGAGAAGTTGGGCTCAGCCCCACGGGATGGGGCTGGGGATGGGATGTTTCTGTGCTGGTGGTGGGGCTTGGCCAGGCTGGCTGAGAAGGGGATTTGAGTATCTCCATCCATCCTGCTGTTTGCAAACCGCTGTACAGCCGTGACAGCCTCAGGAGCCGCTGCTGGATCCCAGGAGAGGCTTTAAAAATACATTCCCCATGCAAAACCAGGACAGAAATAGCATCCCCTGCCTGGGCTCAGAGGTTTCGTTTGACTGCGGGGGTGCATCCTGGGCTGTCGGCAAGCAGAGGTGTTGGCAGATGGCTCTCTCCTTTCTGAAAATGAAAAGGATAGTGTTGTGCCAGTTTCCCTGTTGTTTCCCAGCACTAACATCTGCATTTTATGATTCTATGATTTTCCTGCCCTCCCCAACTTCAGCCAAAGGTGGTCACACATTTGCTAAGCACCAGCTTCATTATCTTCCTGGCAAACCACGGTAGCATTTTCAAGCTTTGAAGCCTTTGCTGAGCTGCAGCTGCTTGAAGCAGCCCAGACACAAGTGGTTTTTTTTAAGCAGAGGATGTTGGACCCTTCCTGGGGATTACAGGGCTGCAGATGCTGGAAGGGACAGTTGTGCTCTTCTTCCTTCTCCCCAACCGGCATGGGTGACTTCTCCTCTCTCTTTGTTTTTTCTTGGTATGAGGTTTCTTGCACAAAACCTGAGCTCCCTGCTAGGTTGTGCAGTGGTTTGGTGTTTTTTAAAGCCCTATCAGGAGCTGGACCCCGTGGGGAGTGTGGAGGCTGCTCCTCGGATGGGTGAGTTGTGGGGGAGGTCAGTGTCCAGGGCTTGAACCTCTGTTGGGGCTCTGCTTGCTTTTCGGAGAAAACATGTGACTTTCTAACACCACCAGGAAGGCCAGAGGCTAAGTATGGAGCGGCAGCCTGGAAATGTCCCCAGATTGGGTGTAGGAGGAGGGTTGTGTTCGTACAGACTGGTGGTCAGGGAGGTCCCCGGGGTGGGTTTGCGGACATAGCAGTAGTTCTCATGTTGATGGTTTATGGGCCCAGCCTGGCCCGTTACGTGTGAGTGCTGCTGCCAGCAGTGGGTTTATTTTTAGTCCTGCAAGCACTTGCTCCGTCCCCTGTGAAACCATCTGCTGCCTCTAGCGGGGCTGGTTTGTTGGCTTTGAGTCAACAAAGTGTCCCCCTCCCCAAATTTTCTCTATTTTGGCTGCAGACCAAGATATTTTTTATGCTCATCTTCTGCCTCCTGCCCCCGTGTCCTCTCCCTGCTCTCCCATGAGTGTTTCGGATGAGAAGGTTTGGGCTGGGTCTCATCCTTCCCTTGGTTTCATGCTTCAAACCAGGCAGAGCACCAAAGTGCTGGGGAACTCGCTCAGATATGACCCAGGGATGCTCTGAAGGGTGCCCAAGCCCTGATGCGAGGGTACCACATGCTCACTAGGTTTAAGATGGAAAACTTAATTACATTGAGTTACTAATTAGCAGCAGCTCTGCTGAATCAAAGCGAGGGTGCTGAGAAGGGTACCTGGTGAGGGCTGGCTTGGCTGGTCTATTTGTAAATGTGGGTCCCAACGTGAAGGGAAGGGCTGGAAAGCAAAATTAGGGAGCGTGAGGCTAATTAGCATATGCTCCCTGTGTACAAATTGGTTTTCAAGGCTTTCCGGGTTGTGCCTGCAAAATCCTCCTACTCAAAACCCACTCTCCCAGAGCCATGTGGTACCTCCAGTGGAGACACGGGACTGTGGACACCACTAATCATTTTTGTCACCAGGGTGAGTGGCAGGTCCTGTCAGGGCTGGCTGGCAGTCAGAGAGTGGGACAATATCGGGTTTGGGGTTAGCTGCAAATGACCCTTCTCCTTCCCAGCATCATTTGTGCCCCTATATTTGGTGCTGGTGAGGCCACACCTCGAATCCTGGGTTCAGTTTTGGGCTCCTCACTGCAAGAAGCTGAGGAGCTGGAGTGTGTGCAGAGAAGGGAACAGAGCTGGGGAAGGTGCTGGAGAACAAGGGTTGGTTACGAGGAGCAGCTGAGGGACCTGGGGCTGTTTAGCCTGGAGAAGAGGAGGCTGAGGGGAGACCTTATCACTGTCTACAACTGCCTGAAAGGAGGTTGTAACGAGGTGGGTGCTGGTCTCTTCTCCCAAGTAACAAGATGAGAGGAAATGGCCTCAAGATGCACGAAGGGAGGTTTAGATTGGATTTTAGAAAAAAAATTTCTTTACTGGAAGAGCTGTGAAGCCCTGGCAGAGGCTGCCCAGGGAGGTGGTGGAATCTCCATCCCTGGAAGGGTTCAAAAAATGTGTAGATGAGGTGCTTCAGGACATGGCTTTGCAGGCATGGTGGTGTTGTCTTGATGGCTGGACTGGATGATCTTAGAGGTCTTTTCCAACCTTAACCATTCTATGATTCTGTGAAGTGCAACAGAAGAAACTCCAGTTATTTTCCCCAGATTTTTCTAACAACCCAGGGCCAACTCTGTTTTTCTGCCAAATGACACGAGTGACTTGCCTTTTTGCAGCTATAACCCTCCAGAAGCTGAGCCCTGGGAGATGTTTGCTGGCACTCTCCAGGGCATCAGTCCCAGGGCAATCAACAGGATCTGGGAAGCCTTAAAAAACCTTCCCTCCAATCACTTCCTCACTGCTGCTCCCCCAGTGGTCCCTGTGAGGTGGCAAAATTAAGAGTCCTTGAATTTATGTCTTTATCAGGCAATCAGTGCTCCTCTCAGCAGGGAAGGGCATTCATCACCGGTCGTGTGGGTCCTTATGCTGAGATGAACGCTTCTTCCAGCAGCAGATGTCTTTGCACCGAGAAGACAAGGTGCTCACGTGCTGCAAAGATGAATTTTTGACAGTTCACTTCTATCACCCATATGGATGGAGATGGAGAAGGTGGAGATAACCCCCTGCTCCGTATCTAGGTGGCACCTGAAGACCAAGTAGGGCTTTGGAGGTGCCATCTGCTTCCAGTGGGATGTTCCATGGGGTCACTGTGTTCCTGCAGCTCCCAGTGCCATTTTTCCCAAGGGAAGGGAAGCGTTGGGAGCGTGTGAGAAGGGAGCTCTTGGCGGCAGTTCAGCCTGGGCGTAGTTGGGGTTTGGAGTTCGTTTATTTAGCAGCTCCTTATAGCCTTCACAAACGGGTGCTGCTAAGCACAGAGACGTGACTGCAGTTATTTACAGCTCCCTGCAGCTGACTTACATCGTCTCCATCAGCAGGGCTGAGGGGGGAGGAAAACCTTCTGGAATGAGAACCAGGAAGGGAAAAAAAAAAATCCTCCCTGCTTTTTTCCCCCCTGTTGTTAGAAACCCTGAACCGCCCCAGCCTAATGTGTCAAGAGATGCGGGTTTGGTGGAAATCGGGGAAGCAGCAGGGAAATATCCATGGATTTAAGGTGGAGATCGTGTGATAATGTGGCAGGAGCTTCTTGCTTTGGCCTTAAAATATGCATGTAAAGCTAAAGCAAATTCTTCCCAGCCAGCTGAAAACAAAAGAGGTTTTCAGCCTCGCCTCTCCCAGCCTCATCCTCGCAGCATTTACACAGCAGGCTCTGTTGAGTCTTGCTCTTCTTGGATGCTCTTTGCCTCTGCTGTATAAAACAAAAGACCCCATCACGATGTTAAAATATCAAATGTCCTTATGAAATGCCTCGGTCATTGGCTGATGGGTCTGGTTTCCTCAGTGTCACGGGGAAAAGAATTTGCAGGCAGAGCCCACGTGTAGGCACAGGAGATGCGATGGGGGAGAAGTCTGGCTGGAAAACTGCCAGGAGGAGAGGGGCCTGGGGGTGTTGGTCGACAGCCGACTGAACATGAGCCAGCAGTGTGCCCAGGTGGCCAAGAAGGCCAATGGCATCCTGGCTTGTATCAGAAACGGTGTGACCAGCAGGTCCAGGGAGGTGATTGTCCCTCTGTACTCAGCACTGGTGAGACTGCTTCTTGAATCCTGTGTTCACTTGTGGGTCCCTCACCACAAGAAGGATACTGAGGCTCTGGAGCGAGTCCAGAGATGAGCAACGAAGCTGGTGAAGGGACTGGAGAACAGGCCCTATGAGGAGCGGCTGAGAGAGCTGGGGGTGTTTATCCTGGAGAAGAGGAGGCTGAAGGGAGACCTCATTACTCTCTACAACTACCTGAAGGGAGGTTGTAGAGAGGAGGGAGCTGGGCTCCTCCCAAGTGACAGGGGACAGGACAAGAGGGAATGGCCTCAAGCTCCGCCAGGGGAGATTTAGGCTGGAGATTAAGAGGAAGTTTTTCACACAGAGGGTCATTGGGCACTGGAACAAGCTACCCAGGGAGGTGGTTGATTCACCTTCCCTGGAGGTGTTTAAGGGACAGGTGGACGAGGTGCTGAGGGTTTAGTGTTAGACAGGAATGATTGGACTAGAAGATCCGATGGGTCCCTTCCAACCTGGTTGTTCTATGATTCTGTAAGTCTTCCAGGAAGAAGTGGTCTTCCACTCTGCATTCTGGAGAAGTTGCAAAGAGCTGCTGGGGGAGGAGGAAGCAAGATAGTAATGTGCTGGCAAAGGAACTGGGACAAGAGGCAGGAGCGAGCAAAGAGCAAGCAGAGAGTCGCACAGTTGGGGGTGACAAAGCCCTGTGCTGTCTCTCTCCTGGCTGCCCACCCCTGTGTTCAGCCCATGGCCACATCCAACCCAGCAGCATCTTTTGAGCTGCTTTGGTTGGTGAGTGCTTAGAGCTCCCACGGGTTTTGTTTTCACTTGGTTTGGGTATTTGTTTCTCTCAGAAGCAGGGCTCATTTTACTGGATATATGTGGCTTGCAGCTACTCAAACAGATGTTGCAGCCTGGTTGTGGTTCTTGGCTGCTTCCTCCCGATGGTGTATTTCATATTTCTCCCCTCTCCACCCAAGGTGGAGCAGCCTGTAAAGGCATTTTCCTCCAGGTGTGTTCTACAGGAGCATCAGAGAACCTTTGATTATGGTTGTTTTCATAGTTCAAGTGAAGATTTGTCTCTAGGCTCATCTGTGCTAACTGGGAGTTGGGAGGAGCGAAGCCAGGCAAAGAGTAGCTCGATTAATGTTTGATTTCTCTTTCTGCTCATGCTGTATCACTCTTGGATTTTTCAAAGCAGCTTGGTCTTCCTCAATTTCTTTCTATGGTTTGTGTGTCTTGCTCATTTCTACCTGTCTCTCTTTCCTCCTTTGCTCTACGATTCCCTCGGTCACTTGTCCAGCTGCTTTTTAATCTGTTTACCTGCCCCCTTCTCCCCTGTGCATCTGTCTCATGTCCACACTTGATGCATTTGCCGGCAGCGTTTTCTCTGCAAGCATTTTCTCCGACTGCATGATGGACGTAATGTTTGCAGGGTGCTTGTCCCTCGCCGAGGAGTGACCCAGCTGATCTTCCCCTGGATGCTGGTACTCACTCAGCCATGTCACTTCTTCACTTGATTCATCCAGATTTGAAGGGATGGGGAGAAGAGAAAAGCCTCCTGGCTATCAATCATCTCTCAGCCTGCCTGGACTGAGATTTGCAGTCAGCCCTCACATTAAATTATTGCACCTTCCCTCCTCCTCCTCCTTGCTCAGCGCTTTGTTTCTGTATCCCAAACCTTCCTGTTTCAGAGCAGGGCTTGTTTCTGACTCAGGAGTTGTTGCACAGTGCTGTAGGGTCAAACCCTGGGCGTATCAGCTGGGGAGAGCTTCAAATGATGATATTCAGGTTTATTACTGCGATGATGAGTGTTTAATGCTCCTTAACTCCCTTTTCTTGCCTTGATAACTCACGTTGCCTCATCTCAAGCTGGACTGCTGCCGTGGGAGGTAACGTAGGAGTCCTGAAGCCATCCAGAAACCCTGGCAAGGGTTGAGGCTAGTCCCTTGCCACCCCCAGCGGGTCCAGAGTTCCCATCCATTGCCCTAAGATGCTGGTACCGAGGATTTGGGGGCTGCAGAGGGACTGTTCATGCCCTGGGCAGGAGCCTCCGGTGATGCTCCATGCTTTTCATATGCAGACTGCTACATAAGTAACTAAAATCTGTTTTGTTTAAAAATAAAACCCCATTCTTTTGCCTAGACATGTGGCAAAAAATAGAACTGGTATGCCATGCCTGCTTGCAGTGTACTCCAGGAGCTACAACAGCTCTAGCTGGCACTTTGGGACCAAGCGACAGATATTATTTATAGCCGGACTCAGTAAATCATTCCTCTGAAAGGTTTTTTTACTTCGGTCCTGCTCCTTCTTCCCTCGATAACATCGCAGTTCTTTTCCCTTTCTGCTCACTAGCAACATTGCACTCATTGTGCACTAACTTAGAATCATAGAATCAGCAGGTTGGAAAAGACCCATCAGATCATCGAGTCCAACCATTCCTATCAAACACTAAACCAGCACCCTCAGTGCCTCATCCACCTGTCCCTTAAACCCCTCTAGGGAAGGTGAATCAACCACCTCCATGGGCAGCCTCTGCCAGTGCCCAATGACTCTTTCCATGAATTTTTTTTCATAATATCCAGCCTGAACCTCCCCTGGTGGAACTTGAGGCCATTCCCTCTTGTCCTATCCCCTGCACTTGGGAGAAAAACCCAACTCCCCCCTCTCCACAACCTCCTTTCAGGTAGTTGGAGAGAGCAATGAGGTTTCCTCTCAGCCTCCTCTTTCCAGGCTAAACACCCCCAGTTCTCTCTGCCGTTCCTCATAAAGCCTGTTCTCCAGCCCCTTCACCAACTTGTAGTGAAGTAGGCAGCATCTCTTCCCCCTCTGGTCCCAGAAGGCATCGTGCACCAGGGACACGTACTCAGAGGTGAATTAAATCAGCACCATGCACCTAGAGATGAATTTCGCTTATGATTGGTGATTCTGTGATTCTAATTTCACTGACTTCACTGGAGATGGGTATTTGTTTCCAAACGTGCAGATAAGTGTGAAGGCAGCCTCGGCAGGGATCTGTCTGAGAGCCTGGGGTTGCTCCCACCTTCCCCCTCACCCACACTCTTTTTGTGAAGCAAAAAAACTGTGAATTTAAAATCCAAAGGCACGCAAATGATCAGTGGAGAATAAATCTGTGTTCTTACTTATTCATGCCTTACCTGGCATGTTTTGAATAATTGATTTATCTCCTGTCAGGGAGGGTGATGCTGTAGGGATGTGCAGAGGGGAATAAAACCCTGAGCAGGAGGTTTTGAAGCAGCTGGTTGAGAGTGGGGTTGATTCGAAGTCCAGCTTTGTGATGGCAGATGTCCTCCTCACGAAAAGGAGGGAACAAATTGGGGAAGCTACCATTGGGCCACGACCCCTCCCAGCAGAGCCTAACCCTCCTCGCTCCTCGCTTGTCTTCCAGCCCATCACTTCATTGCAGCGACGGCGTGCCAGGAGGCCGACTACGGCTGGATGATCCGCCACTACTGCCTGAAGCAGTTCCAGCTCAGCATGGAGGGCATCGGGCAGCGGCTCTGGTGTGACTGGGATGAGACCGTGGGGTAAGTGAGGTCCCTCTGCTCACCTCTCCTTTCCCGGCATCCCAGGACCACCTGCACACATCTTTTTTTTTGGTGGGGGATGTAAGGTGGTCAGAAAGGAGTTTTATTTTAGGGGAGGGAACAGTTGTGCCATTTCACTCTGCTTTGCAAGTGCTGGTGCTTCTGTCCCTGCTGGGTTCAGCTGAAGGGGACACCCTGTCCCTGTTGCTTGTGGAGGAGCCACAAGGTGGACTTGGAGGGGAGAGCAGTGGATGTCACCTACTTGGCCTTCAGTGAGGTTTTGGACAGCGTCCCATGAGATCCTGACAGAGAAGCTGATGAATTGTGAGTTGGGTGAGGCAGTGAGGTGGGTTGAAAACTGGGTGGAATGGCCAGATCCAGAGGGTGGAGATCTTGGGGGGCAGCAACCAGCAGTGCTTCCCAGGGGTCACCACTAGGTCCAGGCCTGCTTAACCCCTTCATTAATGATCTGGGCAGTGGGGCAGGGCATGCCTGCAGTGAAGTTCCTTGATGATACTAGACTGGGAGGAGTAGGGGACACACCAGAGGGATCTCACCAGGCTGGAGAAATGGGCTGATGCTTTTCAACAAGGAGAAGTGCGAAGTCCTGCACCTGGGGAGGAATGACCCTGGTCACCAGGATGTACTGGGTTGTCACCTGGCTGGAAAGCAGCTCAGTAGAAAAGGCCCGGGGGTCCTGGTGGACACCAGCTGGAATATGAGATAGAAACATGACCTTCTGCCAAAGAAGGTGAGTGATATCCAGAGCTTCATTAGGAAATGTTTCCAACAGAGTGAGGGAGGTGATCCTCTACCTCTTCTCAGCACTGGAGTGCTGAGCTCCCTGGTGCGAGGTAGTTAAGGACATCCTGGAGAGACTCCGTGTAGGGCTGTGAAGGTGATGGAGCATCTCTCCTAAGAGGAAGGGCTGAGAGTGCTGGGCCTGTTCAGCTTGGAGATGAGATGGCTCAGGGGGCTTTTATCAATCTCTATATACGTGAAGGGAAGGTGCAAAGAGGACAGAGCCAGGCTCTTCTCAGCAGTGCCCAGTGACAGGACTGGGGCTGTGAGTGCACACTGAAGCACAGGAGGGTCCCTCTGAACATGAGAAAACACTTTTTCACTGTGAGGGTGACTAAGAAGTGGTGTGGGTTGCCCAGTGAGGTTGTGGGGTCTCAGACCATCTTTGGAGACCTGCTGTAGGTGGCCCTGCTTGACCAGGGGTTACACAGGGTAAGACAGGCCTCCTGAGATTCTTTCCAACCTCAACCATTCTGGGATTGAATGGGCTTGCATGGACCCCAGCCTCAGCAGCATTTGGAAGACAAGATAGGGGTCTTGCTCAGTATGTGTGGAGAAACCACATCCCCCAGTGGTGGATCTTCAGCCTCCTGCTCTCACTGTCTGCTGCATGCTGGGTGTCAATGTGTTAATAAGGCAGCAGGTTTGCATCCCTGGATGTATTTGCCTTGAAATTTTTCTTCTTTCTCAGCACTCGAATTCTCCAGACAGTCCAATATACCCCAACTCAACCTGAAAAGCCCGCAACTCCCTGAGATGCTCTCAGATCTTTCCTATGACAAATTCCCGGGCTGTCCCACCAGTCCTGCTGGCTTGCCTGCCTCTTCTAAAAGTTGCGTGTTGATTTCTCTTAGCAACAAGAGGGAGAGGCTGGCACAGTCCAGCATGGCCGTTTTCTGCTAAGACTCCTGTTTGTAATCAGTGTCAGGGAATTAGCAGTGATGGATGATTTAGCAGAAGCAGAGATGTGGTCTGCTTTCCTAGAAGAGCGCCCGGCAGCATCCTCGGGGGAATAATGAGGGTGATAAGGGAACCCTGCTGAATGCAGCAGGAGTAGGGATGTTGCATCTGGGGAACGTGCTGCTCTATGTGTTTGGTTTGGGCTTTTTTTTGGTGGTGATTTTTATTGTAAACCACGGGAATGCTGCTTTCTTTGGATTAGCTCTTCTCTATTTCTAATCAGCAGAGCTGAATTTTACAAGTGACACTGTGGCATAAGTCATTCATAAATCATCAATTATTGCTAACTGTTACCTTGGGCTGCATCCAAAGCTGTGTAGAGGTGCTCAGATCCATGTTGGATGAGGTTTGGAGAACCTGATCCAGTGGGAGGTGTCCCTGCCCATGGCAGAGGGGTTGGAACTGGATGGGCTTTAAGGTCCCTTCCAAACCAACCATTCTGTGATTCTGTGATGATTCTCCTGGAGGGGTGGTCTTGATTAAAGTTGCAAAGCCCGGCCAAGGGTGTCCATGCGTTGGTGTGAGAGCCTGAAGGAGAAAATACCCCACATTCTCCACTCTGAGCTGGCTTTCTGCATTGTCCAGTGTTGTGCTGCCATGGCCTTCCTCTGGGAAAACAAAGTCGCAGAGAAAAAATGAGCTGTTGCGACATGAGGAAGGGAGTGAGGTCAGTTGGAAATGGTGAGCAGCTGTTGCCATATGCCAAAAATCGTAGAAATGAGAGGTTTTATAAGATTTTGGTGGATTTTCTCCTCCGTACCCCTTTCTTCTGTGCCAAGATAAAATCTATAGATATGTGTGCATCTAAAAGTACAAATCATAGAATTGTTTGGGTTGGAAGGGACCTTAGAGATCATCCAATTCCAACCCCCCTAACGTGGGCAGGGACACCTTCCAGCAGCTTTTGAAAAGGACAGCTTGGCTTTTCCTTGCCTTTTATTGTGATAAAATGGAGGGGAAGAAAAGAGAGTGGAGAGACTCTGGGAGGGTTTGTTTGGCTCTGAGAAACTTCATTTGTTCCTCAAAAAGTTGCTGTAGACCTTGGCTACTGTGGGGATCTCCACAGGACCTGTCCCTGTCTGTCAGTGTGTTTGGAGGCTGTATCCAAGTGTGGTCCAGATGCAGTGAGTGGTAGGAGAAGGGGATAATTATCTCCAATAACTATCTCCCTGGTGAGCTCCCACTGCTGGGGACATCTCAACAGAGCTGTCCTTGCAGCAGGACTTTGCTTTTGGTTCTGGTTTGGAACTATCTGCAAGTTTGCTGAGACGCAATCCATCTCCTCCTCCAGACCTTCACCAAAGCCATCGCACAGGAAGCAGAGGTGTATTAAAGAGCTTGTTCTTTATCTCCGACATCCTGTTTTTCTTCTAAATAGCTTCTACTAAACTTGTTATCCTTGAGGCACTTGGAGGAAATGTTGATAAACTTGCAGTGTTTAATTTGATTGCGTGAGTCCATTTGCTCAGTGCGAACACAAAGCTTGGGGTTATTGAAGAGATAGAATCATAGAATCATAGAACAACCAGGTTGGAAGAGACCCACTGGATCATTGAGTCCAACCATTCCTATCAAACACTAAACCATGTCCCTCAGGACATCATCTACCCATCCCTTAAACACCTCCAGGGAAGGTGAATCAACCACCTCCCTGGGCAGCCTATTCCAATGCCCAATGACCCTTTCTGTGAAAAAATTTTTCCTAATGTCTAGCCTAGATCTCCCCTGGCAGAGCTTGAGGCCATTCCCTCTTGTCCTGTCCCCTTGTCACTTGGGAGAAGAGGCCAGCACTCTCCTCTCTATAACCTCCTTTCAGGAGCAATGAGGTCTCCCCTCAGCCTCCTCTTCTCCAGGCTGAACACCCCCAGCTCTCTCAGCCATTCCTCATAAGGCCTGTAAATGCAATGGCAACCCAAACCATTTTACCGACCCCCATCCACTGCTTTAGTAGAAAAAGCATCATTAGATGTCCCAGCAGGACGAGCAGGGGAATGCCGCAGGCTGGGTGGTTGTCTCGCTGGCTTGAGGGAGAAGGACTTGACATCCAGCAGGGGTGAGAGGAATAAATGGAAATCCAAGACCTTCCTAGAGCCCGTTTCCTCTCCGTATCTCCCACCAACCTCATGCAGTGCTCTGGGCTTGGGGAAGAGTGGCTGGAAAGCTGCCTGGAAGAGAAGGACCTGGGGGTGCTGGTTGACAGTGGCTGAACATGAGCCAGCAGTGGCCTAGGTGGCCAAGAAGGCCAACAGCATCTTGGCTTGGATCAGAAAAAATGTGGTCAGCAGGTGCAGGGTAGAGATTGTGTGTCTGCACTCGGCACTGGTGAGACAGCTCCTCGAATCCTGGGTTCAGTTTGGGCCCCTTGCTCCAGGACAGACATTGAGGGCTGGAGTGCGTTCAGACAAGGGGAATGGAGCTGTGGAAGGATTTAGAGCGCAAGCCTTATGAGGAGCAGCTGAGGTACCTGCGGTTGTTTAGCCTGGAGGAAAGTAGGCTGAGGGGAGACCTTATCACTGTCTACAGCTGCCTGAAAGGAGGTTTTAGCAAGGTGGGTTCTGGTCTCTTCTCCCACGTGACAGGATGAGAGGAAATGGCCTCAAGTTTCATCAGAGGTTAGAGTGGATATCAGGAAATATTCACCAAAAGGGCTATCAGGCAGTGGAAACACTGTCCAGGGAAGTGGTGGTGTCCCCATCCCTGGAGGTGTTTAAAGACAGTCGGTAGATGAAATGCTCAGACATATGGTTCAGTAGTAGACAGGTATGCCTGGACTTGATGATCTCAAAGGTCTTTTCCAACCAAAGGATTCTATGATTCTATGAATTTTGATGCTAGAAACCAGTCTGAAACGAGAGGGAGAGATGTTTTGCCTCTGACATTGCCTCTGCAGCATTGGAATTACAGCTGGGATTTCTTGTATGCGGCATTTAGCAGGGAAATGCCTGTGAGGCTCATCATTTACTGCTCAGTTGAGAGTGACACGATGGGAACATCTGGATAAATGAATCCTCTTGGCAGCATTTGTAATTGGGGTTTGTTGGTCTTGCTTATCCTCCTTTCTTACTGTCAGGATTGTTAATTGAGCTTCTGCATCACCAGTACCTCTGTTTTCAGAGGTAATGGCGGGAACTTTCTGGATCAGGTTGGTCTTGAACCCTCTGGACAAGCACCAACCCTCTGAGAAGGTTTGCCCAGCACCGCTGAGCTCTGCTGCCTTTCTTAGCTGTCCTGACTGGGGAAAGCTGATGATTTTGATAAATGAAATCAAGTACCAGGGGAACTTGGCTGAGCCATTACATGGTGCGGGAATGGGATGCCAGTTGTTTCTTAATGGAATAATTAGTTCCAGAATTTGGCCATGAATTCTGGCTCCTGGGAAGGGAGAAGGACTGCTTTGAGAAGTGTTTTCCCTTAGGTCTTCTGGTTTCCTTCCCTCTCTTCCTCCCAAAAGGAGGAGAGATCCGGCCTGGCCTCGGATGCTCCTGCTGGAACCATGTGTGCTGATGCCTTCAGGCTCAGCTGCCCATCTCAGTTTGTGTGCTGCGAAGTGGCCTCTCTCATGGCATCATCCCATGGCTCCCTGGCTGAGAGCAGTTCCGAGTAAGCACCTTGCTGCTGTTTCCCAGGGCTTGCAGCTGCAATGTTCATTATGTAGAACTGCAGCCACACTGTGGCCTCCTCTGCTTCACAGTGGTGGCTGCGCTGCCTTGACCGGGAGCTCAGCTGAGTGTGATTAATTATCTCGAAGACCAACTCAGCTATTTTGATCCTAGGTCCAGAGTCATCGCCGTGGTGACTGAGATGAGGGATTAGCTGTGGTCTCCCTTGGAGCAGCTATTTTGGGGAGCGGAGCTGCTGGAAGGGGCAGGCTGCTGGCTGCTCACCCACCAATGCAGGAGCAAGAGCCGAGGACTTGTAGATCTTTTCCCTGTGTGGTTTTTAGCTCCCCGTGGCTGAGGGATGGCTTGGCTTGGTGGGCTTTGCGTGGCATCGGATGGGAGGATGCTCACTATGCCGAGCTGTGTCGCAGCTGTGGGTGTCACTCCAGCTGAGCTAGGCGCCTTCAGCCCAAATATATCTGTCCTGTGGTACATCTAAAATTCCAGGGAATGCTTTTCCAGCGCTGCAGGGAAGGAGCTCGCCGGTGTGGTGCTGTGTCTGCTGCTTTGACAGCTGGAGGTCCAGAAATGTGCCAAAGCTGCCAGCTCCTGGCACGCCTGGTACCCTGCCCCCTCCTACCCTACCACGGGGCTGCTCTTGCAGCTGGGAATGCACTCAGCGCATCTTCAGTGGCCTCCTGGCTTGGATCAGAAATGGTGTGACCACCAGGTCCAGGGAGGTTATTCTCCCTCTGGACTCGGCACTGGTGAGGCCGCTCCTTGAATCCTGTGTTCAGTTGTGGGCCCCTCAGCACAAGAAGGATGTTGAGGCTCTGGAGGGAGTCCAGAGAAGAGCCACGAGGCTGGTGAAGGGGCTGGAGAACAGGCCCTATGAGGAGCGGCTGAGAGAGCTGGGGGTGTTTATCCTGGAGAAGAGGAGGCTGAGAGGAGACCTCATTGCTCTCTACAACTACCTGAAAGGAGGTTGTGGAGAGGAGGGAGCTGGGCTCTTCTCCCAAGTGACAGGGGACAGGACAAGAGGGAATGGCCTCAAGCTCCACCAGGGGAGATATTTAGGCTGGACAATAGGAGGAAGTTTTCCACACAAAGGGTCACTGGGCATTGGAATAGGCTGCCCAGGGAGGGGGGGTGATTCACCTTCCCTGTAGGTGTTTAAGGGATGGGTAGACAAGGTCCTGAGGGACATGGTTTAGTGTTTGATAGGAATGGTTGGACTCGATGATCCAATGGGTCTCATCCAACCTGGTTGTTCTATGATTCTATGATTCAGGGTCCTTATCCATTATCTTATAGACAACAGGCTGAGCCATTATTTTCTGGTCCAGAAGAGGCCATGGAGATGATCTGAGAGCCCCTCTGCTGTGAGGACAGGCTGAGAGCACTGGGGTTCAGCCTGGAGAAGAGAAGGCTCCAGGGAAACCTTAGAGCAGCTTCTAGTGCTGGAAGAGGCTCCAGGAAAGCTGAGGAGGGGCTTGTTACGTGAGCCTGGAGTGACAGGAGTAGGGGAAATGTCTTTAAATTGGAGGAGGGAGGTGTCCCTGCTCATGGCAGGGTGACTGGAACTTTGAGGGCTTTAAGGTCCCTTCCAACCCAAACCATTCTATGATCTTATTATCTCATTATCTCCTTATTTAACTCTGGGTTTCCAGGTCACTCTGGATGCCCTTTTAGCTCAGCCTTGCTGAGTTTCTTTTAATTAACAAAGCAAAAGGAGAGTCTTGCATTGTGGTTGGATTTTCTTCCCTTTTGAAGGGAGGCATTTGGGGAAGGTAGGAAAGATCAAGGTACTTGTGGCAAAAGGGAGAGCAGTGAACCCCAGACGGTATCCATAGCGTCACACTGGTCTTGAAACTCAACCCAGTTCCGTGGTGATGAGGAAAACCATTTTAATTGTGGTTCATATTGAGTAGGTAGGAAATATTTTGAGCTAATGAAAAGCTGTTCTTTTTGGGCAGGCTGCCTGGCCCCCTGCCCACAGCTGGTGGTGGTAGGGGATGACCTGGGAAAACCCGCCCTGTTCCCGATGCTGTCCTACCTTGGTTCAGTAATCATAGAGTTATTACTTTTCTTAACAAAACAATCAAAGCTTGTATTGCTGCTGCCTTTTAAGGCAGTTCTAAGGGGGTTTTAATGCTGGTATTTAATGCAAAACCACAGTTGGGGATGGAGGGAAGGCAGGAGGAGGTGGCCTGGGCACAGACCGCATCTCCTAGAGCTTTGTTTAGCCTGGAAAAGAGGAGGCTGAGAGGAGACCTCATTACTCTCTACAACTACCTGAAAGGAGGTTGTAGAGAGGAGGGAGCTGGGCTCTTCTCCCAAGTGACAGGGGACAGGACAAGAGGGAATGGCCTCAAGCTCTACCAGGGGAGATTTAGGCTGGAGATGAGGAGGAAGTTCTTAACAGAAAGGGTCATTGGGCATTGGAACAGGCTGCCCAGGGAGGTGGCTGATTCACCTTCCCTGGAGGTGTTTACATTGTGGGTAGATGAGGTGCTGAGGGACGTGGTTTAGTGTTTGATAGGAATGGTTGGACTCGATGATCCGATGGGTCTCTTCCAACCTGGTTGTTCTATGATTCTGTGATTCCTTCCCCTCTCCCCACGATGTCTTGGTGGTCGCTAGGGATGCTCTGACGGTCCCAGCGAGCTAAAGATGTCCCCGTGCTCAGTGCTCCTCTGGCCCCAGGCATCCCTCCGTCTCACAGTGCAGGTGAGCTGGGCTCAGCTTTGCCTGGCAGGGGGAGGGTGTCCTCCTGGGCTGGCCTGCAGGGTGCAAAAGGAGAGCAGAGCAGTCGTACTGGGTGGCAAAACTACCCCTGAAGGCTTGTTCAGCACAAGCCGAATTCCCCAGTGGGACTGTGCTGGAGTGGTGCTAAAGTAAAAATGGGGAGAGACCCAGATGCTGCTTTGGAGATGTAGTGGGATGAACATTCGCCACGACTGTGGTAGGGACGAGCACTCAGCCCCGGGCGTCAACACTGCTGCTCTGTGGTGGGATCTTGATCCCTTCTGACAGGGCATCGCAAGCAGCAGCCTGAGTCTGACCAGCCTGCTTTATTTGTATCCAGCGAACTTTTCCAGGAGCACCTGAAGGTCCTTGGTGCCACGTGTCCTGGTGCTCTGCACGTGGGGGCAGAGGATGGATGGAGTTTCAGAGGAGCCTCTCTCCAACCTTAAGACAGAGCAGCTCAGGACCGCTCAGGATAGACTCGGTCGGTGGCTGTTGGCACATGGCTCTGGATGGCCAAGTGTATTTAGGAGAGAAAGTGGAGGACATGGAAGCACTCAGCTGCAGTGCGGAGTTCGGCTTTGGGTTTGGTTGGCTCTCCCTAAGCCTGTGAAGGTCAGGCAGTGCTTTGTGGGAAGGGCAGGCAGTGCCTCTCTCGATGAGCACTCCGACTCACTTTCCCTTAGCCAGGAGCTCAGCATTCACTTCTCCACTTCTCGCTGCTGCAGATGCTTCCTTCTCCCTCCAGGCCCCTCCTGCTCACTCCCCATGGGTGAGGCCATAACAAAGACAGGGACCATGAATATAAAAAGAGACTTAGGGTGACTTAAGTGACAGCTGCAGACCCTCTGTCAGGATGGAGGGACCTCCTTCCACACCTGGTTGTGGCCCCATGGCCAGTGTGGCTCCTTGCCTCGAGTCCATCCTCTCTGCAGCCGCTGCACACGGAGCAGCCCGAGCTCTGCTGTGTGGGTACAAAGTATGATTCCAATTAATCCTTTCATTTGCTGACACCATTGTGCTTCGGTTGCTCGCACGGCGTCACGTCAGACAATGGGAGCAGCTCTTCTTCAAGGGGAGCACAGGCTGAGCCAGGGAAGGGCTGTGCCAGCTGCCCCCTTCACTCATAAAACCACATTTAGTCACATTTCACTTAACTCTTTCCCTGTTCTTGAAGATGCTTCAGCTCCTGTGATCGGCCAAGGATGCTGATGAGCAGGAAATGGTAATTGTGCACAGCGAGATGCTGAGCAGAAGCTGCTTTTAGCAGCTCCAGGCGCCCCGTTAATTAAATCACAGGGCTCCACAGGGCCTCCCTTCAGTGCTGCCGTGTGCCGACGGGCACGGCAAAGCAACCGCGGCCAGCACAGAGACACAGCTAAGGAGACACAGAGAGGCTGTGGCATGGAGCTGGGCAGCTGCTTAGGGAACAACTCTTCTTACCCCGGGCAGCATTTTTTTAATTGAATGGTTGGGTTTGGCTGCTTCTCCAGGATTCGATGTGAGTCATTGGGATTGGGGGGAATTAGATCTACTTAAGTTTCTTATATGCGTGGGCAATTTTAAACCAGGTGGGATTTGCAACCGTGTCCTGGGCTGCATCCAAAGCAGCATGGCCGGCAGGGTGAGGGAGGGGCTTTTCTGCCCCTCTCCTCTGGTGAAACCTCACCTGGAGCCCTGTGTCCACTTCTGGAATCCCCAACATGAGAAGGATATGGAGCTATTGGAACAGGTCCAGAGGAGGCCACAGAGATGATCTAAGGGCTGGAGCATCTCTGCTGTGAGGACAGGCTGAAGGAATTGGGGTTGTTCAGCCTGGAGAAGAGAAGGCTCCGGGGGGACTTTAAAGTAGCTTCCAGGGCTGAAAGGGGGAAGTTTTAGATTAGATGTTAGGAAGAAATTCTTCACGTTGAAGGTGGTGAGGCCCTGGCCCAGGTTGCCCAGGGAAGCTGTGGCTGCCCCATCCCTGGAGGGGTTCAAGGCCAGGTTGGATGGGGCTTGGAGCCCCTGACGCAGTGGGAGGTGTCCCTGCCCATGGCAGGGGTGAGACTGGCCTTTGACTTCCCTTCCAATCCAACCCACTCCACGATTCTCTAAGGGTAAAACCACACTATTTTACATTCCCCAGTTGCTCCCGGTGCCACCCGCCCCTCTCTCTGTTGCAGCACTTACGGGGAGCTGACAAACTGCACCGTGCTGATCGCCGAGAGGCTCGACTGCTACTGGCCCAACCGGCTGGTGGACGAGTTCTTCGTGGCCGTGCACAAGCAATACTTCAGGAACTGCTCTTCCTCGGGCCGCGCGCTCCACGATCCCCCCAACAGCGTCCTCTGCCCCTTCATCCTGCTGCCTGTCCTTGTCACCCTGATGATGACGGCGCTGGTGGTTTGGAGGAGCAAACGCAGCGAGGGCATCGTGTAAGGCCACGGCGCCGCCGGAGCGGGATGGGGGGCCCCCACCCTGGTATTTTGGGAAGATCCTGGCCGAGGAGCATCCTGGGATCCCAAGGCAGAGACGGTAACGCCACCGCTCCTCCCTCACCCGGCCATTTCCAAATAAATACATCATTTAAGACTCAGTTGTGTGGCGAAAGGGGATGCTGCCGGTGCCAGTGAGGCTGCCCTGGCTGTGGGAAGCACGGCTCATCCCAAGCATCAGCACCACTGCGGCTCCGCTCAGCCGTGCCCAGCTGCCTCCATCCCAGCACCCTCAGCATCACGTGCCAAAAAAGGGGAATTTCCAAAAAAAAAAAAGGAAGGGGGGGGAAGGGAAAAGGGTTTGTGTCTGTGAAATCTTGTTGCCCTCATGGTATCGGGAGGTACCAGTGGGTGTAACTGTGAGGCTGGGAGGGGGTCTGGGCGCTACCTGAGGTGATGAAACCATCACGGCTTTTTCTTTTTGTCCCTTTATTTCCCACCAGGAGAGGTGCCTTTTTTCCCTCGCGAAGGCCCATGTGGGGCAGGTTTTTCCTGGGCAAGGGGTGGAGGGTGGGAGCTGGGAGGGCGTCCCAGGACACGGGAATAAGGTGCTAATCCTACCTAAATAAATACGTCGATAAACCAAGTGCCGGTGTCTGGAGTGAGTCCTCAGCGCTCATCTCCTCCAGGGGGTGGGGGTGGATGCTGGGGGCCTCAAGGGTCCAGGAGCAGGGTTGAATCGGTTCCGTTCCATCGCTGTGGGATACCGTGTTCCAGGCTCTGAGGTCAGCGGGAAGCAGCTGGGTGCATGGCAGGACACAGACTCCTCACTGCGTCCACTCCAAAGTGCTTCCCGCTGCTCCTCTGAAGGATCTCCCTGCTCAGTTCGGAGAACACACCCGGAAAACTGAGCTTGCATTTACTTTCAGCAGATCCAGCAGCAGCGTCTGCTGCTTTCCTCCCCTTATCCAGCTCAGAAAGTCAGAGATGGATTTGTTAGAAGGAAAAAGTCTCCCTTTCATTACAATTTCACAGAAATAGATAAATAAAATAGAGATGATTTTACTGATACTGCACATTTACTTAAGTTACAGATCAGCCTGCGTTCCTTTTAACTATTTCACGCAACAAACAAACAAAAAAACCACTGCAGCCCAAACTGGAGCTGAAAACAAAAGCGTTAAGAGCTGCCTCCGTGTGCCAGAGCATACTTAGATTGAATATCATCCCGAATTCCAAGGCCAGCAGCAGAATTCCCTTCAGCGCCTGCGTTCTGGCAGGCTCCCCGCCTCGCCTGAACAACTCTCGGACAAAGCTCGCGTTGTTCCTGCTCATCAAAGGCGACAGGATGGTGATTCGGTTCACAGGAGACCATTTTATTGCCAACTCTAAGTGTTCCAAACACACGCCACCTTTGCCGTTTGGGTTTTTTTTTTTTTTTTCCCCCCTTCCTCCCCCTCCAAACCAGGCAAGAGTTTAAAAAAAAAAGTGTAATTACAATTTCGAGAGTGAATTCTTTTACGTTCCCGAGCACGTCTCACCACCAGGCTATACAGTACAGTTCAGAAGAGTAAACATTTTAAAAGTAAGCAAACAACTTTTTTTTTTTTCAACCAACAGACACAATTTCTGGCTGTATTTTTGCTGAACTCTCCTTTTAACATAGACGAGTTATGAAGTTGGGTTTCTTCTTCAGTACGACATGGACACGGGGCTGGTACAATCCGGGCTGGTGTTGGTGGTGTTGAAGTTAAGGACGACTCTAGCGCAGAAGCCACGGTCCTGCCAGCCATCTCCCTTCATCATCTCGCGTAGCGCTTAATGTAATCTTCAACTTTATTCCGAAAGTCCTCCTGGAGGAAAAGCAGAGCCACAGTTACCCTGAGAGTGTCAGGAAGGGACTCGCGTAGGACTGGGGTCAAATCTCCATCGGGGGAAAGGACCCAGACTCGGCGCATGAGAACTGAGGTGAAGAGAATCGAGTCCTTGTGAGCAGGCACCTGCACTTCACTGGGGACGGAGCTCAACAAAGAGTTTCCCACCACCAGCTCTCAGTGTGGGTGCAAAGAGATGTTGCCAATGGAGCCAATGGCTCCAGCTACACAGCAAAGACCTGGCTGTGGTTCCAGAGAAGGAAGGGGAGTTGTCCTTATCGGACAGAAGACACAAGGTTAGGGCAGGGAGCTGCGCACCCTGAGGCAGCTCTGCCCAAAATGCTACAATACAGCAGCCACTGCTAATTAAGCTACATTAATCACTGCGTGTTTTTTTTTTTTAGCATATCATACAACCACCACCAGGTTGGAAGAGACCCACTGGATCATCGAGTCCAACCATTCCCACCAATCTCTAAACCATGCCCCTCAGCACCTCATCCACCTGCACCTTAAACACCTCCAGGGAAGGTGACTCAACTCCCTCCCTGGGCAGCCCGTTCCAGTGCCCAATGACCCTTTCTGTGAAAAATGTTTTCCTGATGTTGAGCCTGAACCTCTCCTGTCGGAGCTTGAGGCCATTCCCTCTCGTCCTGTCCCCTGGCACTTGGGACAAGAGCCCAGCTCCCTCCTCTCTACAACCTCCTTTCAGGTAGTTGTAGAGAGCAAGGAGGTCTTCCCTCACCCTCCTCTTCTCCAGGCTAAGCACCCCCAGCTCTCTCAGCCATTCCTCATAGGGCCTGTTCTCCAGCCCCTTCACCAACTTCGCTGCTCTTCTCTGGACTCGCTCCAGAGCCTCAACATCCTTCCTGTGGTATCTTACAGCCTGGGGAATTTAACACTCCTTGTCCATGTTGCTCACTTGTGGAGGGGCTCAAAGGGAAGGTGCTCACACCTCCAGCCCTCCACAGAAAACCTGCATCCCTGGAAAAGCACACAGGCCTGACAGTTCATTTTAACAAAGCGATGCAAGTGAGAGCAACCCTGACACGCTTTCCTGCCAGGATCCTTGCCCAAGCCAACATGTGGGACACATACTCAAATGCGGTTTATGACCAAAACTACCACAGGAGCGGAAACGGCTCTTTAGGGAAACACCAGCCACCGCCCGCGGCTCTTCCCGAGAGCAGAGCAGATCCGTGCCATGGAAGAAATAAAGGCAGAGCATAAACTACAAGCATACACTGCAGGACATCACTGTGAGATGCCTGACACCTCTGCATTGGGCAGGAGGAGCCTGGGTGTGGAAAGGAAGCCCATGAGAACAGAAACCAACTCTTCAGGGTTGCAGAAATCCCTTTAAATCAGATTTCAGATACTAGGCAACTTCAATCCTTTAACGACAGTTACGACAGCCAAGTAGTGTGTTGAAGTGGTTTGAGTAACTACTTATAAACAAAGCATTTGTTAGAGTGGTTCCCAGATTGTGAGCTGCCTCAAACACAAGAAGAATCTCCAGGTAGCTTGAGTCTGTTAAAATATCACAGAATCACAGAACTGTTTGGTTGGAAAAGATCTCTAAGATCGTCAAATCCAACCACTCCTGTCCTAAAATCAGATCCCTGAGCACCTCACCTTTCCTCTTTTAAACCCCTTCAGGGATGGGGACTCCACTACCACCCTGGGCAGCCTCTGCCAGTGCCCGAAAACCCTTTCAGTAAAGAAATTTTTCCACATGTCCAATCCGAACCTGCCCTGGTGCAACTTGAGCCCCTTCCCCAGCTCTGCTCCCTCCTCTGGACACACCCTTCCACCCAGCTTAGTGTCACCCGTAAACTTCCTAAGGGTATATTGAATCCCTTCACCTGGGGAACTGGTCTCCGGACTAGGAAACGCTGCTGGACATGCTTACAGGGCCACTGTCTGGGCAGTATCCGAGAGCAAAGAGCTCAGAGCATCCTCAGCATTTTCACCTGTCCCTGTACGAGGTTTTCAAACAGAAAGATGGGCTCTCAGCACTGACTTAACAGAAGTAGGACCTCAGCAAAGAGGCAGGATCCAGAAATCCAGGCTGTCGCTTGGCTGACTCGCCAGATGAAGGAACAGACAGCACTGGTGAGAGCATTAACCCTGCACGTGAACCTGGTGCTGAACAGGAGGTACTTCTCTATGTGCACACCTCTTCGTGTGCGACACTGAATAAATCAACGGAAAAAGAAATCATCACAGCGGCACGTGTTCTGCATGATGAAGAGGTGCACGCAAAATCCTGCCAGGAATGCCGAGGGAAAGAAAAGGGACTCGCTTCGCAGGGAGAGGAGCTAGAGACGCGTTCACCTGGATGCACCCAGCAGTGCATTTTACCCTCTCAGACATCCCCTCGAGGACAGATCCTCAGCAGAGGACTACAGGAAAGATGGGCTGAAGGCAAAACACCTACCGGCATTAAAAACCCACAGCCTACCCCCCCTCAATGAGCTTTTCTCCAGTTCTTTCTGCAGGAGACTCTGAGGAACCATACCCAACGCCAAGCCTGTATTACTGCTTTGAGTCCCCATCACCCTTTGATGCAGAGCTAGATGAGAAAAAGCAGATGATGGTCTCGGTGCTGAGAGGGAGAGGAGTCAGGGGCTCCTGCCCCGTCCCTTGACTGCCTGCTTGATGCTCAAGTCCTTTCCAACATCATCAGAGTTGTCAGGCCAAAGACTGAAGAAAGGGCAGAGGGCTGACCGCCCCTGTGAGGTTTTACTGCAGGAGCACTGATGTTTTAAGACATGAAACTTCATCAGAAAGGACTCGGCCAACCTTTAAGGTCTGACAGGCTGCAACTGCTACCTGAAGGAGCTTATCAAAGAGGAAATTTAACTTTAAACCACTGTAATTTGCCTTCTGACCACACTGTAGAGCATTTCCTTCGCAAATTTCCAGATAAAAACATACATAGAGCAAGCAGAGGACAAAACTGCCCTTGGGTTCTCCTTGCACTGGGTAGTGGGGAGGGATGGGGCTTGGGTTTCCATCTGGGAGCAGGACCTTGCCTTGCTTAGGGCAGAGGGTTCTGTGCTGGGTACTCCTCCAGGAGACAGATCCTCTCTGCATAGAACCCTCCTGCAGGACTGAGGCACCCAAACTAGGCACTGGCCTCGCATGTAGTGTGGGAAACTGAAGCTCAGGCAATGCCAGGATGCCCTGAGCCACCCCTCACACAGCACAGGTACCCGGGGGCAGGTGGGGGGAAACGACACACAGCACATTATATGATTCAACCTTCCACGCACCTTTTAAAGGAAGGAAAGGTACCTGATGATCAGCTGGGAAAGGAAACGAATAAAACCACTTCATCATAACCATCAGCACACTCCAAAAAAGCAGAGCAGCCCCTCCCCAGCTCCTGCTGTGTCCTAAGAGGCAGAGATGCCCTGGGCCTCCCTGTCCTCACCAGGCTGCAGCACGGACCCCTGCCCAATCCTCTCCCAGTCCACACCCAGGATAAGATCGATCTAGCTCTCTAAGCACTCAGGTTCTCAAAAAGAAAAAAACATGGGAAGCAGCCCCATGGCAACGCAGCCCAGGCTATGGGGAGGAGAGCCCCGAGTACTGTTGGCCAAAGCATCGCCTCGTTCGGTGAAACCACACGGGAACAATCAGTTGAAGGGAAATCCAAACTCTGCCAGTGCATGAAGAGCATGGAAATATAAACCATACATATTTCACATCATCATTAGCTGAAAACCAGGTTTCAGCACAGACCATGAAGTTAAAGCACACGTCCCATAACCGCCCTCGGGGGCTTCTTTGTACTTAAACAAAAAAGTTTTGTTTATACAAAGAAGTTTAACAAATATCCCTAAAGCAAAAAAATATATACATGTGCACAGATTTTTAAGTAAGAATTCTGGCCAAAGACAACCATTTCAAACAATTTAATTAGTTTTGTGGTTTTCACTTGTCCTTATCGTGCTGACCAGTAAAGCGTGTGCAATGATTTCCATTAATGAATCATTAAAAAGGAAAAATCTCATTAGCTTTAGATAACAAAACCATACTGACTGATCCAAGACCAGAACAATTCATAGAACTACAAAATCGTTTATGCTGGAAAAGATCTTTAAAATCGTAGAGTGGTTTGGGTTGGAAGGGACCTCAAAGCTCATCCAGTTCCAACTCCCAGCCATGGGCAGGGACACCTCCCACTGGAGAAGCATCTCAAAGCCCCATCCAACCTGGCCCTGGACACCTCCAGGGGTGCCAGGACTTCTCTGGACAGCCTGGGCCAGGATCTCACCACCCTCACTGTGAAGAATTTCTTCCTAATGTCTAATCTCAATCTTCTCTAAGGTCTCCCCAGAGCATTCTCTTCTCCAGGCTGAACAACCCAAACTCCCCCATAGCAATTCTCCCCAAATGTCCTGATAGCAGAGGGGCTCCAGCCCTCACATCATCTTCATGGCCTCCTCTGGATGTGTTCCAACAGCTCCATGTCCTCCTTATGCTGGCGATTCCAGAACTGGACACAGGGCTCCAGGTGGAGTCTCACACTGCCAAGTCCACCACTAAACCCTTTCCCTGCTGCTTGTGCTACAAGCCCACCAAGCTGCAATGAGGTTAAAAATATGCCAGACTATAACAAGTTGTTCCTAGAAGCTGTTTGACACTGAAGGCACAAAGGACGCCCAGACTGGTGATTTATCACAAGTTCTGTACCTCTGAGGAGCACCCGGGAAAGGATACGGAGGTGACTATGGAAACAAAAGGAGCACAGCCCCCCAGGATCCCAGAACAGAATCCCTGCAGATGCTTGTACAGGTATCTTGAAGCACACATGAAAGATCTGGGCACCTTTCTGAAAGCCAGGGCTTGACTCCATTTGGCACCTCTACGAGAGGAGGCTTTCTTCTTTCAACAATTTATACTGATCAACTCCTTGTTAAGCTTTTAATTTGAAAAAGAAAGCTTCACTGAACTCCAAAGCAAACACAAGTCTTCTCTGAGACAGCTACCAGGGAGGTCTGGAAAAGCTGGAATGGAAACTATCTCAGGAATTAGTTTCTTAATTTATCTAAAACAAATGCACGCATAAGAACTCACAACGAAACCACCCCAAACAAAGCAGATTCAGCTCGTTATCCTTAATATACCCACATGGGGTATCGCATCTGCCCCCTGATTGTGACTGCGGCCACCCAGGCACAGGGACAAACCCTGAGCCACCTTCACACTGTTTAGATTTAAATCCTGTAATATTCAAATGGAGAAAAAAAGATCACAAAAATACTCAATTTTTGCAAGGCCTCGTGCCCTTCCCTCTTCTGTATTAAACAAGTAAATTGTTTTCCTAATAATAATTTTAAGAAGCTCTACTTTAACAAAATTTTAATCCAAAGTTTACCACTACAGTTAAATTCCAAACAATTTTGACGAGGATCTGACTTATGGTTTTACTTTAAAGTGTTTGGTAAATGGGTCTTCGGAACAGCAGGAGCCAAGGAAAAATCAGCTGATTACTCAGCTCCAACGATTTGGGAGGAGGATGTAATAACCAGGTAGATTTACCCATTAGCCCTATGAATTAGATTTAAAGGACCTTTTCTTTCATTTCCATCCAGCAGGAAATAATGAGGATTCACGCCCACCAGCCCCCACACGCCCACTCCTATTTAAAAAATGGAGCTGAGTGAAATCTTGGAGGAATATAAAGATCTCCAGCATGATGTGATTCTCCAGTTCACCTTCCTGCCGTGCTATCATCTCCCTGCTGTTGTTTTATTTAGCTGAGTCTCTGCGCTGTCTGAAAAAATTTCCAGGTCATAGAATTATAGAACGGTTGGGGTTGGAAGGGACTCTAAACCCATCCGGTCCACCCCTGCCATGGGCAGGGACACCTCCCACTGGCCCAGGGTGCTCCAAGCCCCATCCAACCTGGATTTGAACCCTCCAGGGAGGGTCTTCAGCCACCACTGCTCTGGGCAACCTGGGCCAGGGCCTCCTCACCCTCAGCGTGAAGAATTACTTCATAATGTCTAATCTAAATCTTCCCCCTTCCAGTGTAAAGCCATTCACCCTCATCCTATGACTCCAGGTTCTTGTATAAAAGTCCCTCTCCCCAGCTTTCCTGGAGATCCTTTCAGTACTGGAAGCTGCTCTAAGGTCTCCCTGGAATGATCTCTTCTTCCACTCGTGAGGATGCCGCTCATTCCCAAGAGAGGACATGTCCTTGGGATCAAAGATCTTAATGGCTAAATGACAAGCGCAGAGGGAATGGGAGCCGCTCAAGTCTGGTGAGAGAGGTTTTGCAAGTCAGACTCTACTCAGCTCAAAGGATATTCAGACAAACCTGAGTGGGCAGGTGAGGCACCTGAGGGGCCTGGCTCAAGGCGTTCAGGCTCCGTGTTTGCACTCAACAACCTCCCTGCTGCTTCCATTTTAAATCCACACATATTTTGAAAGAATTCAAAGCAAAAGCTTTCCTTTCGAGCACTTATTTGCCTACGGCATGTAAAACAAATGCTTTAAACATCTGTGTATCTTCCACATTTCCATCGTTCCCTCAGCAAGTCAAAACCATCTGCAAACGCTTCAGCAATGCTGCTGAACCTCAAAGAGGCCCCATCCATAATCAAAGTGTTAGGAAAAGAGGGATAACGGTTTCTATAAATACTTCTAGCATTAGAAACATAATGGTTTTCCTATTCTACATCTGTTAGCACAATTAGCAACTGTGCTGTGGCTCATTTGCACAGGCTATTTAATGCACTCACTGGGTAAAGGCTTCAAAGGCTGAAACAGGGACACAGAACGTGAAGTGGGGAAGCAAACCAAGAAAAACTCCAATGCGGTTCTTGAAATGCAAGAATACTGAGAAAAACCCACCCCAAAATATCTATTTGTGTTGTGGCTGCAACAGCTTTAGTGAGAGCAACAGACACCAAGCAGGGTGGTTGGGTGTGTGAAGGATGAGAAGGGTTTACAGCAATAAACATGCAGATAAATAAATGCAGTGACTCACAGGGCAAATCCTTACAAAAAGATGGGTTTGGACTGGGATGGTACTGTTGTTCTTAATAAGACAGTTAAGCTGTAATCAGAGGGTAATAAAAACCCCACAACAACAATTAAACCGCTTCCAAAAAAAGCTCATCAAGCTTGAAAGCCTTTCAGAGCTAAATTCTTTCCCAGTGTGGTAAAGCTTGAAAAGCCAAGGTTCACCTCCTATGCAGCAGAACATGTTTCTCCCTCAAGAATCTCCTTCTCATGCTCACCCACTCCTAAAACCACAAATGTGGTGTCCACAAGCTGGAGAGCCATTCTGATTTCTTCCCTACCCCTCCAAATCCAGAGATCTGGAGGGCAAAGATGATGATGCACACACGTGCATCCCCCCATCAGCACGAAGTGGAATCATCGTGGGGAGCAGCTGACATCTGAGCAGTGGCTGCGGACATCAGGAAAGCAAGGCTGCGTGTTCTGGATCAGTTACAAGTTCTGTGGGATTCATTACAAACAAGGGACAAGAATCATAGAATCACCAGGTTGGAAAAGACCCACCGGACCATCGAGTCCAACCATTCCTATCAAACACTAAATCATGTCCCTCAGCACCTCATCCACTCGTGCCTTAAACACCACCAGGGAAGGTGACTCAACCACCTCCCTGGGCAGCCTCTAACAGTGCCCAATGACCCTTTCTGTGAAAAATTTTTTCCTAATGTCTAGCCTAAACCTCCCCTGGCAGAGCTTGAGGCCATTCCCTCTAGTCCTGTCCCCTGTCACTTGGGAGAAGAGACCATCTCCCTCCTCTCTACAACCTCCTTTCAGGTAGTTGGAGAGAGCAATGAGGTCTCCCCTCAGCCTCCTCTTCTGCAGGCTAAACACCCCCAGTTCTCTTAGCCGTTCCTCACAAGGCCTGTTCTCCAGTCCCTTCACCAGCTTCGTTGCTCTTCTCTGGACTTGCTTCTTCCAGAGAAGGAGTTTGCTTACCCAGCGATGACAAGTTTGCCTGGTCAAGGGTGAGTGTACACCTCAATTCCTCAGCTCTGCTTCATAGGTGTATTTAATTAGAAGAATTCTTCAAGGTTTCATAACACCTTTCAGAAGAAATCAGGAGGTAGGTACTCGATTCCGTGTCCAGGAATAAATGTGAGTTTCTTATTTGACTTGAAGGAGGCTAAAAAACTCTTCATGCTTTCATCACATCACAGTTTTGTATCGTTAGACATGAAAAACAGCACTCTTGAAAATGTTCAGAAACAGCTCTTCCTATTAAGAAGAGAGATGTGCGGATGCCAGGGGCTGTTGCAGGGCTATCGATTTAAACAGGGGAACCAGGTTAAGTAGAAAACCTCATCCCAGCCAGTGGACAAAGGCCAATCCTGGTCCAAGAGATGCTCAAGGGAAAATAAAGCAGCAGAGCAAGGATGAGACTATGTTAATTTCAGCAACACACTGACTCAAATGCTCTACAATGCAAACAATGACAAAAATGAGGGTCTGACAAAGGCAGCATGAAGGGAACAATGAGAGCAAGATCTGGGCTTGCCTCCCTCTGTCAGCTCTGAGATATCCCTGTCTTGACAAGTACTTAACAGCCTTTCTGTTAGCTCACTCCCTTGGGCTAAGAGCCAACCAAGTTGTTGACAAAGCCCAGCACTGAACAAGTTGAAGATGAAAACATATTGATTTGCATCCTAAATTCTTGGATTCAGGTCACTAATCAGAAGCCTGAGGAGCTCCTGGAGGCGAAGAACTATCTTGATAGTTCTTTCCAAATCGCTCTTGGAAGAGCAGGGGGAGAAAAAGCACACAGAATGGGTCACAGGAATGGAGACTGTCCTGGCTGGAGAAAACAACTGTGTGCTTGCAGTACAAAGGGTTGTGCTAAGAAGAAAGTGAGGTTGGCACTCCAGCCAAAGACACTACAAGTCCTCAAAGAATCACAGAATTGCTAGGCTAGAAAAAACCTTTGAGATTATGGAGTCCAACTGTACCTGTCCTCTACCAAACCAGATCCCTGAGCACCTCATTTGGCTATCTTTTAAACCCCTCCAGGGCTGGGGACTTCACCACTTCCCTGGGCAGCCACTGCCAGGGCCTCTTCAGTGAAGAAATTCTTCCTGATAGTTAACCTAAACCTCCCCTGATGCAACTGGAGGCCATTCCCTCTTGTCCTGTCCCCTGTCACTTGGGAGAAGAGACCAGCACCCACCTCGCTACAACCTTCTTTCAGGCAGTGGTAGTCAGTGATGAGGTCTCCCCTCAAGCCTTCTTTTCTCCAGGCTAAACAATCCAAGCTCCCTCAGCTGACTCTCATAAGGCTTGTGCTTTAATCCCTTCTCCAGCTCCGTTCCCCTTGTCTGGATGTGCTCCAGCTCCTCAATGTCCTTCCTGGAGCAAGAGGCCCAAACTGAACACAGGAGTTGAGGTGCGGCCTCACCAGTGCTGAGAGCAGGGGAAGGATCACTGCACTGCCCCTGCCAGTCACACCGTTTCTGATCCAAGCCAAGATGCCACTGGCCTTCTTGGCCACCTGGGCCACTGCTGGCTCACGGTCAGCTGCTGTCAACCAACACTCCAGGTACTTCCCCTCCAGGCAGCTTTCCAGCCACTCCTCTCTGAGCCCGGAGCGCCACATGGAGTTGTTGTAACCCAAGTGCAGGACTCGACACTTGGCCTTTGTTGAACCTTATGCAATGACCTGAATTGTAGTAACTACATTTCACAAAACACTTCTTACACTAATAACTTTCAGTAACAGAATCTTCTTACTGGTTGTACAGGTACACAGAAGCATCTCTATCACCTCAAATCCTTCCCTTCTGCAGCCTCAGCAAGCTCTTAGGAACCTTCTTTGTCAATCTGATTTCTGTCCAAGACTTAGCTTCAGAATAATCCCAAGATCACATGGAAGAATGAAAGAAGAGAAGGAGAAACCCAGTTTACACAGGAACTGAAACCAACTGAAATCCATAAGGGGTAACCCAAAGAGATGTGCAGACATTGTGAAAAGGACAGCACAAAGCATGCAGGCAGACACTTTACAGTTTCACACTAGATTTTAAGATGCTGCTCTTCGTGTGAATGTTGAGAATTAATAATACAAGACAAAGAAGAAGCAGCTTCAAAGCCTTGACCCTCAATTACCGATTAAACTATCTTAATAGCAGATACTTCTGTATTGATGGAGTAAAAGCCAGCAGAGCTGAGAATGAGAAATGTAAAAATCCCCTGAAAATTAATGTCTGATTGCTAATTACTGCAAAAGCAGCTAAATATGAAGAGGAAAAAAGACAAATGCAAGTAAAACTACGCATCAGTATGGAGGCCTGGAACTCCCTGCAGTGTCTGAATAGCTTGCAGGTGGTCCTCTTTACCAGAATAACACCTCAGCCTCACTCAATAAGCAAGACTGTTTGCAACCCACACAGTTTTACCCAAGCAGCTTGGGAATACCCAGCAGAACCAACCTAGGGCTTTACAAGACACATTCAGCAAGCAAAGACAGCACGATCTGATCTGCAGACTATCGTTCCTGCTCCCTCCCTTCCAGTACCCACTTTGCCTTGGTGCACCTCACCACCTCCTCTCTCCCACCAGAGGGTTCCTCACCCTCCTGGAGCCCTTTTGGGTGGCACCCAGGTCACCTTGTCATCAGCCCAGGGAAAGGCAAAGCACATGGTCTGCTCCATGCTGCACGTGCCTGTGACAACAGCCCAGCGGGAGCGAGTGTTGGCTGAGCTCACATGGGGTGCTTCCCTTGTGGCTCACAAACCACCCTCTCTTTGCTGCTGCAGTGGCTTCTGTGACACTTATGGAACTGGACAGAAAGACTCTGCTTCTCTGTCAAATTTTATATGTGTGTTCAAAAGCTACAGGGATTGAGTCGGAGGCTGCAATGCAGTAAGGGGATTGAAGATGGCATCGCTGCATGAGCCTTACTCCTTTACAAAAAAAAAGCCTGAAAAGCAATTTAATTCCTAAAGGTTTGCTTCAGTGGAGCTCCAAGACAAGCAGATGGACAAGATAAATGGACAGTGAGGTGGATGAAACCAGTGGAACTGCTGGGCTTGGGGAATTTGACCAGTGACGCAGAGTCCTACTGGAATCCTCAAAGTGTTCATACTGGGGCCTCTTTGTTAATGTTTAACTGTATCATACTGTAACCTCTTCATTAATGACCCAGATAAGGGTGCAGAGTTGCTGATGCTAAAAACTGAGAGGAGAGGCTGAAACCCCAGACCAGTGTGGTGCCATCCAGAAGAAGCTTCACAGGCTGAAGAACTGAACAGAGAGGAACCTCATGAAGTTCAACAGGGGAAATGCAAAGTCTTGCCTGTGAAGCACATGCTGGAGGCTGACTTTCAAAGGAAGACCTTGGGGTTCTAGTGGTCACCAAAGCCAAAGACTAGCATCCTGTACTATGAAAAACATGGTAGCTGCTCAAAGGAGGGGGATCCTTTCACTCCAGCAACGAGATCCTTTCTTCCTTGGTAAGACACACAGTGCTGTCACTGGTTCCAGGCTCCCCAGGACTGGAGAGATAGGGGGTCTCCATCCTTGGACACACTCAATCTGCCTGGACACGGTTCTGGGCAAGCTGCTACAGCTGATACCACGAGCAAGGGGCTGGACTAGATGATCTCCAGAGATCCCTGCCAACCTCAGCGACTCTGAATCTGAAATACCTTCTGAAAACATCTCGAGGATGGAATGCTGAGAAAACTATGGTTACAGAACAAACAACCATTCTAATTTAATTCAGAACCACTGTTTACGTGGTTACACTGGGTAAAGCAAGACAGAATAAACACACGTCTCACAGAATCATAGAACAACCAGGTTGGAAGGGACCCATCGGATCATCGAGTACAATCATTCCTATCAAACACTAAACCAAGTCCCTCAGGACCTTGTCTACCCGTGCCTTAAACACCCCCAGGGAAGGTGAATCAAACACCTCCCTGGGCAGCCTATTCCAATGCCCCATGACCCTCTGTGTGAAAAACTTCCTCCTAACCTCCAGCCTAAATCTCCCCTGGTGGAGCTTGAGGCCATTCCCTCTTGTCCTGTCCCCTGTCACTTGGGAGAAGAGCCCAGCTCCCTCCTCTCCACAACCTCCTTTCAGGTAGTTGTAGAGAGCAATGAGGTCTCCTCTCAGCCTCCTCTTCTCCAGGCTAAACACCCCCAGCTCTCTCAGCCATTCCTCATAAGGCCTGTTCTCCAGTCCCTTCACCAGCCTTGTTGCTCTTCTCTGGACTCGCTCCAGAGCCTCAACATCCTTCTTGTGGTGAGGGGCCCAGAACTGAACACAGGATTCAAGGAGCAGCCTCACCAGTGCCGAGTACAGAGGGCACTGGTGAGACTGCTCCTTGAATACTGTGTTCAGTTCTATCAAGACCTTTAACATTAAAAACATACACTTATTTTCCTGCAACCTAGCAAAGTTTTCCATTGTCTCCATACTCAAACTCATCATTATTCATCATTTTACATGTCCTCAAATTATTCTCCTCCTGTTACATGAGTATTAGTTTGACAGCCTCCAAACCAGATCCAAATTCTATCAGAGAACTGAAGGGACAGCAAAAAGAAATCCTTCACACCTGAAAGCAGCACCGAGGTTGACACTTATCCACACTACTGACGCACTAAACACCAGAAGATTTTGTTAAATGCATAATTTTCAGTTTGAGGAATGGAGGAGGGAAGTGTCAGGCCTGTCAATTCCTTTCCTCTCAGCTCCACAGAAATTCCTTTGTTCTGCATCTAATCTGTATTGTCTCAGATTTCAATATGTTCAAGACCAGGTTGTTTAGCTTATAATGTATGGATGGATTCCCCTTCTTCCCCATCCCAATTAGTTTTACACTGTAGGAAACTTTAATCAAAAAATCACTTTAAACTGAAGTGCCTGCAGGTCTGTCTCTCTCCTCACAATAATTTACATTAATCATGTTAAACTGATTGCTTTTAACGATCAAGGCAAAAACTTCCTTCTCCTTTTCACCTGTTTTAGCAGTGATCTGTACTTTATTACCCTTCTGATGGACCAGGACCAGAGCAGTGATTGTGCCCCTGGACTCAGCACTGGTGAGGCTGCACCTCAAATCCTGGGTTCAGTCTCGGGCCTCTCACTCCAAGAAGGGACACTGAGGGGCTGAAGAGCCTCCAGAGAAGGGGAACAGAGATGGGGAAGAGCTGGAGAACAGGGGTTATGAGGAGCAGCTGAGGGACCTGGGGTTGTTTAGCCTGGAGAAAAGGAGGCTGAGGGGAGACCTTATCACTGTCTACAACTCCCTAAAAGGAGGGTGTAAAGAGGTGGGATGCTGGTCTCTTCTCCCAGGTGACAGGCAACAGGACAAGAGGGAATGGCCTCAAGTTGCATCTGGGGAGGTTTAGGTTAAAGATCAGGAAAAATTTATTCACAGAAAGGGTTCTCAGCCCCTGGCAGAGACTGCTCAGGGAGGTGGTAGAGTCCCCATCCCTGGAGTTGTTTAAAGGGCAGGCAGATGAGATGCCTATGGATCTGGTTTGGTAGAGGACAGGTATGGTTGGACTCAATGATCTCAAAGGTCTTTTCCAACCAAATGATTCTATGACAACCGCCTTTATTTTTGTTTTTAGGTAGATGGCCACAGACTTCAATCACACACATAAGAGAGAATGTCCTTTCATCTGAGGAATTAGAGCTGCGACTGCCTGTAGGATATAGTAATTGCATCATGGATGAGCAACTACTTATCATAAGGATGAGTGAACCACACAGACTCACTGCCAAGCCAATGAAAGCAACTTTCCCCTCGTCAGCACAAGGAAAGTGGTTCCAAACACCCAGGTGAAGCCTCCCTTTGTTTTGTGGTGCCCAAGAGGGGCTCCTCAAGGGGGAACAGCTCCCCAAACCAGATCAGATACGAGAATTCTTTACTGTTAGGGACTCAGTCTTAAGACTTGCACTGATTGCCTTGCCGAGTGTTCTCTCTCTGTTTAGCACAAACAGGGATGACTGTAGGGCTGGAGTTTCTGGAATGCAAGAAAGAAAACCCCTAGGACAAGAGCTTCAGTTGTGATCGCAATCAGTGCTGCAAGGTGCTAACTTAGCCCACAGCGCAACCTCAGTTCTGAAAACCAGAAAAAGGATTTATTCTGCAGGCAGATAAAATAAGCAAAAATGTCAAGCTTAAACTACAAAATTGGTTGCTTCTTCCATTTTAGCTTCTCTGTATAATGGGAATCTTTGGCACCTCTAAGAAAGAAGGGCAGCACAGCAAAGTGGTCTGTCCTTCAAACCTGAACTCATCAGAGCAGAGGTAAAACAGGTGAGAAAGGATGTCTGTGCAGGAACATTACTGCAAGACTGAGGCACTTTCACCCCAAAATAAGGAAAGGATGAGAAAGAGAATGCAACTTAAATGCCAGGGCACTAATCGAGGAGTAAAAGGACACAAGCAAATACCCAGACTCCCACTGCTGTATCGTCCCATCTGGGGTGAATCATTTCCCTCTCTACATCACTGTGTTCTCACCAGCAAAGTAGCAAAACCACCATCAGCTCTCCATCAGCGTCCTTTGTTGCCACCGATGGAATGCCCTAAATAAGAGCTAGGGATTAGAGCTCACATTTAATTTAGAGTTAATTGGCTCAAACTGACTTAAAGTGAATGGAGAACACCTGAATCTTCCCAGAGCCTTCTCTTCTCCAGGCTGAACAACCCCAACTCTTGATTAAAGGCAGCTGGACAGACACGACTCTTAAATTGTGCCAATGAAACTCACAGAAAGCTTTTTTTTTTTAACCCTGGTGCTAAAAATCAGTACCAAATCTGCTGAAACTGGTGTCAACATTAACAACTGCTGATTCCAATGAAAAGGTCTGGCCACATGACCGTGTGTATATAAAGATGGTGGCTATGGTCAGTCCGTACACTCAAAAGAGGATTGTGAGCTCAAAAGTAGTAACTGCTGCCAAGTAACAAAATAAAAACATATAGAAAGCAATGTGCAGGTTACTTAGGAAATGTTTTATTGGTGCATGAAACCTCTTTGTAGGCCCCAGAAAAAAAATATTCTGGCTTTACAGATTTTGTTCCTGAACGTTCACACTCCTGACAAGGCAGCCGGTACACAGTGACAAGATGAAGTTTTCTGATAGTTCCCTCCTGAGCCTGCCAGCACTGGGCTGGAATCCACAGGGAAGACCCACTCCCTGACAACACTTCACTTGGCTGCTGTCACAAACCCACTGCTCTGTTTCCTTTGCCAAGGCGAATACGAGGCTCAACACGGCAATAGTGGAAATCGGGACCAGCAGTGGTGCTGCAGAGACATCGCAGGAAAACTTGTTTCCTGCCAATCTACCACTTCCTCATGTCACATTCAACAAGTCATCAAATGGAATTTCAGACTATTTTGACAAACATTCAGCTGTCCTCTCTCCACTGACGTGTGTGCAAACAGCTTCCTAGCGAAGAACACAAACAAGCAAGATGCTGTCAGATGTTGTCCCTTCATGCTGTGTCAGGTGAGCCAGCAGCCACAGCACTCAACAGCGCCAGCAAAGGCTCAAGCTCCAGATACAGAAAAGCACAACTAAAGAATCCCTGCCCTGAGCCAAGGAACAGTCAGAACCTTCAGGTACTCTACACACGGTGGAAGATGTTGCTTGACTCCATTTGTTTGCTGGAGTCATAGCAAAATTCTCCTGCGCAGCTTCTGTGTGTGCCTGCATCTGTCTCTCTTTTACAATAGGAAGCTCCTCTGTCTCAATAAATCACAAAATGAATCAGATGAAGGCAGAAATTCAAGCGAGCAGCACAGAGCTGTCAGTCATGAAGCTGAGGTTACTGACAAGCATGCAACAGAAAACAGGCTGGGAACGTGACAGGCCAAATCTCATCACTCTGCACAGTTAGCAGAATTCCAGGCTACGTACAATGCTGGATATTGTATTACACCCAGTCACAGCAAAGTAAAATTTTGGTTTTATCTCCCTTCATTTATGCAAGGTTACACTAGAGAATAGGAACCCAGCTTGTGATCCCTCTCCCTACTGCCATCGGCCTTTCTTATTGCTCACAGGAGACAGAAACAAACGGCAGATAATCCCTATCCACAATCCTCATTGCAACCCTGGCTCCTGCTACAAGATCAATGTGAGACTAAAAACCCCTCCTGAATAACTCTGAATCATAAAAACCATGGAATGGAGTGTGCTGAAAGGGTCCTCAAGGTCCATCCAGTTCCAACACCCCTGCCATGAGCAGGGACACCTCCCACTGGATCGGGGGCTCCAAGCCCCATCCAACCTGG